>CBXJ02000361.1:376193-1576193 GCA_000612645.2 Trichuris muris | reverse complement strand
ACACAACAGCGAAGCAGCCTACTGACACTGCTTCCATTGTCAGTGATGAAGAAGACAAAGTACAGCGGAAAATACCAATTTTCTTTTTCGAAGCACTTCCTGGAAGCTCAGCGCCAGATCAACCACGCACGGATAAAGAGGAGAACGTCATGATGCACTATGTACAGGGGAATTTTGAACGTGTTGTATGTTCAAGACGTACATATGAACTGGCCATTATTTTTATATGGGAACTGAAATTCCTGCTAGCCCGGAAGCGCTTCAACAAACTTTTGCATTCCCCTGATCTCGCTGAAGTTTCCATGCAAATGAGTGAAAGCCAAACATCTCAACTGCAGAGACTAACTAATGTGCAACTGAAGATTGACAAACTGTTAGGTGTTCCTGTACCAATTAACATGGCGCAGTGCGATATTGGGCAACATGCCCGCGAATCTTCAATTTTTCAACGGTTAAACGCCGTCCACAATACAATCGCTCAACTTGAAGAAAAGACAGATAACTTGCACAAGCAAATTTCTGTCGTTCTGACTTGTTTGAAATCAAAAAGCTCGAATTCAAACTCAGAAACCAGTCAAGCCTCTTTGCCAGTCCAAAAGGGACCAGTAAGCTCAGAAGGGTGAGCAATGTTCCTTTACGGATTGTGAGACTGATCAATGGGAACCAATTTTCTCATGCACACATTTCATGCATATATTCTTTAAAAATTTTTTCGTGCAAATGAAACATCTCATCTTTAACGCCTGCATCTTCCTGATATACTGTTCGCTTTCAACCTTTCCTGTGTATTATAGACAGGCATATGGGCTTAAATGGCAGTTAAATAACGATGACATCAACTTTCATTAAACACGATTTGAAACAAATCATTGTTCATGACTTCGGATGAGCGGCTTAATGAAATCAATTTGATTTGTTGCAATTAATCAACGCTGACTGCCCTTCTTTCGATTAAAACGTCAACTGACAGCGCTGGTAGTCAAATGTACACTACCATTGCCATTTCTGCAAGTTCTTGTACCTAGGCCACCATTAAATCGTTTTAGACAACTATTTTACACAAATATGAGAATGTAACGCATACAGCTCATAAAACAAAGAACTACATAGCAAATAGAGAAAGAACAGCAAGCAAACAGAGATGGCAGATGGCGTGTGAGCATGCTATGAGCCAGGATACCGTTTCCAGTGCGAACGGACACGTGCATGCTATAAAGCATCGGAAATATTTTTTCACTTTACTAAACGCTTATAGTTTTTGCAATGTTAAAACCATTAATTGCAGTGCTGAACAAGACACCTTCGCAGCTGGGATGCCAGTGAACCTCTTTCACTTCTCGCTGGCCAAGGTGGATGAATAGCAACTGCGGTGGAACATTCTTCAAATTCTCATGCTCCGTAAAGTTTCTAAAAATGAATCACCATATTGATCCAAATGATATCAAATAGAGCATTTACAAATACACTTGAAACGTAAGTCTACATCAGTGATTCTCAACGTGGGCCCTGGGCTCCCTTGGGGACCCGGGAGACGCACAAGGGGGGTTCGAAGGCGAGGGGGCCATGGAAAGTGAAGAGGTCCCTGAGAGAGCCCTGAGAAGATTGAAAGCACTCTGCTGTGGTAATCGCAGGTGGTACAATGAAGTCACCGCTAAAAAGCGCAAAAACCTGTAGGGAATCAAATAAAACAATAAGAGTGGCGGTAAACAGTTGGTGGGGGGGCCAAGGATGGTTATCAGCAATGAAAGAGGTCCCTGGCTCCAAAAAGGTTGGGAATCACTGGTCTACATTAACGGTGAAAATTTCACAAAGTGCCGATGCCAACAAGAGAATATACGGTTTTGTTCACAGCTAGTGCCTTTAAAATTAACTTTTACAGTTTACTCAGGCTAGTACTTCAGTTAGCAGACAGATAAATGCATCCTAAATAAGAATGTTTGGGTAATTTACAAGGTGGAGGTGCTATGTCGAACGCACTAAACCACTTTTTCAAGCTTATTTTTGACTCCCATTCATTCTTCAATGGGAGCCAACCACACAAAAAACCAAAAATCATAAGGATGGCATTCCCAAACCTCATGTACTTACACCTGGCAACTTAAGCCTGATGTACTTAAAACTTACACTAGGCAGTTACCCAATTTCATAGTCCCTAATTATCCTGGTAATTTAACGTCCAAAAGCGAAGTTTGAACGCAGATCAACGGGCAACACTTACGCAATGTGGTAGTACCACACAAGTGCTCATATTCACATTCTTTGGAGGAAAAAAGTGAAATATTCAGAGCCCAAACCCGGCATTTATATCACAACGCTCCGTATTAAAGATAAAAGCATTCACAAACATTAATCGAATAATGCTTACATTGCGTCAGCTGTCAAATCCCAAAGTGTGACTACGTCATCTTCGCTGGAAGCAGCGAATACTCCTCTTTCGTGTGGACACCACTCCACAGAGTTGATCGGCCCCTGATGATACTTGAATACGGCCACCGGGTTGGCTTCCTAAATATTCAATTAGATTAGCTGAAGCATTTGCAATGTTAAAACGAACTTTAATGGTGCGCAAATCCCATATCTTCACTGCACCATCGTCACCGCCGCTGATTAACAACTGTTGTGTATTACTAACGTCAATAACATTGACATCACTGTCATGAGCATTCTGCAAGTCAAACATGCAAGCATTGTCTGGCTTTGCTCTAGCATCCCAAATCTTTATGCTTCTGTCCGAAGAGCACGAAAAGAAAACCTGTAGACAGTTGGTCGTTAAAGCGATGTACACACATTTACTTAGTTCTTACACTCTGTTCTGACTTTGACCATCGGATATCTTCAACTGAGTCTTCATGCTTTTTAAAAGCTCTTTGATCAACTTGCCATGTTCCGCCTTCTACTAGTTTCCATAAATGGATATTCCGTCGACAATCACCAGTGGCTAGTCGTCCTGAGGATCAATAACGAAGGATGAATAAGTACTGAGCAAATTCCAAAACTTCAAAATGGGCAGAAACTCTCTCAGCAATCTTAAAAGTGCTTGACTCGTTTCGTGATAGCGAGTGTCGATCGGACGGGAGCACAACAAAGGGATAAATTGAAAATTACTCTTAAAACCAAGGTTACCTCATACTTGCTTGTGACTAGACAGCTATTATAACGATCTGAGGGCAACGTCGCGCATACAATTTTCTTTTCCAGTGATAATTTCCACTTATCCTCTGGTCACTCACTGTCTTGCCTGTCAACCATATATTGCTAGAACTGTCTGCGGTGAGCTATGTCAAAAAGTACATCACAGATTTGTGTAAAAACGCTAGAAGAGTATTGCCTATCAAGTCCTTTGCATCACTGCTCAACCCTTCCATGGTGTAAATCCATATTAACGTCGAAGAAACCAAAGACAAACCGATACACAAGGAGTTTTGCCAACCCATCTTCATCGCGGTGATCCGTTGTGCTCTCTATCAGTAGTAGTAGTAGTAGTGATAGTAATTGTTGTCGTTGCAGTAGTAGCAGTAATAATAATAATAATAATAATAATAATAATAATAATAATAATAATAATAATAATAATAATAATAATAATAATAATAATAATAATAATAGATCAAAGAATCACGGAGATTTCTTCCCGTTGATCACGGTCCAAAAAACAAGTAGATGGAGCACTTTATTTCTGAACACCTGGCGCTAAAAACACATTTAGCGAAGCTTTCGAGCCTCCTCTGGGCTCGTCATCAGCGCTACGGTACGTGTCTTGTTGCTGAGGTCCAGCCAACCAGTTCTGGCCTTCGGGAGAGGCTCTTCCACCTCGGCCGAGACAACGGTGGGGGCCCGTCAGATCGAGCCTTGATCCGTCAGGGCTGATCACCTCCGTGTTCAGACCGGGCTTCGGAGCGACTGCCTTACCGACCGTCCGTGGTCGCTGCTCAGCGAGGAATGCGGTCAGGTTGAGTGTTTTCGTGGCATCGTCGGTTGTCATCGTGGTAGCTTGGCACGGCACAGGCTTAAGCCGTGTGTCGAAAGCGGAGGCTCGAAAGCTTCGCTAAATGTGTTTTTAGCGCCACGTGTTCAGAAATAAAGTGCTCCATCTACTTGTTTTTTGGACCGTGATCAACGGGAAGAAATCTCCGTGATTCTTTGATCTATTATTATTATTATTATTATTATTATTATTATTATTATTATTATTATTATTATTATTATTATTATTATTATTATTATTATTTTGAAAGACAGGGTGTCTTTTAATGGAAGCGTAGATCTTCATGAGGTCCTTTTCACGGATTTTGTCCCGTTGGTTGTTGTACGTTAGCAGATCTATAAGTAATCTGACACTTTCTCCCTACCACCGGATGGATGAGAGTAGTTATGAGAGAAACGCGTTCAGAAAACAACGTACGATTTTCCTCGAATATTTCGGAACGCTCGAGTTCCGTCGTCAGCGAGTTAGCTCTAACTCGCTGACGACGGAACTCGAGCGTTCCGAAATATCCGAGGAAAATCGTACGTTGTTTTCTGAACGCGTTTCTCTCATAACTACTCTCATCCATCCGGTGGTAGGGAGAAAGTGTCAGATTACTTATAGATCTGCTAACGTACAACAACCAACGGGACAAAATCCGTGAAAAGGACCTCATGAAGATCTACGCTTCCGTTAAAAGACACCCTGTCTTTCAAAATAATAATAATAATAATAATAATAATAATAATAATAATAATAATAATAATAATAATAATAATAATAATAATAATAATAATAATAATAATAATACAGTAAGGCCCCGTCATCCGCGACTTCACTTATCCGCGGTTGACCGGCGGAAAAATTGCACGCTAAAATTCCGGCCGGCGTTCGCGGTATCCGCGGGAGCCCCGTTATCCGCGGTTGAGAAGAGCCCGTAAATAAAAGGGAAGATTCTTAAAGAGAATGGCATGACTTGAACGGAGGAGTTACTATAACTATTCTAGCTCATTGCTGTAGCTGAGCGGCTTGCATTTTCGCGGATATTATGCTTTTTAATAGTAATTATGCATGTGACAAGATAGAGCTTTGCAATTGCGAACAGAGAAAACAGTGGCTAACTGATTCCTTCTACTGCAATACTCAGAATAAGCCCGCCCTCCCATACCTACGCGAGCGTTTCCATGCGTGAAAAGAAGATGAAACCTAGCGGGGAAGCGCTGCGGAAGCTTTGCATGTTCCAATGAATTAAGCATTTATGACAGGCCCGCTTCCAGTCCTAGAGATTTGTCTGCTCATCCTTCAGTTGAGCAGTCGTAGCATAGCTATAAGTGATGTGTGCCGTCGATCACTAGCAAATGGAAACCCGTGCGACGCTGGTGGTCGCATGCTCGATTGGGCTGCAACTCGCAGCAGAGAAGGGCACTACTGCGACAGTCGCTCAGGTGTCGCTAGGCTGAGCAAAAGAGAAACGTGCGCAGCTGGGAGCTAACGTGTGTTGCTTCGAAACCATCGTAACGGCTTGAACCCATAGTAAAACCGGTCGTTCCAAGTCAGGGGTCACCCGTAATTTGCTAGTCCCTGTCCTGATAAGTCTGAACAAAAGGCTCATTTACATTTGCCGCCTGACCGCCGGTCGGGGCAGTTTTTCTTGGAGCTGACGTGCGAGTAATCTCCCTGAGCGGAAAGAGCAACCCTGTTCGTTAGCTACCGAACGTAAGAGCATTCATAGTGAGACTGTTTTGTGAACCGACTGGCAAGCGAGTGAAGCAATCATGTCGAAAAGGAGCCGAGAAGTCCTTCCACTGGAAGAAAAGGTCAAGATACTCGATCTTTTAAGAAGAGAGAACAAATCGTACGCCGAAGTAGCAAAGATCTACGGTAAGCATGAATCTTCTATTCGTGAAATTTCGAAGAAAGAAGACCAAATCCGTAGCCGCTTTGCTGTCGCGCCTACGCGCGCGAAAGTTGCGTCAGCACCGCGCAGCAAGTGCGTGATTAAGATGGAAAGGGCACTATGTTTGTGGATCGAAGACATGAACAAAAAATGCATCCCGATAAGTGCCCGTGCAGTGCGCCAGAAGGCCAAGTGCTTGTATGAAAGGTTTAGGGAAAGGCACGAGCCAGAGAGCAGCGGCGGTCAGTTCGCAGCGAGCAGAGGTTGGCTGCACAGGTTTAAGGCAAGGTACGGACTGAAAAGCATCTAGGTTACAGGAGAAGCCGCGTCAGCGGATCACGAAGCTGCTGCTGCGTTTCCCCAGGAGTTCAAGAAATTGGTTGCTGAGAAAGGATATCATCCCGAGCAGATATTTAATTGCGACGAAACCGCGTTTTTTGGAAAAGGATGCCCAACAGAACGTACGCTCACAGTTCCGTGAGGCAAGCGCCAGGGTATAGGGCATGGAAGGAAAGGTTAACGCTTGTACTCTGCTGCAACGCTGCAGGGCATGCAGTGAAATCAGGCGTACTTTACAGGGCAAAGAACCCTCGGGCTCTCAGACATAAGAGCAAAGATGCCCCGCCCGTGTTCTGGCAACACAATAGAAAAGCATGGATGACGAGCACCACCTTTATGGAATGGTTCCGCCACTGTTTCGTGCCTGAGGTGAAGAAATATTTGCGGCAAGTCGGACTGGATTTCAGGGTTCTGTTAATCCTTGACAATGCCCCCTGCCATCCGGAAGCTGTCAGTTACGAGAACGGAAGGGTCGAGGTTGTTTTCCTTCCCGCGAACACTACGGCGCTGCTTCAGCCCCTCGACCAGGGCATCATAAGGTTCCTGAAAGTCTCGTACGTACGCCTGGTGTTCGACCGCATTAGAGCAGCGCTCGATGCCGACCCCAGCCTTGACATAACACGGCGTTGGAAGTTGTTCACCATCGCTGATGCGATAGAATTCATAAAACTTGCGGTGGACGAACTAAGGCCAGCAACCGTAGAAGCTTGCTGGAAAAACCTGTGGACAGGAGGAGCGCCCGGTTCTCATGCCTTGCCGGAAATCGAGGGTGAAATAGAGAAAGTAGTCGACGCGGCGAAGGAAATCGGCGGGGACCTCTCCGAGCTCTGCGCGGAAGAAGTCGAAGAGCATATAAGGGACTACGGAGAAGAACCGACAGACGAAGAACTAGAAGATCTTGTACAAACATCTACGGAGGAAGAGGCAGAAGAGGAAGCTAATTCCAACCAAGCTATGTGGACCGTGCCTAGGTTACGCGAAGTGCTGCGAGCGGCCCAGGCCTTACAGGAAAAAATAGCGGAGTATGACCCTCAAGTGGAGCGCAGCCTCAAGGTCAACCGTACAATTAGCGAAGGAATAGAACCGTTGAGGCAGCTCCTGCACGAACTACAGAAAAAGACAAAGCAAGCTCCGCTGACGATGTTCTTCCCAATGGCTTCAGCGACACAAGGCCCGCAACCATCAACGTCCTCCGCTACTCCCAGCTGCCAATAAAGGTCGTAATGGTTTCCCGACTGCCCGTTGCGTCGCCTTCACGAGGAATAGCGTCCTCAACATTGTTCAGCGCAGGCAGGCTCACCTCGCGGAGAATATCCATCCGGGATAACGTTAAACCACGTTATTTTTTATGCATGTACGTATTCGTTACTTATTTGAACGAGAATCCCTTATCCGTTCGGTCCCTAATGGCAGCGTTAACCTTAAGCGCACCTCTTCTAATGCTTAAACATTCCGAGAGCGCACAGGAATAGGCACAGACACTTCAAATTTTAGCGTTCCCTATTATCCGCGGTCATCCTCGGGAACCAAAAACCGCGGATAATGGGGCCTTACTGTAATAATAATAATAATAATAACAGTTGAAAACTGGATGCATCGTAACGGGTCGTTGAGATGACATTTGTGTGTTAGACACGGTTTTCCCGTTGGTATTGTTTCAATGCATCTGCAATTAACCAAAGAACCTCACCAGTCAACGATGGGTTAGTTTATTGGTAAAAGTTGCGAGAACACTGTAACGTACGAATCGGAGCTTTCGGGACGCTCTAGTCCCGTCGTCAGCGAAAAGGAGAGTAGCGTTACAAGCGATGTACACACATTTACATTATGTACATGTACATTAAAGCATTATTACATTATTACAGCTTCAGCCCCTTATTACAAGTATATTTGTAAATGTTTGTAAATGTAAATATGGTTTTCCCGATCTTTCATCCTTTTTGTCCCCATCCGATGTTTCTGCTTTCTTCTGTCGTTGTTATTTCGCCTCGTGCCCCGTGCAGCACTTTTTCATAGATGCACGGATGGGGCAAAAAGGATGAAAGTTGTTGAGTTTTCACAGATTTTTCCCGTTGCTTTGTACGTGGATGGATCTGTAAGTAAACTGACACGGTCTCCCTACCAACGGATGGATGAGAGTAGTTATTAGAAGACACGGTCAGAGAACAACGTACGGTTTTTATCTCGAATATTTCGGAACGGTCGAGTTCCGTCCTCAGCGAGAAAGAGGAAGCGGAACGAGCGTTCCTCCTCCTCCTTTTTATCTTTTTATCTCGTTCCTCTATATATATATATATATATATATATATATATATATATATATATATATATATATATATATACATATATCTGTTCGCATCCCGCTGAGGACCAGGCTCGAGTAATCCCGAAAGCCCAGGTTAAGAAAAGTTTATGGTCATTTAAAATGGTAAAAAGTCGTTTTAGATAAGGAATAATAACAATAATAATAATGTGCAATTAATATAGTGTATGCACGGTATCGAAGACGGGATGCTAGCTCCTGAACGCTACTGATACAACTCTTTGTAATAACAAGGAGAAAGCGTTAAGATGCTTGAGGGGGAACTGGAGATTCGAAGAAAGGTACGCCGTTCTCACGAGAATCTGAAGAAATCCTTCTGATGTGCAACGTGACTGACGTGAATTGTGGATTCATCGCTACGATCGGGAATTGCAGAACAAAGCAGACGGCATAACCATCGAGATCTCCCAAGACTAGATCACGAATGGATTCCCGAAATGGAAAGGTCTTGGCCAACGTTCTTTCGGATGAAAAAGTAATTCTGTAAACTGAGCGTTTGTATCTAAACATTACAATTTAAGTTCAATATTGCGCTAAGTTGCTTCATAAACTCCCCCAAGCAATTGGACACCTGAGCCGCAGAATTTTCCTTCAAGACAACACACCAGTACAATTGCTGTCACGCACGATTACGGATACATTCTGCTCAATCAATCACATGCAGTCCAAATGCAGCACCCAATGATTTTGAATCAGCACTTTCGGGGAACGAAAGGCACAGAAGAAAACGAGGTGCAGTCGGCTGGGGAAAGCTGCTTTGGGTAAAGTGATAAAAATTTTTTGCATGGACTAAAGAATTTGAAATCGCTACGCGACACTTGCGATGTTACACTTAAACATAACGAAATTTCACAGCATGAAGACCATTGGCAGTGGTCGATGCCAAAGCCTTCTGGATACCACTCGTCAGGCGGCAGGGCACAGATATATCAAATGAAAATGCCGATTACCTGGAGTGAGACTCGACCAATCCATAGCGAACCCCTCTGCTAAATGACCGGCGAACGTGAAAACGTTCTTCTCTTTCATGGTGACTACTTCACCGTTGCCATCCATTGCTTCCATCGCCCTGACAGCCGGAGACAAGTTCCAAATATGAACTTTTCCTATGGCGTTCCACGTGGCGCAGAGCAAGGTCTTGTGGACATAGGTAGTCTTCATAAAACAAGGACATTAGAAACCCAGACAAATAAATGACACACTACTCGAATGCGATTGATGTCACCATGATGGGGAATTTCCACGCAGTTAAAACATGGTTCCTGCACTTCACTATTATTTTCAATTGATTCTTCATCCTCTTCCGAAGAGCTTGATTCGTCGACGTCTCCTGTAATTTCACAGATGAAAACATGAAGTATTGTTGGAAAATTACGTTTCGAAAAGCGATTTAAATTTTTCAGCCGCATGACTATTATCGCATTTTTTCTGGATTTCATGGCCTGCGTACCAGCAACCAATGAGCATTGGAATGGAAATTCTAGTGCATGAATTTCCGAACTTTCATTAATTGTTAACGGCTCAAACGATAGGCACGGATACGCTAGAAGAGTTACGTCGCAACGCATTCACTTTAACCAACGCAAGCATACTTGTATGGAACTTGTGATACATTTCATAAGCTGATTTATCAAAAACCAGCCTTTCGCCATCCTTCAAAGGGCGGCTTAAGCCAGGAAGATAAACCTAAATCCCTACATTAGTTTGGAAAAAATTGAACAGAACAAGAAAGGTACATCACGCTTTTCAGAAGCTGATCTCCCATCCGCCTTACTCTCTGATTCTTCGCAGCCCGTAGATTCAAAAGCATGAACTTTGTCACTTTCCATAAGCTGCAACAAAATTAAACAATATAAAGCATAACACTTGCACCGCACACCAGTGCAGTCAAGTGAACCGTAGTCATGTACATAATTCATGGAAATTGTAACATCACGGACAATACAACCAATCTTTTACACTCATGACGCTGGACAATTAACTGCTGTTCCAGTAATATCAAACATACGCAAAGACAGAGTTGCAAAGTGAGCACAAAAGAAACAAAATTACGCAAACGAAAAACGCACTTCGCTCAACTTGGAATGGTCTTGCAGTTAATAGTGAACAATGTCTGAAATCAATGAAGGCATGGCAAACGAACTAGCGGAAGTGAAGTTAACAGCGAAAATGATGATGACACTGGTTGCACATTTAATATTAATGTAGAATCGGAACTTTTCTAAAGCACTCACTTCGTTGTCAGCATATTATGAAGGTTGAAGAATATCGCACATTGAAGGCACAACTAGACAGTTCTTCAAGCTCTGTTATATTAACCGAACGGCCATGGCCTTCAAGAATAATTTCACATCCTTCTACAAACGCAGAGTCTGCTCATGAAACTATTATGAATGAAACCCAGGAAAATGAAACCTTGACTCCCTAGTATCCGTGTAGAAACAAAGGATACTCATAGGAACAATATCCAACCATTAAAGACAATTACCTCAAATGCACGTAAACTGCATGCGTTAATGCAGGATTCAAATAGTTTACCCCTCCAGATTACTTTCATAATAACTCCACAGCTATTTTGACGGGCAAGTAAACACTGCAGTTTGCAACAGCAAAAGTATTTTAAGGTCACAAAAGAAAGCACAAATGCTGATCCACTGTTCTACTCATTGTCATAAAGATTTCACTCAGCGCTGTACTAACCACTGGATTAAGAGCCATTAAGTAACTGTTACATGAGTAGAGGCGAATACGCTTGCTACTTGATCACAACTGGCAACAACAATGACGCAATATCCAGAAAGAGAAGATATGCCATAGAAGCCCATTAAGATCAGCAAGTACAATTCTGTTCTACTGCATTTTAACATTCGTTCTTATCTCAGGAGCTGCTAAAACTATGCGATGCTCATTTGCTCCGATAATGATTCGGTCATGCGTGCATTGTTTCCAGCAGGAACTGTCTGACGTAGGAAGATTTGGAGCGGAGACAAGTTGACACATGCGATGTTACAGCCTAATAAGGCTGTTCTGAACCTGATTATCACTAACCTACTTTTTGACTACCTGACAATCGTTAGTGTGCCTGAACATTCATTGTGTGAAATAAACGGTGACGGGTTGGTTCCGATTTCTGGACAGCGCTGCGCATTGAGAGTCACTATTAACCTTCGGCCGGAACATTCTGGTCCTCCGAGCCGGATAATCGCGATTCACTCGTGGTCATCCTTGGACAACTACACGCACCTGTTTTGGATAGTTGTGATCAGCTGAACCTGATTTGTGGTACTCGCTTGTATCGAGTCAGATTGATATGGAACAGCTGAAGAAATCCCGAGCAGGTCTGAAGGGCCGTGTAACTGTCCTTAAACGTGAATTATTAGATGCCATTGCTACTGACAAAAAGCTGTCTTTGATAGAAGACTTGGAGCGCTCACTCAATGGTTATATGGCCAAAGCGTATGACGTCCAGACAAAAATTGAGCAGTTATTAGCTGATGATGAGCTAACTGAAGAACTGGAGTCATGGATGCGCTTCGAAAGCGAGCTTCGAGATCTTCGTGTCCAAGTGAAAGAGTACACCTCTCATTTGGTCAAGGATATACCAGAAGAAAAGAGTAAAGTCACTGTGCAGGCAGAGAACTGGTCTGGGCCGCTTTTGCCGAAGTGGGACCTGCCCAAGTTTGGCGGCGATATTCTAGAATACACCGCGTTTTGGGACCAGTTTGAAGCAGGGGTCCATTCCCGTCGGGACCTAAGTGACGTTACTAAGTTGGTATATCTTCGGTCGGCACTGACAGGCAGTGCACTAAAGGCGGTCGAAGGTTTCAGTGTGACAAATGCAAATTACGGTGTGGTGGTCGAGACGCTAAAAAATCGTTTTGGACGTCCGCGTGCGATCGTGGAGGGTCACATCAAAGGCCTACTGATGATGGGAAGATGTGGCGAGGCAGTGCAAGCCTCTGAATTGAGAGAGTTCCACGATTCCATCAATCTACATGTTAGAGCTCTGGCCGCACTGGGTTGTGATCCTTGCGCGGATGAGCTCTCGGCAGCTGACATTCTGCTGACTGTGTTTAAAGAAAGGCTGCCTGAAACGTTGCAGAAGGCGTGGGAGAAGAAGCTGACTTCCCCTGAGGACGGAAAAGCGTCGTTGGATAGCTTTTTCGCGTTCCTGTTAACGCAAGTAGAAGTAGAAAAATCTGTATCGAAGAGAGACAACAAGAAACCAGCCAAACAGGTAAAAGATCCCCTGCCGTCGAAGAAACTATTTTCTGCAGCTGCTCTGGTAACAAAAGCGGCCAGGGAACAATTGTGTGCAGTGTGTGAGAAAGGTCACTTTACGGCCAGCTGTCAGGATTTGTTGACTGCATCAATGGATGATAGATGGAAGACGGCGCGAAAGGTCGGTTTATGTTTTGTTTGTCTCGAAAAGGGCCATTCTTCGCGTAGATGCCCGCTGAGAAAGCCTTGTGGGAAAGAGCGCTGTGGACAGTTTCATCACCCACTGTTACACATAAATCCAGGCCCCAAGGTCAAAGTAGGGCTTATTCGGAGTGATCAAAGAGTCCTCACCTTGCTGCAAACGGCGACCGTGAGACTGCTCGGGTCAAATGGCAGCACAGCTGTTGCAAAGTGCATATTTGACACGGGGTCTCAGCGGTCCTTCATTCGAAAGCAGTTAGCGGATGACCTCGGTCTTGAAGGGTCGATGGAAACCATACGTATAACTACTTTTGGCAAGAGCACTGAGCAACGCGAAAAAGCTAGAAGGGTATCTTTTTCGCTTGGCTCGCTTAGTGAAACGCCCAATGCAGGTCAGTGGATACATGCCATTTGCGTGCGGCAAATCTGTTCGCCAATTGAGGCTAACCCGCAGCTGAACAGAAGGTGGTCCCACTTACATGGCTTGAAATTAGCGGACAAGTTTCCGTGCGAAACTAAGGATGTAGACGTTCTTATCGGGCTTGATTATTACTACGATTTCGTTGGAAATCGTGTCAGTAAAGGCAGAAAGAACGAACCAATCGCGATTGAATCTACATTGGGGTGGATTCTTTGCGGTAGTACACAAGCTGACACTTATCACATACTTGCAAAAGTGTTAATGGTCAACGTGGATGAATCTGCTGATGCATTGTTAAAACGATTTTGGCAATTAGATGCCATTGGCGTTTCTGACATAGCTGATTCTCCAGATATGTCCTCATGCGTCATGGAAAAATTCGAAAAATCTCTTGCCTTCGATGGAGAAAGATACCAAGTGCACCTTCCATGGAAGGTAGAGAAAAATCTGCCAAATAATTTTCTGTACGCTATGAAGCGATTAAAACAGACGGAAAAACGCTTAGGCAAAAACCGTACAGATGCTCGTTTGTACACCAAGGCAATGCAAGAGTATCTTACGAATGATTGGGTTGAACCCGTGTGGAAGGCCGCTATTGCTGGCAGCGAATGGTACTTGCCCCATCATGCCGTGATGAGGAATGACAAAGCAAGCACCAACTGCCGAGTTGTCTTCGACGGTTCTGCTTGTTATCAAGGCGTATCATTGAACGATCAGCTGGAGTCTGGACCAATATTACAGACAGATTTGGTCGGAATTCTGATCCGATTTCGTCGATATCGTATTGGCATACAAGCAGACATAGAGAAAATGTTTATGCAAATTGGCCTGCATGAAAATGACAGGGATGTCGTTCGTTTCTTGTGGCGCAATTTGGATGAGACAATGGAGCCAACGATTTATCGTTTCAAAAGGGTCTGCTTTGGTTTGAAGTCGTCTCCATTCTTAGCTTTAGCAGTGATTCGCCACCACGCTCAGAGCAACGGTGAACGGTTCAGCGAAGCTGCAAAGGAAATTCTGGATAATATGTATGTGGATGATTTCATTAAAAGTTTAGACGATGAAAAGGAAGCAGTAACGTTGGTCCGTGAGACAAGGGAACTGATGAAGCTAGGAGGTTTCAAGCTAACGAAATGGGCCTCTAACACCACCGCAGTTAACAATGTCACCGAAGCAAGCTGCTCTGAAAACTGCATTGGTACAGTTTTGAAAACGCTGGGTCTAGTGTGGAATCGTGTGGACGATACATTGACACTTAAAGTTCCCTACGTGAATGACTGCTCAGTAGACTCGAAGCGTCGAATGCTGAAGGCGGTCGCAAGTGTGTTTGACCCCCTCGGACTGATAGCGCCCTTTGTCGTATTAGCAAAGGTGATGATGCAAAAGTTGTGGCATCGAGGTACAGGGTGGGATGACTTGATTCCTGATGACATCATGCCAAGGTGGATCAGCTGGAAGCGTCAAAGCAGCATTATAACAGAAATCAAGGTTGATCGGTTCCTGAGAATAATGCCACGCAGTAACTTAGCGCAGATGGAACTGCACGCGTTTTGTGACGCTTCTGAGTCCGCCCATGGTGCCAGCGTCTACCTGAAGGTCAAGCGCGAAGATGGTAACTGCTTCGTGAATTTAGTGATGGCGAAATCCAGGGTGACACCCGTGAAGAGGGTGACACTCCCACGGTTGGAACTTTTGACCAGTCAGCGTTGGAAATACCATCAGAAATTAGCTGCGCATTTTTGGAAGCGATGGCGTACCGAGTACATCACCATGCTCTCAGTTAGGAAGAAGTGGTGCGGTGTGAAGCCATCGCCCATGGTCGGCGACATCGTCATCATCGCTGAAGAAAACGTGCCTCGGCTTCGCTGGACGATGGGCAGGATCCTAAAGGTATTGCCAGGGTCCGATGAGCTGGTCCGCTCTGCTCGCTTGCGGACGGCAAAAGGGATCATCACTAGGCCTATTGCGAAACTACACCTTCTTGAACAAGCAGCAGCCCTATAGAACGTCCTACCTGCCGGGGGCAGGGTGTTACAGCCTAATAAGGCTGTTCTGAACCTGATTATCACTAACCTACTTTTTGACTACCTGACAATCGTTAGTGTGCCTGAACATTCATTGTGTGAAATAAACGGTGACGGGTTGGTTCCGATTTCTGGACAGCGCTGCGCATTGAGAGTCACTATTAACCTTCGGCCGGAACATGCGATTACTTCCCTCCATCGCATAAATTTACCATAATGTAAGGTTGTCCTGTGCCAGATCGTAAAGGAATGGAAAAATATGCGGTGCTTGTGAAGTAACTGCTAGTAAAGGTTATCAAACAAAGGATGACATAAGTGACTCATTGACATTGTTGATGTTCAAGTTAGTAGGCAGCTAGTTTACACAGTTGCAGATTACCGAGATTTTCGCGCTAGTGATTGGTGAACGTACAATACTTCGTGAATGTAATTAAATGAATTCAGCTGTGTGTGATGACAACGAAAAAGCACTTGTCATCTTTTGCTAAATCGAAGCCCTATTCTAAACCTGCCTGACCAGCACATCATGTATGCCCCTTACGTGGAATACTTGCTTCATAAATGAATATAGAGCCTCGCAAATGATGCGCTGCGAAATGTACTCCGGGGCCAAATCGCGCCGGGCGAATATCCAAGCTCAGAACTTTCTTGCAGCGCGTTTTGATAATAATTTATCGGTGCTGCTTTTAAAGTTAGTATGCTGAAATTCTGACTCAAGCACATGGTGTGTTTTGCAACAGGATTTGTTCAATTTTCTTATCGCATGCTTAAATGATTAGTGGAAAAATGAAAGTCAGTTTCTTACTGAAGCATGAACAATTTAGGATAGGTTGGAATTCAGCGGAAATGAGTATTTCTATTTCATGTGCTCTAGAACTTTTAAGGAGGAACATCCCTCTGTAATATTCAGGATTGAAAAGTGAGTGAAAATATCATTTTCAGTTTATTGTTACCCACGCCGTACAATAAAAGACAGTGTATATTTTTATTACTCGGAAAACAGCAAAATAGCGTTCAAAATTTTGTTTTTATTTCCAACAACGCAGCTCAGGTTCCGCTTGGTTCGATCTACATTGGCATCCCATTCAACATTAATGCACGAGCGGCAAGATGTGTAAGTGAGAATGCTCAGACGATAGGCTGTGCTATGGGCATATGAGCGGATACTTTTTTGAACAGTTCCAACATTGGCTATAAAGGTGTTAGCTTCTACTCTCTGACCTTAAGATTAAATCTTTAAGCAGGTCTGGTCATCCCGCGATACCTCCATTCATGATTCGATCTTGATCTTGTTAAGTATTCCTTGTCAGTTGCTTGTTTCGTGTATGTGCGTCCTTCTGGACATCGTACGGTTCCTAGCTGTCCGGTGGGGCGGTCACAGGAGCAACATCAAGGCTTAACTGCCACAGTGATTTATGAATTGCGTCGGATATATTAGTATAAATTCTCCATAATTTTTTAAACATGAAATCCTGCCCATCCTTCAACGTAGAAACACGGATTTGGTCACTTATTCAAAGATGATCTCTCGAACGCGCTACCAGGGCTGAGGCAGCGGTTGCTTCCTCCATGTTCTTGGCCGAGTATCTGGTTTGGGATTGGCCCCTTTACAATACAAATCTCATTCTGCCTCCTGTGTTTATGCATCGTGCTAGTGTCGGCTGATATTATTATAGCCGGTGTGGTACTGCATATCCTGTCTCTCCAACATATTTCGCTCTGCATCTGCATTGGATGCTGCAAACTACGTCTGCCGTTTTCTCTAATGGAATTATGATTTTATCAGATCATATAAATAACAAATTTTAGACCCAAGTGTTAGAACGCAACAACAAAACGTTGATCCTGTAGATCTAGAACTACGGAATGTAATTAACATATTGTTGTTCATTAAGAAGCTCTCAACTGCAGGAAATAAATGCCCTTTGATTACATCATTAGTAAGCCCAGCATTGCACACGGTTCTTCTATCTGGATTCGCATGCGACAACCGTTGATTCGCTCATAATAGTAACCTGTTTGTCTTACTTCGCGAAGTGTGCCAATCTAATATGTCCTTCGCCTGTTGTTCGGCACCTTTCGATTCAAATGCGGCCACATAAATCTAGACAATAGGCGCTCTAATAAGAGGCAAGAAGTATTTTGCTGCGTTACTTCATTAGATTTGTCATTTTAAAACATGTTTCTTGAACAGCGTTATTACCGCTTGAAGCGAAATTAATTGAACGTGCACGTTTATTCGTTTTTTATATTCTGCTCACGTGCACATTCCAGTCAACAAATAAAGTTGGTTCGACAAGGCGCTATTCCTTCCCAAACCAATTAACGGATCATAGTTTTATAATGTCCGAAAAATGGGGCCCTCTTCAAATGGTTTTAGCAAACGCCTACCAAAACAGAAACATTCATGATTTGGATTTTGATTAAGCATACATCAGTATAAGACAATTTGTCTTGCAGTATATGAAAATTCATAGTGTTGACTCAAAGGACGCTGACCAATCTGAATAGAATTATACATAATCCAACTATGCGGTTTCTGTATCAGAGTTTTGCACTCATCAGGAATCCACAGGTGTAGTTCACGCAATTGATTGTTCATGCATGACTTACCGTGAAAATGCGTGCTATATTCAAACGCCGTATTATATAGCACTGAAAATTTAACACGGGAATATAAAAATTCACTTCGACGCTGTATCCATGCATAACTCGCCCTGGAAGCTATGCTTCCTCTTATCAGGTCCAAGGTACTTGGCGCTTTGAAAAAGAAACAGTATCTTTTACAACAATCGAATTTTGTTAGAAGCATTACTACAAAGCGCCACTATAACGTGCATCTACAAATTTTAGCAAATTCGAAAGTAAATGCTTACGTTTGTGAAATACGGAGTTATTGAGATCATGAATTTTGCTTACAAAGGTATTTCGTTTCTTCTAACCATTAGTGGCATCTGCGACTTTTGAGACCACACCTATGTCATGCTCAGCGGAAAACACTGCTTCACTGGTTGAGATCTTAAGTGTGAAATTTTTGTTCAAAGATCTCAATTAGTGGAGTGGCTTTTTCCGTTGAAAACAAAGCAGGTGTGCCTCAGAAGCTACGGATATCAGGTAAAGGATATTTAGAAAAGTGTACAGTCATTGCAAAAGCCACGGTCACCTTCCCCTTTACTAAGCATCCAGCCATCACAGGTTCCAAGACACATATACCCCAGTTAATGTTCACTAACTCTAAAGCTTTTCCTATAACAAATTTTCTTCTATTTAAGATTTTCCTGATGAGTACAACAACGTGGTTAGTAAATTTAGTATCAGCACGATTGGCACCCTTGACAAAATGAATCACTATATATTCATTACGCAGCATTAGGAATACCGTGCTAATCCAGGACTTAAATGAAACAGTTTATACTAAACGACCATTAAAATAAACTACCTTTCATTTTTTGATCTACATACGTTTCGAAGGTTAAAGGACAAGTATACGATTACGCAAAGTGAATAGATGTTTGCCGCATTTAGAAATATTACTTCACACGCAGAGAGACAATAGGAACTATGCATATGCTGTCAAACTTCCTAGCGTTTGTCATTTTTGAAACAAAGAAAGTATCTGGCGAGATGATTGGAAAGCTCAACGTCTAAGAGAACTGGAAATTTGCAACTTTTTAAATATTTAAAAATTGTTTTGTGTCTTCGCGTCTGCTAAAGAAATGCATAACTTATTATTACAAAGGAACTGGCAGCAGGTACCAGTAAAAGAAGGAAAGGTGGACCACGCTAGTGCTTGATCAGCGCTGATGCGTAATTCAATCCATACGTTCATTTCGCAGTGTTTAGTCCTTTAGTGGGCCCTTCAATGACTACTAACAAGGCAAAATTGTTTAAAAGAAACGAGACAACAACTTCGCTGCAGGGCAATAAATCAATGGGTTGTCTGAAGGACAGAAATTACTAAACCAAAAACCAAGCCAAACAGGACAGCTAAAACTTTCTAATAGCTCCACTTTTCCTTGTTTTTATACTCCCACTATTTATCTACTTTGTTACTAAGATCATCTGTGGTTGATAATTATTCAGCTTTCGGAAGAAAGAAAGTCAACCTTGGCAGCATTTCTGAAATACCAGAACCCTGGGGACGCTTTCAAGGGCATTCGAAATTTCTTGTAGCATTCTACATGCTTACAACTTGCATCACGGTTATTCCCCGTTCAGTAAAAACGTTTTGTTCCCAAAAACGCATTCCAATGCGAAAACGTTTTGTTCCCAAAACGTATTCCTTGACGGGTCGAAGGTTAGACCTGATGGCTGACATCACCAGCCCTGATGGTCGGATGGAGAAGCTTGCAGGACCGTCGGATTACTGGGCAGTTGATAAAAATGATTGCACTGATGACGGACCCTAGGATTTGGTCCCAAAGCTTTGCATTTGAATACGCTTTGGGAATAAAACGTTTTTACTGAACGGGGAATAACCGTGATGCAAGTTGTTCGCTTATGTGCACAAACCCCGTTAAATAAAAGAAAATTCTACAAGCTTAGCATATAGCGAAGCGCAGAGATCATGGTTCCAAAAGTATTGCCGATTTCAACAGAGGAGTGATGACACATTTTCTTTTATTTTACGTTCACCTTTCAATGTCATGCTCACCAATTGAAACGGGCCACATAGCAATGTAGATGTTTCCTTCACTTTTACGTGCTTGGCAGTTCTTGTCCAAATAAATGACATTAGTTCTGGCCCGTATGGCCTTCTGGACACCGTATCGCACTTCATCAAGGACTTCATTTTTTTAAAGAACAGTTATGAATGAATCCTGGATTTTGAACAATGGATCTGAGGTAAATTTTGAAAATCTGCTCAGTTTTATTGATGATTCAGCAGAATTTATTAATAGGTGTGGTTGGCGTGCGTACTGCATCATTGAATTAGAGGATGCCTGTTCCGTATTTAGCAGCCTTTTGCACTGCTGATTACCATAGAGCTAAAGTAAACCTATTCAAACTTGAAAATTGAAAATCAGCTTTTGTTCAACAACTGTTTTTTCGATTACTGAATGGCATCGGAACTTCAGAAATTGCGATCTGAAAGGAGTCGAGTGTCCAGCAACAAATTGTTGGTTATATGAAGACGATATTGAGAATGCAGTGAAATTCCAGTGCATTACTGTTGCACTGCAGAGGTGATAAGTCTTGTTCTTCTGTCAGTATCAATAGCAATAGTGTACTTATGACGAAAATTTATTTTTAAATTCTCATTCAGCGCTACACAATCTGTGACCTGGCGTAGCATTGTCATACAGGCTATGAAACGGACCTTCGTTTCATAGCATTTTGGATAACCACTGAATCGTCTCACTGGCAAGTCAGTATTCTGCAACTCTAGGAAATGAGTTACTGCATATTGTCTGGTAGATCGCTGTATTTTCAATGACAGAGCATATGATTTTTCAACAACATGTCCATTCCAAAGCACATAACATTGATAGATAGGTTAAGACATTTTAGAGAACTTGTTAATGAGATGGCAAACTGACTGTATTATTATGACTGTCCAATCAAACATCCGGCTAAGGCCTATGTATTTGCAGTAGCTCATATTAGTTGACCTGAACGTAATACGGTATTTGTTGTGTGGGAAACCATTGCTTACAGGAAAGTGAAACGCTCGCCGATTTCTATTCAGCACGACATCCGAACTGACCCATTTCCTCTTGACACAGCAGCAGGATTCCTTGTTAGTATTTGTCTGACACTTGGACAGATGGATCAAAGTGAACCGCCGCGGAAGGTCAGCTTCACGTTAACAACATGTAAGGACGGGGGATATGGCCAGCAGCCAGTCGCCGACCCGATTGCCCCACCCGGCGCCGTCATTGGCCTTTTATTGGTAGGAGAGTTGAATTGCACTGTAAAACTAGTCGCATGCCAACAAGTGTGGCAGACTTGCTGCCGTCGTTGCTGTCATTGTCGACAGCTCTATGCGTCGCCGTCGTCGCTGTCTCTTTTGCTGAGGACATTGAAACGGTCACCTCAGATGTACAGCTGACTTCGATTTATGAGAAAGACAGCAAAAAGCTCATTGGCCAATATAGCCTAATGGAAATGGCTTGTGGTCATTGCTGATCATCTTCTCGTATACTACTGCCCACAGCTCCGTTGTATTGCTCACGAAGGGTGATTGGGTTTTTGAAAGGATGTCAGGAGTCTGGCTTGCTTGGCTGTTCTATAGCGCTCTTGCATATTGGACGCACATCTCAGGTCGTGTACTGCTAGTCGACAGATCTCAGAACAACAACATTCGATCGAGGCAGATTAACTGGCAAGTTCGAATGAATGCTTTGACTTTTGGCCAAAGTCCTGAAGAAGTCGAATTGGTAAAGCAGGTCGTAAGGCAGATTGGGAATGGAATGTTAAGGAAGTACAATGGGCATACGATTCAAGAAAATAAAGCCGAAACGTTAGACAAAAACCAGGTAAGGATGCTTGAATTCTGACTACAATGTTTTGCCTGAGGGGTTGTTGTCAGTGTTCTGTACTTGTTCCGCTTTTCTAACATTCAAAATTTGCAATAACCTATACGCATTAGCGGTCTTCTTGCATCACCGCACGTGATGTGGAATGGGCCGTGAGATAGGTGCAGGCGTAACTGGGTCAGTGGAGTGACTGCAATTTGGTACTGAACCTAATTCTTCATTGATTACCCTTGCATTCGTCTCCTTCACTTTGAAAGCGTTGGACAACCGTTCACCCAATTGGTGGAAACAACTAGTCCAATTGCAATGACTATATGTAGAAAAGGAATCCACTAATCGGCTCCTACTGTGTCGCAAATGTTCTTTAAAATGCATGCTACAACTGAAGGTGAAAAGCTGCCTTTTATGTTATCTAACTTTCTCCTTGTACGTACCTTCATACGAGGAAAAATTGATAAAATCAACTCATGCCTACATCGTACATAATTTGTAATTATTCAAATTACTTATAATATCAGATTGGATGGAAGGCCCTTGTCCATTTTGCTATTGCATACGCTAGCGAATATATCGCTATAGGGGGAATCTATGAGCACCAAGCAGCGTATCTTTCTTAGTAGGACTTTTTCCATTAGGTTTCGCTTCTGGACGTCAGTGCCCCTGCCTACTACTTCATAGCCGGTGCTCCTAGCCACGGATCTTCGTGAATTTGGGCAGCGCATAAAGTGGCAACCGAAAATCGATTATCCTTAAGCGCTTTTAGCTAATGAGGCAAAGTTTATCCGTTACGATAAATGACAACAATGACCAGTCGCAAAGGGACTAAAGTATTACTTCCAGCGTTTCATTAATAGAGTTAAACACGGTTGTGAGGTCATCTTTAAGTTGATTTAAGTAGTGTTCGGAATTTGTTTTCATATAATGCCGGAAGAAATGCATGACAGCACAATTTTTACCTGAAAAACAGGGCAGAACAAAAGTATGATATGAACAGAGGGCAACCATTAGGGTGGCATGCTGTTGTATCGTCTTGCCTATGCATTGCTTTGCAAGTGATAATATAACTGCAAGTAAATCAGTGACGCAGTCGAAGGTGTTACGCGACAGGCGTTTGGCTGTTATTTAAATAGCTTTAACAAACTATCGTTCTGCTTATGCAGTCATCTGAAAATCACTTATGAATTGCCATTATTTCAAAACGATAGGTTAATACGCTTTTCTGTTACATTTCTCACCTCTGTTTTCAGTTAAATTGTTTGTACTGTTTGCAATGAGACTAATCGCTATTACGAAATTCCAATGATGAAAATGCTGTGTCCAAGTAGTTATGAAATTCCAATGAATGTTATACAAGAAGTGCGAAAGAATTACACTTACCTGCTGCAACAGACCGTTCCAACCGACAATGGCAGCTGTTGATGCATTCTTGTTTATTCGGCCTGTGTCAGTCATTACATGCGTTTTAATCATTAGTCATGCATTTAATGCAAACCCAGTTCATTATGGTCAGCAGCACGCTGGTTGAGGACGAAATTAAACCTGAAGTAATTTTTACCTTCTTGCATCTACTAAAGCAAATTCAGCTGGAAAGCGATTCGCTCATAAATTGCAGCTGTTCAGTAGTGATGTAAAACAATGATTCTCAAGTTTTCCAATACCGAGTCATGAGATGAGCGACTGCTCTGCTAGCAATTTTGCGTAATTTAGAGGTCGGAACAGGATGTAACATTGGCAACGCAAATTAAGAATGAAGAGCGCCTCAAGGACCATGCAAAAGTATCTTCGGAATCATTGGAATATTTAAAACACAAACCAACCAAACAAAGACCAGGCCGTTTTCTGGATAGCGATCCCGACGGACGAAGTCCTGAAGAAAATGGCAATTACTACGAAGGCACGCCCTAATTTTCACGTACTTACGTAAAGACATGTTGGTTATGCAGGCGACATAGTGCTTACTGCTGAGCAAGCAGAAGCCATATACTCGGCAACACTGCATGACACTGACCGCAGAAAAAAGAGGAAATTCATAGCGCTCACTTCTCGCCACTGGAATTCGTCTGCGCCCATAGATTACAGTTTTGATGGTTCCCATAGTAAGTTCACTTTCCTGAGCTCATGTAGACTTCGAAGCCTACAGGATCAATTACTTCTGGCAGCTGCTATTTTTAGCCGAGAAGCAAGAGCGGCTCATTGAATTGGCTTTGAAACATTGGGAAAATGTTACATGCCTACGATTTAGACGGCGGTATGACACTCCAAGAGGAAACAGGATTATCTTTACAGATGTAGATGGATGTGCTTCCAATGTAGGTCGCAATCCAATGCAAGAACCCCAATACGTATCATTGTCAGTTGATTGCATGAAGGTACGAATGTATTAAAGTCAAACTTGTGTTAAAGCTCACAGCTGCAGCTTGGAGTCATCGCACACGAAGTGGCCCATGCGTTAGGCTTTTGGCACGAACAGTCGAGACCAGATCGAGATCAATACGTCAACGTGGTTTGGAGGAATATTGATGAGGGATCACTAGCTCAATTCCTGAAGGAACAAAGCCGGGAAGTTGACTCTAAAGGTATACCGTACGACTACGGCTCCATAATGCATTATAGAAGCAAGGTAATTGCCCTCAGCGAAAAGCCGCTAAGTTATGCACCTAATGTACTTTGCAGGCTTTTGCAAAAACTGGGGACCTCTACACGCTTTTGACAAGCGTGCAAAATTATCAGAGAACGATAGGTCAGAGAGATCACCTGTCCTTCAACGATATTCGCCTTATGAATGAAATATACTGCAGTCGTAATGCTTTGAATTTGCACACTTCAGATAACTTCTTGTCACATCCATCTTTCAGATGTGTGCAAGCCTCTTAAGTGCCAACGTGGTGGTTACACCGATCCGAAGCGGTGCAGCAGATGCCGTTGCCCGGATGGTTTCGCGGGTAAACTATGTGATCAGGTGATGCCTGGTTTCGGTAAGTGCCTGTTGGAATTTCAAAGCGAACCGGGGTCGACTAGGTTACGGAGGAGAGCGTTGAATTGTTTACTGTTTGCCTGGTACTTATAGTCTCGGTAGCTCTTTGTTTGCCATCTTACCCAGTCTGAAAAGCAGCAAATTTACCATTCAACAAGATTTCGCACTGTCAGTAAATCAGCAAGAAAACAGTACCTCTTATTTTTCAACAGTGTGCATGGAATCTACCGAAGGCATTGCATGACGGATGCTGAATTTCCGTGGTGAATGAAAACGGAAATTCAATTTATTTGTTGAACCCATTCTTTCCAAGTGAATGGCGTAATCCATTGTGAAGTGGCCGAACGCTTGAACAAACAAACAGCAAGAAGGGGTCTCTGAATGCTATTAGCTTTAACGCCTGACTAAGGTGTCTTCTTGTTCCGGACATTCTTGTGACAGGGGCGTTGTCCTTCGCGTTCAGTGCAATAGAACTGCCAATCTCTTTTTCCTTCTGAAATTTACCGATTCGAAAAAGAAGGCTGCTTACTTGAAGGCTTTCCCTTTTCATAGCATTCCGTACTTGAAGAGCAAATAGCATGCGGTGACAACCGACCAAACGTCAACTTTGGGTATATTTTCAATACCAGTAAGCTTTATACTCTAGAACAACTTTGGGGGAAATACATAATTGAAGTGATAAGGCATCAAATATTTCCTCATACATCAAGGGACCTAGAACATAAAGCATCCATAAAAGTAGGCAGAACTGCTTCCATTGAGCAAACATTTGTTTGCGCTGTAACGGAATCGCCAACGCATGTGTCATCCTATCCCCATTACAAGATGAAGATGGCAATAATTTACGACAATAGCTTTTCAGACGCCACCTGCGGCGGCTTAATAACAGTACAGAGTCGGTGGGTGTACTTCAGTTCGCCAAATTATCCTAGAGCTTTCAAGGCGGGCCAAGAATGCAGCTGGCTTTTTAAGGTATCCATTTTGTAAATCGGTGGTAACGGGTAGTCAACGCTTTGCTTGATCAGGCTCCCTCTGGACTTCGCATTGAACTTGAATTCATTGAACGATTTGATATTTATTGCAAAGCAGAGCATTCATTATGCATGGACTATATAGAGGTTCGCAATTCAAGCGACTTTGCCAATACAGGAATGAGGTGAAGTAAAGTTCGTTTTGATTTTCGATTAATGGATACTGTTTTTGAAGATTGTGCTGCCATAATGTTCCCCGGCAAAAGATATACTCAGCCACTACGGATATGCTAGTCCTGTTCAGGTCGTTCTACAGGTCTGGTCTCGGATTCCGGGCACGTGCACGAGCAGGTAAAATAGATACACTTATTGGAATACTTGTTAAGAAGGGTGAATGAAAAGGAAGTAAAGGACACGGAATAAACATTAAACCAACAAAATTGCCAATGCATGTCGGTTTACGGCGTCTAGACCCTGCTTTGACGTTGGTTCCAACGGTTGGCGCGCAGGAGGGCAGGCATTCAATTAATAATTCTCTTGTCTTCGTAATTTTAGTGCACAAAACCACGAGATGGCGCTATCGTCGTTCAGGTAACAGTAAGATTTTGAATCCTGCAACGCTTACGCTTGCATCTTACACGGTACAACAAAAATCTAACAAAGAAAAATTTGATTCGGACTGCTCGTCTGGCGTGCATGCTATTTCCATTGGTCAGCTTAGCAGTGCAGTGCTTTCACGTCATTACATAGTCACAGCAGAACAACAATACCTGTTTCAGTACCGCCAACAGGAGAATGGAACAAGTGGGGTGCGTGGAGTTCATGCAGCGTTTCATGTGGCGGTTGTGGAGTGCAGACGAGGCAACGGGATTGCCCACAGGGTTCTCTGTGCACGTAAGAACTTCACACTGTCCCTTAACCGACTAGTAATTTGGCGTGCGTTACAGAGGCGAAGCTGTCCAAACGAGTACTTGTGGTCAACAACCGTGTGAGATATGCAAGGAAGAGCGAATGGTTTCTATTTCATGCGGCCTTTGGGGATTATTTCGATGCGAAGGGTAAATATTGGAGAATTTGCCTTTAGGTACCTTTATTGAAGATGGGGAACCAAAGATTCCCTCATAACTTCCATTTCTAGTTTCCAGTGGAAACCAAAGCAGTTTATTATTTCATGAAATGTACAACGCGACGATTAATTTTACAACATATCTGTAAACGAGAAAATTTTTCAAAATCAGTCTGTTCCATCTGGAAACATCTTCTCGCTGAGGCTGAAGAAAGAGGGCTCTGAAAGTTCTGAGAAATTTTCTCGTTGACAGACAATTGTGAAATTACTGGTTAATTCATTTTATATTTTTCATGACATAGTAGACTGGTTGGACTGCCGCTGGAAATTGTAAACACAAGAAAAAACCCATTATGATGCATCCGGTTTTCTATAACTTCCTTTTATAGAATGCAAGCAGTCGAAGTTCCGTGCAAAGACAAATGCTGTCCTGGATGGAGAGTCAAAAATGGGAAATGTCAGCCGGCTGTCACGTACTGAAACGGCATCATCCGTATCAAAAGTTGCATGGAAAAGAAGGTATTGAAAAGGGCGCTTCCTTAAGTCTCTAAGATCGACAGGCAAATGACTGTTGATTAGCAAATGAAACTAATTAGTCAGTCACGCACATACAATCGACCATTACAAATGCCCCTGTGCGATGGAAACGCCTGAAGTCACCATTAAAACGCCACTTCCCTAAGGCAGTTAGATTCTGTAATGGCTGAGTTCTTGTTTAAAAGAGAAACAAGATATTTCGCTGATTAAATTCCTGCTGTAATGTAATGCGCTAATTAATCTTTCTTCCACTGTTAAAGAGATGGAGCACGCAATTAAACTGCAGCTTCTTTTAATTTTGCACGCAACTGCCCAATCAGTGATTGCTTTGTATCATTAATGCAACACTTGGGCTGTTTTCCACCATTACTCGCGGACCTGCTACAAATCAAAATCGCTACGATTTTGATAGAGTACACAAGAAACCATCTACAAAGTTTGTATGCAGCAACCTACGCGAAAACGAACGCAAATTAACAACGCAAGTGCTCATTTTAATGTCACGCTTTTCCATGCCACCTTATCAACAAACTGTTTCCGGGAAATGACGAAATATGTACACACAAACACTAATAAAGCAAGACGTAATAAGCTTCCATGAAGACTTACATAATATGAAAACGGATAAAACAAGTTTTTCATTGCTTCGTTCTAGGTCAATAAGACTTATTGAATAGCGTAACAGCGGATTATATAACAAGGAAAACGTACTGTAACACGCTGGGCGTGCGCATGCATTGATAAAAGTTCAAACAATATAAGACCACCTACAAAATGGAACACGAATTCAAAAAACAATCTGTAAAATTAGACCGTAATGAAAACAGCGGAAATAAACAATTGAATCACAAGGTAAAAGAGTATTCAACAATTCAAATAAAATACAAGGAATAAATTGTACATGTGTAGTTCAAAAAGTTCCCGGAGAGAGTTGTAACTTGTAAGCAGATGGGAATGAACAGCCTCCAAGATTATACACAGAAGGACTGCAGATATGGAAGCACTATCTTCAGCAATGTCAGGACCCAGATGGAAGAAATGTTAGAAAGTGACGTTGATATTCTTTAAACAAAAATTGATTCGCATTCTCTGAGGACGACTTGAACATTGCTCTACAACAAATTACAGGCAACGCGATTGCTTTGTTGCTGTTGTCTCTTCAATGCCATCGTCCTCATTTACAGGTCTTTTCCCGAGAGGTTCTGTAACGTCATTCACTAGAATAACAAAAGACTGAACATCGAAGTTCTTGAGGGAAATAAGCCTAAGTGAATACTAAGTTCGCGGAAGTCAGTAGCGCCACTTTCTGCCGCAGAAGTCGCATCATTGGACAGCGCTTGGTTTGAGTCACTATTAAAGCAGCCCTCAGAGAAAGCTTAAAACATGTTTTATATGTAATCGGTGCTCTTAGGAGGCTGCGCTACTAACCATTAGAATCGTCGTTGGTTTCTGCGAAGTTACTCAGCGTTCGGACATCCGAATCAAGTCCTTCTTCTGCTGAAAGTTAAATTAATGCCTTCAACTAGATGATACCACATGGAAAACTGAGAAACCTTCTGACTGCTGTTCAGAGCTATCTTGTGATAAATCATTAGTATCGGCAGGCTTCAAAGTGATTTCTTCCGCGGTAACCGTCTTCAACGCATTCTCAAATAGTAAACAGCCGATGGATAGCAGGAATTAAACACTTACTGAGCCAAACCGTTGGGACTCTGATACTAAAATTGAGTTCACATGTACATCACAAGTTAAAGCAAAAACATAAATAATACCTGGAACCCACTTGTAAACGCGAACAGTGGAATCTTTTAACATAACCCATTTTTTCTCCCTAAAATTAACATAAACCATCCGTAAATTTCAAATAGAGAAACAGCTCATTTCTTCTTTCACTGTATAACCAAAAAAGGCAAATTCAGGAAAAAGTCGCGGTATTCCTAACACATTCAACGAACGCAACTTTCACGGAATTCGGTCTAACAAGAATTCATTACTTTTAGAAGTATTGAATATAGCAACTAGCGTATTAAAAACAAGCAATGACTACTTTTGGTGAAACTGGTAAAATTAGGATAACAGTTCGTAACAAAGACTATTGATATTGTCTGCTCAGGCTAGGGGCATTTATCGTAAACGTGATCGAAGCATCTGCACTTGCCCTTATATTTAATTCTTTGTTAAGGTATCCAATTTATACCCATTTAATGTTTTTGTGAAGACTGGATGTCTTGTAACGGGTATGTGGATCTTCATTGATGGTTGTCACGGATTTTTCCCGTTTTTTAAGTATCTGTAAGTATACTGAAGCGATCTCCCTACCAGCAGATGGATGAGAGTGGTTATTAGAAAGA
This sequence comes from Trichuris muris, assembly GCA_000612645.2. Classification (NCBI taxonomy): domain Eukaryota; kingdom Metazoa; phylum Nematoda; class Enoplea; order Trichinellida; family Trichuridae; genus Trichuris; species Trichuris muris. The sequence goes on along the minus strand of CBXJ02000361.1, from coordinate 1,546,425 downwards.
ACGCAAACAGCACACGTACGCAACTGTGTGTAACCGTATATTTCGGAACTCGAGCGTTCCGAAATATACGGTTACATACAGTTGCGTACGTGTGCTGTTTGCGTTCTTTCTAATAACCATTCTCATCCATCTGCTGGTAGGGAGATCGCTTCAGTATACTTACAGATACTTAAAAAACGGGAAAAATCCGTGACAACGATCAATAAATTTAATGTTTTTACTAATAAACTCGCCCATCTGCCACAGGTGAGGCTTGCTTACACGCGATTACAGACATCGCGAGCAAGAGCAAAATTGGTAGTCAACCGACCTTCGTTGAATAATCCATTTAACATCGTAGTCACAATAGTTTATACGAGTTTCGGTAGCATCTTTAAGTATTCACTATCTCCAGTGCACAAAATACAAAAATCCAACCGTATGACGGATGTGATAAATACGCATTATTAACACGATGATGACTGACCTAGTTACCAGTATACAACGACTGTTGAGTCGGAACACGGGTTTAAAGGATTCCCGAGATTATAACCGTCATCACCCCCCCCCCCCAAAGTCGAGCTCCGAGTTCGCTATCGACCGTTGAGTAGTCGATCCCATCAGCGATCATCAGAAAACTTGGCGGAAAGACGTGAACCAGGCAGAGCATCAGAACCATGGACAAAACCTCTCCTTACCCTGATCCATGCTCTTCCGGTAATTTTTTACGGATGGCTAAACCGGAGAAGCGGGTGAAGATCCTGTTCTTGAGAACCATCCTCCAGCTCCCTTTACTGGCATAAATCTCCACGAAAGCGGTAAGTGGTCTGCCTATCGCGGGAACGATATCGCCTCCGAAGCGATTCATCGGTCCTTGGGGCTCTGAAATCTCCCCTATGCGAAACACAGATTTATGTGATTTTCCAGTATGACCTTTCCGGTATTCAACTTATTTTCCGGTATGTTAATTTTAAATTCCTTTTCTTCATTTCTTAGCGCTCGTCCTGCCGACCGAGAATCGCCGAAGACGGTGAAAATGGAACACGAGTACTCCTGAAAACTTGTAATAGTTCACCAAACACCTATTCATTTCGCAGAAAGGAACTCCTGAAAGCTGCCTACATTTATTACAAGGAAATAGAACAACGATGTGTGGTTGTAAAAAGAAGGGGATGTTCAAATACGCCGTTACACGAATCTCTACCTTCCAGTATCCTTTCCACTTCCCACTTACGAACACTCTCGCAATACACGAACGCACTGATAGCAAATTATGGAATCAAACACACTTTATTAATACTTTGAAAAGCGAATAGCACCACATTCAGCGAAACCAAGGTGCGAGCCTTACAACTTTAAATGACACAATAGATCAGTATCACTGCAGAAATTCAGACTTGGCCCAATAAATAGTGCAAAAGCATTCTGCCAAGAGCAGATTTAGTTTCACATTCTTCTACCTAGGATATGCAACATGCTAATGGCAGTTGAACTTATGGAGCAACCTGAGAATTTTTAAACCACAACGAAAAATCATATTTTCATCCAACAAAGTATCCTGCCAACACCCAGCGTGATAGATGTGTACCATTATTTCCACGTGTATACTACTAATACAATTGCTATTTTGAAAACCAGATATTTCGCTACGTTTTCAGTCTTTGTAAAGAGCAATTCCGTTCATGAGGATATACAAGCCTATAACGCTACGGACATTAAGAAATAAGTTCAAATGATCAAACAAATGTGCACAATCATTAAAAGGTGAGAAAGTTTCACCACATCGTTAGGAAACAACATTTTCATAAGCTCTATAACAGAGTAATGAAGACGTCCAAAGCACATTCATCCGTGAGAAAACCCTGCAATACCTGACTCGCCTTCGTTCGAGTTCAAGTGAAAAAATAATGAAAATTGCCACAAATCTGCCCATCTAAATGTCTTTCTCGCTATCTGCCAGCCGTAGTACGTTAATCAGGTTGTATTACTTCATTCTTATTTATTGCACATGAAGCATACCGTGCTGATGTATTAGGTATGTGCAAAAGTTCTGTCCGTTTTGTTAGCTCTTGGCCTGGACCAATTAAGGGCCACTGTTGAAGAGGATCCATGGAGGTCGACTTCAGAGATCGCAGAAAGACTAGGCGTACACAGAACAACGGTTGGTCGTCACCTCCAACAAATTGGAAAGAGGAAAAAGCTGGACCAATGAGCACCCCATGAACTGACTGAAATTCAAAAAGTGCGCCGTTGCGAGATTTGATCTATGCTTCCTTTACGCAACCAAAGCGACCCTTTTTTGGCAAGAATTATCACTTGCGATAAAAAGTGGATATTGTATGACAATCGGCGATGATCACCGCAGGGGCTGGATAAAGGTGTGTCTCCCAAACGTTTTCCGAAACCGGATGCCCACCAAAAGAAGATATTGCTTACTGTTCGGTGGTCAGTAACCGGTATAATCCATTACAGTCCCTCAAGTCTTGTGAAACCGTTACGGCACAGACGTACTGTAACGAACTGAAAAATGCACGAAAAATTGCAGCGTGTACGTCCAGCATTAGTAAATCGAAAGGGTCCAATTCTGCTGCACCACAACACCAGACCCCACATTTCAAAAATGACAGTCCAGAAACTGCACCACATGGGCTATGAAAGTCTTCCTCACCTACCTTACTCAACGGATCTGTCGCCCATAGACTACCACATTTTAAGCACCTGCAGCACTTCCTGCAGAGTAAACAGTTTAAGAATCAAGAGGAAGCAAAAACTGCTTTCGAAGAGTTCATTGCTTCTAAGACTCCAGACTTCTATGCTACTAGAATAAATACCTTAGTGACTCGTTGGCAGAAATGTACAGATCATGAGGGTTCTTATTTCGACTAATAAAGTTTATTCTTTACAGAGATATTTTGGTTTAAATTTGCGGCATAAAAACGGACAAAACTTCTGCACATACCTAATAGAACAAATGGGCCAGATATATCCAAAGCCAATAATTAAGCCTAAGACCAAAAATCAGCACCAGAGGATCAACAATTGCGTAAACAAATAACAGGTCGTGCTGTTAGCGAGTAGGTAAAAGAAAAGAACATAAAATTCATTCAAAAATGAGCGCATCTTCATACAGATATTTTATACAACTTTTATGCTTACCACGTCCCACAGCGGAAAAACTGAGGATGACCGAACAAGCAATTCTTGCCTTAACGATGAATCAAGATACGTTGCGGCGAACATGGGAAGAAAGACCAGGACGTTCATAGTCAATTAATGAACTACGTGTTATTCACAACGTAGATCGCTGACGATGGAACCAGATCGGTCCGAAAGCTTCGAAAGGTTACTATAGTCTGGTTTTTTCCTAATAACTGCCCATCCATCCGCTCGTAGGGCGTTGTTTAAGTTAATTTCGGACACTACGAATATGAAAAAGAAATGAAAAGATACGGTATCCTTATTCAACGAGCTTTAATTGGCGAAGCTTTCGGAACACGTACGTTCCGAAAGCTTCGCCAGTTAAAGCTCGTTGAACAAGGATACCGTATCTTTTCATTTATTTTTCATAGTTATGAGACGCCTTGTTACTAATGCCTCTTGCTTCAAAATACTACGAATATATAGGAACGGATACAAGGCGTAAATACCTCTAACATGCCAAGACCCGTTACAAAACACCCATCTTTAAACTTCCGCACTACATATTTTCTACACGCTATCAAAAAACAGGGAAGACAAACGCCAATTTAAACAGGTTGCAGTTACCACATAATTCAAAAGAATACAATGCATACCCATGGATTGTAAAACATTTCTTACCACTTTCGTACTTTTTCTATCGTGTTGATCACGCGCTTCACCTCTTCCTTGCTCCTATTGCGCGTTTCAGCCCTCAGTGATCGCGATATCATTGCGAATAGTGCAAAGCCACCTACCTGAAAATTGCACAGTAGTTCAAACAAGGCTCGGGGACTTCAACTGATGAAACTCATTACTGCCGAACCTATTGCCCTAAAGCGAAATGCTTGGCACATACAGGGTTGCCATGTTACCCAACATTACCACAGTAAGTTGATCATCAGGCACCCTTGTCTTGCCCTACTGTTTTGCTAAGTCTATTCAGTGTTAGAATGCTTAAGTTTCTTGCTGGTGATGTTCTACAGTAAAAAGCTTCTGAAACGTTTTCAACAGTTTCTTCCGGTTCGTTCTATGCCTGAAAATTAAACGTAACAACGCCCTACCAACGGATGGATGTGTCAGTTATTAGGTAAAAATTCAGAGCACAACACTTGCTAATCTCGAAGCTTTCGGAACAACTTAGTACCGTCCTCAGCGAGTGGCAAAGGCCTTAACCGAAGCCAATAGCCTTTGCCACTCGCTGAAGACGGAACTGGGTTGTTCCGAAAGCTTCGAGATTAGCAAGTGTTGTGCTCTGAATTTTTTACCTAATAACTGACCCATCCATCCGTTGGTAAGGCGTTGTTACGTTTAATTTTCAGACACAGAACGAACGGGAAGAAACCGTAGAAAACATTTCAACCGAATTTCCCGTTACCATGAACCCAGTTTTCAAGTAAAAAGCTTTTAATATAACTCAAAATAACAACGAACATGCCTTGAACGTTCCTATTTAAAACAGCTAGCGGAGGGTAAAAGATTCAAACGCAAGAATGATCGCAGCAGCAATGTTTTCGCCGAATGCTCAATCATTCCCATTGATATTACCAAGAAAGTAAAGCGCAGAAAATTGGATTCAGTGTACAACGTCGCCGTGGTCCAAAATGTTTGCTGATTCGCTTTCAGCTCGATTGGTCCGATAATGAAAATGTTGCCATACAATTACAGAATCCAGCAAACAGCAACCAAGACTGCCTGTCAACCAAGGCAAGTGTCTCAGCAAGTAATCTCTTCCGACCCCACCCAAAAGTACCGAGAGACCATAACAGAAATTGGCGGCGAACATCATATAAAACATAGGCATCGAAATCCCTTCAGTGGAAACGCGTTTGCAATTCATGTAAAGCTGTGGAATTCGACCACCCAAGTAGAAAATAGCCGAAACGATACCCATAGAATAACCAAGCTCATCCAAGCCCCCATGAAGGACGCTCGCAGATTTCAAGGCCAACAACGACTGCGCCGTAGCAGTTACCATCACGCAACGCAATGTTGTTTGTCCAAGATCGCGAACCAGATGATTATGCCATTGATTCTTCACTTTGTAATAGCAATATTGGCAAAGTATTACACTGTCTTGAAATATGTAATAAATTCCAACGAATATCTGCGTGGGCAATTGCCTCGAAAGCAAAGCGCCTGCTAAATTAAGCGAATCGCCAAGGAACCAGCAAAGCAAAAAATAAACCGAAACGCCACCGCACTGACCACGTTTATAATTTTCGTACAGCTGCGGAATGGGTGGAAAAAACCATAGCAGCAATGAGATAAGACCAATCCAAAAGGATGCCAATTGAACGTCATTTTGGACGCACTGACCAAAGTATTCTGCAATCCAAGCCACACCGCCAGGGCACGGTTGCAAAGATGCCACTGTCAGGAACTTCCACACCATTGCCTCGCTCACCGCAAGTCCATTTGGAAGAAACGAAAAGTCAATGATTATTTACACAAAGGGAAAAGTAGGTTCTCGGAACTAAATTATCATTGACTAAAGTACTACGAGGTAAACGGTCAATTATGCAAGGCTGAATTTTGCAGAGCGTCAAACTTGAAATTCAAGGAGTGCATGCAACGTAGTCTGATTGCACAGGAGCTACGATAATAAATTATTCCGGGTAAACGTCCTGCACGTCATTTTAGTGTTACTGTCAGACGTTGGGAATCACACAATTTGATCGAAAGAATGGGGCTTCAAGTACGTTGCGCACTGCGAGCTTTCGGTATGGTTACCTTTCGGTCAGCATTGGCCCCTCGTTTGTGCGATGTTCCACGTAGAACATTCAGTGGGCGCTGGTTTTCTAGGGAACTTGCGAATGGTAGGCACTAGTGTTTAACTCTAATCTTCTTTCTTCGGTTCTGACCAGTTCTTCTTTCTTCAGGGTACCTGAGATGTAACGCTGTCAGATATCTGTCCATCATTCAGAGAGGTTACGCTACGTCAGCAACGTCTCCTCAGACTGCCTCCGCGTCCATGGATCCTTCCAAAACGAAACCTGGAGCATCTGGCAAAATAGTTGCGGTCATTGGAGCTGTTGTCGATGTTCACTTTGAGGAAGGTTTACCTCCTATTCTGAATGCCCTTGAAGTCAAGGGGCATAAACCAAGACTTGTATTAGAAGTTGCGCAGCATCTTGGTACGTTTTCGTCGGCCTCAGAATAATACATTAGTGTTGTTTATCTCGCTCTCTCTTCCTCTCCCTGTGCTAGACAGATTAGCCTTCTTGTTAGTGAGAGTAAACATAAAGTACAATTGAATTAGGCCCCCAGGAGCGTAGGTTGCGTCGAAGTGTTGAAATTTATCATTTTAGTTGGATAAGCTTTTCGGTTCTGTTTTAAGGAGAAAATGTTGTACGAACTATTGCAATGGACGGCACTGAAGGTCTTGTACGTGGTCATGAAGTTGTGGATACTGGATCACCTATAAAAATACCAGTTGGCCCTGGTACATTGGGTAGAATTATCAATGTTATCGGTGAACCAATTGATGAACGCGGCCCCATCAAAACGGATCGGTAATGTGCTCCGATTTAGAATTCATTCCAGTACACGTAAGGTAGTTGCAGCTATTCGGCTATTCATCAAGAGGCACCAGCTTTTGTTGAAATGAATGTGACACAGGAAATCTTGACTACAGGTATTAAAGTGGTCGACTTGCTAGCACCTTACGCCAAAGGTGGTAAAATTGGTAAGTTGTCAATTCCACTGGACCATCTTTCGTTGACAGTGTGTACTTAGGATTGTTCGGTGGTGCTGGAGTAGGCAAAACTGTCTTAATTATGGAACTGATAAACAACGTTGCCAAAGCACATGGTGGATATTCGGTTTTTGCCGGCGTGGGCGAACGCACTCGCGAAGGGAATGATTTGTACAATGAGATGATTGAGACTAAGGTCATCGATTTAAAAGGCGATACTTCAAAGGTTGCGTAGATTTTATTCCTTTCGTTTCGTTTATTTTATTGTAATGTATTTCAGGTCGCTTTGGTATATGGCCAGATGAACGAACCACCAGGAGCCAGAGCACGTGTTGCTTTAACTGGATTGACGGTAGCAGAGTATTTCCGTGACGTAGAAGGCCAGGATGTGCTGCTGTTTATTGATAATATATTTCGGTTTACACAAGCTGGCTCTGAAGTGTCCGCATTGCTCGGGCGGATCCCTTCCGCTGTCGGTTACCAGCCTACATTAGCTACTGACATGGGCAGCATGCAGGAACGAATTACTACTACTAAGAAGGGCTCTATTACATCTGTGCAAGCAATTTATGTTCCTGCCGATGACTTGACTGATCCAGCACCAGCGACCACATTTGCGCATCTTGATGCTACTACGGTGCTGAGTAGAGGAATCGCTGAACTTGGCATTTATCCAGCAGTAGACCCCTTGGATTCCACTTCACGCATAATGGACCCAAATATTGTGGGAGAGCGTCATTATAGCATTGCCCGTGGAGTGCAAAAAATACTACAAGTTCGTAAAGAGTGGCAGGTTTAAGTGGCGAATCATGATTAACTTTGCAGGATTACAAGTCACTTCAAGACATTATAGCCATTCTTGGCATGGATGAACTTTCAGAGGACGATAAGATGATTGTCTCTCGGGCTCGCAAGATTCAGCGCTTCTTGTCGCAGCCGTTCCAAGTAGCCGAAGTCTTTACAGGGTCTCCTGGCAAATTCGTTCCCCTCGAAGAAACTATCAAGGGTTTCGAAATGATTTTAAAAGGTGAACAATTGCTACGGTTTTAGATTTAGAACTATAAGTGTTCTCATAGGCGAACTTGATCACCTGCCCGAAATAGCATTCTACATGGTTGGAAACATTGACGAAGTAGTGCAGAAGGCAGCTCGTCTGGCTGAAGAGCAGAAATGAGCAATTAAATATATGATCATTCCTCCTACGTGCAGATCATGTGCATGGCAGTGCGAAATCGAGCCGACGTTAGCGAAAATCTGAAGGAGAATGTAGCTGGAATTTCAATAAATAGCGAATGTTATCATTGTCTCGTTGAAACAAAATTTTAGAACCTAAGACATTTTCGGGAGATTACGTTTTCTTGGGTGCAGTGTGAAACTTGATTTTCAAGCATTACGATTCCATGTGATACACGAAGGCTTTATCTTTGTGTGTTGAATGTACTGTAACTACGTGCCTGCTTTTCCTACTTTATCTCTGCGCATTTGCTGCGGTGATTGCAGCGTGCTCTGTGTAATCATTGCCATACCCATGTTTGCATTAGTAACTGAACATCAGTAATTGTGAGCGCCGTCATGGTTAAGTGCCAGCTGCCATCCCTAATCACATTGGTGGGCGGATGGTTCGCGTTGAAGATGCTTTGTTTTCATGCTTACTTTTCAACAGACTTCGAGGTAAGGACGGAAAGTTATGAACTTTTTCGTGCTGTCAAGTGTTTGTTGCTCTCCACAGTTAATGTAAATTTGTAACGCAGAACTCGTAAGCGGTTTAAACCTGATGCGCACGTACCATATGTGTGTGAGTTAAGGCTGTTACTTCGTAGCTGTTATTACTTGTAATTTTAAAGGGTTTCGGCAAAAGTAAAGGTTACGATGCCCTTTGTTAATTTTAGCACGGTTATGGTTCCTGTCAGTTAGCGTTAATAAGAGCGTTTCAAGGCCTTAATTCGTCTGGCCAAGCAGCGTAATATCACGTTTTGGTAGAACGGTTCACTGTACAACAAACAAGCAGAAAATTGTCAGAATTCGGAAGATGGAAATTTTTTCTTTGTAACCGGATATTTGACATTTTGATGCCTTTGGTTCGACTATTGTGATTACACAGCAGTCGTTCTCTGTTTCTTTTAGTGTTCAGTTACTACTACGGAGGGGTAATATGAGGATTGTACATTTTTCGGGGAGCGAGATAATAGTGTGTGAAGAAACGACTCGTACGATTGGTACGTGATTCGGACCGTTTAATAGATGCTTTGTAATGGATTGGTTTCATTTGCTTGTTCCGAACTGGCCTGCTTCTCGTTGCCTTCAAACTTCTTTCATAAAGATTCGTAAAGAATATTTTTACCAATTATGCCCACTGAAAAACTGCATTTGTCTTGGCAGTAACTAGAACATGTTAACTTTATCTAACTTCGACGAAAGAACTCCATTAAATTTTACTTAGTAATGTATCGTTACGGGCGGCCTATAACTGCTAGCTCAGTGTTTCTCAAGGGGTGCGATATGAGATTTTAGGGGGCGATGGAAGCGGATGGGGCGATAGAGGACCGAGTGGGGCGATGGAAAATTGAAAGGGGGGGGCGATACATAGATGTTGTGCATTTAGGAGACAATCGAGTGGTATCTTGCTTCGGACGCATCTGTACAGTGAGATTTGAAATGCAAATACGAATGTCGCATCTACCATTCAGTCACATACGCTCCCGGCAGCAAGAATAATTCCCTCACACTAAACGGCAATGCAAATCTGCTCGCGATCGTTCATCGACCGTTTTATCGGTGACAAGCTTTTCACACGGCATTATCAGAGTCCTACTCAGGAAGGCACATCTGATCAAAGCTATTCTCAACCTTTCTCTGTGCTGCCTCCACCACGTTATCATTATAGATGATTCTTATTGTTCACCTTTCTTTGCCCTTTGGCGGACATCTGACTTCCTGTGATAGTCTTTCTCTGTTAAGCTGCTGTTAGCTGACCGTGCCCTTCCAGAAAGCTTCTAACTTGGCAATTACGCTTATACCTGGCGTCACATTTCACGTATGTTAACTGTCTTATATAAAGTTAACAGCAAATGAAAGGGATTTGAGCAGTTAAGCAATAGACTTAATGTTGGCATTTTAAGAGTACCAACTATTATCACATCCTTAACCATGCAAATTAAAATGAGAGAGAAGTTAAGGCTAAATAAGTGGCGATGCACATTTTAAAAAATAACTGTGCAGGAATATTCCTTCGAAAGTAGTTAAGCGGAAAGTACTAGATTAGATAGATTCAATCGAATTTTCAAAGTAGCAAATCCCCATTCAAATGAAATAGATTTCTACAGATTGTGAAATGACGGAATCGAAACGAAAGTGCAGGCAGTACAGCTCAGACTACTTGAAATGTGGTTTCGTTCCTTCGCGTAGTAACAGACAGTTAACCATGTGCCTAATCTGTGAGAAGGTACTTTCGAACGAGGCAATGAAACCGTCGAGGTTGTTGGACCATCTAACCAGGCTGCATCCAGACAAAGCAGATAGAGATTTGTTATATTTTCAATCGCTTCGCGACAAGCTAAATATGCAGCCAAAGTTGAAAAATGCATTCCCTTCAACATTCAAAGTAGAAGATTCTGATGGTTTGCGCGCATCCTACAACATTTCACTTTTGATTGCAAAGACTGAGAAAGCGCACACTATTGGTGAGGAACTATTGCTTGCAGTAATAAGTGAAGTTGTAAAAACTGTGTTGCATAAACCATCCGCTGACATAGTTAAGAAGATTCCCTTGAGCAATGAAACAGTCCAACTTCGCATTGATGAAATACGTAAAGATGTGGAAGATGTATTGTGCAACATCCTGAGGAGAACGCAGTTTTCATTGAAACTTGATGAATCAACCTTGCCGGGTAATGAGGCGTTACTCCTAGCTTACGTTCGATTTATGCATGATGAAAATTTGGTACAAGATTTGTTAGTTGCTTGAGAGATGGAAACTGACACGAAAGGAGAGTCCATGTTTTTTGTTTTGAAAAACTATTTAGCGGAAAAAGAAATACCTCTTACAAATATAATATCCGTTGCAACTGACGGAGCACCGTCAATGCTGGGAAATCAGCTAGGATTTCTTGCCTATTTGAAGCAGGCTGTACCAACTGTAATGACTGTGCACTGCGTAATACACAGGCAGCGTTTTGGTTGCAAAGCACCTGAGCAGTCGACTGCATTGTTCACTGTAATATGCCGTTACAGCGATTAACAAAATCAAAAATAAACCTTTGAATGTTAGGTTGTTTCTCAAGTTATGCGACGAGAACGACGAAGAGTACAATCGCCTCCTGTTCCATCCTGAAGTACGGTGATTATCCAAGGGCAATGCACTTAACCGACTTTACGCGGTTTTTGAAACTGTTCTGAAATTTTTCGAAGAGCAAGATGTGTTCCTGTACGAAAACTTAAAAAGTTTCAAGGCGATATTGCTTACTTAGCTGATTTATATTTCAAGTTCAATGGAATGAATCTGCTTTTGCAATGAGACAATCTCAATTTATTCAAGACGAAAAACGTTATAAGCGCATTCATTACGAAGTTGCAGATGTTTGAAGGTAACCTAACACACAGCATGTTTCACCAGATTCTAAATCTTAGCGAAATGAAAGAGAATGCAAAAATTCGTGATCAGGACGTCGACGTCTACTGTGACCACTTAAACATGCTACGTGTACGCTTTGAAGATATTCTGTGTATGGAAGTCCCAAGTTGGGTGATAGAGCCGTTTTGTTGTGCTGAGAATGCAGCAGTCGACATATAAGAGGAATTGATCGAATTGCAGAAACCACAGATACCTAACTTATATCTTCGCCTATGGACTGTTGTAAAAGGTTGCTTCTCGCGTTTCCCTCATCGTATTTAGTGTAAAGAGGATTTAGCGTGGTAACAGACCTTCTGAGGAAGAAGAGCAGCCGGTTACAAATAGCGAAACGTGGTGACCTGCGGTTGCGGATGACCAGCTTTCAGTCTAACATCCAGAAACTAATTTCGTTTCGACAGTATCTGGCTTTTCACTAATTTTTTCTAAAGTTCATACGCTGAACGAAATTGTGCATGCATGAAATAAAGTTCTGAATTGAAACTCATCCTTCATTACAAAAATTTCTTGTATACGTGTGACGTTATAGCAGGGACATAAAGTAATAACAATAAACCAGCCAGTTTTCCGTAGGCTGTAGGGTAGTGATTCTCAAGGGGGTCACACGGGACCCCTGGGGGCCCCAGGGGGTCCCAAATCGCCAAGGGGTCCCGTTTGATGAAAGGGGTCACATGGGTCCCTTTAGTCATCAGATTGAAACTGACTGAAATGGTTGCAACTCGGCTGCAGACACCACCGTAGTTGCATCGGGAAGTGCTGGCAACCCCTCCGTTCAACCATTTCGAGCAGTCTGCGCATGCGAAGCTAACCAAGATCGCGAATGCGATCACGAGCTTAGGAAACACTGCTTAAGTCGTTGTGCTTCAGTGGAAGCATTCTTCGGCGAGATAAGCATCACATCGTCGAGAATAGCGGCGTACACTTTTTCTCTTTATGTTGACAATGACTGCACGTGAAGCAGATGGTTTACTTCAGGATGCAAGTAGTGCTCGCTGCTTTATGAGAAAGCGCTGTATTTCCATCTGTTTTACAATTCAGCAGCATTAGTAGGTTCCATAAATACGTATGTTATTCCCTGCCGCGCTATAACTTGCTGGTTCTTCGTGACTGAGTTGTGTAACCTGTATCCTAATGTGTGGGCCGTGGTGGAAAGATGGCTCATCTGTTTTCCTTCATCATCGCTAGTGGAACGCGCATTTAGTGTGGTCACAGACCTCATGACGAAGAAGCGTAACCGGCTGCAGTTAGTGAAGCGGGGTGACCTGCGCTTGCGCGTTACCTCCATGTTGCCGAACATTGATAAGTTAGTCTGCTCGCAACTATGTCAGCCGAGTATCTCTCGTTGACATTGTACAAAAACTGATTCAGCAAATAAATTGGCATGCTTCCATACAGACTTTCTTGCCGGTCTCACTGAACCTATCCGTTTCCGCTCACACTGACTGGATGCATTGTAGTTAGCATAGATATGACAGAGAGCGGTATAAAGTTTACCGTAATAGGAGCGGAGGGACAATATCTGATGGTAATCACTGAATCTAACCGCTCCGGCGCTCTACAATTCCAGCCAATCAGCGCACGCGAAACTGACCAACCAGTGTAGGGGGTCCCAAACGGTCTGAAACTTCTCACGGGGGTCCCAGGCAGTTCTGAGCTTGAGAAACACTACTGTAGGGGAACAATCAGAGCATGGGGCAATTGTGATGTCTAGGGGGGCGATAAGGGGTGACAGCAAGGTCCTGGGGGGGGGGGGCGATAGCGCGGAAAAGGTTGAGAAACATTGTGCTAGCTCGTTGTTGAAATTTCTACCTGTTCTGTACACTGTGAGGCTGACTGGATGGATGATGCTTTGCCTTGTAATAATGCTGCGAATGTGCATGTGCATATCTTTTGTTTATTACTAATACTTTTAAACAACTGATGATCACTTGATCAATAAGGCGTGATTTCGCCACTATGTCTGAGGACCGCATTTCTATTGATTCCGCGTATTTGTTGATAAATGCGATTAACTTCCTTTAATTTGGCATAATGGAATTCCGGCAGGCTCAGTACTTTGTGCGGTTTTCTGCACGGAAAAGCGTAGGGGTCAGCGCTCAAGAAATGAATGTTTACCTGCTGCAGGCTGTGCCGTTCACAGAGAGTATATGAAACAGGTAACCCTCGTTTCTTAACGGTATTCACACATCTGTTCCTTCCAATCTTCTTCGACTTGCTTAAGGGAACTATGCTGTAGCGTCAAAGCTTTTTTTCTTTCTTCACTTTTCTTGTCTTGAAGGTCAGCTCTCGTGCCGTCCTCTTAGTCCTGAAAAGTCTGTCACCTCGTATGCATGAATTTGGTTCTTCACGCCTTTCACTGTGGTTCGACTGCACCACATAGCAGCGGGGTGACCCACTGAAGGAGAGATAAAGAGAGAGAGGGATCAACTCTTTCATTCCTCACCGAACCACTGAATGGCATATCTGTTATAAAATTAAAATAAGTGTTCGTAAGATTCGTAACCGCTCGTGAAGATTTTGAACTTCCTTCTTTTGCGATGGCCGTTTTAATGAGGGCGACGTGAAGTACGCTAAGTTTCGTGCGCACGAGGGAATGTCTGTTTGGAGGATTGGGAGGAAACGAGGGCAGTTGCTCAAGAGAAGACTGTCGAAGAACGGAAAGCTTTCGCATGATAGCATCGGGAAGAACTGTTGGATGGATACTGTTAAAAGTGGGAATTGAAAAATTTTATGAGCTCGTACGATTATTTTCTTTCAACCAGATAAATTTGCAGGACATGTTCGAAAATCAAGCAAAAAATCTCTTACTAAAAGGGTTGAATTCTGACAATGCGATGCATCAAGTTTTGCTCATTCAGATACGTTCCGATCACAATCACTAGTCCATAAAATATAAGTCCAGATGAAGATGGTGATCCTGAGGGCTCTTACTTGCTTATATTTAATTCGGTTCAGTTCCGTACTTCACGCTTTCACTTTAAAAGTAGTTATCATGGACTTTCTCACTTTAGTCAGCAACAGCGCTGCACAAATGTGCCTGTTGCTCGTTAATTTCACTCTATCTTTAATCTTTCCGGTGCCTTTATGAACAAATTTGTTCTGACTTACATGTTACTATGGATATAAGATGAAACAGTTGACTATTCGTTGAACTACATATGCTTGTTAGGCTTCCGTTAATCCGCAAGTTCGCTAATCTGGTCCCACTCAAATTCTAACGATAAATATAGGCAGTTAACTGTACGTCAATGCTGTATTCGTGAAGTCAGGCAGTTTTAAAATTAAGTGTGATGTATGTAATACTGCCGTCGTAGCCGCTGTTACCGTTATCCGCAGTTGCTCCCCAACCCGCGCCCAGGCGGAAAAGTTCCAGAGAAAACGCCAAACCGTTCGCCACACGAGCGCAGGCGATAACAAGTTCAAAGTCGTTCTTTTCAGTTGCTTCTCACTTATCCGGTCTTGTCTAATTCATCTTTACTTAGTCTATCGTATGCACACGCAGTATACCTCCGTCGGTCTGTCCCAGCTGTCACGTTGTATGCGTGTTGGTATAAAATTCCCTCCTTTGACGCATGCTCTTGATTTCACTGGCACTGTTTTTCATTATTGTGTTTAATGTGACCCGTCTCGTGCTTGCATATGAAATTAATGGAGTCAGTGCGTGCATTCAGAGGTCCCTGAGCAACGTCATTTCGGGATGCCGTGACTAGCCCCCCCCCCTACTTCACTGAAGATATATAGTAAGATCGCTCAGATTTGCTTACCTTATCTCTAATTTGGTAGCCAGGGATAATTAGGAGTACTAATTCAATAACTGAGTAGAATAAACTTTCACTTTTAAGAATGTGTGCAACAACTAAAGGTTCATTGTAAAATGGGCAATAATGTTTGAAATAACAAAAGCAGCGATTATTTTTGCACCAACCTGACGTTTCAGTAATGTAGGTGTGGCAGAATCATGGTTTTTACATGATCTTAAGGTCTTCCCTATTATCCGCTTAAACTTTGATACCGAACCACCGCGGATACTGCGGCCCTACTGTAATTTTGTTGTGTCATTTCATTGCTTTGTATGACCGAGATTTTCGTGATATATTAGCAATGAATGGAAAGGCGTCCTTGTCTCTCAGTGCTCTAACGATTGTTTGATAAGCGAATGACAGACTGCCATCTTTGTTAATTGGTACGTTTTTCAGGTGCACAGGAATTGGCTTGCAATCACCCACTCTCTTCCTCTGTCAAAGTGGTACACAGAAAATACTTCGCAATGGACATTGGACTATCCACCCTTGTTTGCGTGGTTTGAATATTTCCTGTCCGAAGTTGCTGCTTTGGTTGAACCGGAGATGCTGAAAATATCTGCCTCACCGCGTATCTCGAGCACTGCTGTTATTTTTCAACGTTCGAGCGTCATCGCAACGGATGTTTTGTACATTGTTTCGTCTCTGTTTATGAGCAGACGGTGCAAGTCTCCACGTGCTGTCTTTTCCCTACTATGCTTCAATGCCGGGTTATTCCTAGTAGATTCTGTTCATTTCCAGTACAATTCGTTCCTATTTGCAGTGCTTCTCTTTTCAATTGGCCTTATAAGTGAGGGAAAGATCGTTTCTGGCTTCGCAGTATTCGTCATTTTGTTCAATCTGAAGCATCTATTTCTCTGTTTGGTCCCTTCATATGCAGCCTACATTTTTGGAGTTTACTTGTGGCCGGAACGGTTCAACTGTTACGGTCGGTTAATATTCCGTTGGCGAACGTTTCTTGTTGGCCTGGCTAAATTAGGAAGCGTAGCGGTTTCTATTTCCGCTATGAGCTTGGGACCATTTATTTACTTTGGTCAAGGAAAGCTTCTTTTGGCTCGACTTTTCCCGTTCAAACGCGGCTTAACTCATGCTTACTGGGCGCCAAATTTTTGGGCGTTGTATAATTTTGTTGACTACAGTTTATACGCCATAGGAACCCACAGAGGTTTTATTTCGAGACACCGCCGTCCGGGATATACTTCTGGAATGGTTAAAGATGTCATACACGTTGTTTTACCCTCGGTGGCACCTTTTGCCACATTCGCATGTACAGCTGCTGGGGTGTTGCCATTTTGTGCAGTGGTTGCTTGGAATCCTAGTCGCAGCTCCTTCGTTAAACTCCTTACGGCGTGCTCATTTGTAAGCTTCCTTTTCGGTTGGCACGTTCATGAGAAGGCAGTATTGACAATAGTTATTCCTTTATCTCTGTTAGCTATTGAAGATAAACGTTACGCCCGATTGTTTCTCGTTCTCTCTTTCGTGGGCCATTATTCTTTGTTTCCGCTACTTTTCAAACCAATGGAAATATTTGTAAAGTACCCTGTGCTCATCCTGTCGTACGCACTATCGTATTATGCCTTGAAATTGAACTATTATAAGTCGTTAGGTAGGGCTGTACATTTTTTAAATCGTTGTGACGTAATGTACCTTGCTGGAGTGGTACCTGTAGAAATTTTTCACATTATCACGACTTGTTTTCCACGCTTTAGTGCATTTCCGTTTTTGCCACTTATGGCGACTTCGGTTTACTGTGCCATTGGAGTGTGCTATTGCTTTGCCTTGTACTGTCAGATATTTTTTATAGACACTTTTCCAGCGCAAAAGGCTAGTAAATGATAAACGATTGTTTGCAAACGTTTTTTTATTTTCTAAGTTTGCGTTTAGCATGCACGTCGAAGCAATGAAGGCAGAATCAGAGGGATGTTCATGTTTGTCAGCTGAACCAACCGGAAAGCACTGTGGAAGAACAAGCCTGCTGCTTTGCACAGCCAAACTGCGTCTATGATTAATGAATACTTTCCAATGTACATAACAGTACAAGAGGCACAAAGACCAGGTAAGCTTTGAGTGAAAAAAGTAAAAAGAGCAATAGTCAACAACTGCTTGCTGACCGCGCAATCCCTTTTATGCGAAATTATTTGCACAGCACTACTTGCAACGCTATTAAATTTTAACTTTATAATGACAACACTGAGAAATACAACAGCGCTGCAGCTCAGCAAACTGCTAAGCAGAGTATTGAATATTAGATATTTTCTTGGGAGTGTATCCGTCATCTTGCAGGAAATCGAAATTACTTGAGTTTTCTTGAAGTAGGAGCCTTGAATTTCCAAAATTATGCTAGCTGCCATTCCAAAAAGGTAAACCGTTAGAGCTACCCAAGCAAGAACTTTCCTGCTGCATCTACGCAGTACTACCGACGCAGTGATCATCGAGAAATCGACGGCCATGGAGAAAGTTATGTACGCCAAAGTAACGTCCAAAAGAGGGCTAAGGGCTGGGTGCAATGAATGGAACATACAGTACATTGGGCTTGTGTATTCCGTGCTTCCATAATAATAGATTTCTCTTGCAAAACAGTACACGAATGCAAAACCGCTACAGGCACTGGTCAACGCAAAGCCTGAAATGAAACACGCATTAGATCGATGATTGTATCGGTGCGGGAAGCGTAATTGTTCTTTTGAATCGTTATCTTCTTAGACGAGTGAACAATGTTTTTCAATGTGCGACTTCAACATTCATATGTGCCGTTTACTAAATTATGCCGATACAGATGGGACAAGGCAGACCCTGACTACTGGATAAAATATGAAATTAATAATGGTGTTCTGTTATATGTCAGATCTGATTAATACGAGTAACACCGTTTATTAACGATAAATAACATCGGAGCTTTCGGGGTTGCTCACTCCCCGTCTTCAGCGATACACAATTCTCCACTGTCTACATCAGGTGTACAAGTGTCATTAAAATTGGCTTAAAACGATGCTTTAAGACGAAGGATATTGGTCTAGTTTCTTTAAAGTGAGGAATCTCTTATCTTTCCAAATCTGTTATCTAAGAAATCAATGTTCAACTGCACTGCCGTCAAAGCAACCTATTTTCAAGCACAAAATATGTGAGCAAAGGTCGGACTCGTGCACCTGAATTTTTCGCGAACAGCGATTATGCAACTACATCCGTTCTCTCAAATGCACGCAATAAGGGAAAAGTTTCTCATATGGAGGAAACAACGTAATAACTTCATTCAACTTCATTCTGCAAAAGAAGAAATAAGTTTACAACACAAGGAGATTAAGTGTAATTGAAAATAGGATTTCCCGGTACGGGGTAGAACATCATGGTATTTTTCTTGTTTTTGAAGAGAAACACGGCAAATTCCCCGTCTGTCTTTATTGTGCAGTAAATATTGCGGCGCTTTCGGACGTTACCTCGTCCATCGTCAGCGCTTATATCAATCAAGTTTGTTGGTGTTTTTTTACGCAACACCAACAAACTTGATTGATATAAGCGCTGACGATGGACGAGGTAACGTCCGAAAGCGCCGCAATATTTATTGCACAATAAAGACAGACGTGGAATTTGCCGTGTTTCTCTTCAAAAAACAAGAAAAACACGAAGGAGATTAAGTTTATGAACACTGCTCAGCCATTGTTATGAATTTAAGAATGTTATGTTTGTTCACTCCTTACAAAGAAAATGGCAATGTTTCACCCACCATCCTATTCCTTTCGCTTAGAACCGCTACTTCCATTGCTTTAACAAAAGCACGCTTCAGAATGCATCGAGTTGCTTCTGATTCAGTAAATAAGGTTGGAAGTTCAAAATGCCAAATAAGTTAATTTCAAACGCGAAAACTATATCAATATCAGGTAAATCATAATTAAATCACTATATCAATATAATATCGCTATATCAATATGCGACCATTAAGAACACGGAATTTCCCCCGTTTATTGATACCTTTTTTTTCGGGATTCGTGACGCTGTCCCGGTTGGTCGGTGGGGATGCTCGCACCTCTGCTTAACTGACTGGGCGGGCGACAGAGGCTTGACAGGTCAAGGTATAGACCTGATAGTTCATGTCGCCAGCCCGGATGGTCGAGCGGAGGGGCTTGCCGAACCATTGACTGGCTGGGCAGTTGATGAAATTAGTGTTTCACTGATGACGGGCGAAGGCACACGCCCGAAAGCTCTGATGTTCACCTTTTTGGAATAAAAAAGGTATCAATAAACGGGGGAAATTCCGTATTCTTAATGGTCGCATATATGCATACACCCCGTTGAGAAAAAGTTTTTCGATTATCGCTATATCAATGTAATTAAATCACCATATCAGGTTGCTCAATTTTTGCTAATATGCGTATAGCACACCAAAACGATCAAATTCGAGGACATGTTTTCCGAAATGTTTCCGAAAAAGGAACTTCCAACGTTATTTACTAAATCAGACGAAGCACACATTAACCAAAGGTCAGTTGTAATTAAGAAGAAAAGTGAGAAATCCAAGAGGAAAAGTCCCCATCCGCAAGGATGACAGTCATGAAAACTCTTCGCTGCATGTATGCCATTCCTTACAATTGAAAATTGGATCCCTTGTAACTGTGTAATTAAGCATGATTTGGTGGTACTACTTGCACCGCTGTTTAGAATTTATTAGGAAAGATAACCGGAGTTTTCAGGATCAACCTTGTCCTGTCTTCAGCGGTTAATAATGAGAGGTTGTAGTTTTGTGAAGTAAATCATGGTAAGACGTTTGTTTACAGAAAACCAACCCATTCCGTTAGATCCCTACACTTCTCTTCTCACCACCTTCATTCGGCATTCACAGGCATTGGCAATGGCATGTTAGACAGGGCAGTTAATATATGCCGCCCAGAATTTTTACATGCACAAATAATACACATAATTTGAATTCTACCAGACAAAGGTTACCCGAAGAGACTTATTTCGTCTGCTATTAACCGGAGGATCCCTCACACAAATAGCAAGACAGCAGCACCAAGACAGAATCCCATTTTCGTTTTACCTTATTACCAAGGCATAGCAGAGAAGATTCAAAAGATTATCAAGTGACTAAATTTTAAATTATTGTTCAATGGCTCGAGGGACTTCAAATTACTCCTCAGAAATGATGATTTCGTAAACTGTGCCTTCTTTTTCGTTAGCATCTAATGAAAAAGAAGGCACAGCTTTCGCAATCAAATGTAATTGGTCAACCTCATATATAGGTGAAACGGGTAAGTCTTTCAGCCATAGATTTGCGAACATGTGACAAACGTTAATCGCTATAGCAACGCTAAAGCAAGATTGAACGGAGCAGTGGTTAGACGAATGGATCGCCCACCGTCACTTGGTCCCAGAAAAATCATGAACCAGGCAATTAGACCATCAGCAATAGTAGAACATGCGGCTCAATGCCCTGGCCCCTTTGAACCCCAATGGTGCAACGTATTTATTGCTTGGTCGAGTTAAACATTTGCACAATTTCTAATGAACTCTAGCAAATCAGAACCATATCATTCATGAGAAGGAAGTCACCGCCTAATAACACTGTCCTGTCCATGCATAGTCCTCAAATTTTTTCAGTTATATTTGCCTCATATTGTTACATCATGATGGCGTGTACGGCTTGATCCCGTTGGAAGTAAAGATTGTCTGAAAGTACACCAAGAACTACGCCCTACCAGCGAATGGATGGGCAGTTATTAGGTAACACAACAGAACAACGCAGACCTTCGGAGCTTTCGGAACTACCTTGTTCCGTCGTCAGCGAATATTGACAGTGACGACGGAACAAGGTAGTTCCGAAAGCTCCGAAGGTCTGCGTTGTTCTGTTGTGTTACCTAATAACTGCCCATCCATTCGCTGGTAGGGCGTAGTTCTTGGTGTACTTTCAGACAATCTTTACTTCCAACGGGATCAAGCCGTACACGCCATCATGACGTTCAAACGACCCGTTACAAGACATCCAATATTCAACATATTGTTACAATCATATTTGGAATTGATTACGGCAATAAGTATTCGTTTATTTACGCATCTCAAGAAGAGAAGAAGAGTCTTTGGATTATGTAGCTTTACGCTTCTTCGCTCGTTATTATAGGCACGTTATTTTTAATCCACGCTGTATTTTCACGAGTTCATCAATAAAAGGACGCTACTGCAGTAAGCAATTTCAAATACAATCAGAAATTCCCGTCACGAGACACCAATTGGGCTAAAAATAAAGAGGTCGTTACAAACCCAAATTTCCCGCTTCGACAAAATGGAATGCCAAACATTGTCGCAAAGCAAACAAAATATTTTACAACCCTCTGTATTCTTGTGAAACCATAAAAGCTACTGTTGAAATCATATTAACCGTATGGAACTGTTGATCGTTACGGCGTCTGCTCAGTTATCATCGAACAAGCTTTTATAATAGTGAATCACGCAACGTAGTTGAACCTTTAGGTGAAATCGGCAGAACGACAGTGCACGTCATAGAAATAGACAAGCTAACAACCCTTGTTAATGCAGTCATCCATTAAAATGTTAATCAAACTTTATTTTTGAAAAAGGTGAGTTACTTACAAAGATAATACTTGTTGATGCGTTTCTTGCTTTTAAGACGGTACAACAGAATTGACCAATTAGTGCTTGATATCATTCCCAAAATGCCAAACAAAATGTACAGAATTGCAATCCAGTTACTTTCACTTGAACCGTCGCAAGACCGTTCAGCACGGGTGAAAAATGTGACGTTCATTATGGCACCAAATTTTCATTCTGACGCTAATAGTCTCTGTGCTACGCGATCAGTGAATAAACGAATTGCAAATGAATCACACTTAATAAGACATTGACTTCTATACACGCTTAAATCTTCACCAGGCGTCTAAGTCGCCGCAATCGGTTTACTGGGAGACGTACACACCAATCGCCAACTCTTTTTTAATTAGCTGTAAAGGACAGGCTGCCTTGCTATTGATTACTTCCCGCGTATTAATAGTTAACTGATGGAACACGAGACTGAAGTTCTAATGAATCTAAATGTTTTTAGAACATTTTCTTATCTGCAAATAAAATTACTTCAAGTTTAACAAGAACAATTCGGCGCGGCGTTGAAGAACGATGAATCAATCAAAATTTCGCAGAAAAGCAAACGTGTACTTTTGTGTAGCCAAGTTAATAAGCAGCGTAATCAACAAAGCACCAGGGCATCCATTCATGAAGTCTCGCTATTCTGATGTTGAAATTCCTTGCCCATGCAATGCGTTTGCATGCCTGATGTCGGGGGAAAAGGCCACCGTTGGAGAAAAGCAAGCAAGTATCATTAATGCAGCGAAGCTGAATGCATGAAAAAAACTTAGAAAGCAGTTTCCTAAGAATTTATAACACTGCTCCTTTCAGTGTTACATGGAAAAACATTTTCATATTTTTCGCACCAGCGCGAATAGTTTTAATAACGAATTCACCTTTATACAATATCTAGCCTGGATTAGCATGCTTTTCGTCATCCATCAAGAAGTTGCTGTCAAACAATTCTCACACACGCTGACAAGGAAATGCCGTATACTCAAGCGCTGTTCCAACCATACCAACAATCAATGGAAGGTTTCCAAGAGCAAAGGGTCATTCTATTAATAACAGATTAATATTATGATGTTGTGTTTTCACGGATTCTTCCCGTTGCTTTTGCACGCAGACGGATCTGTAAGTAAACTGACACGGTCTCCCTACCAACGGATGGATGTGAGTAGTTATAAGAACACACGGTCAAAAAGCAACGTACGGGCTCTCTCTCGAATATTTCGGAACGCTCGAGCTCCGTGTTCAGCGAGCAAGAGCTTGACAGGCTGTGGTTTGGTTTTCTGGCCGTGTCTTCTCATATCTACTCTCATCCATCCGTTGGTAGGGAGACCGTGTCAGTTTACTTACAGATCCATCCACGTACAGAAAGCGGCGGGAAGAATCCGTGAAAATACAGCATCATGAAAATCTGTGCTCCCGTTAAAAGACATCCCGTCATTAGACAGATTAATATTAATATTAATCGTACTAATGTCAGATTCCCTCCAAATGGGATAACAGAAACATACGGCCAGTCTATACTCAATTATCGAAATAAGAATTCAATTATCCTTCCCCTATAGAAACACGAGTTAAGGAGCAGAAAGCAGAGTAAATACTGCTTCAGGACCTATTGCTAAAGTTCAATCCTGCAACATTGTAAAATTGGCTCTTCAAGGGGATGGTTTACCCTAATTTTCTTCCACTTTCATCGCGTAAACTGACCTTGTTCCAGTTTGCATCAGTTTAGTAGATTGCAGAAA
This sequence comes from Trichuris muris, assembly GCA_000612645.2. NCBI lineage: Eukaryota > Metazoa > Nematoda > Enoplea > Trichinellida > Trichuridae > Trichuris > Trichuris muris. The sequence goes on along the minus strand of CBXJ02000361.1, from coordinate 1,522,824 downwards.
CAGATGGGGATTGACGCTTGAAGGATTAGGGTTAGACCAAAAAGCAGATGTCTCCGTCAGATTTGCTCGAGCGGAGGAGCTTCCAATTCCAATGTCCTGACCGAACAGGTAACAATAGTACGCTGATGCAAATTACAAAACGCGGAGTTCTCGAGTATGGTGCCAACCAAGGGGGATTTTAGTGGGCGAAAGAAAATTTTTCTTTGCTCAGTAAAACCTGATACAACATGTACAACCATCTTTGCAGTACAAAATCTACGGAGCCGTAATGAAGCAATGAACATTAAAAGCATAAGTTTGTGCAAACAACGAAACAAGAAATAGTAATTCACATTACGCAGAGAATAATGTTGAAAACTGGGCCCGTGGTAACGGGAGATTCGGTCGAAATGTTTTTCTACGGCTTCTTCCCGTTCTTCTGTCTGAAATTAAACGTAACAACGTCCCATCAACGGATGGATGGGTCATTTATAAGGTAAAAATATCAGATAGAAAACGCTTGCGTTTCTCGGAGCTTTCGGAACGTTCTGGTTCCGTCGTCAGCGATTTAATGGTTGTTTAATTAAATAAATTTAATTTAAAGGCTGAAAATGGAACTAGAACGTTCCGAAAGCTCTGAAAGTTTTCTACAGTTCTGAACTTTTCCTAATAACTGCCCATCCATCCGCTGGTAGGGCGTTGTTTCCGTTAATTTCAGGCACTACGAATACACAGGAACGGGCACAAGCCGTGAATACATCGTACAATGGAAATAGTAATAAATATAATGCAAGTTCAATACTCATCAAGTACAGCACCCTCTGTTTTGCAGTTTATTACGTCGGTGAATATGAAATTCATTTTTCCTACAGTCCCATATGCATCAGCTGTTATGCATTTAATTATTTATTGCTGGCAGACGAACAACTTTTATTATACAATTTGACGGACAGAGTTCTAAGCAAATTAAGAATGCCCAAATCTTTTCGATGCACTGGCGTTGTTAGTTTTTATACCTACTTGACTATGCCATGTCCAGAAGTGGTTTCCGCACAATTTTTCCTTAAGGCTTCCGTTTGGGCAGGTGAGCATTCGAATTGGTCAGAAAAACACATTACGTGATATCAGGCATTCATTATGAAAAAGAGATGAAAAGATACGGTATCCTTGTTCAACAAACTTTAACTGGCGAAGCTTTCGGAACGTACGTGTTCCGTCGTCAGCGCGATTCCCGTTCGGACGACTGAACACATACGTTCCGAAAGCTTCGCCTATTAAAGCTCGTTGAACAAGGATACCGTATCTTTTCATCTCTTTTTCATAGTTATGAGACGCCTTGTTACTAATGTCTCTTGCTTCAAGATAGGGTATTCAATGACAACCTCGAGCATGCCACTTCCCCGAGATGGAAGCTTGTTTGCGACAAGGACCAGATAGGCGTCATGCTGGCAAGCGGTCCTTACGAGACGAAGTGGCAGATCGGCGTGGATTATTCAGATACTTAGCAGACGTCTGCGATCAACTAGCTTTGTGCGAAAGATGGACAAGTAGGTAACCCATGACCTGACTGATGCATAGAAACAGTGGCGTTTCGAGATTACAATGGAACCCCCTAATCCGGACGCGTTGGGGTGGAGGATAGTCCGGATTACGGAAGAAACCGGTTTATGGAAGAGGCTAACAGTAGGTCACAGAAAAGCAGGTAATGCAATTTTAGATGTAGGTTCCTGGCGTCCACAGCGCGATGTCAGTCTCTGCAAGCGGGGAGTTAGCTTACGAGGTCGGCGATGTCCGTCTGATCAAGGAAAACGACTGACCAGCGAAAACCTGTTTCTTATATGGCGTGGACGCTGTACAGCGAAGCGACATGGGAAATAGTTCCCGTGAACTTATTTTTCCACATTCGCAGTTGCCGGCCGACTCTGTTGACTCGAAAAGAAATTGAGTTAGCGGTCGATCATTGCGGGATTTCTGGGCCATTTTAACCTTTGTTTCGTGGGTTGCGGGCAGGTACCCTTCCCTCCTTCTACCTGTGCAATTCAAGTACACGAAGTCTAAATTTATTTTATGTAGGCAGTTATTAGCGTCTGCTTCAATAGGCTTTGACGTTTGCTAGCGGCTAAGTCACGAATGCTTTTTAAACACAAAAGGCTCCGCCCATCGCATTCTTCCTGTTCTTCGAACCACAGCAGGGCAGCGTCTAGGTGAGCGGCTCGGCTCGGCAGAGCCGTGGCTGGTCTTCGCCTATGCTAACGTATACCGAAAGGACCGTTGGCTGGTTGTTTGCTGCTCTTATAGCCATTGCCGCCAAGTGACTGTCCGTTTCGCACAGGTAGCCCAATCATCTTTAATGTATGCGGTCGTTTTGTTGTTCTCTTCCACGAGTCCGGATTAGAGAAGGGTCCGGTTTATGGGGGTCCGGATTAAGGAGGTTTCACTGTAGTAATACCTTTCTTTGCATCTGTGTAACCAAAGCGACAGTTTCTGAATCGATTGTTTATCTATGATGAGAAAGGCATTGTCATTCGACAAGCGAAAGGAGCCGACAGCATATTTTAATAAATAGCAGTCATGATCAGGTACCAAAACTTGACTTCCATCCAAGGAAAGTTACGATGATTATTTTTGGCGAACAGCGGAAGCAGTGGTGCACTAAAGTTTCCGCCATCAGAAGCAAACGATGAACAATGCGTTGCGAATGATTCCCACTTAACAAGACGCAGAGTTCTATATGCTTACGCTTTTCTTAGGCGCCTCAGTCAAATCTCACACCCTCTACTGTGGTGAATTGAAACGAATGAAGCAGCGAATAAGCGAACCATACTTATCAGGCGTTTCAAGAAAGCTGCCCATACTCCTGCAGGACGAACGCAGTCCACAAGTTCCAGCGAACCCCTCGAAGAATTAAAGGAATGGGGAACCTAACCAGTGGAGCACCCACGTTACTCTACATGGAGTTCCTGTTTCACACTTTCAAGTTTAGAGTTCTTTCCGCGCGGAAGACAATTGAAGGAAAAGCAGGACGCCAAAGAATGCCCTCTCTGCCAGTAATGTAATATGACGTTTTCTTTGCAGTCTTGGGCGTACGGTCTCTATAATGACTTGTACACGTTTCACTGTTTAATTGAAGCAGCTTTGTCTCTGTTGAGACTGTTCTTCTTGTTAATGTGGTGAGTCAGTAGAAACGAACGCCATCGAACTTAGGAATTTATTTCCCCAGCATTCGGAATCAATATATTAAATCGCCAGCGGAGTTGTGCGTTCACATTATAACGAATTCGCTGAGGACGGAATAAGTTGTGCGTTCACATTATAACGAATTCGCTGAGGACGGATTCACTCCGACCGCTTCAGAAGTCAATTTATACGTTCAATAGCTTTCACTTTAGTTAGCATGCGACTACAGGTATAGCAAACAAGCACAATTGGATTAAATTTGCATCATATTTGCAACGAATTAACTGTCTTACCTAGACGACGTTAGCGTTGCGCAATAGTACTCAAACCTTTTCAAACAGCAGATTTACTATGCTTCTTCATCTTACAGATATCTGATTTATTTATCAAAAAGCCATCATTCGTATTCTTGAAATCGCAGTGCACCAATCGCCGCCGTCAATAATTCGCAAAGTGAATAAGAAAGTGCCGCCAAAATACTGACCAGGAAAAACGAGTACGCCATCCTAGTAATTTTCACGGTCTTTATTTCCTTCGCTTTAGTAGAGACCACTTAACAAAACAGAGCTTTCAGAAGAACCGTAGTCCATTGCCAGAGTACAATGGCCATCGCAATGGTTTACTCTGAAAACTGTGCTTTGTAAATTCGATTTCGAATAAGGCAAGCAGGACTAGGGCTATGGAGTTTAAACATGAGACAAATAACTAAGTTACAAATCCACTAAACGCATAAAATATTTCATTCAAAAAGTGGTCCTGGAATGAAAAAGTCAAAGTCAAGGTAAACTGCTGCAGTCTCAACTTTATACGGACTATCAGCATTCGTTCAGTGAATTTGTAAATTTATGGTACTTGCACGGTCAACGCACTGCTCCGTATTCTCTGTTGGTGCATGATGTTAGCGAAAAGAAGAACTAATAATTGGCGCAGTATGCCATTCAAAACAAATTTCTACGTAGAGTACATGATCGTTCGCTAACACTTAATGACAGAAATAACTTCAGATAGCACAGAATTGGTCGAGAAGCTCAATAACCATTTTATGAGCATCGTCCCAGCAGTTCAACGATTTATCACTGGAATGCGCAAAGGAAAAAACAACACGCACTATTCATGAAATATGGAAGCGCTACGAGATTCTCCTTCCTAATAACTAAAGACTTAAAAGAAGGATATCAACGAGCGCAGCTTTCGGAGCGATATTATTCGATTTGTTCGAATAAACAGCAAACAGGATAAATACGCCGTAAACCTCCAAAAATGAGAATAAGTACTGTTACAAGCCCTGTACTTGCATATAAGGATATCAAATGGGACCTTTTAGGTCGGTCTAAAGCAGCTGTTCGTGTCTGCTAAGAATTGTCAGTTCATTCATTATGCAGGCCAATTCTTTTATTCCATGCAGGTTGACAAAGAGAACCCGGGCCATTTGAAAACCTTAAGCTTTAGGAAAACCTGGCCAATTTCATCAGGTACGCTGCAGTCATTGCAAAAACTGCATCAGTTTAACGAAAGCAATTATGTTCAATTACTTCTTTCCTTCAAAAGTTTTAATAGTAATATAAGGCTAGAAAAACATCAATGTCAATTTTTCATCTACTTACGTGGGGTCATGGCTAATATTAATTTTGTTCCTGGAAAAGGGACATTAACTTTTCATGATAAGTGTCAAATTTGAAGCACTGACGTTAGAATTATAAGAAGTGTACTTATACAAGCAATGGCTTTAGAGACATCTTAGTCTTAGTCAAACGACTCACTACGACAGAGATACCATATCAGGAAGTCAATCAGTTGTATTTTCCTATTATCAATTGTGCCTAAGGTAAAACACTGACAAGTTGCAAGCCACTTAGCTATAAGGCATTGATATTTCCAATTTACTCGATTACGAAACAATAAACCAAGGCAGCCATCCGCGTTTTGCAAAATGGAGAGTGAACATTGACTGAGCAAGGGGAAACTTAATTGATCAACAAAAACTCTAGATTAGGGCAGAACGTCACAGTTCTCCTAATGTATGGAGACCAGTTTGTCATGAGAAAATATTGAAAACCAAACCGCAAGGCAGCAGTCAAATGATTTCAAATATTTCACTGCTAGCACAGTAAAGTGGCATTTTCACACTTTGAGAGTTACGCACCTGTTGAATGGAGAAACTCTTTTGTTTGGTAATCATGGCGATAAACCTCTGGTCAAAAGAACATGATTTGAATTCTGGAAACTGGGTCAAAATATTAATAATACTTTTACCATGCTCAATTCAATTATCCAGTAGACTGGATTTCGGCTTTGGGTAATTCTGAAACGGCTTAAACGGAAATTGATACGTAAGTAGTTAAAATCTTCTTGTAGGTAAGCAAATTCTTAGCGAATAAACTGATATTAATGTAGTAATTTAATCAACGTTCCTGAAACCTTGCCTATCAAAAGTCAAACGATATACGCCAACAGCGTCATCTAAATTTAAAAACCACATTACCTCGATATCATGTGGATTAAACTTCCTCTGTACAAGACTGCATCGATATCGTACATCAATCGATTGTCAAAAAAATCTATCAATATACCGCCAGGAAAAGCAATAGCAAGAAAAGTGAAAAGTTCAATCAATGCTAATACAGATTAACAACGCATTTGAATTACGGCTAACGTGACACTAATTTCCTGCTTACATGCACTTTTCAATTGGCAAACATTAGAAGTGGCAACGCTTAACAAAGTTAGGCACTCTGATAAATGACAGCTATACACGAGTCGTCATATCGTGCAGTCCTGCCTATCTCGTCATTGATGACGGCATGCAAACCATCCTGGAAGCTCCGGGTATCAAGTAAACATCATTTACGAAAACACTGTACCGTTGTCGAAGAAGATAATGCTTAATACAGCAGTCATAAAAACGAATGCAAGGAAGGATTTGCTTAATGTAAAGAGCTTGTATAGGCCAAAACAATAGGTCACCAGCTGTATAAGATAGGCGCACTGCTGCCAAACTGAAATTTGCAAACAGTCAACAGGATTTCTGAGCTGACAAGTTGCTTAAACAATACGGCATGATAAGGATATACGTTGACTATAGTTAAGTTTCAATGCTGTCAATGCCATCACCAGTTAGTGGGAGTGCATTGCGATCTAGAAAACATAAATGATGAATAGTTGACGTGATGCTGGCTGCACCTGCATGGCTAGAGTAAGTTGGCCTTCAAACACGTCTTCAGGGAGAACAGAAAATCAATATTCAATAATTAATAATAGCTTTAGATCGCTTTCGAGCACTAGGCATGCCTAGCAACTGTAGCTTGGCAGTAGGGCTTTGTAGATTAATTAATAACGTTATTAGAACACTGCGTAGTCCTAGTCGACACAACCAGAAACCGCATTTAAATTTATCTAAAACTAAGCTCAACACAATGACTCCACGTCATGTGAAAATTAAATTGTTAACAAAAGGATGTCATAAAACGTTACAACAGCGCCACCGAAATGGTAGCTTAGTCTCATCAGGATCAGTTATTCATAAATTGCCGCTTTATTTCCATTTTAAACTATAAACCAGACTCATCTTTAAACTACGTATACATTTTTACCCTGCAAATTTTAAATCACATAACCATAGCGTTGCGGATACACAAGCACGGTGAACTTGATTACGAATGAACGCGTTGGGGATAGTGGATGTTCGGGATGGAGAGCCTTTAGTTGCAAGGACACTTGAACTTTACCGTGAACTTCAGTATACACGTGAAAAATTTGGACCACATTTTTTCGATGTCAGCGCAGCACTTAAGCAATCTTACAACAGAATAATATATACTCTGTTGCTTCACTACAAAGCCACAATACTGCCCATTGAGCGGCAATTGAAGTTGGAAATAGCATACCCAAAGAATCTAAGCGATTCAGATTTTGAAGCAACACCGACGATTCTCGTCTTGGGACCGCCATGTACAGGAAAGACCACTTTAGTTCAATACATAACAGGGACATCATATTCCGGTATGTGCATAAGCGCAGATGCGAGGCAAACAAAAACGTTCATAGTTTCGTATGGCGAAAGCTCGGTTTCTATTCCATTAGCCACTCTAATTCGCAGCAAGGAATTTGCCCTCAAAAGTAAGCGCAATGGTTAACCTTGCTTAACGTACAGTAACACAATTGCAGCACTATTTCCGGCAAACAAGATCTTTTTAAAAAGCTGCTTATGTTCCTTCAATCCAACTCCAGCCCTCAAGCAGTACAGCGTGATTGATATGCCTGGCATACTCCTGGAAAAGACAAAAAAAGGGATTTGTCTCACAGACGTGGTGACTCACATTGTTGACAGAGCTGACTTGGTTCTTGTTGTTCTGGACACTTATCGTTACGTGTTTCCAAAGGAAATGAAAAACCTGCTGAACAAATTAGCAGCATATGAGCATAAAATTATAGTAAGTCCTTAAGTAACCTTTCATTCGACTTAAGCGCATTCTATACCGCGAAGATTGGAGAGGAAAAATCCCTGCTGAGGGAAACGAGACAAGCGCTTTTCTTACTGTGAATATTTAGTTCATATTGAACAAGGCGGACACACATGATGTTGCACAATTAGCTAAAGCATATCGTGAGTTCGTCTGGGATCTGCCACGAACAATGGCCTGCACTTCACGGCCGAAGATATACGTTGGTTCATTTTGGTCCGCACCTTGCCGTATCCCAGAACTAAAAGAACTGTTCGACGAGCATCAGAAGGACTTGCTTAGCCAGATTAGATCTCTGCCTAAAACTTCTGCACTACGCCGATTGAAAGAACTGGAAACAAGGGCTACAAGGGTAAGCAAACCATTAACTTAACAAGTTTTATAATAACCAGGATATGCAGGCATTGGGACACGCACTTATCCAAAACGAAATATTGAACGCCGCTAAACTCTATTTTAACCCTGTTGGACGAATAACGGTCAAATACGCTATAGAAAGGAAACTGTCCAAGATATACTCCAAGTTGATGCATGCCGAGGGTGGGCACTATCGCCTGCTTCCTCCAAAGCGCGTAGTCACTGCGCTAATGAAAAATAAGCGAAGTATTCCATGGAAAAAAGTGAGTTCCGAAAGAATAGCGCATCTGGAAGAATTTCTTCGCTCGAAAACTTGCGCTCTGGAGAAGGAGATACAATTTGCCGTAAGCAATTATATCATTCGAGTTTTGTTTGAGAACAAGTGTACATCTCAGAAATGCGAGAAAGAAGCTAGTTATTCATAAACACGGAAGCTAGACTAAACTGCTCAGCATCTTCATAAATGTTTACTAAAAAATATTTCCCAAACTTTCATTCACTTCTGCTTCTATTGCATTAGTATATTGGCAATTTTCAGCGCCGTGATAATGTTATAGCGGCTTCTCACTTGCGAAGGTGACAAAATACCTGTACAAAATTTGTTTTTATTTCAACCGCAGCTTTCTTGATCCCATCCGCGTTAAGCCTCAATCCGCGAAGTGTAAAACGCAGCAAAGTGAATGCTCAAGAGATAGTGTGGACAATGGGCAAAGAGACGGGACTTCTTGAACCGAATATCAACTTAGATTCTGAAGCTACTATTTCAAATCGATGACTTAACACCTGATGCCCACGGTCTTCCGGTGTATCCTTAATTTTCCTTCCGGTTTTCGTTCCCTTCGTCACCACTCTTTGCCAATCTTGTTGTACTTACGTTGTAATCTGTTTTCCATTGGCGTGGCTATCGAAATGGCATTCTGAGCGTGATCACACGCTACGTTGTCGTTGCTGGTTTTGCGAAAACACAGGAACCAACAGCGATTGTCGTTTATTCGAACGACAACGGTAACGGAGAGTACGGAGAACGGAGAGTACGGAGAACGGAGAGAAAAAAATGGAATAATAACGAATAAATGGACGTTGTTTAAATACATTGCCTAAACAGTTGGGGGTGGGTCTAATAGGTTATTAGGTGCCATGTTAATGACTACGTGTTAGTATCAGGTTAATAGGTGCCGCCTTCCAGCTGTCAGATTAGTACATTCTGACTACAGGTGTCCAGTTAGTATTAATATATATCACCTATATTTCACGGGTTAGTAGGTCCCAGTTGCTACAATGCGGGGTGCCTATAATGATCAAGCAACCACATCTTCCCGGGCCGTTTCGAGCGTGCCTGAAACTGGTGAGGTTAACTTGATCAGACGGGAAAGTGGACGTCTTAGGATTCCTCGGGAACATTGTACATCCACTACGCGGACAAGGCCGTCCGGACCAGGAAACGTTTTGATTATTTTGCCCATGGGCCATACGCCTCCTGGGTTATTGATATCGACGATCAATACGACATCACCTTCGTCGAATTTTTCCTTGGAGCGTTGGCACTTTCGGAGAGATGCTATGAAGGGCAGGTATTCCCTCATCCATCGGCGCCAAAAATGGTCTACCATGATCTGGGAAGTCTCCCAACGTTTTCGTGAGATCGTCGTGCCTTCTTTAAATAAATATGGGGGAATGGAGGCATAAGGACGACCAAGCAAAAAATGGTTGGGTGTTAATGGTTCTTCGTCCCTTGAATCGGCGCTAACGTGTGTCAACGGGCGGCTGTTTAATAATCCTTCCACCTCAACTACCACTGTATGGAAGACTTCTTCACCAACGGATCTTCCATTCAGCACCGTGGCCAATGCTCGTTTGGCACAGCCGATCAGGCGTTCCCAAGAGCCACCAAAATTAGGTGCATTTGGAGGGTTAAAGTGCCACTTAATGTTTTTCGAGGCCATGAATTCTTCTACGTTTGAATCGTTCAATTTTTTGACTCCTTCTCGAAGCGTCCGATTTCCCGCGACAAAATTAGTTCCGTTGTCTGAAATACACATGGCAGGTGTGCCACGACGAGCAGTGAACCTCCTAAAGGCTGCTAGGAAGGAATCGGCGTCTAGGCTGTAACACACCTCCAAGTGTACGGCCCGTGTTGCTAAACAAGTAAATAAACAAATCCACCGCTTTACGGAGGAACGTCGGACTGAAACTAGGAACGGCCCAAAGTAATCAAGCCCTGTGTTTGCAAAGGCTTGCAACGGTTTTTGGACACGAACTTTTGGGAGCCATGCGAAAGGCGACTTCGGAGGTGTACCTATCTGTTTGCGGCAGACGACGCATTTCAATAGTACGTGCCTCACTCTCGTCCGTAAATTTATGATCCAAGCACGTGATCGAACTTCGGCCATAGTGTCTTCGACGCCAGAATGTCCTCGGTCAGCGTGGGCCCTTTTGATGAGCATGGTCGACAAATCGCGTTTTGACGGCATAATTGGCGGATGTTTTGCTTCAAATGGAAGATGGGATAAATGTAGGCGTCCGCCCACTCGGAGGATGCCGTCGTTATCCATGAACGGATTTAGTGCATGAAGTCTACTATTTTGAGCCAAGGGTTGGTTTCGTGTTAGTCGGTCTACTTCGAAGGAAAAACAATGGCCTTGGACACTTCTTAGACATGTATTCCATGCGTCGATCAATTCCTTATTGGAGATCACGCTCACTAGGCCGGGAGCCTTGGAGGAACGGAATATGGATACGGCTCTACGGATCTGTGCGACTACACGAACAAGGTGGTGTAATCGTGAAATACGGTGTATTAATTGTAAGATTATATCGTCAGGTGGTTCTTCATGAACGCACGTGTAACGTGATAGGTGAACTATTTCTAAATCTTCTATCGGGACGTACTCAGCTTCAGTAGGTTCTGCAGGCCACGTCGATGGAGCCTTTTCCAAGAATGTGGGCCCATGAAACCAGGAACTTCGTTCAAGCATATGCGGTTTGATTCCTCGGGTTAGCAAGTCAGCTGGATTCTCCGTACCGGGAACGAACCTCCATTGGGTTGAGTTAACGATATCAAGAATTTCCGTTAATCGGTTTTCCACGAACGTAGAAAAGCGACGTCTGCTTGCCTTCAACCAGTGCAACACGACCGTTGAATCGGTCCAAAATGTTATCACGTTTAAACTTAATCTTAATTCGCGTGCAATAGCCGATGCCATTCTGGCTGCTAAAACAGCTCCTTGTAATTCAAGTCGTGGAATACTTAAACGTCTAAGTGGTGCTACTTTCACTTTGGTCATTACGAATGACACGTGCGGTCTTCGATTTTTTGAGTCGTCAGAACGATAGTAGGCTACCGCCCCATAGGCTGTCTGACTTGCGTCACAGAAGACGTGAAGCGAGTGACATCCATCTGTCGCTCGTATAGAACGTGGGATTGAAAACCATTGGAGACCTTCCATACTTGTTAGCCATGTCTCCCATTTTGCTACCAGGCTTTCATCCGGAATGTCATCCCAGTCACACTTAATAGTCCATAACTCCTACAGCAGAACTCTGGCAGTGATGGTTACTGGAGTTACAAATCCCAACGGATCAAATATACGAGCTGTGATACTAAGCATTTGTCTTTTCGTGTGAGCGTAGCCCTCTGGCTTCACCCAGTTGAAACGAAAGACATCGTTTTCACAGTCCCATATAAGGCCCAATGTTTTCTCCCTTCCAAGGGTGTCTCGTGCCAAATTGATTTGCGGTTCAGCTCTTTCGCTCGTTGGAATTGCTGCTAGCAATTCTCGGGATGATGATGCCCATTTTCTCAACCGGAAGCCAGAATTACCTAAGATCAACACGATCTGCTGGTACAGTTCCTGTGCTTCCTTTACGGAATCAACGGAATCTAACAAGTTGTCAACATACATGTTAGACAAAATTCGGTCTGCTGCTTGAGGGTACATGCTACGGTAGTCTTCTGCTGCTTGGCGTAAAGCATAAATGCAGCAGCTTGGGGAAGATGCTAGCCCAAAGACGTGTACGCGCATTCTGTAGACATCTGGGCGCGTCTTGGTACCTGGTTTACGCCAAAAATATTGTAATGCCGACCGCTCCGCCGTCGGTACTTCCACTTGGTGGTACATCTTTTCTATATCAGCGGATATTGGGACAATACGGCTTCGAAACCTTAGTAGCAGTCCTACTAGGTCCACGAGAAAATCTGGCCCTTTGGCCAAGCAATCGTTCAGTGATATACCTTGGTGCCGCGCTGACGCGTCAAATACCACGCGAATCTTCACTGGTCTTTGTGATGAAATCACTGCATGGTGTGGCAAAAACCAAGTTCGGCCAACGTTACTGTTTGTAGTGATTTCATTCGTCTTTTTGGCATGTCCAAGACTTATTGTTTCTTCCATAGCTTTGGTATACGCCTCTTCGAGCCAAGGTTGGCTCATTATTCTACGTTCTGTTCTGTAGAATCGGCGTAAAATTGCGACTCGGTTATCTGGTAACGGTATACGAGGAGATTTCCATAATATTCCAACTTCATATCTACTGCCAGTGAAGCGGGTCGAATTTTTGAGAACTTCCAATGCTATGCGGTCATCCGGTAATATTCTCTTTTTGCTGTCGACGCCGTATGCTTCTATAGACCAGAACCGTTCCATATCCTGTTTCAGTTGTTCCATTTCTGAAACGGGCATACAAAGATGGCGACGGATGCAAATGTTCCTAATGTTTGGTTCTAGACATTGTTCAGCAGTAGGTACTTGTCCCACTACAGTCCATCCAAATGGCGTTCTGATACCTACTGGCCCTGATGATCCTGATATTGGTAACCTGAGATCATAGTGGCGATGAGCCAATGGGACGTTCATGCCAATTAACATTCCAACGTCTTCGTCGCGTATATCGCTCAATGGCAGATTAGCAAGATGAGCCCAATTTGCCTTTAAACTTCTCTGGGAAACCGAACGGACAGACAGATCAATCTTCGGTACAATAATAACTGGGTCCACTTTGAAAGATTTAGATTCATCCATAGCATGGATTGTACATTGGGATTCGGTCGCTACCATTTGCGTCACTCCATTTATAGTGCGAATATCGAATATCCGCTTTTTTCCCGACATTTTTAACCTTTGCGATAATTGTTCTGTCATAATAGAAACTTCAGCCCCACTATCTAACAGGGCAAAGGTATGACACTTGGTTGTACCAAATTTCACCCAAATAGGCACAACGGCACAGAGAATTTCGAACTTAGTTGATTGACAATCCACTCTTGCAGTGGAAATTGAGGTCTTAACAGGTTCCTGACTTCTCGTTGTCTGCGAACTTTGCTGAATGACCTGAGCTGGGTAGATGCGAGGTGCTCCATGGAGTATGAGTGATGACTTCCCTTACATCCACGTACTGAGCACTTCGCCTTTGACGTACAATTCTGTTTCATGTGGCCTGGTTTGAGACAGCGAATGCATAGTCGACCTTTACGAACTACTGCCAGACGGTCAACTATGCTCATTTTAAAAAATGTGGAACAAGATGTGATGTTGTGAGTGTCCGTTTCACAAACCATGCATTTTTGTACGGGTGTCAAGACAGTTTTTCTTACCGGTTTGTAGTTCGCTGGCGAACGGGTGTTTCCCCGGTGCTTCCCAGGTGAAGATGTGGAAGATGTTGTCGGATCATAGTTCACAAAAGTGGCTAGGAAGCGTTTTTCGATCAATAGGTCTCTGAGCCAATCGACGAGATGTCGCAAGTTCAATGTTTCGGGCGATCGGGAATGGACTTGATGAGCCCATTTTTCACGTACACCTCGGGTTAACTTACTCGAAACTTGGCTAACCAAAATAATGGAGTTCAGCTCATTATGCCGACTGTTCAATTCGAGAACGCCGACTGGCCCATTTACTTGTAAATAGAAACGTTCCAGTTCTGCCACAGATTCAGACCGTAACGGATCGACGCTAGTTAGCGTTAATGCATGAGATTGGATTGTAGCTGACGGGTCACCATATAACTGTTCAAGCTCCTTTAGGACTTGACGGTACATTGTCGGTGTCCCTAAGAGCCCGGCGAAGCCTTCGCGAAGACGCGGGGACAGTAGCTGAGCCAGTACGGCCAGCCTGTCTACGTCAGACGACAATGTATCGTGAACCATAGATTTGAAACCGGCGATAAATCGAGGCCAAATCTTCGGATCACCATCGAACACCTCAACGTTAGCAGCCGGCACCAGTTTCTGCAACCATGGGTTGGGAACCTGCGTGTTGACTGACGGTAAAGAATTATTCGCTTCAAACCATGATTGATCAATGCGAACGGAAGTGCTATGCAAAGGGGCAAGTTTGGGCTCCTTTGATTCTTGGTCAGAATGCTGAGCGCTCGGTGCAAGCGTTAAGACAACGCGATCCAATTTTTCAGCAAGACTTGACAGTAAATTGCACACATGTGATAGCTCAGAGTTTTGTGAGTTACCACTGACGGGATGAACGGGATCCAGAGCTGGAGGTGGCGTTTGATGACCAATTGATCGGGACAAACGTGATCGTGGCATACTTGCTAAGATCCGGCTCGGAGGACCAAATGTCGTTGCTGGTTTTGCGAAAACACAGGAACCAACAGCGATTGTCGTTTATTCGAACGACAACGGTAACGGAGAGTACGGAGAACGGAGAGAGAAAAATAGAATAATAACGAATAAATGGACGTTGTTTAAATACATTGCCTAAACAGTTGGGGGTGGGTCTAATAGGTTATTAGGTGCCATGTTAATGACTACGTGTTAGTATCAGGTTAATAGGTGCCGCCTTCCAGCTGTCAGATTAGTACATTCTGACTACAGGTGTCCAGTTAGTATATATCACCTATATTTCACGGGTTAGTAGGTCCCAGTTGCTACAATGCGGGGTGCCTATAATGATCAAGCAACCACATACGTGTTGCGTATTAACGCGGAAGACGGGGCCAATATAGGTCCCAAAAGTTGCATTTGAAGCGAAAACACAAACCGAATGGGTATTTTGCCGTATTTCAGTGAAACTTCAACCCCATAGCAGCCCTTTATTTAACTGGAGCTAATTTTCAAAAATATCCGACCTATGATTAGCCGCAATTTTTACCAGAAAAAATCCAATTTCACGACTGATTAGCCGCAATTCATACCAGAAAAAATCATATTTCGCCATCACAGAAAAGATGAATTATAGCTTCTTAAAACATGCATCCAGTGTAGCTTACAGCATAAACTATAGCTTTAACGCGTACTGTTCAGTAGTTTATTCAATGTTACAATATAGTGGAATAACAAACTTTATTAACAGAGACTTTGTTTTACAAATTTTAAACTACCATAAGCAATGACATGCCATCCAACATTATGATTCCCTGTAACAAAAGTTAGCTATTTAGAAGTAACCAAAACTTGCAATTGAACAAACTGACAAATCGTGATGCAATGCTTTTATACTTGTGGAATATAACCCGACTCATCCAGTAATAGGCGCAACGACTTTTGAGTATCAATGGTCACGAAGTCGCTAATGTCATTTTTCTAACGCAACGTTTCTCAAGGTCAGGTTTGCAACGGCCCCTTTTCAGAGTTCCAAAGTCCTCTACTGAGCCTTTGGGCTTACTGTCCATGGGAAAATGGCAGGAGAAAGAGCAGATGAAGGGAGAAAGCCATAAGGGATCCTTAAAAGCCTGCCCTCTCTCACTGCCATTTTCGACTTTGTTATCAACATCTTCAACGTTTCATGACATTTCATGCCAGTTATTAAGTTGGTTTATCGTATGCTCCATGCCGCGTACAGGAAACATGAGGACGAGCAATGAAGTATAATGCGACCACATGGATGCCGTAGACCGCGTGCACTTCGGTGCCTGCAAAGTATCTCTCTAGCCAGCATCACACACTTAGAACCATGTATCGGCCGCTTTGCAAAACACCACCTTAACGAATCAGAGGTTGGTCGCGTTAGTCAGATTGCTGAAAGTCATCAGCCTGTGGCATATGTTCACAGTTAAGAAGAAGTATAAGATATCACGTTTATAATAATGCATCCGCAGTAAATCTGCCTCTTTACTCAAAACTGGAATACAGGTTTTGAGACGACTGATACATTTTAAATTGCATTCTTTAGAGGTTACATCAAAATATTTAATCACATGTTTGATATGCCGTTCCAGGAAAGCTCAGAATTTTATGGGAAGCTTCGAGAGCCCAAAATCGGAGGAACACCCAAAAAGGAACCACCTCCAACTTGGATTGACGTTCAGGCACATGCAGAAATGCTGAGCTGGAGTCTCTCCTTCCGCGCCATGAAGCCAACTGATGGATTAGTGTACCTCCATCAGTTGAAGGATCACTTAAAATGCTGTCCTATCAGCACGCAGACTCTCGATCATTACCTATCTCTAGTAGACATCGACAACGACGGTATGGTTAACGAAGATGAATTCTATCTGCTAATGTTTCTCATAATGACCGCTCGAAAGAAGTCAAAAATATTCCGCAGCTTACCGGATGCTATGTTACCACCGAAAAAACACAAAAGGACATGCGAAAATCATGAAGAAGATAAGACAGCTACTTTTATACCGCCTCACGTAACTATGCTACCAAATAGTGTAAACTACTTATAAGCACGCCAGATTTATAAAAATCCCATGCCAATAAAACTATTACAAAAAACCTTAAACAGCAGTTACGAGTGACTAGACGATAGTAGGACATTGTTGTCAAATTGCTTTTCCTTTACATTCCAGCTGCAAACTAATGCATGTAACAACAAAGTCATACCGTAAACACAGACAATTTGACTTCAAAGAGCGAGAGCTTCACAAAATTTCCTGCTGGCGCATTTTCACAAGGAACAGCACAGCCTAACACGCCAAACCGTAACGGAAGGCCAATTCAGAGTTCTCAAGAACAACTTGCAAGTCCCGTCGAATATGTTATCAGTGAGCAGAGAGAACGTTGTGAGACTGGGCCAAAATAGATCAAAGAAACTTTTAACTATCCTCTGAGCATATAACAATCTTCCTGTTCATTATGTATTTATTCGCTGTCAAAAGAAACAAATATGGGTGCCAATTAACTCCACACTGCACTGCGCAAATCAACTGGAGGTAGTTAGGGAGTATCGGCGCCTGTGGGTGCAGACGGGATCGGGAAGGGGTGAATAACTATGACGTCACAGAGACTACCACGTAGTTTAAACACGATAGCTATTTTTCGTTTAGACCAAATGAAACCTAACTACTGCCCATAAGAACTGTTCTCTTTGTTCCTAATGCGTAATGCAGTGGAACCACGATTATACGGGCAATACTTGCACGAGTATAGTCCATATAACGAGTAATACACATAATCGAGAGTTTGTTTACTTAGCATTTAACTTCGGTTCTCAGGCATTAATGGCTCCTCTATATGTCACTGCTGAATTTCAATTAAGCATAGGTACAATAAACTAATGAATAAATACAATATAATAAATAAGTGACGCGCTCTTTCCTTACTTTACAGTCGGCTACATATTTTCATGACGAGCTACTAACGACTGGCTATGGAGTGCCTTCCACTTTAGGCCTGTTTCATCTGCATTGTTGACGAAATCGTCACCACAGCCTTCTTCTTCCAAAAGCTTTCTCAGTTACTCCCTGGAGTCATCAGCTCAGGGTTCACCCGCAGATAACTTTTCGTCATGAACTTCGTGAAAACGAATGCCACACCACTTCTTAAAAGTTTCAAGCAGCTCCTAGGTAGCTTTAAAATTTACGTTATCATTTTACCTCTTCTTTTTTGTAACGGGGCGGATTATGTTCAGTTTCATTTTAATCACAGTTTTTCCCGTTTAATCAGAAACCTTTTATTTCCAAAACTAAACCAAACCTCTCGTGGTCCGTCATCAGTGGTAAATGGTCACTGCGCAGCCAGTCTTAGGTTCAGCAAGCTACTCTGCTCAACCAACGAGGTCATTCTCATTGTGTCACTGACGCGGTCGGTCGGAGGGGATACTTGCTTCTCGGCATGACTGACCGGATGGGTGACAAATGCTGGACGGGTCAAGGTTCGACCTGATAGCGGCTGTCGCTTGTATAGTTGGTTGAGCAGAGTAGCTTGCTGAACCTAAGACGCTGCGCAATGACCATTTACCACTGATGACGGACCAAGAGAGGTTTGGTTTAGTTTTGGAAATAAAAGGTTTCAGATTAAACGGGGAATACTGTGATTAAAATGAAACTGAATTAAAAAATTAAATTAAACTGATTAAAATGAACCTCGCGTTAAAAAGCAGTGCCTTATCGCATAATCAAGGTCCACTAAGTTGGTTCCCTACACGGTGCAGTTTTGTACAACCCAAACATACAGTGCTCCTTTCACTTCTTGAAACTTCGAAGGTCGCATAACTTTGTGTTTCGGGCAGGTAGCTTCATCGGTGTACTTTTCCGCCAAATTAAAAAATGTCGTCCTTCTAGTTCTTCAGGTTGGAAGCAGTAGTCGTGCGGACGCCATATTTTTCGCTCAAAGAGACGCCTGATTCTCCTCTTTTCAAACTTTCCAGAATCTCTACTTCCTCTTTGAACGACAGCACAACACGGTTCCTCTTTGTTGTGTATTGACCCGCAGGTCCCATTTAAACCTGAGCATCCGCCTACACAAAAACGGTAGGTCGGTCGCTAGTGGGGCAGTGGTAGGAGTGTCCACGCTTGCTTGTTGTCCAGTGTGTTCAATGACAGTAAAGCTTGTATACTTGCCTCCTGGTACATTACACTCTTAGAGGATATTACCTGCAAACACAGACAATGCGACTCATTGATAACGAGATAAAGTATGAAGCTCAGCTCCAAATCGTGCTTTCCTGATTGGATGACATATTAATGTGTACTAAGACAACACTTGCGCTCGAGTAGTCACTCTATGACTTAAAATAACAGCGAACTGTCTAATTAGCGTGCTGAAAGAAAAATACAAATTATTTCAAGAGGGCGTCTGCTATCAACTTGACCGCCATGCCTAATATTCTCCACCCCGAACCCAAATAATCGAGGTTCCATTGTACCTCAAGGATACCTCAACCTGCTAACAATGCCTGCACATGAACTTCGCTACATGAAAGAAAGGTTCAAATATGCAGTCTACAAAGTCCCTTCTCATTACTGTTACTGCCAAACGCGCATAAACTTTTAACAGCATCTGCAAGTAATGCAAGAGTCAACATATAAATTGATTAATTGAAATGTCGAAATACTTTTTTCTTTTTTATGGGTATACGCACAAATGCAAGGAAAATTTTCACGGATTTACCCCGTCGGATAAAGCCTTTTATTTTCTCCAAATCAAAGGCAAAGCTTTCGGACCATACCCTTGGCTAGTCATCCGTGCCAAACAATTTTATAGTCGACTGTCCTATCAGCCCAATGGTTCAGCCCATAGTATAAGTTAACACCATAACTGCATGTAGAACAAAATGTCACACGGGCAGTGTGAATTTAAACTGCACGACCACAAGAGGGCAACAGGGAAATGAAGCAACTAACGAAAACAAACCAATTGATAAAAGTCAGTTCATCAAATAGAAGTTAGCAAAGTGTGTGACTTGACATTGCACGATCAATAAAAATAGTAATGAAAACGAAAGAGCTGTGCAGATAGACGTCAGACGGAATGGTATACAATTTACGCGAAAGAAAAGAATGAGTGTTTATCAGAGCTTTATGAGTGCTCAAACAAAGGGCACCTCGGTCAACGTGATATAATAATATAGCGCATATTTCCGGCCGTAAACAGTATAAGAACCGAAAACGGGAGGTTGTGCGCAACACAAAAAATGTCCATGCAAAGGATGTCAGTATAGCTACACAAGTGCTCCTTTTAAAATTAAAATGCCACAACTACAGAGGTTACAGTGGCCACAGCTACAGCGAAAAGGGCTAACCAATAACAGATTGGAGGATGTGGCCTATCATTTTGAAATGCACTAAGCGAGATGACGCAATTCTCGAAGAATTGTCAAATGGGATTTATAAGAAAAATAATGGTTTACTGGAAGACGATTTGATGCCACAAGAATTTGTAAAATAGTGTTGAGTCACCTTGGCAACAGCTAACTATATACAGACCGTTACGATATACCAAATTTCCATTTACAGATTAAGCAACGTCCATGCCGTAACTCTCTGATGTCGAATGAGAATAAGAAGTTACATCAGTTATCTGATGCAGTGGAAATCACAGTGGCATAAAGGAATTAGGCATTTCCCTAGAAGAAAGTACCTCTTCAGATTGAATTACAACAATATCGCAAAATTTCAACGTGATTCGTCCCAGACTTAAACAATCATTAAAGGAGGAAAAAGCAATGTTTATTAAACTGCACTGATGCAACGTTGAAATGAAAAAGTCAAGTACATGTAGTATGACACGTTAGGACATTGAAATTCGAGGAACCATGGAGGACTTTCAAGATAATTTCATAATGCTCCGTTAAATCTGTTACTTATTTTAAACAAATATTTTACCTTCCTGACATCCTGACGACTACCACCGTTTGGTATTTCTTTAATTCAAAACAAAGCTTTTGGAGCACCTCTTGCCCCATGCTCAGGGATGAAACATGAACCGACGAATTGGATAGCAGAGAACACAGCCTATCCAAATGAAGTTTACTGATCGTTTCGTCATCCTTCAATTCAATAACTTGAGCGCAGATAGTGTTCTCAACTGGGATATTATTCCTGTTCGACGCACTACGGTTGGTAGTTACGTTCACCACAACGCTAAGCTTGTTTATTCACACGAAACGTAATAAAGCTTCCAGAACTCTTTGACTCCATCGTCAGCGTTGTCGGCTAATGCTGACGAAGATTCGCTTATATAGCCTTGCTCCAGGTCGGCTGTGCCACAACATATAGTGGGGTGAATTAGATTGACTCAAGTATGGCTCAACGCCATACTCGGATCCTTCTTGACATAACGGCAAGCAATTACTTCCACTTTTGAGGAATGTTCTTCCGCTAGAAGAAAGGCGTTCCAATAGAATTCCTTATATGTTGTTCTAGAGGAAATATTCATTGAAGACCTGGAAGAGAATGCTTTCACCACTGGTGGTTCTAATTGTTAAATAAAGATTTTCAAAACAAACGTCGGTGGTTTATTTGTAATAATCAAAAGAGGACACGAAAAGCTTTCCTGGAACAAGCTGTTCTCCGGCATCATTTCCATTACGATGTTATTGGAAGAGAAGAATAAGCGACCATTCCTGAACATCATGGTTATCACCTTCGTAAGCAACACGGCTAACATCGGTGACCTCAGAAACTTTTACTAACGAAGCTTTCGAAACCAACTCCTGTTTTCGTCTTCAGCGTTATCTCAAGAACATCACGTGAAACCTATGGGTCACAGACAGCATAGCAATATCGTGTCAAGAAATTGGACCACAGTACGTGTACTTCAATCCCCATTGACCAAGGTCGGTTTTCATCATCATAATGAAAAGCGTGAATCAACAGGTCTATAAACATTTGTGACGATGAGTTCCAAAACGGTGAACTTAGGTATACTGAAAGAACTCCATGTCAGAATAGACACTGTAGACATATTTTGTTCAATTAACTAGGAATACCGCTGGGTGTGCACGAGCTGAGCAGGCACGAACCTCAAAGGATCCCTCCTTTCACAACGATTGCTCTTTTCTAATATCAAGTTTTAGGAGAAATCTTTACGCGACTACCGACAGATCTAAACTTCAGGACATTCCTTCTCTGAGCTGAACGTCACACCTGTCTCAGGTAGGGTTGAACATAAAATACCCGAAGAGATGAATGAAGAATGGGCTTATGAATTGCTTTGCCAGTGTTCAGCCAGACACATCGGCGAAACTGGTAGAACAGTGAATGAAAGGTTTACAAAACATCTGGAGGACATCAAAAAATTCAGAAACGAAGAACATATACTACGCAGAACAATGAATAGGAATAAAATAGGAATACCACATAAACTTAACATGACGGAGATTAAGAACGACCTGACAAAGAATTCGGCAGCGCTGGAGCATGCAGCACATTGCAATTGTAACCCACGAGCGACCAGGCTATGCAAAGAGAACGATCCATGCGTCAACAAACAGCCGGGTGTTGCTATGAGCGATATTTGTACTACTCGTAATTCACAGAACAAAATGTTGTGACGCAAACAGTCTGGGGTAAGCGTACCTGCATACGCAGGCCTTCTATCAACATTAAAGCACAAAACCGGCGACTGAACGAGCGGAGTCTAAATGCTCCATTGGCTTTTAGGTAAATAAACTTTTCTGGTTAACATTAACATGAACACGGCTACAATCTGTACGACGTCGAAAATGCAATAATGTTATAGCATTTCCTTAATGGTATGTTAATTAAATACTCCTACGCCAACAATGAAATTGGAAAAATCGTAGAACACTACGCGGAGGTTGCCTCGACGTTTAAGTTTACTCCCGTCCAACGTATACTACGAGCTGCACAACGGCTTGTAGCGACGACCTCTTTCATGCATTAAGTAACAATTAGTGGGCAAAGCCATAGGCCAACAATTGTGTTGCACCTATACCACAAAAATAAAGCTTACAACAAGCATTTCCAGTCACGATAAATCGTTTCCATGTTCTTACTTGCTTGGATTGAGATAAAAACTAGTTAACAAAGGAATACATAGCGACAAGAGATGTGCCCATAATTGATCGTATTCCGGCTTTCCCGTTTTGAGGATACCACTAATAAATCTGGAAATGCCATACTAGCGGATGGATGGGAGATTATTATTATAAAAATATCACAGGCCAGAACTAATCGTAGCTTTGGGAACACCCTGTTCGCGTCGTTAGCGAACTGGCCAAAGGGCAAGATTCCCTGGTTCCGAAAGCTACGATAGGAATTTTGACCTGTGATATTTCTAATAATCGCCCATCGATCCGCTGGTAGGACATTTGCAGATTTATTACAGGTATCCTGAAAATGCAAAGGCCAGAATACGAAGAAAACAAACATAAAACCCTTTACAAAGCATGCAGTACTCAAATGTGCCTATAATGGAATGAAAACACACATTCAAATTTTAAGCGACACCATTTTTACTTCAAACTTTACAAATGCATTCGAATCGAGAAAACGATTTACCTGGAATGAAACGTTCGCTGATAATCATTTGCTTTGCTTTGCTTGCTTGAACTACAACAACCGCCGCATTGGATTATGAGCGGTCGATACAGCTGTTTTTCATACGAAGAGTTTTGAAGGTGCCTCTTTCTCATAAGCCGTGCCTGAAAAGCATCACTCAATTATTCTCCACAGCGCCCATTGCCAATGTTGAGCCAACTGGGATGCCATAATTCACTTTATCTCTACAATATATAAAGTACAACTGAAATTAACGCCAACTTCACGACAACCACCAAATGAATATTTATCACAACTACAATATTCTTTAATACTTTCAGTTTGTACTAGCCGGTTGCGTACAGGTTGAAGCCGATTTAACGAGTACAAAACAAGCGGCGCTGCCAGAACACATGCATTTCGAAGGGACTGCCCATTTCTTACTCATTAAGTATGAGAACTTGTTTTCAAGTTGTCTGGCCCCTTTCCTATAAATTGTGAAATATTAATAAGAAGACTACATTCGTAACGTGACTTTGTTTAATTTTTGAATTCGCTGCTGTTCTCGGGTTCCCTTTCTCCCTCTTACTTTATTGCGCTATAACTTCATCTGATAGGACGTCCGCAATGAAATACTGATCGACATCTGGAATTAACAAGAAAACCCATTCGCTCTACAGGAAATGCCGATGGATAACAAGGAAACGGTTACCATTCATTTGTTACTTTACCACTGCCGTAGATGGTCGGGGGAAGTTCGCACGCCTGCATCATTGAGTAAGCAGGGAAAGGCGTTTGAAGGGTTGGGATTGGACACGAAAGCAGATGCCACTACTTCAGTTGGTTCCACGGAGAAGCTTGCTGCCACAACAGTAGGTGACAAAAACGGACTGACAGGTATGGCTATCCCGGAGAGCACAGTGTGAATATTACCGAAACACACTGAATCGGAAGAAGCCGTGAGCATCAAGATATTAATAGAATAATGTATTATAAAACACTTACATTAAACTGCACCCCACCACTCCAACGAAGTTTGCACATGCCCATTCAGGCGGCTTCGCAAGATCGTCCAAATCACGTACAATTTCCCTATATGTACGAACTGATCATCCATTCGCCGGTAAAAGTGAAAATGAACTGCGTTTCACGGCTAAAAAGCAGTCACGAATGGCGCTTTTAAAATCCTACCAGATTTGATAACAGAAATACAACGAGGATTCAATATCCGCTTTTTGCTTGTAGTTCATCGAAATAACAACGCCGAAAAAGATATCCAGTTAATCGTAATGTCATAAATCGAACATCGACAAAGATTTACTTAGCAAAAAAGAGTCATGAAAAACACACTGGATAGACTTATCAGAACGACCCGTCCAATTGTGACTGTGGAACCTCGACCGAAAAGTATGGAGCTGTGTCACGCACTAATAGTGTGTGGCACACCTCACAAACTTTGGCCGGTCGACTCTGTGAGCCGGACGGTACGCTTCTACTTAAGCACGCTTCACAGAAGATGCGTCCACAGTGACGACAGTGAATTTTCCTCCGCTGCCTGTTAAAGACTTGTTTACAACCGCGGCATACAAGAACGTCTTCTTCCTCTTCCCAGCGAACCTGCGAATTACAAAAGGTGATAAAATCAACGTACGCAAACAAGTACTTCATGCTCTGACTGGCGGATCTTCTCCAACTGTACTTGAAGTGACTGAGACAAATGGACGAAGTCGCGCTGCACTTGCACACAATTATCAAGCTCTTTTTGCAGTGCATGAGCGCGACTCCTGCTTTCTTGAAGTTGGTCTTCAACTTTTTGCTTCTCTATTTCCAATGCTTTCATCTTCTCCTGAAGGTTGCTAATCGTTTCACTTTGTTCGATTAGTCGACTTTTAGTATCCGCTTTCCATTGTAGAAGCAGTTGTCGATCTGCTAATTGACTTTGCGCAAGAGCTAGTTCAGTACGAAGATTGTTAACGTCTTCTGTTAAGGAAGCTTCCAATTGTTCTTTTGATTGCAATTCCGATTCGAGCTGGAAAATGAATAATCAAGCGTAGGCGAAAAGGTAAATGCAGTAAAATCAACCTGTGATTTCACGAAAATTAAATCGGATCGCAGACTTTCTTCCAAGTGCTCTTCAGCTATTCTGCTTTGTAGTAACTCTTCTTTCAATTGCAAACACAAAACGTGAAGTTCATCAACTGTTTGAGGTAAATTGATGACTTCGGCCTGAAGCTGTTGCGACCTTTGCCTGTGGCGACCCAGTAAGGCGTCGTACTTCTTGCTGCAATAATGGATCAACAGTTAGAACCAATACTTGCCTATCGGCTTAACGAAATCGCAGAATGAAAACAAAGTCCATAGCAATCCATTTAAATGTTGTTCATGCAAATCCATGGCCGTAGCATGTCTTGCACTTAGCTCACGACACTTCTTGTATTAGCTTGGTGTATTAGGAAGACACGAAAAAATTACAGGAAATGGAAGCAATCAGAAACTATCTACCAATTACCTAAGCGATTGGTATTTTTCTTCCGACTTCAACCGACTTGAAAGAACTTCGCCCATCTTGGCACGAATAGACCGGAGCTCTCGAGATAGAAGCTCTTGAGCATCACTGTGCTTTAATTGTACAGCCTTGAAAATGTCACCCGTCTGTTGTAACTGCTCTTCCACGGATGCTCTGAGACTTTGCAGAGCACTCTCTGTATCTTTGCGCTGAAGACGTTCAGCTGACAGCTCCGTTTTGTATTGTTCATTAAGATTTTGAAGCGTTTTTAGTTGTTGACGCAACCTTCTTTCGGATTCCTAAAATACTGCAGGTAATTTCGAGTAAACAGGCCTTTTCAGAGAAAACGGCATACATCTTTTGCAATGGTGAAAAGCACAAGCACCAACCTGATACTGCTGCAGCCGAGATTCGTAATTCACGCACATTTCGCAATTGAGTGAACTCGGCAAACGGTTGAAAACAAAACTCTGCGGAGACGGAGACCTTGCCTGTTCACCAGTGCTTTGAGGTGAGCAGTTTAGGCTTCCACAAGAGCTAATTCGTCTCAACGACATAGCTGCTAATGAATGGCAATTTTAAAACGCCTCAATTCCCGTATATCCATATAGCGCACGAGTACTGCATCTTGTCAACAAACAGTCATCTTTTCACAACGTGAATGCAAACTGTCCACACTATCTCCATTTCATTCTTGTACAAAATAAGTCTTAATGAAAGGAAAGACGGATACGGTATTATTAAAAGATGGTCAAGTTCAACCTCCACTTAATAAGTTATGAATTCATGTTGTCCGGAATTTTGCTTCTAGGCTTTATGTCATTATTCGCGATTGCTGAATTTAAAATAATATTGAAACATTTTGTTGGGGTCTAGCGCACTAAAGCTAAACGAGCGAATACCAGGACGATCAGTCATGTTTTTCATACAGTACCGGCAGTGTTCGCCTAAACTAATTAATGAATAAGTGACGACCATCTTAGAATTTGCTTTCTCGACACTATAAACAGGCCAGAAATACCAATCTATAGGGGTACACGTCAACTGGCCGGCGACCAAAGTCGCCAGCGAACACTTTTGCCGCAGCCAATTAGTGATTGGCTACGGCGAATTGACGCTCGTGGCGATTCGCTTAGGGGCCTCACGGTGATTCGATCCCGGCAAGTTGTCGCACATGGCGTTTCGCTCAGGGACCTTCACGGTGATTCGCTCTTGTATTGCTTACGCAATACGTAATATGTATTGCTCGCAATTATTTGCCATCGTCTGTTTTTGATTGAATAAGTGATGAACCTGAATAAGTGATGAACATGTTCAATCCCTTTCAACATCTCTGACGATGGAACCAGGGCGTTCCGAAAGCTTCGAGAAAAAGTGTGTTCTTGACCTGTGATATCTCTAACAATCGCCCATCCATCCGCTGGTAGGGCATTCGCGGTTTATTACAGGTATCATCAAAAAACGGGAAAGCCGGAATACCACCACTGTGACCCATCCTCTTGTTGCATACCTGGTCGGAGGATGCCTGTGCCTCGGCCGACGCCGGCTGCAACGCGCCTAAAATCAGCATGTCCTTCCTTCTTCCCTCGCCCTTTCCGATGTATCTGCCCTCTTCCGTCGTTGTTGTGTTCAGTGGCCCCTTGTAGGACATTTTTAATTTTACAATTCTGCTTCTCTCTTTACGGGGTATACGTATTTGAAATTGTTTGAGACAGCCGCTGTAAACCTTCAGCACAAATGATGTTGAACTCAACATCATTTGTGTTGAACCTCTTTTTCAATTTGTCAACTTCAACACCTCTTTTTAGACAATTTCTTCTGATCAGCCGTTGTTCCGATGCCGGTTAAGTGGAGGTGACGCGTAATTCGCCCGAGCAGACCAGCAACGCAGCAAAACCGTCTCAAAGCATTCGGCGCCTGCTCGGTTATCCCAGGAGAATAGGTGAGAAGATCAAGGCATCCGATGGCGCTGGTTATCCATGTTGGGTGTGTGATTAAATGTGGAGAAGGGCGCAAAACCTGCAAACAAGTCATGCGACTCGATAAGGTGCCGTGCAAGTTGGAGCTCTGCGGCCGTGGGCACTACGCCGCAACGAAGTGCGCAGGGCCGGCCAAGCACGCATGACGACGAATAGAATCGCGCAGTCCTGGCCAATCACGCATGACGACGAATAGAATCGCGCAGGTCCGGCCAATCACGCACGGCCGCCGAGTCGGCATAGCCAATCAAATCGCCTCAGGGCCAGTTCGTGCTAGGGCCAGTTTGTGCTAGGGCTATTTGACGTGCTCCGGTGAAAATTCCCATAAGCATTTGGAATTAATTGATTTTCATTTTTTCGTTTAATTTAATGTTAGATTTTGTTGTCGGTGTTTTTATATTCGTTTGTTGAAGTGCATAACTTTAGGGTACCTGCAAACGTGAGCTTTTGGTAGGCTGTATTGTGGCTTGTTCTTTACTTTGATTTTATGGTACGATGATGCCGGAGCCGAGCGTTTGCATAATAGGGGACAGTAGTAACATCCTGCATCCTGCCTACAGATGTTCCTTTTCGGATGGATCTCATTTCTTCGGTAGTGTTGATGAATACTGCAAGTATCAAACTCTTATTGAACTTGGTCAACAAGAGGGAGCGGATGCATTGGCCAGTAAAGTGGAATTTTCAGACAGCTTGTCCCTGTATGTTGAACTGTTGTCTCGTATGGTTCATCTGGCAGGGGTTGGCAATCGGTTGGACGAGGCTTTTCGATCAGGCCAGCTAACTTATATGCGCAGTGCTTACCAAATGCGTTTTGAACAAGATGAACAATTCAAACGAGAGCTAATCGATACTGGTGCAGATCCAATACTTTTTGCTGAAGGTAATGACAGGGAATTGGGCATTGGCATGTCGTCAAATATGCTAACACAATGGTTATCTGCCAATCACGTTAGTGTAAATACTCTCATCGTGCATTCCCGTTCATCTGTAGCAGGAACTTTTTTTGGTACTGTTCTTGGCGAAAACAAACTTGGGAGAACTCTTATGGACATACGAGACCAACAGCACGCGTCACAGGTAAGCTAGTTAAAGTAGCAAACTTAATGATGAAGTTTTCATAATAGTGTGCGAGTTGCATTGTTCGTTTGGAACGGTTGTATTGTTGTTATCGATGACGTTTAGTTTTTCTTAATACTAGAAAAAAGAAAAATTTGCTAGACAACTTTCGCAATAGTGTTCTCCATCTGTTTAAACGCGTGGTGTTTCAGGTAGCTTCTGTTTCTACCCAAGCAAATGTTCCTTTCGATGGAGCTAGTATGTACTGCGTACCTTCCGTGTACTGGGAGAACAATTCAAAGGTTGTATCGAATTTTACAATCTCTGAACAAGTGGTTTCGTTGACTGGGATATTCCTTCCTCTGAGTAGCTTTTATGCTTGTTATACCGTGGTGAACAAGAAGCACTACCGTTCGGTCGCACATTACGTATTTTCAAATTGGCTTCGCTCTTGGCGTGGCACCATGAAGCAGGTACAAGATATATTTAGTACGGGTGAACCTGCAATGCTGCCTCGATTATTAACCAAAATGGTTTCTAAGGACGGAGAGGTGCCGGAGACTAGACGCTTGGATAGACATCATAGACATATGTTCATTCCGTGGTTGGATGTAGCAGTGGCATCTAAATTTGAACAGCATCCTTCTCTTAAAGCTCTGCTTTTGGCTACAGGTGATTCTCTTTTGGTTGAAACTGTTTGCGGACAGTCAGACCTATTCCTCTCCATTGGATTGACGGAGGATGAATTGCATACATTTGTTAGTCGACCTCACATAACCCCCTCGCTGTTGCTTGGTTGGATGGTTGAGCCAAGCACAATTCCAAAGAAATATGTCTGCCGAATTGGTCTAAACTATAGTGGATTGACGTTAATGAGGTATCGGGAATATTTAAGGAGTTCTTCTGGCAGTTGCATACCTGTTGCACCATTAGAAGCAACTGTCGAACGACCGCCCGACCCTGCATTAAAGGGCTTTTCTCCTGCTGATATTGTACCTTTGGTAGAACCGTTTACGCTTGATAACTTCGCTCCTTTTGATGACAAGATAATTTGCTTTGGAATTGACTGCGCATTCCATCCACGCTATCCATCACCTATTACGTGCCCTAACAAAATGTTGTCCTACCCTTCGGCTTATCATTTCGTCTTCATTGAAGGGTGCAAATTCTTGGGTAAGTTTGAGAGTATGTATTTATTATTCTCAGTAGTATTTATATTTCAAGGCTTTCCATACCAAACGCAGATCTCCTTGGCCAAAAAGGATCCAGCCAATGTTTGTGCGGCTTTTCAGGAGTTGATTCGTCGCCGATTTCCCGCCGTAAGCCGATTGAACTCTTGGAATCGCAAAGTATTTTTTGAGCGACTGAAGTTTGCTTGTCGCTTGAAGTTTATGCAACATCCGTCTTTACTGCGTGCTCTTCTTGAAACTGGAGATAGCGTTCTGGTGTTCTGCCACCGTTGCTCTAGTTGGTCGCCTGAGCTGGCAATAGGCATGACGGAAGATGATTTCTTACTTTGGATGGACATTTGTCAGCTGGACGCTGGTAAACTGTTGGGTCACATTATTCAACCCTTTGGGCGACGTCTGGCATTCTTGGGCGGCAATCGACTTGGCATTCTGTTGATGGAATTGAGGCGCCAATTTCGGCTGGAAGGTACTTCCATTGAAACTATTCCAGCGCCTACAAATGTCGTGGCGTGGTTTGGTGGTAAGTTTTTAGGAAGCATTGTTGAACATCTCTGAATATATGGATAATTGTTGCATTGCATTAATAGAACATGGCTCGGAAGGAATAGATGAAGGGCAGTGCAGCGAACAACCCGCTTTGACTGTTTGGCCAAGTATGTGTTTTATCTTCTTTCATAATTTGGTTAAGTTTTTGTATTAAAGATCCACTAGTTGTGTTGTCAAAATTAAAAGAGGTTTGGTATCCATCTTCCCGCACGGAGTCATCGTACGAAGCAGCCGAACTACAGTCACTATCTGATAACTCTGAAAATAGTAAATTCGAATGGCTTATGGATATAGTACTTGACGCATTGGAAGAAATCAAAGAATTGCGGTTGGCAAAGGAGAATATGTCTTCTTCTATCAGGTTTGTTTCTGTGATTTACTGATTTATATAATTTTTTCTTTATCGACTAGAACGATGTTGAGTATTGCATCTCATTCGTTAGTCCTATTTATTCATTCACTTGACTGAATATGGTTGTAACTATCTCAAACATTCAGGAAAACGTTATTGCTCATACAACGACGGACAACTGACTTACCATTTTGTCTTTGTTCGCCCTGTCTGTAATCACGCGTAAGCCAGCGTCACCTCTGGCAGATGGGCGAGTTTATTTGTAAAAGCAGGCAGTGACAGTATAGCGAACGATGCACGATTACCATTACTTTTGGAACAGCCTAGTTTAGGGAGCACCGGTGACGCTTGTATCGTTCACTGAATTGCTATAGTCTGTTTCTTGCTAATAAACACCCATTTGCCAAAGGTGAGGCTGGGTTACACGTAATTACAGACACCGCGAGCGAGGTAAGTCAGCTGTCCGTCGTTGTATCACATCATCTCCCGTTACGATGAACCCAATCTTCAATAACATTATTGCTCAGTCATTATTTTTGTTCTGTAGGGATAGGTTTTCTTTTGCATGAATTGCCTGTCGTTTCCTGCAACATTCAATTGTATGAGTAACGTATCATTTGATTGATATTTGGCCTTGCGGTTTGGGCTGACTAATTTATTTCAGCGCCACTGAGCATACGCCTTTGGCCGACTCAAATGATTTCTTTTTGAAGGATTCATACCGTTTTATTTGTTCTTTTATCATATTTCCACACTGATATGATGGTACGACGATCACCGTTGGAATCAATTTTATTGACGAACAGAAATCCGTAGCTTTCGAATTTCTATTCGTCAATAAAATTCATTCCAACGGTGATCGTCGTACCATCATATCATTGTTAAATTACACCGTTACAAAAAATCCAATTTTTAATTATATTTCCACACTGTAGCTTATGTGATTTCGCGTTTCCCGTCTTTGGCGAGCAAAATTAAATCCACCTGGTGTCACTGCAACAAACTTGTACACTTTTAGAGGAAAGCTGGATGCCTTGGCAGTTCATAACGCAGAAATGATAGAAAGAGAGAAAGGATTGATGTTCATTACAAAATCTGTTGAAAAAGAACAAAGTGAAAGTGCTTCTTCTACGCCCTCGGGTGCACAAAACATTCCTAAGTTGCACCTTGACCCAGTGGTTAACAAGCAAGTCTTTTTGCTGGAAGCTGGCTTTGTAAATGGTCTCAGAGAAAGTGCCAATGTTGGCAGCGCACTGCTTAAATTGGATTGGGGCACTGATGACATGAAGAAGGTTGCTGCCCGAACTTGGTATCATCTGACTGAATTGGAACGATCTAAGGCGCTTGTATGGCTTAAGCACACTGTGGAATCGTTGAGGGAAAAATTAGATAAAAGAAGACCAGTGGATCTTCGACATTTTGTTTCTGTTGAGCCAGTCAAAGAGATTAAGTGGCTCCAGCCAGCCATGATTAATTCCTCTGTTGACCTACTGGAAGATCAGAGTTGGCAAATGTGTTCTAATGATGATCATGTTGTACATGTGGATTTTTGCTTAACGCCACAGGTGCTTTGAAAAGAGCCTTACAGTTAGCCAATCGGTGAGCAACAATTTTGTATACCATTGACCGCGTGAAGAGAGGTCCTCCTCAAGTGCGCCACCACAGTGTTGTTTATGATTTAGAAACGGTGCTGTTTGAATACTGGATGCTTTGTAACGGGTTTCATGTTTCTTTTGGTCGTGTTTCGGCTTTCCCGTTTTTGATGATACCTGTAACGAATGTGCAAATGCACTACCAGCTAATCAGAAATATTGGGGTCACAGGTCAAAGACTGTTACTGTAGCTCTCGGAACGCCCTGGTTCCGTCGTCAGCGATCTGGTGAAATGGTTCAGATCGCCGATCGAAAGGGCGAAATGGTCCCTTTCGTCAGATCGCTGACGACGGATTCAGGGCTTTCCGAAAACTAAGTTTTGACGTGTGATATTTCTAATAAGCGTCAATCTATCCGCACGTAGGGCATTTGCAGATTTGTTACAGGTATTAAAAACGGTGCTTTCCGAAAAGGGCGTTTCAAAAGCTCCGCTAGTGTTTCCACTCCATTGCTACGAATAAAAACAGTTTCATACCTATTGGTGGTAAGTTTCGCGTGTAATTTCGGGCAAATACACCGTACAATTAATTACAGTGATCTTCACACATTGCCAAATTGCTTGCTTCGTCTTTTGTATTGCTCTTGCATTGGCCGCGCATAAATACTCGTTCACATCGTGTTTTGTTCATTTCGATTTGTTCTTCATGGTGAGCAAGTTATTTTCCTCATTACCGGTCTTCACTACCAAGTCCTTCATTTTGGTCAAATGAAATAAGTATACTTGCAATTTCCTCTGCAACTCGATCCTGTGCTTCGAATGTGCTCGCTCCGATGTGGGGAGTGCAGATGACAGCGGGATGTTGAACTAGGGTCATGTTTTTCGTGGGCTCCTGAAAAATATTTTCATTTACCGTGAAACTTCCTCACCTACCTAACCGTTTGGAAAACGTCCAACGCGGCGCCAGCGACATGACCACTAGTTAACACCTTTAGTAGATCTTCTTCATTTATCGTTTCTCCACGAGAACAGTTCACAATGCGCACTCCCCTTTTGCATTTAAGAAGGGATCCCTCGTTGAGCATATCTGTTAGTTTGGCTATTCAGGTCGTATGTTTCGAGTATCTTGATGGCTTACTTCTAGTATTTTCGTTCAAGGATACATGCAGAGATATATAGTCAGCAGTTGCTAGCAGTGTCTCGAAGTCTACCATTCTGACTTGTGGTAGCACGGTTGTTATAATAGCTGGATCATATGCAAATACCTAGAAAGTAAAGCAGCATTTCAGTACGTTTTCAAGTTTGATCTTTTCACCTTCATGCCAAACGCAAGCATTCGTTCTGCTACTAACTTGCCAACTCGTCCCAAACCAATCAGTCCTAGTGCTTTCCCGTATAGTTCATTGCCTATGAAACGCTCGCGAGTCCATTTTCCTTCTTTCACACTGACGTTAGCTTGCGGAATATTTCTTGCAAGAGCCATTAAAAGGCTACAGGTCAGTTCGGCAGCGCTGATTGAGTTGGCTTCTGGAGTGCTAATTACAAGTTGCCATTGCCATTTATTAACGTTTCTACGAAGCTAACTGTGCTTACTTTGCTAACTTTATTCTTCGCCTTTCTGCTTCTCTTATATCGATGTTGTCCATTCCAGTACCTGCCCGGGCTATAATTTTTAACCGTTTACCTTTATTTATCATCTCTGCATCCACCTTGGTGCTCGATCGAACTACAAGAGCGTCATAATCCTAAAAAGTGAAGTTTTCTACTGAGGTTGTCTTAAACAAAGGCTTAGCTCTTACTTCAATTATGTCTAATATAGTTTCTCGTTTTAGCTTGCCACTTGAATAAACTTCAATTCCATGCCGTTTTAGCTTTTCCAAAGCTCTTCCAGGTATTTCGTCAGTCACTAACACCTTGAGCAACTTCTTGGGGCCTTGGCTGCTCATATATGCGTTTGGTGGGCGTGCTGTTTAAGTTCGATTCCGATTCGGGTGCAACTAAACTCACGTATTGTTAGATCGGCTTTTATTGAACATTGTTATACCCCTGGCGTGTACTTATGATAAGTAGAGGCTAGGATAATTCTTGCGGTAGTTTGTTTAGTAATGGTAACTCTCGTTGCCATGCTCGCGATAGCATGTTTCTCTTTGCTTTCTCCAAGGAAGTGCATGCTTTCATTCAGAGCGTTTATAGTCGTTTCTGTTGCTCGTATTCTGTGACTCTATTGATCACATTGTGGTTGCTTTAGTTGATTTATAAAATATGGCAACGAGAATAAAATTCAAAGAATAAAATTTCTATACGAAATGCTGAAAATCGGAGCTACGATGGAAACGCTTCGTATTTTCCCACAGGAAAAGGGATCAAGACCATGTGGAAAGCTCCACCTTCGTCTGTTTATGTATGAACGACTTTCAACGGGTGCTTTGCTGTATTTACGACAGCAGGAAGTTTGGGTTCTTTAACAGAAAACGAATTTTCAAGTTAAGCACAGGTGCTTAGTGAATCTATTTCTTTCACTGCTTGGTATGTATCTGTAAAGATTTCCCTATTCATTTTGTTTAGAATTACTGTTTGGCCGTATGGCTTTCGTTATAGCCCTCCTGCGTAATAGTCATTCGTAATGCTTCATTGCTAATCTAAAATAAAGTCATCCTACTCTACGTTACTTGTCATAAGTTTTGCGTTGAAGACGTGACAAGCAAAATTCCGGAAGCTTCGTTTGAGAAGTAAGATTTCAGCTGGATTCTTCTCGTGAATCCACGTCATAATGCGATATTTGGTAAAATGTGAGATTTTTCATAATGGAGCTGTGGTGCTTTACGGAAATTTCTCTGGCAGCTTGTATCGCTTAGCTGTGGTCAGTAAGCTCATTATTGCACTACAAGCGTTGTATCCGCACACGGACGTGCAATTGATTAGCAAAAAGCAAAGGAATATTGAACTTTCAAGTATCGAAGTGCAACTATTAACCTTAACTAATGGAAACAAACTGCCTAAGAAATTGTGATATTATTATTATTTGACGATGTGTTTTTGGAAAGCAGCTCCAGAATAATGGTGTACGAGTAATCAAAGTTGACGTTAGAGAAAGGATCTTTCACCTTGTGGCTTACTAGGAGCCAAGTGGGACCTTCTTGGTCACCTGTACAAAAGTCATTGAACACTTACCCTTTTCGTTGCGGGTTATTTCATTTTGGCAGGCTAACCGCAACGGCTGCTGGCGACATATTTTTCCATGAAATCGCTAGCCTCTTTCGTATTCCATCTTTATGAATCTTGGGTAACGGAATTGATACCAATAATTCAGGGCAAGAGAAGTCGCTCGTGTGCCGAAAATATCGAGCCATGTGGGCCAATTTCCTTTCGTATCTTCAAACATTTCCAAATGTTTGCCTAACAGCGATTTTCTGGTGTTTTCCATCATGACTTTCTACAGTGTGACATAGGTTCGAGTTTAACGCTTTGTTCACTTCTCTCCCCATGGTGATCACTACATTTAGCACAAGTAGAAAGATACTGGCCAGCAGAAAGATTACCTAATCGGAAGCCGTTACAACTAGAGGCAGACAAGAAACAAAGAATCCACTTCAAATCGTGGGTGAATGTAAAAATGTCTTCTTTTGAACATAGTGTTGAATGCTCCCTACCGGATAAGCAGGTTAATGTTTCTACGTTGCCACAAGAAGAGGGAACTGTTCACCAACAAGCGGGAAATGGCTTGTTGTAAGTAATCAAAAAGAACCTTCAAATTACTACACTGTTTTGAGGAAGAACAGAATTTCGTTCTGTGATCCTTCTTTTACGAGTGATCCTTAAAACCACAAATATTGATGCCGTTGCACTAGAGTGTTATGGCTGACAACAGCACATGTTTTATCCTGTTAGCTTTGTAAAAATGTTTTTTACCAAGGGGATGTTTATTCGTTGCTTTGAGAGAAATGAGGTCATTTCCACGTGATGTGAATCCTTATCTTTAATATTGTTTGTTTTAATAATTCAGGATGAGAATGGTCTTGTTGAAAACAAAATTACTGTTGATTGCTCCGAGTTTTTCTTCACTTGCTATAGTCACTTTTCTAAAATGTTTCCAATAAGTAGAATCAAGTCTTTCCGATGGGACGAGGGGCAGCTGTGGACAAAAGCAAGGACGTAGTCTATGTTTTTCAATGTTTGCAAAATTTCTTGGCGTTGCTTGATTTGCGAGAACACAAGAACCAACAGCGATTGCCATTTATTCGAACGACAACGATAAGTGTCAGCAAAATTAATACGACTGAACACCGTTTAATGTTTGCCAAAAAACTTCGGAGCTTTCGGGGTTTCCCGTCTTCAGCGATAAGTAATGCTCAACCTGTCTACATCAAGTGAACGAGTTCCGTCACAATTGGTTTTAAACAAATTCTTTAAACTAAGAACACTGAACAGTTTAAACGACGAATCTTTTGATGATTATCGCCGTTTTCTGTTCCTTTCTTCTTTTTTCGAAATTTGTGTGCTATGTATCCGTACTCCCAACATTATCCGTCCCAGGATCATCTTCTGTACGGATTGCTGTGTTGAGTGGTTCCTCTTCGTGAGGGTTGTTCGGTGTGGAAATTTTCAACACCCACGTCGATGGATGATATCAAACCAAATTTCACTAACTTCCACACCCTTGTCCCTGTTAAAGGTGTTATTGTTTCGTATAAATAAAGCTTCTTTTATCTTCCTTCGTATGAAATTCAATTCCCTACAGATGGGTATAGAATGCAACGAACCATTGCATTGAGATGCGTACCCTACCACCAAAGCTTTCAATGTTTGTTCCATAACTGTTTTTGGATCGAGAATTTGTTTCTTTCCTCTTCCTTGAGTGTTCTTATTTCCAGTTAACCCAGATTTAGCATTGTTGTAAAGGTATCCTGCTAAAGCCAGCTAAGTGTTCCTTGAACCTATGGATCACACTGTTCCCAGTTTCTCCTATATATATATATATATATATATATATATATATATATATATATAAAAAATATATATATATATATATATATATATATATATATATCTTCGAGCAATCGCATTTGATTGCACACACAATGCCTTGTTTTTCTCTTTCCGGGATGTTGACTTTGTCGTTTCGTAAAAGGGTTCTCAGATTCGGTGAACTCGTAAAGTAAACCTTGAAACTTAGTACTTTTGCAAGTCGTTTGATTATTTCACCAAGGCCTTGGTAGTATGGGATAGTCAAAGCAACATCACCTTGATTCTTAACTCTGTTGTCCTGTTGTCGGGTTAACCGTTTTCTCATTACCGACGAAACGAATTTCTTAGGGTACCCATTTTTGTGTAGGGCATCTCTTATGTGCTTCAATTCCGAATCTAAGAATTCATTATTGCAAATGTTCAAAGCCCTGTCGACCATTCCGTTAATAATTCCTGTGAATACCGAGCGAGGGTGGTGAGACGAAAAATGTAGATATCTATCTGAGTGCGTAGCTTTCCTGTAATCCGTCAACTTTACATGGTCTTTACGCCTTATCACCAATGTGTCTAAGAAAGGAAGAGCTCCGTTCATTTCCCTTTCCATTGTAAAGATCAGTTGTCCCGGGAATAAGCAATTGAAAAATGCCTGGAATTTTTCTTCTTCCCCTTGTTTTATGATCGTGAATATGTCATCCACAGATCGTTTGAAAAATTTTGGTTTAATCATCGTGTCTACCTCCGAAAATGCAATTCATCTAAACCTTCCATGAAAATCTCAGCTATAACATGAGAAAGGCTGCTGCCCATCGGGGCACCGTGCTGCTGCCGGAAATAATTCTTTTGGAAGTGGAAATAGTTTGCCTCAAGCATGCAGAAGGCTGTTAATCTTCTTGTATGGTGTAGGTTTAGTTTAGTCCTTTCCTTGAAGTTTTCATGTAGACTTAGTAGGTGTTCCAATCTTGACAAAGTGTATTCCAACGGAATACTGGTAAACTGCTCCTTTACTTATCGCTGAAGACGGGGTACGAGAAACCCCGAAAGCTCTGAAGTTTTTTGGCAAACACTAAACGGTGTTCAGTTGTATTAATTTTGCTGACATGTATAACTACACCGTTACAAAAGATCCTCTTTTCGACAAAGATAACTGTGATAACGGAGGATGAAGTGTGCAGAGAGTACGGAAAACGGACAGCGGAGATTAACAAAAAAGGGAGAGTAGTCTTAGGGCAAAGGTGCAATCTGTCATATAAGATGGCGTATAATTTGACTGGTTTTCAGAGTCTTTCTGCTGTTATGGGTGAGAAACCCACCACTAATCTATCACTTTGACTGTCGTGTTGGGAATTAATATGTACGTAGGTTAAGCATCGATCAAAGTCAGCTGGGGCTGTGGGACCTGTCAGACCTGTGTCTGAAAATATGCGCCCCGTATTACCATTACCAAACAAAGGGTTAAGAATAATCGGGCGTTCAAGCAACCACATTTCTTGTTCCACGTGCAGAGTTTTGGCATATGTAGGAAAAGGTGTTGAACGCGATGCAGTTTTAACTTTTCCGTCCTTTACGTTGACAAGGTGGCCACTGTAAATATTCTTTGTTTTGAGGCTGAGGATAGATTGAAGATAGTAATGTTTCGCTGAATTTATGCAGGACAGATGAGAAATGATAGCACTTCGCGTTGCGATGATATTTTGCTTTTTATAACATGCCTGCAAGCTATTAGAAGGTTATTCCCGAATAGCCTGGGTGAGTATTTCATTTTGCCTTATGTTCAAGAAATATTATTGATCAGGTGAAGGTTACGTAAAACATTTATTGTCTTCTAAAACAGGAAATTGTGATCTATTCAGATTGGTCCGCGCGAAGGTTCAATATTCTGGTGTTTGATAAAGTTTGCACTGAATGGCCTACCCTTTGCTGCAGGTCGTACGGGATTAGGCGTAGCATGAGTAAATCTTTTGAGCAAAACTCTTATGACCGTACTCCTTGAACTTCTGAAAGGCACAGTTCGTCATCGGACACATGGCGAATCGTTGAAACATCGTCTTCTGCGCAAATCGTTCATTGAACTTGAGCTAGGCACAATTTCATGGTGTTCTTCCTTGAACCTCCAATGAGCTAGCTGAGCCTTTTGCGAAAAAACAGTCGAATAAAAGTGACGATAGACGAATCTTAAATGTGGGAGAGTTTTTTATGAAGCCGTTATACTTTTTAAAATTACCTTGGTAATAGAGCTGCGACTACAGATAAAAGCACCGTTGACCAGTATCGTTCTTCACGCAGCATTCGTTGTGCGACCATGTACGGAGGGTCAGCGTTGCAGCAGCCCACAGATAATAGGTTGTAGATAATACTGACGCCATAAAACGTTGCAAGATTCAGTGTGAAGATAACGATGACTATCAATGCCTGTATAAAGAACATGTAAGCATCAAGGCAAGTAACAGAATGGCAAGAATACCGACCATTTTTTGAGTCTCCAAAAGTAAGTGAAATTGGCAGCACAAGTTCACGCAGCTCATGGCCAGGAAGCTTATTTCGCACATATTCATGTCAGACCCGTAGCCAGCCTGTAATACAAAAGTATTGCTTTAAAGTATGGCACAGGGAGGATTCCTGGGTTTTGCTTAAGTTTAGAATATGCTTTCAGCGTAGCTTGACTCTTGCATTTATGAGTTGTTTTGTTCTACACGTACTGTTCAGCATCAATGCCAGGAAAAATACTTTTCTTAATGCGAGCGGACATTCTTTAACTGTAGGACATTTCTCACAAGTAGAACCATACTGTGCTTGGATGTGGAAGCGCTCTGGGGTTCATTCACTTATGCACTAAGCATTCGATCTGAATCTTCGTATTTGCTAGTACAGTTTCTGCTGATAAAGTCGTATGTTTACGAATCCTTTAGAGTATGCGTGTTCCGCCGTCAACGTTCGCAGCTTGTCAAGCATAAGTGAGCCTATCCACTTCACTACGTGGGCGTTCAATGATCCCGAAAGCTTCGTAAAAATAAAACAGTATCAACATGAACAGATCGCTGTTCCAAAGCATGAACTGTATCGACGCGTTGCCTAGCAAGCTGTTTTCACTAAGTACAATTTGTGCATGCAGTAATGACGTAAAATACGTTAAGGTTCTCTGTTCTTACATTTTAAGAACTGCAAAACGACTATAAGCTATCACTTAATATCATAAGTGTGCTACATAATCTTGAGTGAGACAGTGCATTAAAACATTACTGTACCATAAGGATGCTGATGAAAATCATTGCTGCCTGCCATAACGTGTCCAGGAGTGTTAGAGCAAATTTGCGAAGGCAAAATATCTACAATGGTCACTTGTGACAAAACTCGTGGGTATAGTTGTCTAACCTGGTTTTTGCGACCCAAAACGTACAGATACGGATTTGTCATCAGATCTTTATCTTTCATGTCTTCTTCCAAAATGCCAAAGGTCATTGGTGGCATTGCGGTAAAAATGACGTTGAAAAGGTTTTGATAAACCGGATCGATCACAGCTTGACTGCTGAAGCCACACATTGTTTGGAAGAAGAACATCAGAAATACCATAACCTAAATCGGTGGTTATGTTATACGCCCTTATGTAATTTTGCGTAAAGCGAGCTTTCGCATACAGTGTTCTTGTAGAAAAAGTAAAGAACCATTCTCGCCAATCTGTCGTAGCACCAATGACCATGGACCAGCAGTAGTCGTTGCAGGTACTTGAAACGTGGCATTGAAAAATCACTCGCTATTACAGCATGCATGCCTTCCTTCCCAGATATCCCAACGCCTACGTCGGCACTTTGCAACATGGGCACATCATTAGCTCCGTCTCCAACGGCTAGCGTCAAAGAGTGAAGCTTTTTCTTTACTAACTGGACTACCATAGCCTGAGGAATACAATGAGAAGCGGTATGAATACTTTTTCCTTACCTTTTGGTGAGGAGTGGACCTTGTGCACAGGACAGCAGGACAGTGAGAAATTAGTTTAAGAAACTTTGTCATGAGAGGTGGGTGAATACACCCGGGCAATGTTCGCCCGTCAACAACTAAACCAAAATTTAGGTAAAATTTCTTTTTCAGCGTTTCTTCGCTCATTCTGTTTAGCCCTGTCTTTTCCAGGCATGCGTCAAGGGTGGCGTCCGCATCCAACTACAACAAACGGGCTTAGATGTCGTTATGCCATTTCTACTAGGAACACTTACCCAATTTTTTGAGTCAATGTACAGCAGTTCGTCCTTTGGGAAGAAAAGATTGCATGCGTACGCAATGTTTACTGCTGTCTCCGTCTTGTCTCCTGTTAAAACCCATACATTGATACCAGCTGAGCGAAGCGCTTGAATACACTCTGGTACACCAGGTTGCAACCTATCTTCCACTGCAGTAGCACCCAGCAATTCTAGATCTCTTTCAATCATTGATGCTGACATTTCCAGTAGTTCGCCACGGTTTTTCTTCGCTAACTCAGCATTGTGATGCTGGTTGAGCCAGGCACTGTACTCATTCACTGTGATGCTACGTTTAGCAAGGCAAAGGGTGCGCAATCCTAAGGACGAATACTTTCGCAGGTGCGCTTTCGTCTTGTTAATGCAGTAAATTCCACGTCTACTTTCGGAAAATTTCTATAAGTGCACGTTTTCAAAAGTGGAAGTTTTCAAGGTAAATTTGCTGATAACTGTTTATCTAAGAATGAGGAGTATTTGAAATTACCTTCGACAAAAGGCTCATAATTGTTGCATCTGCCCCCTTGCAGTACAAGAACAGTTGGTTTCCCGGCGTCTGTCTTACAATCACTGACATTCGCCTTCGTTCCGGACTGAAAGCCAGTACGTGCAAGATGTCATAAGCGTGTACTTTTCGATCTGGCATTTGAACGAACGCCTGCTTTCTCTGACGTTTTGCAAGACGTATTCCATACGCAGCGGCTGCATGCACTAACGCCAGCTCATCTGGACTCTCCGCTTCGTATATTGGGTTTTTGAAACAGGATACGGTCTTTGGCTTATCCGTTCCACGACGTAGCAGTGGAGGAATAAACAGACTCCATTTTGGCATTTCGACTAGTTGCTTCGGGAGGTTGTAAAGCGAGTAGATTGGTTTCGCTATGCTGGCTCGCTTTGATTTCACACTTGTTTCATCCAATTGAGTTTTGCTTTTCAACGATTGTGCCGTTCCGCTTCTTTCACAAAGTGAGATCGACGTTTGTTTGTCGCTGCCATTCCTGAAAAATATGATACGTCATGGTTCCTCTTGAGAAGCAATTTTCTGCTTCTCCACGGCAGTCTCAAGCAAGCAGTAGGTATTGTTAGCAATGACCCTGGCTGTCTGATAGTACTTCGGTGCTGCATTGCTCTTAGGCTGCTGGAGAACAGTTTTAGTGTGTAAATTAAAGTGCAGCTGGAAATTTCCGGTTATTGTTTTACGGCAGTTTGCAATTCTGAGTCTATGCTTTTAATCTTTCCAAGTTAGCATTACGACAAAAATGTTTACGTACGCCATAACATCTTTTTAACAGGTTTCGGCAGTTTCTTTACCTGGCTATGTACTTTACCTTTTCCTGCTTCGACAATCTCGGTTCATGTATTAGCATTTTCAAGTTGCTGTTCTACATTTGGACTTGCGCAATTATGTAGTTTACCAACAATTATTACCAAATTCTTGATGTATACGTTATACATAATGTTTACTTCTTATTCGAACAAAGCGAATAAGAAGTAAACAGAATATATATACATATATATATATATATATATATATATATATATATATATATATATATATCGTAAACACCATGAAGAAAGTCAAATTAAATCCTGTTACAAACCCTGTACTTGCATTTTTTGAAAAACATGACTTCGTACAGGCTCGCGTCTCATAATTTCTTTTACTCTTCTTTACGTGCTGCCTGTGTATAAAGAGAAAGTTTTTATTAAGAACTTACTCAAAAAGAGGGGGCGTAGCTTTCGGGAGAAACGACTCCCGTCTTCAGCGTCAATAATCGTTCATTGACGCTGAAGACGGGAGTCGTTTCTCCCGAAAGCTACGCCCCCTCTTTTTGAGTAAGTTCTTAATAAAAACTTTCTCTTTATACACAGGCAGCACGTAAAGAAGAGTAAAAGAAACCCTGTACTTGCATATAATTATTTACAAATGCGGAGTTTGTTGTAAAATTCAGAAGTATTGAATACCATTTTCAAAGTCAGGCCTACCTGGAGAAGAAGTCAGCCACTTTCAAAGAGAACGGCGGCAGGTTGAAGTTGCTACGACGGGTTAGAAAAGTTTTGGTCTTTTTTCTTTGGCTTGGCGATGGGCTGCTTTCATTTCCTGAGGGCTGATACAGAGCTCTGCGTAGCAACGCAATGCGTTTCGCAGAAATAAAGTTTCTCCATTGATAAGGCCATGGCCGTAAAGCATTGCTTTTATCCGTTGCGTTCTCGCTGGGCTGAGCCAACGTGCGACTGACAGTTTCACTGGTCCGCGCAGAGTTGTCATCCGTATCTTCTACTGTGTCACTAGTATCCCAGGCAGTTTTAAGTGCAACCGGCAAA
This sequence comes from Trichuris muris, assembly GCA_000612645.2. Taxonomy (NCBI): domain Eukaryota; kingdom Metazoa; phylum Nematoda; class Enoplea; order Trichinellida; family Trichuridae; genus Trichuris; species Trichuris muris. Next base: position 1,478,999 of record CBXJ02000361.1, on the reverse strand, counting down.
TTTTCTATAGCTGCTTTGTCAGCGTGGTCATGTCGCATAATTTTGCCTATCGACTGCCCTGCTCCCCCTTCAGGTAGTCCATTTACTACAACAGTGTTGCACAGGGCCATGTTGACGAAAAAGTGAATTATGAATTCAGGATCAGCCGATAATGTAAAGGAAGCTAGGCTTTCTTCACCTGACAGTAAAAATATGTCATCAATTGCTTTCTTAAGTATTGGATTCGGGTTAACCGCTTTGACACCGCTTCTAGCATTTGTTGTAGACATGCCCTCTTCGTCGTTTTCAGCTTCAGTATTGGCGTAGTCAGTGCCATCCACGCTACACCGTTTGAATACCATAAGATTTTCAGTAAGCGTACCAGTTTTGTCGGACAAAATATGCTCAACTTGCCCTAGTTCTTCAGGAATGTTCAACGTTCTGCATTCAACTTTTGAATGCGTCTCCTTATCGTAGAGTTGTGGATCCTGACCGATAGTAAATACCTGTCCAATCTTCACTAACTCCATAGTTACGTAGAGCGAAATTGGTATCATGATCTGAAGTACAGTAACTTCATTTTTTTAAATACACAGAACTGATTGTTTTCCTGTAACATTACTTGAAACAGAATTGCACTTGCCCAGAACATCAAGAAGGCGTTATAAAGCGGGCTGGATTGATCATCCACGAAGAAATTAAGAAACGGCACGGCATTTCTGTTTTGAAAGGAATTCAGCCACGTAAGACAGCCTTAAAAGTGCACACGGAAGTAGCAATGTTGAAATTACTTGTGTCTGCTATTTTGAAGTGAAAATTCAATCCAATAAGCCGTCCAGCGTAAATATTAATATTTGCCACCTTTCGCTTGTATATCTGTAGCAAACAGAGGCTGAAATTAAGCGTCATGTTTCTTTTTGAATGGAAGTGACTAACTGTGCGAGTGATACATTTTTAACAGAATTTTGATCCATGTTCAATGGTTTTCTCATGGGATGAATCCTTTTTGCTTTATTAGAACTCACCTGACAGAAACCGAAACTTTCGGAATTAGTCCACTCCATCATCAGCGTACAAGAGCGAATCACTGTACGCTGGCGGCGGTACTTCGGTTTGCCACAACTCCGGAAGCTCAGATTTGTCCAGTGAATTTTAATAAAGCAAGCAGGATTAATAAGGTAAGAAAATTGGTAAACACGAAACCTAACTCGCATATTAGCTATATTCGAGTATGTGATATCAAAGAATTGCAAGAGGTGCATGATTTCCGGCGAAGCTTATAATTAGGAAAATACTTACCAATAGATACGATGAAGCACAGAAATGCAAGGATGCTGACGCACAGCATGATGGTGGAATTGATTTTTCGCTCCAGCTTACTGCGTTTGTGCCTCGTTTTGCTGCTGTTTAGCATTGTCTTTGTATCTGCCCCTAAATTTCAATTTTTCCTATTATTATTGTCATTGTTGTTAGTAGTATTATCATTAGTTAGTAGTTTCACTTTCAGTAATCCGTCGGTTATGCGAATTGAACTCTACAATTTTGCTTTAATTTACTTGTTAGACAAATTGGGAAACAGCAGGCAAACTTATTGTACAAGACGTCCTTCAGCGGAAGTTCTGTGAAACAGAATATTTTTAATTCTTCATGAAGTATAACTTTTGCTAATTGCTATCCCGCTTTTGTGAATCTTACGCGTATTGAATAATTTTGTTCTTTAAGCTGCTATTATGCCTAACGAATGCCACCCCATACCAAAGCAGAATTTCATAGCGAACGTTAACCTCATTTTCAACGGTATACTCAAAAGCAGTCAGAGTTGTAGATCACAACCCCGGAGTGGTAGGTCATAGTACCATCCGCTGATCCATATTGTTAGCACTCATGAAGTTCTCAAGGCAGCAATAATAATGGATTAGTTAACTCAATTATTTCGCAAAAATGTGCAAGTCTACTGGAAAAAATCGAAACAGTTCCGCCGATGGCAGTTGAGCATCTGAAAGCTCTGCGCTCAGCCATGTTCTTTTTGTATTCTCTCCTTTTCTTTTAATTGCCCATTCACCTGTAGACTGACCATTTGTCCGTCATTTCGGGAAGAGAGAACATTTGTTCAAAATAAATCAATTTTCGTAACGGGATACAATTTCATAGAAAAGAATAATCATAGTTTCCCCGTTCCAGTCAATGAAGTTTCTCACACGGAATTTCACCCCGTTCATGTCAAAGGCTTTTATTGCCGAGCTTTCGGGTACAACACCTGTACCCATCATCAGAGCAAAAATATATGTTGACTGCCCAGCCAGCCAGTGGTTCAGCAAGCCCCTCCACTAGACCATCCGGGCTCGATCGGCTGTTAGAATCGCTGTATTATGAGTCTTTGTTCGTAGGGAACAAAGACTCATAATACAGCGATTCTAACATCGTTGCAGCTGGTTCGTTGTGATTGGTTAATAAAATGATTCTGGTTGAACGCGGAAGCTGTGATTAATCTTTTCTATAACATAGCACATTGACAGAACCCGCCGATTACTTTGTTATCTTAGTGTCCGCCACGTTGGAGGGTAGATTTCTTGATGACCGATAAGCACTATTTGTTATTTGGTAAAACGGTGAGTTGTTTTTCATAACTGTCTTTCAACGTTCAGAATCAATCTTTCCGTCGTGACCTTTCGCAGGTGGACATCTATCCCCCTGCGAACTTTGACGACGGAACATAGGACTCAGTAATCTACGTATAGTGGAAACGGTAATGATCGGTGCATTTAGTCATACCAGCGTAAAGCACAATCCCTTCTATGTAGTCCGTATTGCGCAATTCACAGCCGCGAATGATTAGATTTTCTTTATCCAATGGCTCTCGGTAGCCGTCTTGGTGCAATCTAAAAAAATTCAAATTATCAGTGTACATTTTCTTGGGAGTACGTTAGTTAGGCCACTTACATAGCTCCCACGAATCTGTACATGTGCTGGTTTGGCGCTTCGCATTCTACCAAACACCGAAACTTTTCAGGGTCAAATGGTTCATTCTAAATGCAATACATTACGCGGTTTCCAACGTTATGACGAGTGGTAATGGATACTTACTCTTTTGGCAAAGCTTGAAACAACCTGCCGAGGTTTTAGGCTATTCTCTCCGTCCAGGCTAGATGTTTCAACGTAGCAGATGCCACTACGGTCAGCAGAGTTAAGCAGAAGGATATCCGCCGGCATAACTTCGTTGCAATAAACACGAATTATATCTCCAACGGTGACATCCTTCCAAAGCGTTTTTACATAAGCTTTGCTTAGCCTATAAGCAAACCAGCTGCTGTGCCATAGCGACATGTGCACATTGTAGTTGTTCGAATTGCTTTAGTCAAAGCCATAGGGTTTTATGGATACTTTTAGTCAGGCTCTTTTCCAGTGTCTGTTTCGAATTTTCCTTTTCTTTTCAAGCGATGTCACACTGTTCTTTGATTTAGTAATGTTTCATTCCTGTAGCTTTAAGCAATTCCTTGGAAATTCCTTGTCGCTACTGCAGCGTACAAGAAAAGAATGATTGTATATCATAATGCCTTTCGCTGAAGAGTAGGCGGAAGCACTGAAAGCTACGGGAATAAAGCATTTTTTGCTTAAAAGACAGGAAGCCGCTCGAACAGCACAGGCTATATTTTGCAGTGCAATTACCAACAACATTCATAATTGGTTACATAGAATGCACGTGCTGTTTAAGCTGAAGTTCGCTTTGTAGCTGCGAGTTCTTTTGTACTCCAGAAATGCAATAGTGTAGTTGTTTACGTACCCGTTATATACATTGCAGGTCAAGTTGTTGATCGTTTTGTCCATCAAGTATCGTCGCCTGTCTTCGTAGGCATCTTTTGCGGCAGTAACGGTTAAAACAATGAACAGAGGTATGAAACCTAGAAAGCGACCGTACGCCTCTATCTGAAAGAGGTTCATTTGTTAGGCTCTGCTGTAAATGGATTGCGTTGTAAGGTCAAAAGTGCTCACCTGAGGAAACCAATTGAGGAATGCAATGAACAGGAAATATAAATTGGCTAAACGATGAAACTGTTCAAACAGATTTTTTGGTAAAAATGTGAAAACATTGTATTTTGTGGTTTGCACTTTGTTTCCTTTGTAGGCACTGTTTGGGCGGATACTTTTGCTTCCTACAACCGTATAGTTTGGCATTACTATCCGGACGCCCTTGCTGAAGCACTGAGTTAGAGGTAACATGCTGATGACAAAGGACTCACGCACTTGTTCCCTTTCACTTTACGTTGGCGGAGGGGAGCAATGGGATTACATAGCTGCGTCACAAGTTTTGTAAAATGACTTTTCAACTTGAATGACCATTTACTCTTCTCCGTGTCTGAGTATGCGTCAATCCATGCATTGTATTCTGCTGGCCATGCGCTCGCTTCCATGCCTGTATCCTTTGCTCCAGAGGATAAACTGCGACTATGCGATTTTTCTTGGTCATTTTGGTTCCTTGCCATTGCTGAGCTTGGCCAAGTGTTTGTCCACTGAGCATCATGGTGCGCACTGCTTTTGCTGCGGATATCTGTCATTCTTTAAAATGAATACACAGATTTGCTCGCACTTTTGCAGCTATCAAGACCGAGTACTGTACGAGTAGCACCGTTTCAGATAATTGTAAATACCTAAATTATAAAACAATGTTATTCCTTAATTAACGCATAATCGTTGTCTCGTTACTTTACCTAAACAACACAGCAAACAAATCAAACCGTGATTGAGTCCACATGTAGCAAAAACGGAGCTTTTGAGAACTCCTCGCGTTCTCGTCTTCAGCGTGAACATAACGAAACCTAAGGATCTTATAACGTGTCTATACTTTCACTTTAAACTCGTGGTCTCGGTAGTGTGCTTACACTTTAAACCAACCGTGACGCCCTCCTAATTTTGTAATCCAATTCGGCAACAACCTGTTAACGAGGTTACCAAACCCCAAATATCACTAACCGTGTATCCGTTCTCCATATTAAAGCAGAGATTATGGCAGATAAAAAGTGCTCCTACTTTTCTAACAAAGTAGTTGTTTTCATTACGAAGTCTCCGCACTCTCAAACTATCATCTGGTTCTATACAACCCACCACATGTTCAAGTACCGACGACCCGCCAGTACATTCTAACATAATATCATTAGGATCTTTCGTTTGGGGTTGTCCACGTCCATTAACTGGTTCACCTCTGAGCCTTCTTTCCGCATTACGATACCTCCTAATCCCTGCTATATGTTGACTAAATCTGTAGTTCATACCGTGTCCAGTTTCACCAAAATATGACGCCCCACATCTACATTTAATGAGATGGATAGCTCCTGGTCTGTCCGCCGGTCTGGTTTTTTGAATGTCTGTACGAAGTATAGATCTCAAACTGCTCAGACCATTGAAAACAACTTGAACTCTCATCATCCTCAACCTTCTTCGAATGTACTCTCCTATTCCTTGATAGTAGGGAATAACAATTCTTGTCAATTCTTCCTGGTACCTCGTCGGTGTGAAGGAATAGTATCTCAACTTATCAATTCTCCTATCTATAAATCCATAGATGAGCCAACCAGGATAGTTATTCTGCAGTAATATCAACCTAATGTTCCTGTTTTCCTCCAAAAAGAATTCTTCACTGCAAATATTGAAAGCTCTGTCTACCATTCCACTTATAATTCCTTTCTTTATCCTTATTGGTTGGTTTGAGGCGAAATTGAGATATGTACCAGAGTGTGAAGGTTTCCAGTAAACCTTCGTTCTAAACTCCCCATTCTTTCCAATTATGAGAACATCCAGGAAAGCAAGTTTCCCTTCATTTCCTTTTTTCATAGTGAAAGTAATCACGTTCGGGAAAATGTTGTTCAAATGGTCAAGTAAAGCCTCTTCTCTCCCTCTTCTAATGATAGCAAGTACATCATCCACATACCTTTTATTCAAGAACGGCAAAATAACCCGTTATATGAATGTATCTTTATTGATACTGCGAAGCTTTCGGGACGGAAGCTTTCTCGGATTAAAGGCGTGTGATTGATTGAAAAGATGAGAACTAATCCCGTGATAAGAAACCCTAGTTTTAATATTTCCTGGATGTTCTCATAATTGGAAAGAATGGGGAACTTAGAACGAAGGTTTACAATAAACCTTCACACTCTGGTACATATGTCAATTTAGCCTCAAACCAACCAATAGGGATAAAGAAAGGAATTTTAAGTGGAATGGTAGACAGAGCTTTCAATATTTGCAGTGAAGAATACTTTTTGCAGGAAATCAGGAATATTAGGTTGATATTACTGCAGAATAACTATTCTGTTTGGCTCATCTATTGGTTTATAGGTAGGAGAATTGATAAGTTGAGATACCATTCCTTCACACCGACGAGGTACCAGGAAGAATTGACAAGAATTGTTATTCCCTACTATCAAGGAATAGTTGATACATTCGAAGAAGGTTGAGGATGATGGGAGTTCAAGTTGTTTTCAATGGTCGAGCAGTTTGAGATCTATACTACGTACAGACATTCAAAAACCAGACCGGCGGATAGACTAGGAGCTATCTATCTCATTAAATGTAGATGTGGGGCGTCATATTTTGGTGAAACTGGACACGGTATGAACTACAGATTTAGTCAACATATAGCAGGAATTAGAAGGTATCGTAATGCGGAAAGAAGGCTCAGAGGTGAACCAGTTAATGGACGTGGACAACCCCAAACGAAAGATCCTAATGATATTATGTTAGAATGTACTGGCGGGTCGTCGGTACTTGAACATGTGGTGGGTTGTGTAGAACCAGATGATTAGTTTGACAGTGTGGAGACTTCGTAATGAAAGCAACTACTTTGTTAGAAAAGTAGAAGGAGCACTTTTTATCCGCCATAACCCCTGCTTCTATGGGGAGGATGGATATACGGTTAGTGATATTTGGGGTTTGGTAACCTCCTTAACAGGTTGTTGCCGAATTGAATTACAAAATTAGAAGCTTCGTCACGGTTGGATTAAAGTGTAAGAACACTACCCAGACCACGAGTTTAAAGTGAAAGTGTAGACACGTTATAAGATCCTTAGGTTTCGTTATGTTCACGCTGAAGACGAGAACGCGAGGAGTTCTTGACAGGTCCGTTTTTGCTACATGTGGACTTAATGACGGGTTGATTTGTTTGCCGTGTTGTTTAAGAAAAGTAATGAGATCATACCCCGTGTTCAGAAACCCTCCGTTCAATCGTTGTCTCGTGTACAACTACTGGTCATGTGGTTATTGCTTCTCCACTCGTAATATATGGATGAGGAATGTTTGATCATAAGAAAGGCAGACCGCCTGGGAACGGCTATTTTCGAATTATGGCGTTGAAGAAGAGTTTGTCAGTCCCTTGGGCTTCCAGGAGTTCCGATCGATACTAAGGGAAATCAGCTGACTGCCCATTGCAAGGAATAATACTAAAGTCGAAGTTCTAATACTTTTGTTACGTAGTGAGAAGGCGGGATACTGGAAAGTGTTGATGGTGGGAAAGATTGAAGGACAAAGAAGAACGATAGAGAAGAGATTTAGTTGAATAGACCGCTTTTGAGAATTGTGGGATGAGCTTAGATTCGCTTCAGGAAGTAGTAAAACATAGAATGGCCTTTCACGCCTTGACCCTTGATGTCGTGCAGAGTCGTGCACGACTGAGTAATAACTAGCAACAACATGTATACCATCTTTAAGCTGCACGACTTTATGCTTTATTTTGTCAACTGGTGGTTATGCCAAGTGTTTTACCTTTGTAATGTGAGAACAATTTTTTAGAACTATTATTTGAATAATAGCCATTGTTAAAGCATTACAAGCAGGGGATATTTCAAGGGAAGTAGTAGGGCCACCGTTTTCTTGGTACATGCTGGAGAATTCTATTACCTTCATTTGTAGTTCATGCATGCAAGTCTAGTGATCAAACGAGGAACCGCGCGTGCCATCATGTGTGTTATTAGATGGAACCCTTATACGTTATTATTTCAAACGCTTGTATTGAATATAATTAAAGAAAGTGGGAAGGTTCATCAGGCGAGAAGTTATAACAATATTATTGCTGTTTCCATATGGTTTCTCCGCTTATTCACTATGTACTTTCGATTGCCTCCCTGCTCTGCTTTTTATATGTTCGTTATTTCGATGCTGAGGAGGTGTATACGTATTCTTACTTGCTCCTTTGCTTAGTATCAAACCCTATGGAATTTTCTGTCATGGTGCAGCACCACCTGGCTGTAAATTTTCCATGTATTTATTCCCTGAAACTTATACTTCAGGTTCCGTTCACTGATGAAGACAAATGCTTTGTCTCAGGAATTTTATTTTTGTTATAGTACACATTTTTTATTCACAATTGATTTGGTCTTTTTTGAGACGGATTGTAGCTCGTTGTGTGATATATAAACTGTATCAGTGATGCCACGTAGAAACCAAACAAGTGATGGTTGAAAGGTCTTTTAATGGACACGTGCGTACTGTACGCACCTGTCCATTAAAAGACCTTTCAACCATCACTTGTTTGGTTTCTACGTGGCATCACTGATACAGTTTATATATCACACAACGAGCTACAATCCGTCTCAAAAAAGACCAATCCATCATGCGAGAGCTCGTTACAAGCAACCCAATTTTCAACACAATTGATTTGATCATATCTTCTAGTCGCGCTCGTAAGTGCTGTGCAACTGATACACTCATCGCAATGTTGAGTTCGCGGAAATATGGTTTTAATAGCCTTAAGTCTTTTTTGTGAGCAAGTTGTTTCTACAATAGAAATCAGCCCCACACAGCTCTTTTTCTTGTACATACTTCTTTAGTAGAATCTGCTTAGCGGAAATAACTATCAGGTGTGAGGAGGCTGCTGATCAGCATTATTGGCAGCACGGATTTGTACTATTTACAGCGGAGCTTGTTCAGAATATGCGAAAATTGATGTAATTATTTCAGGTCGTAGGATATGCATTATACTTATGTTGCCATGAGGAATCAAGAGGTAGGGTGGAATATTGGGGCGAAACTGTTAACTAAAAGCAATCAGTTCCTGCTAAAGAGATATAATCTGTTTGGAATACACTGATATTTTTCTAACTAATATATAACAATACCTTAGCTACCTATTATGCCTTTAAAATGACTGCCCCGTCCTTAACTGTTGCAGTTAAACATTTGGACGTCATCTTTTCGAGAAGGATGTGCCTTAAACGCGTATATACTTTATGCACAGACGTAAGAATGAAATTAAACATCTGTTGGTGGAAAGGTGATTGATTAACTAGGTAAGCTGACTGAAAAGGCATTTTAATTTTGTGACGATATAATTCCACTAAGGATGTCGATACGCTTGTGATGAAATTAATGTTACCGTAAGTAGATGATCATACCAGTCAAACTTATCTTATCGCTACGTTTCATGATAGGATGGACATTGAACGTATCCAATAAGGTTTATTGCTGCGTGGGAAGAATAATGCTCAGTCATACTTCTTGCTCTGATGATTGCCATTCAAAAAGAAGTTTCTAAATTCTCATAACTACTTAATACTTACGGAATATGCTCCACCCGTTAACGCAAAAGGACGAATTTATTAGCGGAGCTTTTGGGAATGCCCTTCTCCCGTCTTCAGCCCAAAAGTAATGGCTATGATCGTTGTTAGTTATGAGAACTAACGCGCCCGTTTATAGAAACAGCGTTTTCAAGTTTCAATTGCGAGAAACTTGCAGTCCTTTTTCGTCCTGCTTGCACATGAACAGTCACATCAGTATGTTTCGAATGGAAGAGTTGAACATGCTTATTTTATTACTTTAATGCTTATAAGAATTATTCTTTTTTTAAATAGTGAGCTGTTTTATACCAGCGTTGTTAGGCAGGGCGTTTTCAGTAAGGCTGGTAGAAGAGCAAACGGATGCCTATGCAGAGTTTCTAAGTTGGTCTTCTAATAAAGCTCATTCATTACTGCGTAGCGATGCACCTGTGTGAAAAGGAAACTTTGTCTATTCTTGTTCGAGTTCAGTTTAACAGGAAATCTGGCACTTTAATTTTAGTATGGCCCAAGTTCATTAGATGCTTAAACGCATCTACGGCTTAATTTCTTTCGTTTTCTTAACACCCGCTCAGTAAATGATGTAGTGAATTTACAAGTGTTTCATAAAAATGCTGAATATGGTCAAATAATGGGAATAAATTCAGCTATAGCAATTATCGATCATGCCTTAAATCTTAATCTGCGCAAGTCCACAATTCATGAAATAAACTGCTGAATTATCAGATACACCTATTAATCGCTATATACAGGTAGTGCTCGACTTACGACCTATGCGACTTACGACCATTCGACTTTACGACTACAATCGCTAGCCACGACTGCTCCGCGTCTGGCAGCGCAAACGTTGCCCACCTGGGCGTACGACAGTGCGGACTAGCTTTCAGCAGCACTACCATCTCCGCGTGCACCATTTCAACTATTAGCCCAGACTTGGTACAGCATAAAATGAACAACATAAGAAAGAAAATTATGATAAAATATGACTTACATTTTTATACTGTAACATCATTTCACAGTACTGTACATATGGCCTACTCAACTTACGACCAAATCGTGTTACGACCGGTCTGTCGGAACCAATCGTGGTCGTAAGTCGAGCACTACCAGTACTACCGGTACCAGATTATTAAGATCTGAGGCAGATAGAGCCAATAGTTGCCACGATGATCACACAGGAGCTTCTATATTAATGCGTCATGGCTCGGAAGTTGTAGTTACTATGTCTTCGTTAACTCTGTATAGGCATTCAAGGGAGAATTTGTAATATCTTCCTCCCTGTGGATTTTGCATAGTACTGGAACTTTATTCCGCCAAATGCATTAATGCGCCATATTTGCATATTTTAAATTCGGTAGCCTTGTTGGGACCTGTTTCCCTATCCGTTCTGCACCCATACTGTAGGCCCTAATAATAACCACGTTTATCGCTACAGATGCGTGGCGTTCCCCAGTGCCTGTGTTTATGCCGAAACATAAAGGAATTCGTGCTCTGGATGTCAAGGTGGCAATGGGAAGAGAAGGGACCGTCAGCTAGAGATTAGCGCAGTCCGTCAACATGGAGCAGGTTATTGTAGTCAAGTTCTTCACCGTTTCAGGTTGCAGCCAGTTACAGTTACACGGGAGATGGACCCTGTTCTTACTATGTTGTACTCACTCATCCATTTATCCTTGCTCGTTTAGTTGTGTAGCTTCATTTAGGTAGGAAGCTGAGCAGGTGCAGATGTATCACGATTTTGATCCTTTATGTAATGAATGTGTGGAATAAAGTATCGCTGAGAACTTATTTAGCCTTCATTATGAAAGGCTCAGAAGAACAATGTTCTTTATATTACTGCGTAGTTGATGAATCACGGCGATCAACTAACTTACTAAGTAATCCGTACAAATCTCGATATTACTGCGTGTACGGTTTTAGAAGCTATTCTCTACCAGTCAACCAGCAGGCGTACTATCCCAGCAGACTGCAGCTGTTTGAGTGTAGAAAGGTTAGGTACTCAGCAAACAATTTTGTCATCTGAGTATTGCAAAGAGAGCACCTAACCATATTATTCCATAAATGTTGCCACTGAGCACCTATCCTGTTGACTTTATTGATGCATAGCGTTTGCGAAGTTATATCAATGTAAGCAATCTTGGTAACGAATGCATGGCGCAAATGCTCATGAAATCTGAAGACATGAACGTTTGCTGATACTAGCACAGTTCTTGCAATACTCAGTATGACAGACGTGAAGCTGAGGAAGCTGTTTCTTATCAAATTGTCCATCGGTACACCTGAACGTGCCGTTAATTTTAGAGCCCTCTTTATGTTAATGCAATGTAAGCGAACAGATAAAATCTGGTATGAAGGTGAAATGGTCGTTTTGCGTAAACGTACGACGTGTCATTTTAAATCCAAACTTAATCACATCCACATTCATTATGAACATAACTGATGGCTAAATCCTATGTTAGAATACTTGTTTCTAAAATAGAAAGTTCAGGGCTTCTGGAACTTCGTGTATTCTTTTCTCAGCGAATATTGGCAATTGTATTAAAGCAAAATTAGCAGAATGCACATGAGTAATCACCTCGGCTCACTTGTATAGTTTTCCGCTGAAGAAGACTTACGAGCAGTTCTGAAAGCTCCGGTTTCGAATAAATAAAGAAAACCAACGGTGTCAGTCATGAAAAAATTAGAGGCGAATATTGTAAAGTTACACGGTTATGACTAATCATGTGCTGAAGAACATCAGTGGAGCTAATGAATCAAGTCGTGACTAGAGCCCCTCATTCATATTTTGAACTAACATAATCGCTGACGTTTGCGACAGGTGAGAGTCGTAAACGTTTCAAAGAATTAAAATGTCAGTAATTGTTTTAGGCCCCCATTACCCTAAGGTTTGAAAGCATCCAGCCGCCATTTTCAGCTCGAACAGGTTATCAATTTCACTTCCATGAATAGTAAATACTTCAAATGATAAATTTTTGCCCTGAAGCAGCGGTTATCAAAAGTGAAAATTGTTCTTCGCTCTTCGCAGATCTGCAGTTCTGAGCAGTAATGCCTCTTTAAGCCGTATATTCACGCTAGAAGTGCGTGCTTCCTAAACATTAACATACTTGGGAAAAGAACTTAGCTCATTAGAACTTTTACAAAACGTTCTAATTCAGTGATTAAGGTCACCTGGCTGCTGAAACACAATTTCCACTGAAAGTGGTGGTCGTACGGCAGAGATTAAAAACAGTATGATATGGTACAGCATAAGGTGGTCCTATTTCGAGAATGACGCAGTTTACCTGATTTCTGATTATTTAGGTCTAAGGCCACGTAGTTCCTGATGGACGAAAAGACAAAAAAAGTAGCCAGAGCTACTTTTGGAACAGATTTGGTGCACAACTCGGATAGGTAACATTCCCTGACACCGCCATCACTGTATGGAATAACTGCCATAGCCATGCCCTTGATGTAATTGTAACTATGGAAATGTGCATGAAAATTATGCATTTCAGAAGGCGTGAAGCAGTCATTCCAAAATCGAACATCTATAAATACTATGAGTAGTTCGAGAAATTGATTAGCGGCACCTAGTCCTCGAGCTGAAGACAGTGTTGCTTTTGTCCAGCGAAATGAGTGTCATTCATTAATATGCGTTGTCCCTCTGAACTGGATTACGCACCGCGAACCAATATAACGAGGACATCATCAATTTATTTGTCAAGCGCAATTTCTTCTGGTAATCGAATAGAATTGCACACGCATACACACCACTTTGACAGCTGTGCTGGTCGCTGTTTGAAGTTGCGCACGTACTGGGTGCCAACTATTGTTGCCCTAGCGCAAATGCCTCAGGATAATCAGTAGTGATAACTAAATGATTTATAGGAGATATAGTGAGACTAATGATTATTATATTATTGACTTTTTAAATTGCGACGTCAGTTGCTTCATGGCGTGTCGATAATAAAGCTTCATTGTGTTTGAAACGACTTTTCCAATTGATAGTTACCCATTTTCTTAAATTACACAATGGATAAAGGATATGTCCACTGTGAAAGAGGGAACTGCTAGTTTTGCGTTTTAAGACGAAACAGTTTGGTTCTATCACATGAGTATAACGTGAAAAATATTCCTACGTATCGCTGCATTGCGCCTTCTGAAACGAGTAATTTTCGTACACATTTCCATAGTTATGCAGTTATGCCAACATCTTAACGACAATAGTGCAATCAGAACCCTCTGATAGATCTGTTACGTTAAACGTTTGCCTCGTCTTCTTCTTTTACCATTAGCTGCCCTTACTTATGCTGTTTGAACATCTTTGTTTTAATTGCAGACGTTGTGTTCTATCAAAGAGAGAAGGCGCTTCGGGTGAAGTGGGGCATTTGAATTATTGAAAATGGAGCTTTCTGGGCTGTTAAGCGATTAGGCTTCTCTTGATTCGGTGGAATAATGTAGGTGCATAACTGCCCAGAACTGCAGATCTGCGAAGAACAATATTCACTTTCGATAACCGCTGCTTCAGGGCAAAAATTTATCATTTGAAGTATTTACTATTCATGGAAGTGAAATTGATAACCTGTTCGAGCTGAAAATGGCGGCTGGATGCTTTCAAACCTTAGGTAATGGGGGCCTAAAACAATTACTGACATTTTAATTCTTTGAAACTTTTATAACTTTTAAATAGCATTTGTTCAATAAACAACAGAAACATTGTGCCCTAGAATGCGTTTGCGTAGAATTGACTAATAATCGAAATCAAATTCATTTACATTTTCGTGCTTTGCTTCCGTTGATAAAAGTTTCTTATCAATATGTGCATTGGACTTTAGGGTTTCGTAAGCTCTGTAGAAACAAGAGCTTTTATCAACGAGACGGTTACAACGTGAACCAAATCATGCAGAACTGTTACAGAGCGATCCATTTGCAAAACGAGGAGCTCATTTATCTTAGATGAAAAACTGTAGCCTTTTACACAGTTGGAGCGTCGATGTCGTGTGGAACTGATGAGTAGTACTTCAAGTGACATTACAATAAATACTGAAAGATCGTTCATTCACCATCTTGAATAATAATAATAATTTGACATATGAGAGTGTTGAACGTCGCGGTGTCGAGTTCCACCGTTAGCAAAGACATCTAATTTTCAGCATATGACTGCATTATTGAGTGCACACTTTCATGAATCTCAATTAATGGTTGCAGAAAGTGTGTCAATTGGAGGAGGGAAGTTATTAACACTTCGCAAAACTTTCAAAAGCAAATGCATGACAGCTGACTTCACTTCTGTACTAATTTAAGCTAGGTTCGTTTGGATGGCTGCCAGCCATCCAGTTGCACCCTGCCACTGAAGATATTCAGCTTGTTGAAGCAGTATGCAGTGAGGGAACGCAAGCAGCAACTACTGTTTTTACAATTATCAGGGAACTGCATTTGTCCGCCAATCATTACCCCATATTTTTAAAATTAAATCTGTGACATGGATCTCTACATCCATATTTAGCCAAATTTACATTTACCTGATGTCAAAGCACATCTGCTTAACTTCCGGAAAGACTAACGTTTAGGAACAAGCTGAACAACTAATGCAAACCCTGAAACTGTTCACCTAATGTCTGTGCAAATGAATTTATTTATGTGAGCTATACGACGTCATATCGATACGATACGACGTGAATCAACCCAATTTCGAGTATGAAACTGCAATTTGCATAAACATGTTGAACCTGACCCAAGTGAGTACAAACGTTATAGAGCGTTACTATTATGGAAAGTTCCCAGCAACATGTTGGGGTATGATGGCTGAGAATTAAGCTTCAAACAAATATGAACTGGTGCAGAAACAATGTCCCTTAATTCCATATATCTGGGATGGAGGAGCAAAATCAGTAAATCTGTGAAACATGTCAGTACTATGTGCGTGTGAATGATTGCTTCTGTGATAGTACTGCAATTGTAATGTAACTGAGCCGTTCTCGACGTGTGGTCTAGGCTCCTCTGGGCAACGGTGGACCGTTATCTGTGGAGGGCTTCTAGGTGGGTTGCGGGAAAAAGTTCGATAAGGGCTGACCTAACTTGTTCGGTATGATAAATAGATTACCGCGAGCAGTACTACGTGGTTTCTTTAGTGCATTGGAAATTCAAAACTCTTCAAGTAGTAGTTTAGCCAAGTTCATGCATTATGAATTATTAATGTATTGAATAGTGGATAACCAGTTATTGGCAACGCACCTGTGTAGGGTCATCACCTAGTTTGCGACGGCTTTTAATCATTTATCGAACGTCAATGTCTGTAATTTATTAAAAATAAAGGCAGCATAAGTTCTATCTGAGTAGTCCGGAACTCATTGTCGCCTCTTTTTATTGACATCTACCGATCCGCACATCTGTAGTACGTTTATTTTTAGGAACTTACGACCCTTTATTTTAAATAAATGAGTAAGGCCCGTCGAAGACCATGGCGATACCATAGTCCCAAAAGTAAACATAATGGGGAAGTAAGTGCCGCAAAAGTATGAATGCTAATGTAAGCAGTAATTCATATCTTCTTGTTTACTGTCAGTGAAATTATAAACCATGCAAAATCGATTGCCGATGATTTATTTACAGAATTTCTGAAAGTTTGTCGCCCACAATAGCTCTGTAGAGAATTGAATTTGCGCACACGATTTTGCACTTAGTGGGCTTCCTAATATTTAGCCTGTACCAGGCAGGAAGTGACTTAAGGCCATCTTCTATCTGACATACCGCAGTGTATTTACTCTTGCCTATGCCCTACAACCACATGAATTTACTTACGGCAAAATTATAATTTCTTCCACTAATTTTTACGCTATCGCTCATTCGTTGTTCCTCTTAGTCTTTTTGGATTGGGTTAGAGGAAAGCGAGTATGAAACGTAGGGTATTTATCGAACTTCTATCTACTCTAAATTAATCGTCATTTTTATGTATGCGATGCAAGACGTCGGAACCATGCAAAGCCTAAAGAACCTACGCTTTTCTTCTTTTCTTTAAAGTGCGTTCAAAGGCAAGATGCTTGGTTAGATAAGCGCATACTGGCATATGCTACCTACAGGACCTATGCAGGGAACAAGATTACATTTCACGCCTATCAAAGCTTGTTATTTGACCAACGATTAGTGATGTCCAAGTTCAGCAAATTTTTTAACTTTTCCTTGTGAAGTTAGTCTTGGACAGTCCATTGAAAGCTGAGCAAGGGGAGTGCAGATATTCAGGTCACTGCTGTTCAACCTCCGCATAATTTAAATTATGGTACTTCCTTGCAGAGTAAATTCATTACTGAGAAATGATTCATTGTTTGGTCAGACAGTTTGCAAAGGAACTCCCAAGTGTAAGAAAGGAACAGCTATGCTTACCAAATCGATGCGCCGTTAAGTAATTCGTTTGAACCAAAGTGTCAGAGATAGTATTCTAAAAAGGGAACTGCTGAACTAAGTTTCCAAGTTCTGTAACTTATGATATTATGTTAGCAATATGTAAATTATCTCAGCTTACATGTATTCAGCGTTCATTGTTCTACTGTGAATCTAGGAAGTGTACAAAATTCGTTTACCTACCACGAGCTTCCTGATCGCTATATGAAACAATGAGCTACGAGATTTGGACAGTTGATGAGCCGCAAGAAATTCTCCAATAGCAGAGTCGAACTAAGAAAAGAGGTGCAGCTAGGTAACGAACAAAATATAACACGTGCTGTAATTTGCTTAGCAAACAGTGAAAGTTGCCAAAGTTTAAAGCTGATGCAGCGTATTAAAATTTAAAACCGTGAACAACCTAGCTAGAAGAAGGATAAAGGTGCTCATGCAAACACTACTGCTAGATGAGTTTAAACTACTGCAGCCTGTGTCTTATGTGTTGGGAATCACCGCCTTGCTCATAACTAGATAGAAGGCATATCAATGAAGTTACAGAATAGCAAGCTAAGTAGCTTGTCTCGCAATGACTTTAGAGTTTTTTTGCTGTTTAACTATCTGTCGAATGAGCGATTTATCAGGCACTGTTTGCTGATCGCGCAACTGCTGATACTGAACAGTCATCATGTAATGGTATGGTGGGGTCTCCTGTTTGTGTACGGCAATGCCGCGAATTATTGAAGCTAAATGTTCACGTTATTGGGTGTTGCGGATGGCGAGAAGCTGAATCGTCATCCCATCGCCTGTAACCTAGCGGTCGTCCTAACCATGTTTTGCCTTATCGAAATGATACGTTAGTCTATCAAGGCAATTCGTCTTCACTTCGGCTATCGTTCATTACGCTCGTAGTTGGTTCGTTACGTTTATTAGAGTAAACGCTTTCATCACCATATCTATGTTGTCAATTCGATCCGCGACGCTGGGGAATGAGAAATCATCGAAATATGAAAGAATCTGAACAAATCTTTCTTGAATCCTCAAAAGTACCTTGGTCTCGAAAATCTGTTGCGTTAATGATGCCTCTGTTAACTTTTACTCGTATTCTTTATCTTTTCTTATTTGAACCACACAGCTTTGATCCCGTTAAAGACCCACAATATAGCACGTAGCTTTTGGGACACTTCCTAGTCCCGTCATCAGCGTGTACACGACGGGACTAGGAAGTGTCCCGAAAGCTACGTGCTATATTGTGGGTCTTTAACAGGTTCAAAGCCGTGTGGTTCAAATAAAAAAGATGAGAACATATCCCGTGTTCAAAAACCCTATTTTATTCTTTATCTCGCTTTAACGATGATGTTCCTGTACTGTGGAGTCTATTTGTTTATTACAGATAAATCGGTAACACGAAGCTTTCACAGCTAAGCTGACCCATTGTCAGTCTACAATGTGCAGACACACTATATAGTGATTACAAAGCGGGAATACTCTTGTTATGGACTTAACCCTAATGAACTGATGGTGTTATGTAACAGGATTTTCATCCAAACAAACTGCATTTTAATGTAACATTTTTAATGTAGCTTAAACCTGTTGTAAGCCCTATGCATACTCCTGCGTTGCGCTGATGACGCCTCACGTGTAGTTTCAGCGGTAATAAGTTCAGGAAGAGCTAATTTTTTAATGTCATTACTTCTAGGCAACCATTTATCTCATAGTTTCTCAGCCTTTTTGTGCCAGCGCCGTCCGCAGCGCCTCCTGGCTCCACCACCCCCTAAAAATCTCCTAGCACCCCTCCCGCGGGGGCGCTACCCTCCCCTTTGACAATCACTTGTTTATCTGCTTGTTGTTTGAACGGTTGTTCTTTATTTCAGCAGTCTTCGTTGAATGGGATCCAACAGTGAAAAGCACGAGGGCAAAGCATCTCATATGTGCACAAGGATCAGCCTACTTCCAGAAACTGCTTATGAATGCAACCTACGCTTCCCGCTGTAATTAAGGCAAGAAATATTAACGGTTTAGTTTAACAAATGTTCTTCTTTTCTACGGGGTTGGTGCACATATGCGAACAGAATGTTTCACGGTTTTCCCCCGTTGAGCAAAAGCCTTTTATTTCCATAAAAAAACACAAAAATGCATAGCTTTCGGCTACTACTCATGTAGCAGTCATCAGTGCAATATAAGAAGTCGACTGCCCAGCCAGCCGACGTTACAGCAAGCCCCTCTGCTAGACCGTCCGGGCTGGCGACATCAACTATCAGGTACTACCCTTGTACCCGTCAAGCCTCTGTCGCTACGTCACTGTCCCGGTCGGTCGGTGGGGATGCTCGCTCTCTGCAGGGCTGACTGGGCGGGCGACAGACGCTTGACGGGTACAAGGGTAGTACCTGATAGTTGATGTCGCCAGCCCGGATGCTCTAGAAGAGGAGCTTGCTGTAACGTCGGCTGGCTGGGCAGTCGACATTTTATATTGCACTGATGACGGCTACATGAGTTGTAGCCGACAGCTATGCATTTTTGTGCCTTTTTATGGAAATGAAAGGCTTTTACTCAACGGGGGAAAACCGTGAAACATTCTGTTCGGTTTAGTTTCTAATAATAAGTCGGGATCTCACGTACACAGATTGCGTCCCACCATGTTATAGTTATCGGTCGTTCTCTCATACGATCACATGTTTGCCGCAGAAGACGTTATAGGAGCCGTCCTGAGGGCTCCGAAAAATTTTTAATGAATGAGCAGATGACGTAAAATAATAGTGCGAAGCTGTTTAGGAAGACCATTACGTTACACCGTTACCTAACATGCATTATTTGATTTGATAATACGACGATCACCGTTGAAAAGAGTTTATTACATAAGAAAGAACCGTAGCTTTCGGGATATGGTTGATCCTGAAAGTTACGGTTCTTTCTTGTGTAATAAACTCTTTTCAACGGTGATCGTCGTACTATCAAATTACGTTTAATTACACCGTTACAAAAGTCCCAATTTTTAATCAATGTATTATTTACTATTTTGAAGACTGGGTCCATGGTAACGGGAGATTCTGTTTAGCTGTTTTTCTACGAATTCTTCCCGTCTACAATTAAACCTAACAGCACCCTATCAATGGATGAATGGATCAGTTATTAGGTAAAATATTCAACGCAATAACTTGTAATCTCGGAGATATCAGAACAACATAGTTCCGTCTTCAGCGAGTTTCAAAGACCCGTCCTTGTTGTGCAAAAGGTTTAATAGTCATGTCTGGTATTGGGATGGGGGTTGGGTCAAGTGGGGATTCTGCAACACCCGGTCTGGTGTATTAGACAGTTCGACACCTGGCTCACCTCGATCCCGTTGTCTCGATTCACGGTGTAAGGATTATGTCGGACGTATGGGGCCTCCTTAATTTTGCGGTGATGTAATAGCTACTCTCGACATAATATCTTCATCCATAGGTCGTAAGAACACCGGGAGTGACGTTCAATGACCGCCGTTGCCTTGATCGCTTCCTCCATTGTTTTCCGCGGGTCTTTTTTTGACGTCTTTCTTTTGTTCGTACAGTTTGTCTGCCTTGGAGTCTGTCTTCCGCGTTTTTGTATCTTGCTATCGCGGCCATGTGCTCATTGAACATGTAAATTAGAGTTTTGCCCGTTTCTCCTATGTAGGAGGCGTTGCAAGCACATGGTATCTGGTAAACGGCTCCCAGTTTACTGTCGAAAGGGACCTTGGTTTTGTCGGTCCTTATTACTGCACGTAAATTTGGAGAGCTCCTGTAATGGAGCCGCAAGTTCAGCGCTTTACCTATCCGTTTAATCCGTTCACCCATGTTGTGGTAATATTACGGAAGCCTGGATGTCTTTTAACGGGAGCACGGATCTTCATGTTGTACTTTTTTCGCGGATTTTGTCCCGTTGCTTTCTGTAGGTGATGGATCTGTACGGATGCCCCCATGGGCAGTCCGCTCTCGCCCGTTCTCGCCGAAATCTTCATGGAACATCTCGAAGAAAAGGCTTTTAGCACGTGCGAGACCGGGTCAGCACCGTCCTTATTCAAAAGATACGTAGATGATATATTTGCAATAATCAGAGCAGGCAGTGAAGAACCCTTCCTGGAACACCTGAATTCCCTTTTTCCTAGTAACATTAAACTTACCATGGAAAAGGAATGTAACAATAAGTTGCCATTCCTAGATGTTCTACTCATTAAAAAAGGTAATACGATTAACACAACTGTGTATAGAAAACCAACTAATTCTGACCGGTTATTACATTTCTCTTCCCACCACCCTATTGCAGTTAAACGTTGTATAATAATCGGCATGGTAAACCGCGCGCTTGACGTTTGTGACCCGCAGTAGCTAAACTCCGAATTAAAATACATTTGCACAACGCTAATCTCAAATGGCTACCCAAAACACTTTATTAATTCTGTTATACAACACAGGTTACTTAAAACATCCATAAATCCACCGCTGTCCGCCTCTTTTCCTAACCCGGTGTTATATGTTCCGTACTATAATGGTTTGGGGGAGCGCCTCAAACGTTTGGGCCATGCGTTAAACTTCAATGTTCGATTTAAAAGTTCCGGTAATCTCCGTTCCCTGTTGCGAAGTGACAAGATCAAGGTTCCACTGGATAGGAGACCGGACGTCGTTTATGAAATCAAGTGTGCTTGCCACGCCTCCTACGTAGGAGAAACGGGCAAACCTTTACTTGATAGATCTCATGAACACACGGCTGCGCTGACCCTATACAAGACGGCGAAACGAAGACTGAATGGGTTACCAGCGCAACGCCGTGGACGTCCCCAAACCCGCGATCCAGCCAAGATCGTGGATGAGGCAATAATGGCTTCTGCGGTTGTGGAGCATAGCTCCACATGCCCACTCGAGCTGCAACCGCGCATTGTCTGAAGTGAAGAACGTTTCCACCTGCGGCAGATCATACATAAGACATAATCCATCCTTGGACCGCGACAAAGGTGTACAGTTCAGCGAAGTTTGGAATGCTATTGTCAATAAAAGCAGGTGTTGTACCTTACCGAGCTGACCTGTACTTCCTTCCCCTTTGTCTCTGACCCGTACTTAAACCGACAACAGAGTAAAAACTTTCTCTTGCTCGCTGAAGACGGAACTCGAGCGTTCTGAAATATCCGAGAAACCGTACGTTGTGTTCTGACCGTGCTCTTCCTATAACTACTCTCATCCATCCGTTGGTAGGGAGACCGTGTCAGTTTACTTACAAATCCATCACGTACAGAAAGCAGCGGGACAAAATACGTGAAAAAAGTACAACATGCTGTGGTAATAAGGCAAAACGATTAGGGGTTTTGGAACTTCCTCTGTTACATTCGAACTCCTTGACGTTCTGCAGGCTGCATTTCTTTACAGATGTTTTCAAGGCTGCTGGGTAACCATTTCTTAGGAACGTCCTCTTGATATACCTCAGTTCAGAACTAAGGTACCTCGGGCCACAGATGGAGATAGCTCTGTCCACCATAGTTGAAATGATCCCCATTTTTGTTCAGAAAAGATCTTCTTCTTTCGTAACAGGGTAGAATTTTCATTAGCATTTATCGTCGCAGATTTTCCCGTTCAATCAGAAACCTTTTATTTATTCTCATTCAAACCTAAGCTTTGGGACCTCTGGTTGGTGCAGTTAAAGTGTCGGATTTTTCATATGGCTCATTGTCAATTAAATATGTTCTTTGCCTGCAGGCATTTTTTCTTATCGTTACTGTTTTCTTGAAGCACGCATCTTGTACTTCTGATTTGGTTAATTTCATTGTCCCAGCTCTTTTGGCCGTGCAATTAGAGTCGTTGAAAAAAACATGGAAAAATGCTGTTTTCGAACACTTTTGCTTTATCAATACAAACGTGGTCTCAATGCAGCTGCAGCCAGTCGCGAACTTGCTGATCTTTGGACTGAGGAAGCTGTTAAGGAACGCACTGTTCAGTATTGGTTCAAAAGGTTTCGAAGTGGAGATAGAGGTATCGAAGAAAGGCGGGATGGTCTCAGACGTTCGTCCTTGGACAATGAAGTTTTAAAGGAAGCAGTAGAAGCCCAGCACATAAGAAGTACTCAGAAATTAGCAGAAGAGTTAGGAGTCTGTCACACAACTATTGACAGGTATCTGAAGCGAATCGGAAAGGTAAAGAAGTTGGCGAGGTGGATACCACACGAACTGAGCGACGCGCAAAAAATGGCACGGTTTAACATCTGCTCTGGCTTGCTGTTACGTAACAAAAACGATCCTTTCCTGAAACGCATTGTTACGTGTGATGAAAAATGGTGCATGTAACGATAACAGGAAGCACACAGCAGTATGACTCGATAAACAGGCGCGGCCAGAAACCTTTCCTAGGCCAGATCCGCATGCGACGAAGGCGATGCTATCGGTTTGGTGGTGTTTCAACGGTGTGATGCACTATAACTTCACCAAATCCGGTGACAGCATCACGGCAGATGCCCACTGACGTGAATTAGAGACGACATTCAAAAAATTGTCTGAAATGTGGCCGTCATTCGCAAATCGAAAAGGACCCTTGTTGCTCCATGACAACGCCCGACCACACGCATCGTTAAAGACCCGCCAAAAGTTGAACGAGTTGGGCGTCGAGGTCCTACCCCAACCTGCTTATTCGTCGGACCTGTCGCTTACCGACTATCATGTTTTCAGGGCCCTCAAGGCATTTATCCACCAGAAAGTGTTCACTGAACAGAGGAACCTTGAAAATGACATAGCGCACTTTTTGAATCTCGCACTCGAGAATTCTACTGCAGTGGAATTAATTCACTTTCTGAACGTTGGCGGAGATGTGTTCTTTCGAATAGTGAATACTTCATGGAATAAAGTTAAAGTTCGCTTGAGATCTAGTCGTTCAAACTTAACCATCATAATCTGACACTTTAACTGCACCAACCTAATAATTCTTGGATATAGGTTGAGCGAACACTGAAAGATATGTTCGACAACCACCGATGCTCTCTCGGCCCATTGTCTTCTTCGGACTCAGCTTTGGTGGTCGACCGCGCCGTCGTGTTTGAATTCCATTGAGCCGTTTTTCAGGGTTCTTGTAGCGTGTCACCGTTGTTATATGCTCTCGGAATCTCTGAAACAAAGTGTTGTCCGTTTCTCCTATTTAGGAGGCGTGGCAGTCACAACGTATCTCGTATACGACATCTGAGGTTTGATCAAATGGAACTTTGATCTTATCGTTCCTGATAAATGCGCGAAGGTTCGGAGAGGATTTGAAGTAGACACGGAATTTGTGGGAGAGACCAAGTCTCTTTATCTCTTCTCCTATGCCACAATAGTTTGGTAGAACGACTATTAGGTCATCTGAATCTGACTTCATCTCCATCGTCCTCGGTAGCTGTAACCTCCGTCGAATGATAGACCTAATCAGCGAAGTTGGATAACCATTTTGTTGGAGCGCTTTCACAATATGGTTCAGCTCAGAGTGTAAATATTATATTTGGTGTCACAGGTCGTGATAGCGCGGTCTACCATTCCAGTGGCAATAACTCTCTTCACTGACAACGGGTGATGGGAGGTAAAGTGGAGATATCTGTCCGAGTGTGTTGGTTTTCTGTAAACCTTCGTGCTGAGTTTTCTCCCTTCCCTTAGTACCAACACATCTAGGAAAGGGAGCCTGTTGCTTTCTTCTTTTTCCATCGTCATCTTTATCTTCTCTGGGAAGATAGAGTTGAGATGTTCCAACAGCGATTCTTCTTTACCTGTTTCCACAATGGCGAAACAGTCATCTACGTATCTCTTGAACAACGCTGGTTTCACCGCGTTAGCTTCGCCATCGAATGCGATCTCCTCAAAATGCTCCATGAACAACTCTGCGAGCACCGGAGGTAATGAACTTCCCATTGGAGCCCCGTTAGTTTGTGCATAAAACTTATCTATTATTATTATTATTATTATTATTATTATTATTATTATTATTACTGGAAGACGCGATGTCTTTTAACGGGAGCATGGATCTTCATGATGTTGAGTTTTCACGGATTTTTCCCGTTGCTTTGTACGTGGATGGATCTGTAAGTAAACTAACACGGTCTCCCTACCAACGGATGGATGAGAGTAGTTATTAGAATCCACCTAATCCACCCGCTGGCAGGATCTTTCTAATAACTACTCTCATCCATCCGTTGGTAGGGAGACCGTGTCAGCTTACTTACAGATCCATCCACGTACAAATCAACGGGAAAAATCCGTGAAAACTCAACATTATTATTATTATTACTATTATTATTCTTCGGATATTTTTTAAAATTATTATTTGGTTATTTTTCGGCTGTCGTCCCGTTTGTTGGTACCCGTAATAGATCCGAAAAGATCCTACCAGCGGGTGGATGGGCGATTATTTAAAAAATCACAGATAAAAGCTTATCGTATCAGAGCTTTCGGCACTCTCTGGTGCCGACGTCAGCGATGGGGAAGACGCCGTCAGCTCTTCCCCATCTCTGACGACGGCACCAGAGAGTGCCGAAAGCTCTGATACGATAAGCTTTTATCTGTGATTTTTCAAATAATCGCCCTTCCACCCGCTGATAGGATCTTTTCGGATCTATTACAGATACCAACAAACGGGACGACAGCCCAAAAATAACCGAACATGAACAAGCCCGTTACAAAACATCCAGTTTTCAAACATATTATTATTATTATTATTATTATTATTATTATTATTATTATTATTATTATTATTATTATTATTATTATTATTATTAGTCCAAGTTTTAACACGGTATACCGCCCCGTTTTCTATAGAAAAGCTTTTATTTCCATCAAAAAGCCTTTATCTAAGCTTTCGGGTACTACACCTGTACCCGTCTTCAGAGAAAACCAAATATGCCTACTGCCCAGCCAGTCAACGGTTCAGCAAGCCCTTCTGCTAGACCATCCGGGCTGGCGACAGAGGCTTGACGGGTACAAGAGTAGTACCTGATAGTTGATGTCGCCAGCCCGGATGGTCTAGCAGAAGGGCTTGCTGAACCGTTGACTGGCTGGGCAGTAGGCATATTTGGTTTTCTCTGAAGACGGGTACAGGTGTAGTACCCGAAAGCTTAGATAAAGGCTTTTTGATGGAAATAAAAGCTTTTCTACAGAAAACGGGGCGGTATACCGTGTTAAAACTTGGACAATTGAAAAATCCCCCCGTATTGGAATTAACTATTTTCATATTATTATTATTATTATTATTATTATTATTATTATTATTATTATTATTATTATTATTATTATTATAGCACTGTCAACGATAGGATCGATTGTAACAATTTAATTAAATTGTACCATTCTGAAAAGCTTATGCTTTCTGCTGTTATTGCGCAGTGAATTTGCAATGTCGGAAGGATTCCGACCGGTAGAGCATCGGATAATTCAGTTGCGAAATAGACAGCCTTGAATGTAATTCTGCCAGGACATGGCAGTACAATTGCTCAGTTCAATTGTCAGCGGTTTATTAGGAAGGATTACTTACCCATTCATCCATGGCGCTAAAGCTAATCATTCTTGTTAAACTCAGTGGAGCTCATCTGGAGGATTATGTACAACGTTTAGCACTTTGCTCCCTGTGAATACTGTGCGGTATGAAATTTCGCAATGATTTGCATGCTAACCTGAAAGGCATTTGTATTAATAAAAGTGAGAGGCCGTTCCATGATTAAGCAATGTGTCCATTTTGAGTTTTTGCACGGTTTGTATCTATAAGCGATTTTCACAGTTGTTCCTATTCAACAAATCGCTGAAGGCGGAACAAAACCTTTCCAAAAGTTCTGCATATGTTTGAATTTTGCGATCCGTTCTTTGTAAGTAATTGTAAAGTATCTCTTTATAAGCCTAAGGCTAGCAGTGACGCTATACTGCACCGTCCGTTCCTTGAAAGCTTACTACTTTATGGTCTATTTATGGGTTGAACTACAAATTTCCACCTCTCTTCTTGGCATCTTGTGCACGAAGATAGGCTGAAATTTGTGATTTATTCCTGTAATTTTACTTTACTAAACGTATTAAGTGACTCTTTGATCACTCATGCAGCGCATTGGGTTTCCGAAGTGCTTTGCGAATTATCCGAAGATGCAATCCAATCAATGTTGATGGTTTCGCACTATCTATTCGTTGAGAGGCCATTAGTCTTCCAGTCTAAATATCACATTGTAATCAGTCACTGTTTGTTCACTGTCTCTGTGGAATTGTTCACTTTCATCCTTTGACAGATAAAAAGTCGCTGCTGCGCATTTGAGACTGCCGCCGTGGAACGCGATGTCTGGCGGTAAATTTGTTAACACTGACAATGCTCAGTGGCTGTGCTTGCTTTGTAAGTGCGATTGATAAATATCCTTCTGAGGAAAGCGTAATATATCCTCTTTAGTTTATAACGCCTTCAGTACGGGCGATGTCACAGCGTTAGATGGAAGGCAGAAACGGGCATTCAAAATTTATTGGTGCGTGTACCTCAGATACTTTTTAAGTGACAAGAGATAAGAGCAATAGTCCTTATTCAGCCCTTTTGCTACGCATCAGTGCTTACCTGCTACACAAAAGATCTGCGGCTAAACGGGGACACCCATTAGATCCCAGTTCAAATTTCATGCCTATTTTAGTATTTGGATGGTATGTTTCAATTTCCGGTTTGCAGAGGCGTCGATGAACTGGTGGGTCATTTGTCACTGGTGCTTTGAAAAGCTCTGACAAACAATATCTCCCACTCGCCCTTTCGTTGGTCGGATGGAATGTTTGCTAGGTAAGTTGAGTGGCCACGTCCTTTCTTAACCGTTGTCGCGTCAGCAATGACCAGGTGAGGTTACTCTGTCGATTGGTCTGCTTTCTGGAATTGAGCAAATAATCACCATTTGCACCGACCTTTGGCACAATCGAGGCCGCTTGAGAGGAGGACGACAGGCCAAGGCTACCATCTAGTCGAGGACTCTCCAGTCCCAACTCCGTGAACCATACGTGGCATGCGGAAACCAGAATCCTCTCCGGATTCAACTGCGAAACTCACGAAACTAGCAGCGATGAAAGATAATAGTGTCGAACATTTTTTGCTAGTTTAAGTAAGCATGCAAAGCAGTTTCTGCCTTGGAATGCACAATATCACGTTGATAGGCTCCTTGTACCCTTACGGATCCATTTGATTGATTAACCTAACCGGTTATTAGTGCCGTTCGCTTGACAAGTCCTAACGTGTCCTGAACACAGCAGTACTTTGATTCGACAGTTCTTATGCACCGCCTCGCCGACCAATCAACGGTGTCGTCCATATAGTCCTCTTTTGTTTGACCAAGTGGGAAAGCCTGACGAAAACGGTCTTTGCGAACGTTCAGTTTGTTGAACGGACCTTCCTGTTCTACCTGGGCAACCGATATTGTCCAACCGGCAAGGGGTCATGTGAGCGGATTCCCGGTACGAAGCAATATTCCAGCAGCCTTTGTCACATGGACTATGCCTACCGAGAAGTCGATTGTGCATAAGTCGTGCCGTCAACTCACTAGCGCAGATGAACTTGAATTTTACGTGGACCTTGCTATCAACGAAAGTCAACGGTGGCTGGAGGTATGATTTTTCTGACCAGTTAAGATCTGTTAAACGTTTTGCATTTGTCTACATGTACAACTGAATGAATTTTATGCAGTTTATTCGTTTGAAATCATTTTTAACGTTGTACCTAATTTATTAAGAAGGATACTGGCCGACCATGTCAATTGAAACGAGTTTCCCCTTTCCCGTGCAACGGAGTGCCTGCCTGTCTTGCCACGTTGAATTAATAACGCTGCGCTTAATGCACTCCGTTGAAGTTGTCGCCATTTAGGAATGATCAACTTCCTGTGTTACCACTTTTGCTCAAGCGTTTTCCTATGTTCGTTATTCAGCTTCACAATTATCCATCGGTCGGCATTCCTAACGCAATGAGGTCATTGCGAGCTGAAGGTCAAGGGCTCCAACAGTGAGGGGTCATGGCAGGCGCGTAGTTCAGTTGCCTAGCACGTAGGATGAATAATGGCGGTGAACATAATCACCGGACCAGATGCTGACCGCGATTATTTTTTGTTCTGCTCTACTCCACCAGAAAGTGCTTGCATGATTGATAAGTTGTGAATGGCGCATCTTACATTAGTTCGGTACCTGCCTGCGGTTTGACCATAGCAGCTGGTCTGCATTTCCAGACCGCTTTTTACATTATGCTTATCGCTAGGATGCGTAGGAACGTCTGAACAGTTTTTTACAACCTGTGGCGCACGATGAACGGCGCGGAAAAACATGCTGGCGTTATCGCGGCGTTGCAGATTGTTGCGACTGATAAGCTAGGTTCTCATCCACTCAAAGTAATAAGGAAGAGTGCTTTCATCGGTGCAAGACCTTTGGGTGATTTTAAGGTGATTGTTCTGTATAATGTAGGAAGGCACCAACTTCTAGTCAAAATTGTAAGCGGCAATTCGCGTATTCATAGTATAATGGTATACCATAAAGCGGCCATTTGGTATGCTGCTTAAAGCAAAGATATGAATGCAAGGGTCAGCAATGATAAAAGAAAGGAGAGACGACGACTGTTGGCACTGTTGCATAGCGTTGGCGTTCGCCTTTTTTTCGCACCAACGTTGGTAGCTTATCAGCGTCCACATCGTTCACAAGCATGTTATGTTGATTAAATAAGGTTGCCAGCTGGGTGCTCAGGCGGAATCTCTTGTGAACAAATAAGTTTTTCATGTTTTCCATCCAGCCTTGAATGCAGATAATTTCTAGATACCACTTCCGTCTTATCGCCAGTTTTCTTTGTCGAAAAGGATGCAGCGATTTATTTTGCACTCTGCTCTTGGATGTTGTTCCTGCTATTCATATTTACTTATTTTATAAGTTCAAGTATATTAACGCCAACGGCGCTAAATCTGTTGTTCAAGTATGCCACTGTCACAACATCGGTTGCCAGATGTGGGATCAAGTGTGCTTTCATAGGCAATATGAAACTCGCGGCTATTACTATTTCTGCAAGCATCATTGATCTTAGCTGCGAAATGTTGCTTTCATTGATACAATTGCGCTTTTCTTGGCAAAGGCGAGCTTGCACTGTTTCTTCACATGTGGTAATCTAATATTTTGCTCCCTGTGCAACTTTTGACTCTTTTAACCGTTTGGCTTAATTTGAAAACAAACGACAGCTGTCGACCATTGGTGGCCCCGTCTGGAAGCGCAGTTTGTTTGCGAATCTAACAAATGCGTATGTGGAAAGTGCTTATCACATTTTGGCTTATTCTTTGTTCAATTGCACTGAACATTCTCCTTTTCAATACTTCTGTTTTATACTTTACATATGACGAATTGGCGGGTACTTTTCGGTTGCACTTGCATAGGAAGTAATCTCCAGTTTGGAATAAGTATTTTTCCAGAG
Organism: Trichuris muris; assembly: GCA_000612645.2. NCBI lineage: Eukaryota > Metazoa > Nematoda > Enoplea > Trichinellida > Trichuridae > Trichuris > Trichuris muris. Next base: position 1,448,743 of record CBXJ02000361.1, on the reverse strand, counting down.
GTTAACAGCCCCAACGTGATCAGGATTAAGCCTGTACCAATATAGCAAGTGGCGACTTTCTCTAACCTTGAATATCAGAACTGATTACTCAGTGGCCTAAAAATTGCATGCCCAACTTCGTACAAGCGCATGGCTTTCGTTGGAAGTAAATATTGCTTTCCCAGCTCGACGACAAATAAGCAATACCCTGCCAACAGGTATGAGACCATTCTACTTTCGCAATCACTTTCTCTCTTAGCATTGTTATCATACCGTACGAGAAAAGATGTCACGGATCTCTCTGACTCGTAATATGATATTTACATAACTGCCAGAAACGGTCTTGTTACATCGTGAGCACATAAGGAAGGGGGAGAACGGTGAGCCCCTTTTTAATGCTAACAGCGTAACAAGGCAGCTTATGAATCCTGTGTAATTGGCCTTCACGTTCAAGAGCTTTATCATATCCGCTTTACTTATCCAGCAGGACAACGCGGTAAAAAGAAAATCATGAAGTCAAGTTGTGTCACAGGTGAATTCCATTTTCAAAGCGATTGTATTCAAAGAGTTGTATATTATTTGTTTCTGAAATCGGCGAGTTGCATATGCAATGCTCATACTGTGTTTACCCATAACTTTGAACACAGTAATGTGGTAGAATAGTGTTCCTCAGGCCTTTGGTTAGTCAAAACGGAGGTTGCCGTCTTTATGAATAATGACAGATTTCCGCTAGCTCTTTTTTCTTTAACGCAACTCGTATATACTTTTATTTAGTAGTTTCTTGATAATTTTCCGATGTAACTGATATACCTTTCTGTTCTGTCAACTTTGATATCAATATAATGGGCATTTCCAGGAAATGTAAGCAAGCTACATGCCCATTATAATCAGCTTTTCTTATGCTACTACCTTAGCCTTAACCTATAATATCGACGAAGCAGAAAGCGATCAGTCTGCAGCTTATGTGGGCGTTATGCGTAATGTTATGTTAACTTGCGCATGTCCATTCCTTTTTCTATTGAACGGAAATGCTTTGACACAGGGCTGTTCATCGTGCTTCATTGGCTGAACCACTGACCACGAGTGGTGTTATTGAGTATTGCAGGTTCGAATACAAAGGACCTCCTCGCTAGGTCTGCTATTTGGCTAAATATGTCCTGCTTGCCATGGAGGTACAGTGAGGCAGAAATAGTGACTTTCTTTTCAAAATTCGCATTAATGACTGACAAAGCAGGATTCGAATTTAATTGGTTACATAGTGCTTCTTTTATTCGCATACTAGTTGCTCTTTCTCTCGCCCTAATTGGCGAAGTGCCCAGGGCATCAGAAAATTTTCCCATGGAAATGACCTACAAAACACCTCATTTCTACATCAAGAGGAAATGTTTGCAAAGTTTTTCTCAACGAACTTTACATAGTGGGTTTCTAGTATTTCGCCTCCAGTGAAGCTTCCCAGGCAAGCCATTGTTGTGCTAGTAAATCTTTGCGCTGGTTTTCAGTTGGCTTCGATTACTTTATCCAGTAAGTTGTGTAAAAAGCAAAACGTGGAATTTCGTTCTTTTCAGTTTTACTTTATGCTTCACAATTACCCATACCATGCAGGTTTGAGGCATTGTATTAAGGAGAAGCAAAAATGGTCCTCATTGGATTTCTATGGAACAACGTTCGGTTTTTGCTTGTTTTATGTAACCGCTAGAGAGATCCGATGTGTTGAATTTCCATCTTTGTTCTATGCTTTTGTTGTTCACAGGCTACTACACGTGAACCTTTCCTCAACGATGATGATTTTCTTTTCTCTCTTCGGCATGGAAGTCAGTTACGGAAGTATACAATTAATTATTGCTTTCAGCATTTTCACCCACCGTCCTCTTTCAGGGTCATTAATTTTTTGTTGCCCAGAAGTTTCTCGTTTGATGAGGTGAATCCGAGTTCTGCGCAGAGAAAAGTCTGTTATACAGACGAAGAAGGAAAGTTCAAGGTGAACTTACTTTTTTTAATTTGAGGTTTGACATGCATATCGTTACCTCACCAGTATTTGACCAAAGAAGGAAAAATTTAATCGTTCTCTTGAATATAACAAATGTTCTTCTTTTCTACGGGGCCTTGAATGCAATAGGATGAATTATGTGGTCTTTTGCTTTCATATAAGGAGCTCAGCCTTATGTTTTTTGCATGCGCACACAGAAGCACCCTGTATTCACACACACACACACACACACACACACACACACACACACACACACACACACACACACACACACACACACACACACGCACACACACACACACACACACACACACATGCACATATATATATGCGTGTGTATAGTATAATTGCTTGAACAGCTGAACAAGTTGCTGACTACGTGCTTATTAAAATTGTTTCCATATTTCTGTTCCTACCTAATGACTCAGAATAGTAAGCAGAAATGGTACTTCGGCGATCAGATTCATTAGGACATCTTCCCAAGCCAGCGGTTTACTTGATGCACATGCTCCAGATCCTCGAATAAGATTTTCGCTAGTCGCCTGAATGTAGCTGCATCTGTGCAAATAAACTGTGGTTTGCTTGGAAGCTGACTGAAGAAGTCTTGTGCCTTTTCTAGGAGCACAGTGTTGTAGTCACATAAGGCATGCTGATTTTACTCGTTTGGGGCAGGTAGGCATTGGAACAGATATGGGTTTCCGGAGCAAGTAATTGGAAATAGGAATTGAAACAGGAACTTTTATACGCTGAAAATTGTAAAGTCGCTGTTGGGGCATACTGGCTTTTGTTTTCATATAGAAGGATGTTTTAGCCATGGACAAACACTTTTTGCTCCGTTTGTCTACGCCTCGGTATCAATCGCCAAAATTTGTTTCATCCGAAAGACTTGGAAGAAAGCCTCCCAAATGAAGGGTAAGTTCCTTGAACATCTCTTTGGCCTTTGCATAGCGCATTCACGTGATCATTTGGAGTTTTGTCTACAATAGTTCCTTGTTTCCAACTTCAATGTTTCGGCCACGCTTACGTGTTCCAGTTTCGTCACCAGTAAGTTTCCATGTCCTAAAGCAGCATCTGCATTAGCTCTCACCTCACAGGAGATGTGCATACAATACAGTTCTTGAACAGGTAAAAGTGAAGGTACTGAAGTCGATAGACAGCGTATTGTGGACAATGTACTTTTCGGCTGCACTGTTCGTCCTTTCGGCAGTTCAAGGTCAAACTTATGTTACTGATTTTTATAACATGAAAGTAAATACAATTCCAGTCCTGTGCGAAACTTTCATCGTATGATTTATTTCATTTGAACTTTGGAAGGATAGTTTGCGTCCGTTTGCCATCCCGTAATTTTAGGAAGCCGACGTGGAAATTAGCTCGTTCTGGAGGCTCTGGATTTCTGATAGATGTGTTCAGTTCTGTATAATAATTGCTCATCCACTCCCTGATGCGGTATTTCCCTTGTTAGAAGCACAGACTAATGAACAGGCATTGACTAGGCAAAAACCAAAAGACATTCTCTGTTGGTTGTTCGATTTACTGGTTACATAAGTTATCCATTCGGTTAATTCCCAATGATACAAGTGTCGTTTCATATTACTGTGGTTTTCGCTACACTTTTATTAGTATAATGGTGATTGGAACGTTCTCATTATTGTTACGCAGGATGGTATCTTCCTTTGACTACTTAATATAGTTGGTTTATTGTTTATTTATTCATTAGTTATAGCCCACAGCTTAGTGGGCTTTTCATGCTCCATCAGAGTGACTAAACGGTTCTACCGTACGACAGGGCGATGAATGTGTAATTTAGCTGGTAATTTAAATTGCTAAACTTAAAACTAGCCGTGGAGATAATTTGAATTCGAAACTAGTGAAAGCTTGTTTTGTTTGTGGCACCGGAAAGCTCATTTTGATTCTAATCAGTTGTGGCTCTATGTTTTCTTTCATGTTACTGCGCAACTGTTGACATTCTCAACTGCAGACAGGTATGCTATTCCTCTGAATCATTCAATTCTTGTGACAGATGCTTTGACAGAACACTAGCAATGATGAGGCTACAAGCGTGAAATTCCTGTTCGTGTGTGGTTATCTTTGGTTAAGAAATCGTGCTTCAACTTCAAGGATATGCCTGATAACTTTACAATCCTATTAAAACAGTTTTATCATCTACTGCTGCAAAACTGACGTATAGAGCCATTAGAAATTTTTTTCATTTTTAAAGCACATTGTAAATAGCATTCAATAGGCAATCATTACTCTGGTGTGCCAGTGGAAAGAGCCTTAAACATAGGTCAGAAAGAATTTATTCCGTTGTTTGAGGGCCACTCCCCATGTATGGAACGTGGACACTTGCAGCAACTCTTAAGAAGAATCTGCCGAGTTAAAACCCTCGAAACAGGGCATCTGTTGTCAATGACAGGCAATATTCTCAATTGTTACGCATCTCTACATTTTTAGAGGAAATGTTTGGTTTTTGTAATCTTAGAAACATTTTTCTGCCAATTAGCGACGGTTTAATATATGCTATAAGTTGCATAGTTACCCGAGAGGAATTTGCAGATGTTCATTCTTGATCTTGCTTTGCAACAGGAAAAGAGAATGCATTGCTTTTCTGAGAATTAAGAGCGCGTAAAGCTAGGCCAGTTCTTTAAAAAAATGATTTTACGGTTGGGTAACCTTCAATGGTAGTGTTTCAATAAACGTCGCCCTTCCAAGGTCACATGACAAGTGGATGGGCTACATCACTCATGATATAGTGCTTGAAAGTTAGTGGGAAAGGTGGCAGTGGTTTTTAATAGTGCTCTGACTCTAAAGGACGATAAATTTCTTATTAGCCAGGGAAACGGCGCCACTAACCTTCAGCTTTTTCCTTCGTTTCCTTTGGAAATTGTCTACAGATGGCCATCCGTTGTAACTATGTTTTGTGTTTAAAAACGTTGTTTCAGATCTGCAAACGGTCGTTACAACACGGAGACACTGGATCGTATACGAAGGGTAAGTTAAATGCTATCCAGGGACGGGCTTTGTGGTAGCTGCCGGCTTAACCTGCGTTCAATCGAGAACGGTAAAGGAGCCAAACGGAAGGTCAACTGAAAATGTGTAACCCACTGGTACTGAATATTCTCTGCGCAATTGAATGACTTGCAAAGCGTAGACGTCTTCTCCCTCCCTTTAATGTTGTGCTCACCTGTGACAGTCGCAGAACATCCATCGATCAAAGTGGACATCATCATATCTGAGGACGACTATGTTATAGTGGGCAACTGTGTAACCTCCCCCTGACTGCATCAAAGGGGCAATGGAATTCACGCGGCCAAAGCGCGACATGCTGAATTCACCAAACTGCTCAGCAGGAAAATATGGGGTCAAGCGATTGTACATACTTGTCGCGTGCATTTCGTTTCCTGAGTCGCTTACGGGCTTCTGGGTCAGCGCCATTAACCACGCCTACAGTTCACTTTACTCGCTCTTAGGTTGTGGTAACTGTATACGAACTCGCCTGCTTGTGTGAATCGTCAGCCGACTATAGTGGTCCAAGAATTGACCGCACTGCCATTGAGCCTTTGCTATTTTGCCATATTGACTCACTAAACCCTTCAAGACCGTGTGCGAATCTGGAAAGCAGAAAAACGTTTTTCAATGTTAACTGGTAAGTAGAATTCCAATTCATGAGCGCAACCGTTGTAATTGTTTATCAGAATGACAGCGAGCATACCTGTTTGGTCGCGTTATGTATCAATTTCAGCTTCATAAGCAATTTTAGTGATCTACAGTGCAGTCTTATACGAGATTCTTCCAAAGATAATTGGTTATACATAAATACATGTGTATGTTTTTATATGTGCATGTACGCATGTATATGTACCTATGTATGTGTGCGTGCATGTACAGACGCGCTCTTCGCATCTCTTGTTAAGCCGGCATATTTGAAATCGCTTTCTCGTTCTACGTGTTCGGTGGAATGTCGAAAGCGATTAACAGCGCTTTCGAAAACTCATTCGTACGTGGAACTGCCAAACTCTATTTCAGCTTACTCACGGCACAATTGTCAAAATGGACATTTTAAATAAACCACAAGAACATGCGGATATAGGCTATTACTTCTAACTCATACAAAAGGATTGTAGGTGTAAATTATTTAGCAAATGCTTGTTCACGTATAATGACATAACTACCTTTGGCAGGACGGCTGATTGGGAGGAGCAACCATGACTGTCAAGTTTCAAAACGTTTAAGAAGCAGATGTTAATATTAATAGGAGGAAGTACTGTACTGACTGCAGATTGTTTATCAAAATTAACCGAAGCTTTTTGTTTAAACTATTATTATCTTTAAACACCAACATGTCGTACACGGAAATGCGGGAAAACTATTTTTAAACAAATCTCTCCTGTCTAACGTTCCTGTTTCCTGCCGGATAGGTTTAAACGGCGGAGCGAGTTCTTGGCAACTACTGTTGACATCTCGTGACCGTCAACTTCAGTCGCAACATTTTTCGGTGGATTTTTGCAGGGAGAATCGAAAGGGCGGTGGAACAGCTGTATACTTTTAGCTGCCGGTAACCGGTCGAGCAAATACTTTTGCAGATTGATTGTGGTTTCAGTGCGGACAGTCCGACGAAGACGACGCAAGAAGTGACTGAAAGCGAGGAAAGTGGCTGCGGAAGTTCAATTAATGATCCCAGTCAGCATAGCAGTTCTGAGGAAATGGACCAACAGCCGTCATGTCGTCCTGACGTGGACCCTTTAGTTAGAGACAAAGTGACAAAATATCTGACCGAACAAGTGGTTACTGGTGCAGGCACACCAGCTGAAGATCAGTTCTCAGAAAGCCAATTCTCAGACAACACCTTCCGCTCATTCTCACCTGAGGAGTTTGACCACTTAACGAGTAGTGCTAGTACGAGCATCAATGTTCCACCTCCGCGATCTCACGTCAGGACATTGACTAAACCAGTTCAGTGTGATTTCGTCCGTCACGATCCACATCGGTTTGTTGCATCAAAGCCAGCAACATTAGCCCAGCGAGCTGTAAGCCAGCTGCAGCTAATTGACTTGGAGAAGAAGGCCAGAAGCTCCAGAGTCATAGTCAAGGTAGGTGGGTCTATTTTCACAAGACATTATGGTTTTGCTTCCTCGTATGTTGTTCACGCCTACAAGTGATTCATGCACGTCCCTGTTTATTGCAAGCAATAAGCTTCGTTTAAGTAACCATTTAAGTATAGCTATTATACTCTACATAATTGCAGTTTTACAGCTAGTATGCATAGCATTTCAAGTTTTCAAGTTTTGGTCAGGTAACTTATTTAGATTGAGAAGTTTCAACGTAAACCGGGACTTTTGCCCAGTAATTTTGTCTTTTTAGTCACATATCGCCATAGACTGTTTTAGATTGCTAACAGATACCAGTTCCTTCCCCACAGGGTGCAATATTCATACAGAAAACATTTAAATCGTACAACTAAATTGGATTCATGGTAAATTAAGCTTTACTTTCTCTGATGGCCGTTAAAATGATGGCGGTGATAAACGCTTTAGTGAAGTTTTAACAGCCGAAAATCATCGTTTTGTCCTAGTTGTGACTAACATGTTTTATATGAAGTCTTTTGGTGATGCATTTACCTGGACAAGTGGTTAGCAGTTTGAATTCTTGAATGAGATTTCAGGAGACAAGTTAGACACAACTAGGAGTGGTTGAAAACTGTTGCAACAATCGCGCCGAACGGTGCCCGTAAACTGCACTCTTCTTCATATGTTACTGTTGGATAAACCTTTCCAAAGTGGCATTCACAACGTTGTCTTCGGGGCTACCTTTTGATGGAGAGTACTTTGCTGCCAACTGGAAGGCCACTTTAATTTAGCGCCACTGTTTCCTTTTTATCTGTCCAGTGTATTCAATTTATTGGTGCCTGAATTGTTTGCTGCTCACTACGAGAAGTGGAAACTCGCCGTTAAGCACGACTGAAACACTGCAATCAGGCTGGAAAGCATTACCGCTATCTGCTCCCATTTCAAGGACAGATGAGCAGGCCCCTTTAGAGGTTCCTACTATATGTGAAATCATTCCGTCGCACGATATCCTTCACAGATTCAGGTACATGTGCACGGCTTGTCAGACCGTGTGTATCTATAGTTATAGATAGTCAGGCGTACGTAACAATCATAACTCCCTTGATTTGCACAAACTGTTGCCTAAAACTGGTTTTACAGATCAGAATTTGGCAAATGTTGTTCTCAGCAAGCAACCGACACAGCGTCCCTCGCGCTGTGCTTAATTCTCCCGGTTGATTCTTTACGAAGTACTTAGCTGCAGAGCTTTAATGCGGCCACCAGACGATGAGGCAACTGTTATAGCAGTTAGGTTTTCAGAAAACGACTAATTTGCAGGCTGCAATGCTTTTACTCTCAATAGGGATATTCATCTCATTCTGGGCTTTTATTCTTCCACTGGATTCTTCGCTGGTTGATTCTTTCACATGACCAATCATTTATGGTCCCTCTTGTTTTAAAGAACGGCTACTTATCTGGTAACTCAGCTAACTTAAGACGAATCTATGTATGCACGTTTTTCAATATAGAGGATGCTTTGCTGTAATGTAGAAAAGGGGACCTCCTTCCTTGGGAAAGTTCTTGTATCACTAAGGCGATTGTGTAATGTGATTGACATGATATTATTCTTCATACAACGGAAACGAGCAGTCCGTAAAAGCTGTGTAGGTAACGTCAAAAATCGAAGAAACATTATCAGCTGCAGGAGGTGATTTCATCTGATTTTATTCATATTTGCTATCATTGTTGAAGAAGGCGTAGTTCTGGAATTTCGGTAAGCAGAAATCAACTTCTAAAATTCAATTTGAACTCTTATAATAGTTCTTGTATTAGTTTGGCTTGTTTTTGCTTTACTGATTGCATCTCAAATGAATACAGATCATTTAGAACTTTTACTTAGTGGTACATCAATTGAACACCAATTTTGTCCAAGCTTTCAACATTAGTGCCGGTTGTGTGAATATTGAGATGTAACCATAAGTAAGTACCTTTATGCGCATTACATTTGCAATTTTTGTTCATTCTTTATTCCTCTATCGACGCTGGGTGGTAAATCTGTAGGCAGTAGTATTAAAGCTCGCAAGTATTTAAAATGCTTCGGGTAAGGTTCTGCTGTTCATGAACGGTGGAACTCAATAGAAGTAATCCCCTGGGTGGTTATCGCGAGCGCAAATATTTGTTCCAACGAATTGAGCGGATTCCTTGTTTAAACACAGTCCTCTTGTTCTGTATAACCAAAAAAGAAGAGTCAAAGCAATGAGTGGTGGACATTCAAAATGTGCAAGTGCCTTTTCAGTGTACCTAGTCATTTCTTCTTTGCTTGAAGGAAATGTTCGTTACCATAGCGAATCATCCATTCCAGGCAATTAAAATTGGTTACCTTCAGAAGTCAATATCGAGCATAATATTTTCACAATTCAGTTTCCTGTCTGTCTTATGTGCAGAGATACTGCATTGTCTATTCGAAAATAGGAAAGTGCAGTCAAGGTGTTGATGATTGTTGATAATTATCTATAGTTGTTCATGAGTTTTTGATCACTTCGTTGGTGTAACTGCGCCAAGCGTACTTTCAGTAGGTACTTCCGTTTTTTGGAAGGCGAACGATTGATATTGGAATCTTATTAATGCAAAGTGAACAAACAAGATGACCGGGTTGAGTATGCGCAGTATTTGTATTATTTAAACACGAAAGGCAGCGCGATAGATTTAGCAGGAGTGTTTGTATGGCAATAGCACTGTTGAAAAACACGCTGTAAATGGTTAAATTGGACATTCCGTGTACTGTTTTGGTGCAGGCTTTCGTGCTAGAAAACCAATTCGAGCTATTAATACCTGTCTTTACCTAAGCACTGCCTTGCTTGGAAGGTGCTAATGTTCGTCTAAAGTTGTTTTCAAATCTGGAGCTCTAAACGTCAAGCAAACCGAAGGCAAATATTTATTTGCGGTTGGTCACCTTGAATTGTGGGAACGACTGCGAATTCCTGGCTAAGAAGCAGGTCCGACTGGGGCCTACTTCCCGCTTATTGTTCAACCTTGAAAAATTGTGGCATCATTTATCTGCATTTTGAATAACCTTCTGTGAATTGTATATTTTGACTCGCCAAGGTTTCCTCATGCAATAATTAACTGTCAATAGTCACTATCAATGTATTAATTAGTAATAGTTTGCATTTTGTGTGAAACATCTCAGCAATAAATTCTTTATAAATTATGATCAACAAGGTTTTCGCCAAATTCTAATTTTTATATTGCATCAATGATTAAAGCAGCCTTATTGTTCTCACGTTCTCACATTTAGCAGACATGGCTAACACCTTTTCTTCTATATTATTGCAACGTTTTTCCAGTGAAGAGCTACGAAATCGGAATGCCCGTTTTTGAGGCATTAAACTACTTACAGCAGGCTATCTGTCGCTAATGATAATAGTTTTCATGATTAGCTGACGTTAAGTGGCTAAGTTACTTTTGAAAGAGGTTCTGATGCATTGCAGACAGTAAATGGCTGAGATAATGAAGAACGGACAACTTCACCGTCTAGCAGTGGATGTGATTTATTTGATATCACGTGATTTACAAACCTGATGATTTGTTTCGAAGAAAGACAGTTAAATGAGTTTACAGAAATACAACGATTTTTGCTTTAACGCTCATTCTTTCATAGGCTTGCTTTGCATGAAGTTAAGAACTGTATCTGTGATTACTATTTCACATGGTAATATAAAGTTCCTATTGTTATTTATTAGAAGGTTCTATCTCTGTTGCACTGCGTATCTGTTTGTGATGTTCAAGGTAAATCCACTGTATCAACGAAGAAAGTGTTTGCATTTTACGCTTACAGTTACCAGCATCTCAGTTTGAAACAATTAGGCTTGCAGTGCAATGATTCATGCTTGCACAATGAATGTCGATTCACTTTCAGGAGTTCGATTTTTTCTGTTGACTTCTGTTCATTCGTTCTGATCTTTCCTGCTTGAAAAGTTGATGTAGTTTTGATTTAAATTTCAAAGGCTTTTTTCTGTTACGACGAAGAAATTTCCTTGAGGTTCGTAAATGGTCATGTCGCTGACTCCTTTCGCTTTTCCAGGATGACGAGGTTGACTGGCTGGCGAATCTAAACAGTTGGAAACTGAAACGTCGAGCTATGAATCATGGAAAGCTGATCCAGGAAGGCAGTTCACATGAAGTCAGAACAGCCAGTTCAGATTCCATCGCAAGTTTAAAACAGTATGTATAATATGTTATGTGTCCTCTCAGTTTTCCAAATCTTCTGCATTGCGTAGTCTGATCAGAAGTTCTGTAAACTTCCTCGAGTCTATTGTTACTTTGTACGCGAGCTTCATTTGCAATTTCTTCCATTAGTTTTTAGTGAAAATAATAGCTTATTTATGCAGTATGCGAACTGCCGCGAGAACGGTGAAGTCCTTTACGGACTTACCTGTCAGAACGATGTTAAAAGTTTTGATGTTTTTGCTCTTTATTGTCTTTTTCTTTTCAACGGGGAAAGGAGCATTTTTGCTGACAAATTCTTCAAACACGGTAACAACCCGTTAGAACAAAAGCGTTTATTCCGAAACGCAAAGCTTTCGGCTACTACTCCCGTAGCCGTCCTCAGTGCAATAATCATAAAATATGTCGACTGCCCAGTCAGCCGACGGTTCAGCAAGCCCCTCTGCTAGACCGTCTGGGCTGGCGACATCAACCATCAGGTACTAACCCTGTACCCGTCAAGTGTCCGTCGCCCGCCCAGTCAGTCCTGCAGAGAGCGAGCATCCCCACCGACCGACCGGGGCAGTTGTTGCTCTTTACTGATTAATCGAGAAATATGGACAATGATACCCTGAGGTCAAATAGATACGGTTTATCAACAGGAAGACCAGGTTCTGTGGAAGTGTCAACTGAAAATAATGCTAGACTTGCCTTTTGACTGCGCTTTTTGTTCCCACTTGACTTACTGATAGCAATCATTGTTTTAGTTGTTATGATTGCACACACTACTGTATGGTGCTCCCTTATGAGTTTGGCTTAAATCAAATCCCCGTTTATGTGGTCTGTAGTAAGATTCAAGTGTTTATCGAAATAGAAATTACTACATATCGGACTGCCTGCATGGAATAATTACTGCACCGGTTAACACGGTACTCTTGAAAACTCTTCTGCCTAGCTTGTTGAATGATAATGTCTTATAGACAAATGAATCGTGAAACCTGGACATATGTCATAATTTCTCCGTAGGTGGACATTACACCACGGTGGAGAAGTCTTTTTTGGCCGGTATCCTACTTGATTTCCCTTCGTTCCCTCTTCAATTATGACCAAATTTCCATATGAAACGTAACATGAAAATTGTCTGTTGAAAGTAGTGCTTGCTGTTACTTCTTCAGTACATTTGCTCTTAAATAATTGTTCCACATTTGCTACAGCAAGATCTCTTTTTTGACAGTGGATTTGCTCAAGCGTATTGCTAACTTGCTAACTTCGACGTTTGGCAGCTTTGGTTTAAATGTTTATTGAAATTCCTAATTTATGGGCTGTATTTGACATGGCGATCGTGTTGTCAACTTAGCTTTCGAGACATTCCTGCTTCATCTTTCGCCCTTTCGCTTGACAGTGTGACCATAGTTTATTTGCCGCCCATGACTATTTATTTTATGAGGAAATGTTTGCAACTTCGTGGACTTGCAGTAGAATCTCAAGTATTTTAGTTAGAACCATTGGATACACAAACTGCATGCGAATTTAGTTCTCAGTTAACTTTGTTACCTACATGTTTCAGCTGCTGAGGAACTGTTCATTTAAGTATTGCATTTGTTATGAACTGTACTGCTTACCGCAAGCACTATTCCATGCGCTTAGCGGTTGCCAAGATTAGTACAATGAAATTCTGTAATTCGAAAGTACAATTCGCACTTTCACACTTCAGTTAAATCGATTGCAAGCAAATGACAAAAAACAATAAGCAGAATTTCAAGATACAATATCGCCAAAAGCAATCAGTCATTATCGAGTGCCATTCATGGAAACGGAAAATTGTAGCCACATGCATACTTATTTTATGAGAAAAAATGTAACTTGCGCCAGTAAAACGTTTAGTTTTATGCCATTATTGACATGAGTTCTGTTAAAGGGGTGTCCTAAGACTTGGATTTCAATATCAACTTTGATTTTGTTTGTATGCATACCGTGTAACGAAGCACAGTGTCTTCTACTTATGAGAAGTTACACCGCTTGGAAACCATGTGTTAATGGCTGTGTTGTGCTTAAGAACTGCTCCTAAGAAATTACGCTTGTTCCTTTGTTCCATTTTAATTCCACTTCAAATCTTGTGTTATGTACTAATTACTGAAAACGATTCAGTGTTATTCTGCGTAGATCCTGTTCAGCGAAGACGGCTTTGGAATGCACGATCTGTAGTTCGTGCTGACTTTTCCTTTCTCTTTTCAAGGAGCAAAACTTAGTTGGTTATATTTTCGTTGGGTTAGGCTTAATGAAACCGAATGAACTCTTTAAACAACTTCGCGCTGTTATTTCATGTCGTGAATTAATTTATTCAAATTGTTCTCTGGTATTTCCGTCACTGCTTGTGTCTCCTGTCCGGTGGCAAAAATGTTGAACTGCGCAAGAGAATGATATTATATATCAGTTGTGCGGCCATACTTTATGCCGCTAAAGATGGGTAGCGAACGAAAGTCACGGAAGCTCTGCAGAACTATTTGAACAAATAGGTGATATAAAATAACGGTGTGAATTCGTTTAAGAAGACCAACATTGCGCTCATTTAAATTGTCACTGTTGTGAGCTTATATATGGAATGTGCTTGTTGATACGAATTGAGAATTCACGGAATTGTACCCGTTTGTAACAGCCACGTTAATGGAAAAAGATGTTTATTTCCAAAACGAGAAGAAGCACGGCGCATGATGATCAGGAAAGCGGAGCTTTCGGGCCAACCTAGACCTGTCTTCAGCGCGGTCTGTACTGCTTGCCCTCCCCAGGCTTGGTTTTCAGGGACAGCCCCTCCACAGGGTACAATGCCATGAATTCTCGATTCGTTTAAATCGAAATGCCCGTTACAAATTTCGACATGTGCTTGTTTATGCTCTTTTTTCATGCATAATTTTGTATCCTTTGCAACGATCTCTTCCCCGTAACGGGAACAGGTCCTTACAAAGACAATGAAACCATATCTGTTCGTTACAAATTGCCCTTTTCTTATATAACTTTGCCTAATGAGCTTTTGAAATTTTTCAGACTGCCATGTCCGCCTGCTGTGGTGGCTGATAAGGACAAAGCCGCTGTGGTCACTGCGCAAGATGCATCTATTGTTCCAAAAGTTCAACTGCACAAAGAGGTTTTGGTTAGGAAGCAGGGCACTGCAGTACGTAGATGTTTGCTTCACTTGGTAGCACTCCATTTTCGCAGTGTTGGTCAGTGATGACATAACTGGTGCGCTTATTAGTCGTTCGTCTGACAAAACACTTTGTATCCGTTATGTCGCCTAAAATGTCCGGTAATATTTGTGCCAGGACGTTCACTGGCTGGTCACTCGGAACGTCATTGCACTGTGAATAGGCTGCTCAGTGCTGTAGGGTTACTTGCCCTACGCCCAATCGTTCGTTTGCAACCTATATTTCAACCGATATTTTCGCGCATGAACTTATTTAAATTAAGCGTTTGCCAGTTGCTTACTTGTGCGCATATTCTCTAGTTCACTGTGCAACGCATCTTAACTATCGTTATTTTAAACAATGGTCGGTATTTAGACCTACAAAATATTTTTGCTGCGCATTACATGGCAAGCGTGTATGGAGCTTCACTGTTTATCGCTACTTCATAGTATCGGAAGCTTATGCTTATTGATATTAAATTGCTCACGCGTTATTGTTCAAATGGAAATTACAAACGTTTCCGTTGGCCACTTTGCCATGCTAGTTGCGCATGGCCTTACCTCACAGAAGCAGTTCCAATGCAAGACTAGTTTTGTTGCGACTCGTTAGACCGTTAAGATTGAGAATCTGAACTGCACCAGTTCTTTTGTTTACTCTGCTTGGATACGCGTACGCAAACTTAAATAGCTGTTTAGGACGCGCCTGCTTGCCCAAGTTGCTCAGCTGACTTTTTAGGTTGTCGAAACGACCCAAGAGATGGTAACCTTACCGAAGGAAACTCCAGACGCAAACGATTGCCAAAAAGTTTCTGAAAGCATGGCATGCAACAGAACGTCAGTTATAGAAGAAAGCCGTCAGTTTGGAGGCGAATCAAATGATGCACACCGGAGATCTTCCTTCCTCTCTCAGGTAAATCTCTTTCAGCTTCGCCTGAAGTAGATAGGCAGTGTGGGCCACTTTGTTTGTCACGTGCTCATAGGCGTTGGCACGAACCGGAAATTTGGGTCCATGGAATGCAATCGTCTGCAGAATTGAAACGTGTTCAGTGCGACCTATTTTTGTTTGTACATACTACCGTTGTAGGACAAGTTTTGCTCGTTTTGTACGCACATAATGTGAAGGTTTCCAGAGGCCTTGGAGGTTCCGGTACTCTTAGATCAGCCTGTTGGAAAGCGGCTATAACTTCACTTAGCTTCCCAGCTTATGTATCTGTCAAAAATTATAACGCTGGCTCGTCAGTTAACAGTTTAGCTTACTGTGCTTGACTTTTACGCTTACCACTATATTTGCTTTTATCACATCATTGACGCATAAAGTATAGAGAAAATAATTAACAGGTACTAGTTGGGTCTTCTGAATTTCCTTCTCGGAACCAGTTGCCCACGTCTTCTGCTCTTGAGCTTTGGCCAGTAAACTATATAACGCTAAGATAAAGCCTACCTACATGCACATCGTTAAATCTGCTCATAAATTTAGACTTCCGTTTCTGTTGGTCAAGCAAGCTGTCCTGCAGCGTGTAGCCTGAATTTGTCTTCTGCTGGCGTGAACGAGCGAGAGAAGATCGGTATCATGGGAAACTGCGTGCGTAAAACAACTTATAGAAGTGATCGAACAAGCAATCCAATGTTCGTTAGTGCAGGCATTATTAGAATGTTTATTTAGATATTGTTTTAGCGACATCACTAGTTTCATCAGTGGCAATGGCACTGCTGACCAAGGTCAACGATCGACCCTGGTCATCCAGCCTAGCCCAAAAACTACCGATATTGTTTCTGCTGAAGTAGAGCAGGACGCTGGACGAAGTATAACGCCGATATCCCGGTGCACTAGTCACGAAAATACCATCACTGTCCAGCCTCTTCGTTTCCCCAGTTCAAATATGGCTTCCTCTGCTGGTCAGAGGAATGAAGATGACTGCCACAGTATAATGAAACCGTCCGCCTCCAAGCAAGTGCAGGTCGTTTTGAGACAGAGATCAAAACTGAACCGTAGCTTTGGGTTTACCTTGAAAGGCGGAAAAAATTCCGGTGTGCCAATTCAAATCGACAGCGTCGTAACTGGTAATGATTTCTTGCGTAATTCCATAGGCGCATGTTATTTCGCAGAGTGTAGGAGTTAAGTAGATAAATTTGCATATTAATCACACTACGGGACGGCGCGTCTTAAGCGCAACAATTTAACCTAAGTTTGAAAAGTCGTGCGAAGGAAAGGTTATCAGGAGAATTCGGTTTTCTATTTTACTTTTATGGTGAAGTTCTATTTATTGAAGATCGTTTGGTTTTGTTAAAACTACTTCCGTGGTTAATCCGCCCAGTCGCCAGCCTGAAAATATGACGCAGTATGCTGCCAAAATATGAGTTCGCAAGGGCTGGCGAACATTTAAATTTCTTCTTTTCATGTTTTTCGCCCGCCCATTCTTCCCATACTTTCTCCTCTCGCTGGATGGTTTATCCTATCCCGTCAAAGTGTTCTTTATTTTATCTTCTTTTGAAGGACATTTCTTTTCCCGTCCGCTCAGTTCTCCAACTAGTTGTCCTCTCGCTTTCATGAAGCAGAATCCATCATATCGTTTGTGTGGAGCATCTGCTTCGCACAGCAGCGGGGTGACACTTGAGTGAAAGACCATTAATCCCATTATAATTTAAGTAAGAATTAAGCAATGGGTTTCTGCACACGGTTAAGTAAGAATTATTCTGCACACACGTCCATCTATCAATTTGATATAGTGTACTATTATCATGGCGTCGTCAAGCGATTACATTTTCAGTTTTATCCACGCAAAGATGACCTATGAGAAATCTGTAACCTTTAGATCAACAGTTGCTAAAAATGTTCAGAACACATCCTTCTTAAAAGCAGTATTATTCATGGCAGAATGGGAATCCCATTTCTCTTTTAATGGCTTCACCCCGTTGAGAAATATGAGAATTTGGTGCTCAGAAACTAGTAACTGTTAAATGTTCCTTTACATGGGAACGCATTCGTTTTCTAAACAAACGTTTACTAACAAAGAGGAGAAAGCGTTTCAAAAGAAAGTTGCAATTTAAGTGTTCAATTTTTTGTCCTCTCGGTTACCTGTAACTTAAGTGCAGTAAAATATTTTTGTTCACTTTCTCAGGCACTGTAAGGTAGCGCGTGCGTTTAAGCTAGCTTGGATTTTTGTATTTACGGTTTCCCCGTATTTTCTAATAGCAGACCCATGATTGCTTCGATCTGTGCACGTTCGATTGTGAGTACACTCGAATGCGATCATGCTTTTCGAGCATTTACAAGTTATTACGGGAAAATGTCTCATTTGCAATTGTACTGCATGTGTTGAGTAATGCGAATTATCAGTTCCTTTGAAGAGATTATTTCCTGACTATCCAGATTTTAATATAAGATCATTGGTTCCACTGTATGCTTTGCTTATTTTTGTAAGCTTGTTCACTTAAATTGTTACAGGATCACCTGCTGATCTTGCCGGACTCAAGACTGGGTACACTGTTACAGCCTTAAATGGACTGTCTGTCGAAAATGATTACTTGGCCAAAGCAAATATGCTTATCAGAGAGGCCGCTGTTGTAGGCGAACTTGATTTGTCGATTCGTCTCGATACAACAAGTGGGCAGAATGTGAATCTGGGTAAGCAACAGCATGTTTTAGGGATGAAGTCTTCCAACGAAGTGCTTCGCTTCTAGAGAAACCTGAGCATTTCGCTTGTATGCCAAATTCTGAGCCATCTTCTGCTAAAGCAAACGAGAATTACACACGCGCTTCATTTGAGCAGCGCAGATCGAGATTCACCGGTTCTCCAATTGGTGACCAAGTGGCTCATGGAAACATGAAAGCTGAAAACAATGCAAAACAGGAGCGAATGATGAGTGGCCTTTCGAAGCAGTTCATCTCCAAGTATGGCTTTGTGCGAATCGATTCTGGCCTTTGTTGTACATTTTAACAGTTGCAGGATCTCTGAGCCGAAGTGCTATGACCTGTGTAATTTAAACATTGCTGCAAAAACTGATTCTGGCTCCAAATTATATGGTTTGCCATACGGTCGGCCTCTTAGTTCTTCGAATTCAGCAGATTACCGTGTCGTTTCAATGCACGAGCAGAAAGTGCCTGGTAAAATTTCTGATTTCGTTCCTGAATATGAACGTGAAGCTGAACATTCGAAATGTGGCACTACTACTAATCAATGTGGTGAGTATGCATTCATAATGAGTTTAATTTTGCAAGTTATGAATCGTGTTGGCAGAAAGGGGAGAATGGACGGTCATCTGTTCCAGTTCCACTGGGCGTTCATCTTGCAGTAGCAGAAGAACTACTGTAGATGAACGTCCCACGCTTCTGAGAAACTATGACCTCGATACTATAGCTACAAACTTACGCAGCAGTAGTGCAGCAGGCGTAGCCAGTGGTACTACTCCCTATGGAAATTGTTTGAAGTCCAGTTTGGACATTAAGGTATATTTTCGACAATTTTTCTTCGTCGACATTTTCTGCATGCTTATAGCCTGACCAAATTGATTCTTCACTGGTGAAGTACAGATACAGTTGCCTGTCGCTAAATAGCAGACCTTCAGATGCCACTTGTTTTCGCTATAAATTACGTGGTGATTTAAACGGGAACCAGAATGATCAATATCATTCAGTATGCGAAAATGAAATTTCATCCTCTTGTGCAAAAGGCGTTGCTGAGAACGGATATAAAGGCAGTCCGATTCACAGCATGTACAGTCACTGGATGGTTCGTGAAGCTGAACGGAAACGGCTGTCTGAGCAGTCATCCACAGCAAAGCTTGGCGGTACATATAAAGAATTGAAACATGAAGGAGCGAGTGAATTAAAGGAAGGCCAGCCTCAGGGGGAAGAATTTGTTTCCGTCAGTGCAAAACACCTTTGCGCTCACTGTGGTAAAGAACTAGGTAATGCGAAGTTTTCGTTTCATGCATAATTTCGTTTCTGTTCATTTAGGGCGCGGTTGTGCTATGAGTATAGAATCGTTAGCTTTGTTCTACCATCTTCAATGTTTCAAGTGCCACGTCTGTGGCATATCCTTGGGTGATGGTGCAGCTGGAGCTGACGTTCGAGTTAAGTCAAGTAGATTGCATTGTCAGTCGTGTTATAGCAACGATTATAGTATGCATTAAATGCTTACTCGTGAATTGTCCGGTTAATTTTCCTCTTTCAGTCGGCTATCATATGAGTGAACTGTAGAGCTCTCACTGGTTACATTAGATGTCTTCGCTTGGCCATTTCAAGTGGAAGTCGTTCTCTTTTCAACTGTATTCCGATCAAGAAGACTTTGAAGCGCTGTTTTTATTATGCACGATGCGTTTTCAGAGCCGACACTATTTTTATCTTTGCTGCAACATTTGGTTCAATTCTTTGTGTGATACAAGAAAGCTGACCATCGCAAAGTAGTTTGCCAAACGGTGCATGTTATTAATAACCTGGCAGTGACTATCGCATTCATGTGGCTGAAAAATTTCATTCCAAATGCGCAAAACATTCAGTTAATTTTGCTTCAATTCCCTGAATCCTCTACGCTTAAGCTATTCGTTTGATATCCAATTCCCTGAACATAGTTTAACATTTCGGTTGTACCTCGAGCTGCTTAAAGCCATTAGATAACATATATGCATTAACAATGGAAAACACGTAAAAAATGTACTACGGTCTGTGGAAGCAGACTTAACTTCTTGCGGCCTGTTTTCCTTTAGCTTGTGGTGTAGTAAACTGAACATAAAGTTCATTTGTTTTTACTGGCCTGATTACTGTTCCTCGAGTCTATGATCACGAGATGATAACAAAAGCAGTGGGAAGGCAGTTCATGAAAATATGCAACATGTTGAAAGTGAAGAGGAATTGAATTTTCAGCACAACTTGTTTAATGATCAATGAATAAATGGGCAGAGACTTTCGAAGTGTCAGCAAAAGTGCAATAGCCAAACGCCTTAGCAGTTAGGCA
Source organism: Trichuris muris (assembly GCA_000612645.2). Lineage (NCBI taxonomy): Eukaryota > Metazoa > Nematoda > Enoplea > Trichinellida > Trichuridae > Trichuris > Trichuris muris. The sequence continues at coordinate 1,428,394 of CBXJ02000361.1, read as the reverse complement.
CTGACTGCTAAGCAGTCTAGCCAAACTAGATGATCACGCACTCATGGGTCTCTGGCAGAATGGTCGTAATCACTAAAGCAGTATGGAAATGTTTGATTAGTCGCTGACAAGCCAGAACACCTATATGAAGAAAAACGAACAGCCTTCTCGCCTGTTATTCGTGCGAGTAAGTTATTAAGTATCCCTGATAAATCAGCTGTTCAAGTCTCCATCCGTTCTGCAGCTACCAGTGAGGGTCGGCTTCTCAAAATGTTATTGAGGAATCCAATTTCAAGAAGCATTTGCATTAAATTCTACTGATTGGGTAATCGTCAAAAAACGCGCTGATGGCGGCTCAACTTTGAACCCGAATACTTCTCACCGAACTTAATCCATCAATAAAAGACGTAACACCATACGCTGGAGAATTCCGCGGAAAAGCTATAAGAAAGTAGACAAGGCCTATTAAAAAAGTGTTAGAACTTTAATGCCTCCTGAAGATACGCAAGCAGAACATTCCCTACAGACCGGTTATCTGAAGTGTGATCAGTGTCACATGTAAACTAATCTCTTTCTTCTCAGAACTTCAAAATTTGACAGGAATGTCAGCAAGTTCCAGCAGTTCCATCCGTAAGAAACGTAAGCATGGTGAAGATAGCACTACAATCAGCCATTATGTCAAAGGCCTTTTACGAAGTAGCCCAGTAGAACAAGTATGTATGTCTAACTATTTTAAGAGACAGCGACAGCAATATACTATGTCAGACCGTCGTCATAAGCTCGATCTGCAAACGAGCAGAGGCAGCACGTCCCTGACATTGTGGCATCAACATGCTCCTTTTAGGAGTCATGTTGACCCCATGCTGTCGGGTGACCCTCTGATGCACTTTACTTCGCCATAAAATAGCAGACCAACTGAATCTATCGCTTTTGGAGAACGGAATTTCAAAGGTGGTAGATTTCATTGGCCTTGTATTTGTACGACTTTCACACCGTTTCATTACATTTGATTGAAATGACCGGTAGCTACCAGCACTATGTTTGTTCCATCTCCAGGGGACAAAATGTGCGGTGAATATCTTTTGAGGCAATGAGGCTATACACTGATGACTTGCGTGTCAGGCAGTACGCAACGTCCGTTAAGCTTAAGCAAAACCATAAACTTCTCTATTAAGACGATATCAATCTCTTCGTTTTGTTAATTTCTCAAGTTCTTGTTCCCTTTCTTCCCTTCGAGTGATTATCGTTGAATATTTGCTCTGCGCAGTATTCCTTTATTCTTGCTATTCATACTCAGGTCTTGCAACATTCTTCCTGCTTTATGATACTAGTCCATACATTAATGGCTTCCATTCCTTGTCCACGGCTGATTGTTTGTTTCAGTAAAGATACACGGCAATTCTCATACCAGATTAATACGAGTGACACCGTTTAATTAATCACAACAGAATCTCGGAGCTATCGGGGTTGCTCACACCCCGTCATCAGCGATAATGCCTAACCGTCTAACACAAGGTGAGCTAGTGGCGTAACAATTGGTTTAAAACAATGCTTTAAACTGAGGCACTTTGTCAAGTTTCTTTAAGGCTACTAAATGATTTTTTTTTTCTCATGCCCCATTTTCAGCTAACTCAGCATTCTATTTTATGCATCCGTGGTTTCTGTATTGTGTCTTTCCTCTTCTTCAGGATCTTGAATAACACGTTGTGGTATTTCGCAACAACCATATCGGTGGATGACCTCCGTCCAAATCTCACTTACTTCAACACCCTTATCACGGTTGAAGGTGCTATTGTTTCGAATGAATAAGGCTTCCTTTATCTTCTGTCGTGAGAAGTTCGATTCACTGCAAATATGTGCAGGGTGCAAGGAACCAGTGCATTGAGACGCGTGTTCTACCACTGCTGAAGCATTGATTGCTTGTTCCATAACTGTTCTTGGGTCGAGTGTTTGCCTCCTTCCTCTGGCTCCAATGATCGTATTTCCATTTAGTCTAGCATTAGCATTGTTGTAACGATTTACTCCTGCTATGTGCTCCTTGAATCTATGGAAGACGCTATTACCGGTTTCCCCAACATATATTCTCAAACAATCACACTGAATTGCATATACCATGCCTTGTCTTTCTCTTTCCGGGATGTTGACTTTATCGTTGCGTAAGAGGGATCTCAAATTCGGTGAAATCGTGAAATAAACCTTGAAGCCCATCATCTTTGCTATTCGCTTGATTTTTTCACCCAGGCCTTGGTAGTATGGGACGGTCAGAGTAACATCTCTTCGAGTATTTAATTCATTGTCCCGATTTCGGTTCACCCGTTTCTCCATTACCGAGAATACGAATTTCTTAGGGTATCCATTTTTGTGGAGTGTTTCGCTTATGTGCATTAGTTCTGGTTCTAAGAATTCCCTGTCACATATGTTCATAGCTCTGTCTACCATCCCGTTGATTATTCCTCTTGTTGGAAACTTCTCGTGACTGTGCGCGAAGCAAGGGAGAATGGTAGTAACAGTTTATTGAGAGAATAACTCGACGAGCAACCGATCTTCACCAGAGAACGAGAGGCAATATTAAGAGATCATGGGAGAGGCCTTATATAGCGGCACCTCGTCAATGACGTTCCCACGGCCTCACGCCGTTTGAGTGACAGCCCAAAGGGAGACCGACAGGGACTGCGACCTTGCTCATCCATCACTGTCAGTTGGCGCTAGGTGGCGCACGCTTCCAACACCTCTGAACACAGAACGAGGGTGGTGGGATGAGAAATGTAGATACCTATCCGAGTGTGTTGTCTTTCTGTAAACTGTCAGTTTCACGTGGTCTTCCTGCCTTATTACCAACGCATCTAAGAACGGAAGAGTTCCGCTTGTCTCCTTTTCTATCGTGAAGATAATTTGTCCAGGGAATAGGCTGTTGAGATATGTCTGAAATCTTTCTTCTTCCCCTTGCTTTATAATCGCAAAAATGTCATCCACATATCGTTTGAAAAACCCAGGTTTAATAACCGTATCCGTCCCTGAGAAGGCCATCTCCTCTAAACCTTCCATGAAGATTTCAGCTATGGTAGGAGAAAGGCTGCTACCCATAGGGGCACCGTTCTGTTGCTGGAAATAATTCCTTTGGAAATGGAAATAGTTCGCTTCAAGCATGCAGAAGGACGATAGTCTTCTTATATGGTATGGGTTTAGCTTAGTCCTATTTTTTCAGCTCAGCATCGTTACTGAGAAGCTGTTCAAGCCTTGACAAGGTGTAATCCATCGGAATACTAGTGAACAGGTCTTTGACGTCATAGCTAACCAAAATGTCAGTGTTTGAGATACGTAAGTTTCGTAGCTGATTGCAAAAAACCTTACTGTTCGCCACGTGTGATTCCCTCTTTCCGGTTATTGGACGTATGATGTTCTTAAGGTGGGTGCATAGCTTGGATGTAATGCTATTCACCGTCGATATTACCGGTCTAAGAGGTATGTCTGGTTTATGAATCTTCGGTAAGCCGTATAGCTCCGGGATGTGGCAGTTGCTGGTAAAGTGTAGGTGTTTGGTGATTCTCTCCAGTTCCTTATCTTCTGTTTCAGAAGCAAATTCTTTTAAAAGACCAATTAGCGACATCCTTATCGACTCACTAGGATCAATCTGGATTTGTCTGTAAACGTTACTTGACAGCATTGTCGACATTTTCTGCATGTAAGTTGTGCGATCCAATACAACTACTACGTTTCCTTTGTCAGCCTTGGTAATGATAACGTCTTTGTCCTGGGTTCTTATCTTCCCGGTTGTCCATAGAGCTGTATCAGCGGACATGGTATCTATTATATCGTCATATCACATCTACTGGGTTGTCAGCCTACAATGCACAGAAATTAGTGCAACAAACGAAGTTCAGTAGCCTTCTTTGCAGCCAGGATCTAGAATTCTGGAACAAGAAATGGAATGGTAGAAGGCAACGGGTTGAATTAGACAAGATCGTCGTAAACTTGAGCTCACAGCGTCTCACTGAAGACCAAAAGGCCGTACTAGCTAAAGGCCTAAACTTTGTACCCACCCCGAAAATTCCACCGATTCTGGACATAATAGCCTCAGTGGAACATAGCCTTTCCACAGTGGTACCAATTAGAGCTATTGAGATTAAAGGTTCAATAGCTAGCTTATTATACAACTTACCGAAGCCAAAACCCAACATCAATAGAAACGAAACGAAGGTCCTACATGACTTAAAGCTGAACAAAGACGTTATCATTACCAAGACTGACAAAGGAAACGTAGTAGTTGTATTGGATCGCACAACTTACATGCAGAAAATGTCGACAATGCTGTCAAGTAACGTTTACAGACCAATCCAGATTGATCCTAGTGAGTCGATAAGGAAGTCGTTAATTGGTCTTTTAAAAGAATTTGCTTCTGAAACAGAAGATAAGGAACTGGAGAGAATCACCAAACACCTACACTTTACCAGCAACTGCCACATCCCGGAGCTATACGGCTTACCGAAGATTCATAAACTGAATGCTGAATGTCCTGCGTTCTATAGATTACTGTATAATTCTTACCGAAGATTGCTTACCGAAGATTCATAAACTGAATGCTGAATGTCCTGCGTTCTATAGATTACTGTACCCTCTGGGACGCGACCCCTACGTGCTTGTTTACGCCCTTTTGCCTTTCCAGTAATTATTGCCCATTATAGCTCTCGTTCTTCTAACTCAGTAAAACCTACGGTTTGGGTTTCATAACAATTTACTGAGTTAGAAAGAAAGGAATGGATCGCCTCTTGAAACCGGAGAAACTGGACGTCGACCCTGGCTGTCCCACTGCCTCTGAGCAGTGGAGACATTGGCGAGCTACATTTGAGTACTTCATTGCCGCCCTGCCTTCAGGACTGTCCGATGCGAAGGCACTCCTTGTGAACCACGTATCGCCTCGGATATTCTCAACTATCGCCGAAGCGCAGTCCTACGAAGAGGCAATGCAGACTTTGACAGAAATGTACGAAAGGCCCTCGAATGAAGTGTTTGCACGGCATCGTTTAACTACCCGTCGCCAGCAACCTGGTGAATCGATTGATGACTTCCTGCGAGCGCTAAGGGTTTTGAGCCTCGATTGCAATTTCAAGGCCGTGACGGCTGCTGCACATCGGGAGGAACGTATACGCGACGCTTTTGTTTGTGGCCTACAGTCGCAGGCGACGCGACAAAGATTGTTTGAGAACAAAGTTTGTGATCTGCCTACTGTGCTTGAGTTGGCCAGAATGCTCGAGTCAGCCCAAAAATGTTCTCAAGCTTACGATAACGCTGAGCCCCAACTTACCGCCGCTACCTCTAATCCCTGCGAATTTACTAATGAGGACGACAAAGATGATACATGCATTTTTGCCACTGTCCGCAAGAACTCGCGATGCTTCTTTTGCGGCCAGCCTAAACATCCACGTTCTCAATGCCCGGCACGCGAAGCTAACTGTGGAAACTGCGGCAAACGAGGCCATTTCGCTAAAGTTTGCCGGTCTGCTCCTGCCGCTCGCCAGAAGCCACAGTCCTTTTCTAACTTCATTATAGCTTCGAGTGGTAGTGTCGTCCAACCGAAGCGATCCGTTCCAAGAAGGAGCTTTGATTTCCCCACGTCCCTTTCTACAGCTGTTCTTCGAATCTCTCTCAACGGTAGAGAAGTCAACTGTTTGTTTGACACTGGAAGCTCTGAAAGCTTCATTCATCCTAGAGTCGTTAGAGCTCTCTCTCTCAACTTTCTCGCTCTCGAGAGTCCGTCACTATGGCCTCCTCCGCTTTGACAATGAATACCGATGGTCACACTGTTGCTGACCTCCTCGTAAACGATCGTATGTACAAAACCGTCCGCTTGGTAATCCTTCCCTCTCTCTGTGTCGACGTCATCCTTGGCCAGGATTTCCAACGTCTCCATGAGAGCTTGACATTCAATTACGGTGGAAAACAGCCGCCCTTAACCATCTGCGGTCTAACGACGCTGCGAGTGGATCCTCCAAAGCTGTTTGCCCACCTTTCGCCCGATTGCCATCCAATAGCTACTAAATCTCGACGTTTCTCACCGGAAGACACGACGTTCATCCAAGAAGAAGTACGCAGATTGTTAGAAGAAGGTGTCATCGAACCAAGCAATTCGCCCTGGCGTGCACAAGTTTTGGTCGTCAAAGATGGAAGCCGCAAGAAACGCCTTGTCGTTGACTACTCAGCCACGATAAATAAGTTTACTCTTTTGGACGGTTATCCGTTACCTAGGATAGACTCGATAGTAAATAATTTGGGACAGTACAAAGTATTCAGTACTATCGACTTGAAAAGCGCCTACCACCAAGTGCCCATACATGCAGAGGACAAACCATATACCGCGTTCGAGGCCTCGCATAGCCTGTATCAATTCACGCGCATCCCGTTTGGCGTTACAAACGGAGTTGCGTGTTTCCAGCGAGTCATTGACACTTGCATCCAATCAGAGAAACTGGTGGGCGTCCATGCCTATCTTGACGACGTTACTATCGGTGGGACTACCCAAGAGGATCATGACGAAAACTTGAAGAAGTTCCTACAAGCAGCTAAGAAATGGAACTTCACTCTTAACGAAGAAAAATCAACGTTCTCTACGACCAAACTCCAAATTCTCGGTTATGAAATCGAAAACGGAAAAATTCGTCCCGATCCTACTCGGCTGAAGCCACTGCGGGAACTACCCTCTCCAAAAGACAAAAAATCTCTTCAGCGGGCCCTTGGCCTTTTTGCCTATTACTCCCAGTGGATATTCGACTATTCAAACAAAATACGTCCTCATGGCAACTAACAAATTCCCCATGTCATCAGACGCAGAAGCAGCATTTCAGCAGTTGAAAAAAGACATCGAAACCTCCGTCGTCCATGCGGTCGACGAATCAGTGCCCTTTGAACTAGAAACCGACGCCTCGGACGCTGCCATAGCGGCCGTATTAAACCAGCTTGGGAGGCCGGTAGCCTTCTTTTCCCGCACTCTGCTTCCGAGGGAAAAACATTACGCCTCAGTCGAGAAGGAAGCCCACGCAGTCATTGAGTCTGTCCGTCATTGGAAGCACTATTTGAGTGGCAGACACTTCACGATCAAGACAGATCAACGGTCTGTCAGTTTTATGCTTGACAAGCGTCACAGCAATAAAATAAAGAATGACAAGATCATGCGGTGGAGAATGGAACTCTCATGCCTAGATTTCGACATCGTCCACCGACCGGGAAAGGAGAACATCCCGCCTGACGTGTTCTCGAGAGCCTTCTGCGGAATGGCAGTACATGAGCACCATCAGCTACGCCTACTGCATGATCGCCTTTGCCATCCTGGCGTCACTAGGCTGTTCCACTTCGTCAGGTCTAAGAATCTACCATTCTCGCTCGACCAAGTGAAGCAAGTAATAAGCAGTTGCAACATCTGCGCTGAATGTAAGCCGCGGTTCTACCGGCCAGAAACGGCCGCCCTCATTAAGGCAACTCAGCCATTCGAGCGCCTGAACCTTGATTTCAAAGGGCCTCTACCCGGCGACCCAGCTAGACGTTTCTTGCTATGCATTGTTGATGAATACTCAAGGTTCCCGTTTGCTTTTCCGTGCGCCGACACATCAGCAGCCTCAGTCATCAAAGTGTTGACTGAACTATTCTCAGTATTCGGGACGCCAGGATACATTCACTCGGACCGGGGATCCGCTTTCATGAGCCAAGAATTAAGACAGTTCTTAGCCTCTAATGGCATAGCCTGCAGCAGGGGAAATGGCCAAGCAGAGCGCTATGTCGGTATCCTGTGGAAAACACTGACCCTTGCACTTAGATCCAAAAGCCTTCCTACCATCCGATGGCGTGAACTACTACCGGACGCCCTGCATTCCATGCGCTCGCTCCTGTGCACGGCCACTAATGCCACGCCTCACGAGCGCATGTTCAACCACAGCCGCCGGTCGTCCGCAGGCTCCTCCCTCCCTACCTGGCTGCTTCATCAGGGCCCCGTTTTCTTGAAAAAGCACGTCCGTTTGACGAAAACGGATCCTCTGGTCGATGAAGTCGAGTTAGTGGAGGCAAATCCCTATTACGCACACGTCCGCCTTCCAGATGGGCGCGACACAGTCGTCTCCACTCGACACTTGGCACCTGCGGGAACCTCTAGTGCACAAGAGGACGAGAGAGAGGGAGATGGCCTAGCCCTTGCCCCTGGACGGGCCCAGAAAGAACCCACTGAAAGCACCGCGGTACCACTGGAGGACGACGGTGAAAAGATGGCCCTTCGACGTTCTACGAGAATACGGCGCCCCCCTGCACGTTTAGACCTGTGACCTTCATTTCCTGAAGAGGGGAAGAATGTCCTGCGTTCTATAGATTACTGTACCCTCTGGGACGCGACCCCTACGTGCTTGTTTACGCCCTTTTGCCTTTCCAGTAATTATTGCCCGTTATAGCTCTCGTTCTTCTAACTCAGTAAAACCTACGGTTTGGGTTTCATAACACATACATACCTCTTTGACCGGTAATATCGACGGTGAATAGCATTACAACCAAGCTATGCACCTACCTTAAGAACATCATACGTCCAATAACCGGAAAGAGGGAATCACACGTGGCGAACAGTAAGGTTTTTTGCAATCAGCTACGAAACTTACGTATCTCAAACACTGACATTTTGGTTAGCTATGACGTCAAAGACCTGTTCACTAGTATTCCGATGGATTACACCTTGTCAAGGCTTGAACAGCTTCTCAGTAACGATGCTGAGCTGAAAAAATAGGACTAAGCTAAACCCATACCATATAAGAAGACTATCGTCCTTCTGCATGCTTGAAGCGAACTATTTCCATTTCCAAAGGAATTATTTCCAGCAACAGAACGGTGCTCCTATGGGTAGCAGCCTTTCTCCTACCATAGCTGAAATCTTCATGGAAGGTTTAGAGGAGATGGCCTTCTCAGGGACGGATACGGTTATTAAACTTGGGTTTTCCGAACGATATGTGGATGACATTTTTGCGATTATAAAGCAAGGGGAAGAAGAAAGATTTCAGACATATCTCAATAGCCTATTCCCTGGACAAATTATCTTCACGATAGAAAAGGAGACAAGCGGAAGTCTTCCGTTCTTAGATGCGTTGGTAATAAGGCAGGAAGACCACGTGAAACTGACAGTTTACAGAAAGACAACACACTCGGATAGGTATCTACATTTCTCATCCCACCACCCTCGTTCTGTGTTCAGAGGAATAATCAACGGGATGGTAGACAGAGCTATGAACATATGTGACAGGGAATTCTTAGAACCAGAACTAATGCACATAAGCGAAACACTCCACAAAAATGGATACCCTAAGAAATTCGTATTCTCGGTAATGGAGAAACGGGTGAACCGAAATCGGGACAATGAATTAAATACTCGAAGAGATGTTACTCTGACCGTCCCGTACTACCAAGGCCTGGGTGAAAAAATCAAGCGAATAGCAAAGATGATGGGCCTCAAGGTTTATTTCACGATTTCACCGAATTTGAGATGCCTCTTACGCAACGATAAAGTCAACATCCCGGAAAGAGAAAAACAAGGCATGGTATATGCAATTCAGTGTGATTGTTTGAGAATATATGTTGGGGAAACCGGTAATAGCGTCTTCCATAGATTCAAGGAGCACGTAGCAGGAGTAAATCGTTACAACAATGCTAATGCTAGACTAAATGGAAATACGATCATTGGAGGCAGAGGAAGGAGGCAAACACTCGACCCAAGAACAGTTATGGAACAAGCAATCAATGCTTCAGCAGTGGTAGAACACGCGTCCCAATGCACTGGTTCCTTGCACCCTGTACATATTTGCAGTGAATCGAACTTCTCACGACGGAAGATAAATTAAGCCTTATTCATTCGAAACAATAACACCTTCAACCGTGATAAGGGTGTTGAAGTAAGTGAGATTTGGACGGAGGTCATCCACCGATATGGTTGTTGCGAAATACCACAACGTGTTATTCAAGATCCTGAAGAAGAGGAAAGACACAATACAGAAACCACGGATGCATAAAATAGAATGCTGAGTTAGCTGAAAATGGGGCATGAGAAAAAAAAATCATTTAGTAGCCTTAAAGAAACTTGACAAAGTGCCTCAGTTTAAAGCATTGTTTTAAACCAATTGTTACGCCATTAGCTCACCTGATGTTAGACGGTTAGGCATTATCGCTGATGACGGGGTGTGAGCAACCCCGAAAGCTCCGAGATTCTGTTGTGATTAATTAAACGGTGTCACTCGTATTAATCTGGTATGACATGTATAACTACACCGTTACGAAGCATCCTGTATTTAACACGGCAGTTCTCCGTTGTTTGTTTTTTATTCAATGGGAACAATATTTTTTGCGGAGCTTTCGGAAGTTCCCTCTTCCGTCGTCAGCGCGAAATTTTTTCAGTTATAACTGAAAGTGATAACTGAAAAAATTTCGCGCTGACGTCGGAAGAGAGAACTTCGGAAAGCACCGAAAAAATATTGTTACCGTTGAATAAAAAACAAATAACGGGGAATTGCCGTGTATCTTTACTGAAACAAATATGAGAATTTACCCCGTACATGCAAATCCTATTTTCAATTCCACGGTTGATTGTTCCATATTGCACGTAACGAACTGCGCCTGTCTAATTTACCGTAGAGCAAAGTGCCGCTCATTGCATAAAGTCCTGGATTGTAAGGCACCTGGGCTTAGGTAGGCATACTGTACTACCGGAGAAGCTGTGCGTCTGATTCATGATTATTCTTAGATCAAGCGATTATTGTCGTCTGCTACATCTTGTGACTCTATCGTTCACCCTCCCGGCTTTCTAGCACGGACTGCTCAGTATCAAGCATTTGTTAGCACTGAACGTTCCAAATAAACCAACAGTACGATCAGAAAGGATTATGTGGGCAATTGAAGTATAGTCGGCCCTCGTTATCCGCGGTTAAATCGTCCCGGATTTTGAGCGTTTCACCGCGGATATCGAATTCCGCGTTGTATAGGATACTCTACGAATAGGCCAAATAACATGTATTCCAGCCGTCCTGCCCCTTGAATTCCTTCCCGAACGGTTGTCATACCTACTGATCCTTCGAATCTTGGCACTACGGAATCTAGCTGCGAGATAATGGCATGAATGAGACTGCGCTTGTCCAATGGGGCCAGCCATCAGAGTGCAGGCCATTGGATACAAGAAAGGACGAAAGTGAGATGCTCTTTCTTTAGACACCTGGGAATCGCCTTGCATTAATCAGCTAAGCGATGTACTGGTGTGCAGAATTGGGACAGAGCAGGGCAAATATAAAATACGCAGGCACACTTAAGCAGAACTATTGAACATCACATAGAAAACATGCACATAGAAGAAAACTTCTACGGCAGAAACGTTTGGCGCATCAGGAATCAGACAATTTATCTACTGCCTGTAGGTGGGCGCATGTCCTCTGGAGACCGCCTATTCGTAGGGTTTCTTGAACTTGTTGGTAGCGTAACTTCTCTCCATATGCATATTACGTCATTCCCTTCTTATTTAAGCACCGCGTTAATCAGATTAGTGTCACAGTGCAATTCTGGCAGTCTAATGTTCTTTGGCAGACGGATATTCATGTTGTCTTAACCTTACAAAAGGCCTGAGCGCCCCGGCGACATTGCCACATTGTCTTGTCGCGATATTCCCATTTTGCTGACTTTGTGATTGCTGCTTATCTTTGATAGCATGATCAATCAATGTGCTTTCCTTTATAAATGAACGCAAATCAGAGCTCTCTACATCGCTGTGGCGAAGTTGGTCCGTACATTATCATGGTATTACCCCGTTGCATTGTAAACGACAAGAGGTTTTGCCGTTCGTCCAATGACAATGCATTATTGTAGTGATTCTTCTTCTTGTTATAACACAACATCATATGTAGAAGTGATGGAAGCATGCCTTCCTGCCGTGGTATTTTGTCTGTTTAAACATTTTGAGGTCGACTATGGGCTCCAGTGTTAGATTTATTAGGTCCAACCGGCTCGGTAGCCGGTAAGGAACTAATAATTCCGCTGGGCTAAGCCTGGCTGTTGAATGGGTTGTGCTGCGGTAAGGCATCGACAATTCGTTTAAAACATACTTTCCAAATCGATCGCGCTTCCCATTTTCTTCATTCGTTCCTTGAAAGTTCAAACAACTGTTCCGTCTAGCAAATTGGTTTTCGGATAGAATAGGGTAAACCTGACATGGATAATATTATTTACCAGTAAAATTGCCAAAATTCCTCAGAAGCAAATTGAAGACTTTTGGCAGAATAAATATACCATGGAAGTCCAAACAGACGCCGACAGTGTGTAATTTCACATTACGGGGAGATATTTCACAAAGAAATTACATGTAATCACTTTGAATAAGCATCTGTTATGATCAGCCAATTCGGTACTTTGAAGGAGACAATCAAGTCTACGTGTGATCTGATGTTTTCCATTTTCCCTCTGCCTTTTCATTTATCTTCTTTAATGTTTAGGATCTTCTTCTTCGCTCTCACTCGCTCCGGATATTTTGAACACAGACTAAAGGCGTATCGCATGAATTTTGCCACTTTGTGAAATATCTGAGGCTGTGCATTCACAATAGGAGAAAACTGAGATTTGTTCACACATCGCCAGCGATGGTTCTGCACTTCTATGTTCACAACTGAATTCCACTCTCTAAACTTCTAGCTTGCAACACTGAGGCTTACTGTTTTAGACCAAATTTTGTTCCCTCTGCTCTTTGATCCCATTGACGCTGTAGTTATGTTTAATGAAAAATACATTCATATTTCTTAGTGCAAAATGAGGTTCGCTGCACACAAGTGTACACGCTAACGATTTCCAAAGTGAGCGATATTGCTTCTTTTAGGGGCAGTGGAAGCCGAGACTGCGTCAGGCGACCAATATGAGACTCGAGGGGCCCGACGGAGTACCTAAATGGTGAAAACGTCTCCGGAGGAATAACCAACCGGATTTCAATCCGTAGATTCAGATATCGATTTTTGAAGATTCTTGAAGTTCTCAGACCGCTGTTAAGCCGGACTATGAGCTACTGATCAAAACAAGCTATTTTCTCCATTTCCATGATAGATTTCTCTGCCAGGGGAGTGGTTCTCATGAGAAGATATCTATTACCCATTCGACCAGATTCTCATGTAAAAACTGGAGATTGCCTTCGTCACAGGTGATCCCGTCCATTCCACGAAACGCATCCAGTGCTATATGGATGACGTATTTTGCGATAACAAAAAGCAAAGAAGGATAGTCAACGAGATTTCAGCCTGAATACAGTCGTGTCTTTTTGCCGCAGAAGACTGGGAAAGAGAAATCGTGAAAGCTATGGCACAATAAAATGAAAGAGAATAGGTGAGTTGTTAAGAAAATAGAAGTGTTTTACAACTACAATGCTGCAATGGACACTGTTTTCAACAGCAGAAAGAAAACGTAGCAAGATAAGGAAGAAAGACAACTGCAAGATCAAGAAGGATCCTGTTTCTACGAACGGGCGTGTTAGTTCTCATAACTACAAATTACTTACGGAGTATTTCAACCCGTTGTTGAAAGAAGCAACTTTTTATTGCGTAGCTTTCGGGAAGCAACTTTTCCCGTCCTCAGCGCATACACGTAATGGCGGCATAAAGGTGAATCGCACTGGCCGAGTAAAGTAAATAGGGTTGTTTTTGAAAAGGTCCAATCAGGAGGGGGCCTTGTGCAAATAAGAATGGGAAATAATTTAGGGCGTTAAACCTCGTTTGAATCGTACAACGAATGTTAGGGTAGGCATATCCGGTTCATCCTTAATTCGGTTCCGACGGTGTCGGAGTGATCGGTGGTCAGCGTGGTGAAAATGAAGGTATCATCCATCGTCCTGTTGTTCTTCTGAATTTGGCAGATTCGTTCTGCACCTGTTCCTTTGGAAGCACAATATGAAGCTGCTCCTGCTCAAGAAGAGCCGCAAGAAATAGAAGAAGAAGTGGATTTGGAACGAGATGCTGAAGCTCCTCCAGAAGTCGAGCAGCGAAGCCAGTTGCCTGAAGAACGGCATCATCGTGCCAAACGATCAGCCCAACAGGACGATGACGATATAGATATGGATGATTTCCAGGCCCAAGTGCAAAGGAGCAGAAGGCATGGCTTCGAACTTGACTATAGGCCTTGCTTCGTTCCACCGTTTCCTTTGTGGTGATACGACTACCACAGAAGAACCACTACTACCGTACCAGGGGCTACCACAACGACGCCGTCCTCGGATATAACGTTTACGACTACGCGACGAACGTACCCAACTTATCCTCCATTCACGACCACCACTACGCCTTTCTCCGGCATAACATTCACGCCACCAACAACTACGAAACCTCCTTGCCAATGGTGGTGGCTATACTCACGGACAAGTCCTTTTCCAACTACAACGACAACCCCGTTCTCTGATGTGCCAATTACCACTACGACAACTACACCATTTTCCGACATAACAACCGGCAACGTGCCACGGATCCGGTTCGAGCACGCCGTGGTCAAGGGAAGCAAGAAGTTGAGCAAGGCGTCCAACCTTTTCGGTTATTTGGAAAGATATGAGCAGCAGTATTAAGTCGCTTCTCGTTCCTTTTCGTTCCTAGTCGCCATAAACGGTCGTTTGGCAAAAAATGAAAGAAAGGTTTTCGCCTCGATTAGCAGCAACATCAAACCTAGTTTCTTCAAGAGGTACGTGGACGACATTTTCAACATAATAGAGAGTGGAAAAGATCCGTGTTACATCTCGTCTGCAGAAAAAGAGTGGAAAAGAAGACCAATTTTTGGAGGAACTAAACAGTGCTTTCCCTATCCAAATTTCGTTTACAATAGAGAAAGAGGAAAACAATAGACTGCCTTTCTTGGATTCCTTAATTCTGAGATCAAAAGGAACACTAAAAACGACAGTCTACAGGAAACCGACCCATTCTGAGAGATATTTGAATTTTTTCTCCCACCACCCGAAATCGGTGATGAAAGGCGTTGAGGTCCTTAGTTGACAGAGCGGTAGACATTTGTGATCCAGAATTTCTGGAAGAAGAATTAGCCCACATTACACGGACTTTGGAAAACAATAACTATCCTACCCAACTTATTCGCTCCACCATTCGAGAAAGACTAAACCGTGGATACAGGAGAAGCACGAGAACTATAAGACCTATCATTCTCTGTATATCGTATCTCACAGGCTTGGGAGAGAAACTGATCAGATTGGGAAAATCTTACAACTTCAAAATCTTCTTCAAGAGCGCACCAAACATGAGGACAATTCTCAGAAATGACAAGAGTACCATTCCCTTGGAAGAGAAACCTGGAGTGGTATATGCAATAAAATGCGATTGTGAGGCAACCTGCATTGGCGAAACCGGAAATTCCATAAACCACCGATTCATGGAACATATGAAGTGCGTAACACGTTACCTGAATGCTAAAAGCAGGACAGAAGGTATGCAAACGAGGCACAGAGGAAGACCACAGACTTTGGAACCCTCAACAATAATGACGCAATGTATGATGGCTTCAGCCGTGGCTGAGCATGCAGTCACCTGCTCTAGTAGGTTGCAACCTGAAGTCCTTTGCGTGGAAAACCAATTAAGGACAAGGAAAGTAAAGGAAGCCCTTTACATCCGTTACAACACAACTATCAACAGGGACAAAGGAGTGGAAGTAGACGAGTTATGGGGCCCACTCGTCCAATCTACATAATGTTGCTCCCTGAATTAAGGATGAACCGGATATGCCTACTGTAGGAGCAGACTTTGCAACACGCGAAACTTTATTTCAGGTCGATAAGAGTCACAGTCACGTAGAACGATAGTAGCAACAACAACAACAACTCTATCTCTGAGTGGCGACTATATATGCTCCTGGTCCCAGCATGGTGCCACAGCATCTGGTCCCCAACCCAGTTTCGCAGCGTGGATTCCATTCAGCGTCAGGGGTCAACAAGTTAATTAACTCACTTCCCACTGAGCAGCCAAACATGTTTGTCGCCCGAGTTGGTATGGCACACCTACTCTAACCTTCGTTGTACGATTCAAACGAGGTTTAACGCCCTAAATTATTTCCCATTCTTATTTACATATGGCCCCCTCCTGATTGGACATTTTCAAATACAACCCTATTTACTTTACTCGGCCAGTGCGATTCACCTTTATGCCGCCATTACGTGTATGCGCTGAGGACGGGAAAAGTTGCTTCCCGAAAGCTACGCAATAAAAAGTTGCTTCTTTTAACAACGGGTTGAAATACTCCGTAAGTAATTTGTAGTTATCAAGAAGGAAAAGTAAAGAGAGGGAACCGGAACTTTAAACAAGGGAAAGAAAAATGAGAAATAATAAGATGGATAAAAGCGGAGAAAGGAGTACAGATTTTTTAACCGAACAACTGCGCATGTGAACTACTAATTAATATTATTTAAAATTGGCAGCAGTTACCTCTGGCAACTTATCACGCGGTCGATTTGTCATCACCGCTGTAGACGAAGCCAGGAATGCCCTGAAAACCATGAATACGTCAAAAAACTTTTAGAAAACGGCTCCAGTCCTTCAAGATTAAATAATATACAAGCAAACCTTATGAAAGGCTTGTCACGGATTTTTCCCGTTTTTTAAGTATCTGTAAGTATACTGGTGGAGAGCTCTCCACCACCACCGCTGACGACGGAACTCGAGCGTTCCGAAATATACGGTTACATACAGTTGCGTACGTGTGCTGTTTGCGTTCTTTCTAATAACCACTCTCCATCTGCTGGTAGGGAGATCGCTTCAGTATACTTATAGATACTTAAAAAACGGGAAAAATCCATGACGACCATCAATGAAGATCCACAAACTTTTAGAAAACGGCTCCAGTCCTTCAAGATTAAATAATATACAAGCAAACCTTATGAAAACCTTAGGTTCAGCAAAATTCACGCACTTGCCGCATCCGCTAACATTTGCGAGTTTCGTTGCCCACGTTGCCTTGGAACGTAACTCCCACTGAAGGGCGGCCAGCTGGCGCAATAGTTTCTCTTAATTGACTAGTTGATAGCAATAACGCCCTTTACGCTGCTGTATTCGTTCGCTTGCAGGTTTTCTTGACGTAATATATGTGTATTACTACTTGCCCATGTATTGGAATTAAAACTTTTCTTGACGTGCTAAACGAGGTAGTGATAATCTGCTGCAAGGATAACGGAATAAAAAATCCAGCAACAGTTAATACTGAAAATTGGATGTCTTGTAACGGGTCTTCTATTCGACATGATGGCACGTACGGCTTGATCCCGTTGGAAGTCGAGAGTATGTCTGAAAGTACTCCGAAAACAACGCCCTACCAGCGAATGTAAGATGCACAACCTATGTACAACGATCCTCAGAACAATGCAACTCTCTGCTTTGAGTCTATGTCTTCTGCTGCCAGGCATAACGAAAAAATCTCGCACTTAGGTTCTACTAGTATGAAAGTTTTCGTCACATCAAAGGATAAGTCAAAAATACTCACCTGACAGCACACAAAGATCGTCACCAAATTTGAACTGAAACACAAAAACGACTTACCTTATCCTATTTCTAAATTTTGGATGTCAGCAAGCCTGGCTTGGTGAAACGTTCAACACTGGATTAGAATATTAGATTGAATGATTGAGCAAACAGATAGCCGGAGTAAGAATAAATTCATCCCAACGTGAATTTGCAATCACGCGTTTAATAATGGCCCGTTCAAAACAGGCAGTCTATGTTACAGCATAGAAAACACGGTCAGACACGATCAACATATCGTCGCCTATAGTATGCAGGAAGATAGCTTAAACTGTTTGAGATCTCGTCGTAAGTAGGCAGAGGTCGACGTATTTCTCTTTGAAGAACTGGTTCGCCCTTGTGTTGTTGATTAGGCAGAGGAGTAGCATTAAACGGCATATCGTGCAAAACTGATTGCCTAATTGGCCCTGCATCCGAGCGACATCGAACGCTACCGTATATCCAATACCTTTTCCACTCCGAGGGCAATTCAATTTCACGTCTGGTCATCCTTTGGCTAGAGTAAGCATGGCAATTTACTTTCCGTGCCCAGTTTGTTACCGAAACGTATGGCGGAGGCTCTCGTCCCTTAATTTCTGCATATGAAGGTGTCATGTCAGGTTCGCTATTTTCACTTGGAGTCTTAATAACAGGATCCAATGGTTCTTCGACCACTTTATCTATTTTACAAGCGAAGTTACTGTAGTATGATGGGGCGTCCTCAAATTTCGGCTCAGGCTGCTTTGCGATACCATGTTTTGAAACACGTGTCGATGAGCCGAACCCAGAATCAGAAGTTTTCCTGAAAACGGCCAGCAAAAGTGCTTGCAACTAGCTATTGCTCTTATCTGTAAAATGTTATGCATTCTCATACCTTCCAGTGAAAGCGTATTCATTTTTGTTTGTTCCTTCAGACGAGAGACTCGGGTGATATTTTTGTTCTCCTCGAGGCAATCTCTCTTTGCCTTTTCTTTGGCATTCATAATGCGGTTGATCATTGGAGATCTGTTGAGACGACGGTTCGGAGATGTTGTAGGTGATTCGTTCTCCTGTTGCCAAATCTTCCCGGAATTTCATGGCGTAAAACCTTTCCACGAATTTCTGGTCCACGTTACCCTGACTTCTGGTGGATGGTATGTAGCAAATGCTTTCTGCTTTTTCTGAGTCAGGGCAACACCCAAAGCAGAAGCAACTCGTCTCGTCACGATACTTTTTCACGGCACGGTTTAAGGCAGGTAAATTGACAGTGAGTAACAGTAAGCCAGCAGGCAGGATGAATATAAAATGCAGTAAAACGAGCAAAAAATGGATGGATAATATTTTCAAATGATCGCTGAACACCGGGGCGTTTATGGAAAGAAGAGGCAAAAAAGAAAGGAGTGACAGTAACGATGAACCACAAAGACTATACATTGTTGATTGGAAAACATACGCAATTCGCATTTTTGCTGAAACGTCCATTAGATTGCAGTAATAACAACAAGCACTGCCGGCGACAACAGTCGAGTGGAATATGCCCGCTACCCATACAGAAACGTTCAGTGCGTTAACGCTGATGTTCCATAGAGTAGATGCTGCCAATGTGCCAACAAAAACAGACAAATGAAAGAAAGTGACTAAAATAGCCACAGCAGGTTTGGCAAAAAGAATAAGCAATAAAGCAAATATAAGTGTGCTCACAGTAACAATGACAATGACAGCGTCAGTACGCGTATAAGCATTGTGATACACAAACGGTGTCAGTGAGCTGTGCAAGAGCATAGGTATACCGCTTTTGGCAGCGATGTGCGTTAGTTCTTTTACCACGAAAGTCTGATCGCTCTGGTCACTCTCCTTCAACGTTAGGCGCATTCTGAAAACAGATACATCTTACAATGACAGGCCATCGATGTTAGGTTGAATGTAACTGAATACTGAGTGCTTCCTAATAGGCATATACTAATGATGCTATTAAAATATTTTTTATGGATGTAAAGCGGTTATAAGATTTGATGTATAGTAGTTCTGTAATCATGCTGCAAACAAATAGTACTCGAGTAACCTCACTCGTTCACGAGTAAAATTTGAAAGCCATGGAGGATGGCACGTTTACTATTGCTGCTTCTTCTTAACAAGCTGCTTGTCCGCTAGATGGTCATAGACATACTGAAAACTGAGTCCTACAAATGGTTAGGTTCTTAAGAAAGCACCAGATTGTTAAACTGAATGCAGAAGTTATTATCAGATTTAAACAATTCTGATATTGCACCGAAATCCCCTATAAACGAAACGGTTTCGTTAACTCGTCACGTTTCACGGTTAGAAAACCGAAACGGACATTTGTTCAGCTGAACAAATCGTGCATACACTACAAGACACTTTAACAAGCCTGTTACTTGCTGTGCTGAAACTGCAGTTCACGTCGCAGACATAGCATGTCAGCTTGTGTTACCGCAGAGGTCACTGGTAATACAACCGTTTCAACGTAGCAATATAAAACAAGCAGTTTGTGATAAAGAACGCTGTCTCTAAGAGCCAATAAAATGATTTATACAAAGCCAGTTAGTCCGTAGTATTAAATAGTATGATTCCGGGACAGTGACGCAACACAATCTTCATATTGTGTTGCGTCACTGTCCCGGTCGGTCGGTGGGGATGCTCGCTCTCTGCAGGACTGACTGGGCGGGCGACGGACGCTTGACGGGTACAGGAGTAGTACCTGATAGCTGATGTCGTCAGCCCGGATGGTCTAGCAGAGGAGCTTCTGAACCGTCGGCTGGCTGGGCAGTCGACATTTTATATTGCACTGATGACGGCTACATGAATAGTAGCCGAAAGCTATGCGTTTTTGTGCGATTTTATGGAAATAAAAGGCTTTTGCTGAACGGGGGAAAACCGTGAAACATTTTGCTCGCATATGTGCACCAGCCCCGTAGAAAAGAAGAAAATTTGTTAAATAGTATGATTTACAGAGATTTACAGTAAGTCACATCGTAATGGAAATAAAATTTTTAACAGGGATGCTTCTCGTGTCATCTATACGGCTCGTTAGCTAGTTCGCGCTAGCAAATGGGTAGTCAAGAGTTAACAAGAAGCTCAGCAATGAAGGAACACAAAACAGAACTTACCCCATATTTTAAAACCCCATGGAGAAGAAACGAATAACAAAGAACCCGTCGAAATGCAGGGACATATCCAGTTTGACGAGAACACTTTCCCACCAAAATTCGGATAGTCTCCCGAAGAGACAAACAAAATGCCATGTGGGCCTGCAGCCTCAAGTATCAATAGCGCCTCCTCTAACATAAGCTGATTCCAATGAGGATTACTGCAAAGTCGAACTGGGAAAACTGTAAACATTATCGCAGTGAGTTAATGTAAGCAGAGCATCTGAGGACATAATGGTCAGTTATGACATCAGGGATCTCTCCATTAGCATCACCGTAGAGGGCGGGTTTTAATGTAACACTGAGATTATCAGAAGAGGGCACAACGCTAGGTGAAAGAAACCGATCCGGTTTAATCCTATCCATGTTACTCAGTTAGATTAGTTATGTATGCAAAAGGGCAATTATTTCTACTTCCAAGAGACGTTCTTCCACGAGAAGAAAGGTGTACCTGTGGGTAGGGGACTGATCGTTCCAGTTGATTTGCACAGAATTCCACAGGAACGCCAGAACAGGTGTTCTTTTCACATGTTCTGACGGGGGGTGTCGAGGAAATCGCCTTCACAACGAGGGATTTCCAGTTACTATTGAAAATTCTCAAGCGATACGTCGATGATATAATCGCTACAACAAAGAAAGGGAAGGAAACTACTTTTTTATAGCACCTTAAGAACTTGTTCTTTAACATAATCTCCTTCGCAATAGAAACAGAAATCGAAAATAAGCTACCTTTCCTAGATACTCAAATCATGCAGAAAAACAAGTAGTCATGAACAACAGTTGGTGGAAACTCTACACTAACACAGAACAATAATTTCACTTCACATCTCGCCATTGAAAACTTATTTTCACTGGCATAACCAACGGCATGGTGGATAAGATTATCAACCTATGCGATGATGAGTTTCGCACTGATGAACTTCGGCACACTGGGAAATATCAATGTCAAAATAGGTCTCCCTGACCCCGACCCACTCGACTGCACTAAGAATATGGACCACAGAGAGTTGGGTCTATCGAATAGAGACAAAATAGGCACAACCAATATTCTCACGCTGTTCCTTCTGTAATAACAGAGCGTACGCGACAAGTTAAAAAAGAAGCCGAAAGAACCGAGTTTCAAGATTTCAAATCAGCAGCAACAGTAAAATATATCTTGAAAAGGATAAAGATAAAACATGAAGATGCTTCTGATTGATAAAATACGGAAGTGCAACCCGTGAATGACTAATGTACGTGTCGGAGCTTTCGAAAACGTATCATGTTTACGTCATCAGCGTCGAAATGTTCCGACCCTGATGACGAAAACATGAGACGCTATCGAAAGCTCCGTCACCAACATTAGTCAGTTACGGGTTACACTGCCGTGTTTTATCAATAAAAAACATGAGATCCTAACCCGTGTTCAGAAACCCTATGTTTACTTTAAAACATGAAAAAAAATATATATATATATATATATATTATGGCACGACTTCTCGCCGTTCCTTAGATGAATTTCAGTGGACTTCAGGACGAGTGCTGTCCCGTCTTCAGCGGATAGCTTAGTACAGTGGTGATAGTCATGTCGGTCATCCAATTATCAACACAGTACAAATTTATATTGTTGTCCGCTGAAGATGGGGCAACACTTCCCGAAAGCTATGGAAGTTCAATAAAATCCAAGGAACGGTGAAAGGTCGTACCATCATGTCACGCTTAATTACACCGCTAAAAGAGACCAATCTTCAGTAATACATGAAGAGATGGTTAAATGTTGCATGTACAAACGGTTTTGTGAATGTTCAGCAAAATATATTGGAGAAAGGTTCAACAAACGTATGGCCAGCATCAGAAGATTCAGAAAGCGAAAGGAAGAATAAATGGTTATAAGAACAAGAAGAAAGTAGGAAGACCACAGAAGCCGGCCTGAATAAGGTAATGTATGATTTAACAACGGCGTGATGCTACGTTTTGTTATCTCTTGATTAGCACTGGCACTGAAGGTGACACAAGCCATATACCTGAAGAAAGTCGCATCACACCGATTGAAGTTATAAGTTAGTATATTCAATAATTTAAGGGAATCATAATTCCGTTGACCGAATTTCAGGAAGACGTGGATTAGGAACCTACCTGGATTTTATTCCCTCTGGTGTAAAAGCTAGATCATCCGTAAACATGGCAAATACTGGCTGAACCAAAAATCTTGACTTTAGATTGTCAGTAAAGTTTCTCGCTTCTTCAGCCCTATTTTTGATACGCCAAACTTCGTATTCCCTGAACCAACTGCGAACGCTGGTAACATAGCGTACAGGTTCTTGCGTCCATGTAATCATGTCTAATACTGTTTGGCCAACAGACGAATCATTGTAATTTATGTGCTCATAAAACAGAAGTTCCAATTCAGGGTTCCTTTTTCCGAACATGGAATGATACTGTCGAATGAATGAAGCGTACCTACTGGATTCAGGTACGTAGACAGTTTCTCTGAGCTCAACTTTGTTAAGTGAGCACATCCAGCACGCGAATATAGCATAGATCACATATACTAGCAATACAAAAAATCGAAGGTGAAGGTTGCACATACGAATGCCCAAAGAACGCAAACATGATTTTCCCTCGTCCAAAAGACGGCTTAAAAGTAACCTGACGTCCCTTCTGTCGTAAACTGTGATTGCTGGCTCTGCAAATCACATATTCTATTAATACGTGGTGCTCTATAAGTATTACCTGTAAAATTGGTGTCGCCCTTGCGACCAAAATGGTACCATTTCAAACCAGCTGCTTCGGTATGCCCACTAATGTACAATGACGTTGTTGAAAACAAGGCCAAAAACACGACGGAATAGAAAGCTGAGCAGGAAAGGATCTGCCCGACGGTTCTCAAAATGGATAACTGAGATATGCAAGCCACCAAACCATAGCTTATGAACAGCGTGGACAGTAGAATGGCGGATGGACAAACTTCGACACTCATGATCAAACGCAGCTTTTCTACTGGATGGGAAGACACGTTGCAAAACTTCCGCCATGCTTGCATTAGATTGAAGTTGAAAAACATGAAGACAGCTACAAAATTGGACTGTGAAGAATAAACGAGGAAATTCCATTCCCCATTGATTAAGCTTAGTTATCATTACAAAAATTCGACTGAAGGTTATGGTCGTTCGACAACAGGATTTTCGCTTCTTATTCCGATAACGGTGAGGAGATTATTCATTTACGCAGAATACGAAACATTCTTTTCAACAGCATTTTCTTCAACTAGTTCACAGTTTTAAACCCTCTTCTTATTGTAAATATTAAGTGGAATTGTTTAGACAATGAATTTCTTCATACCAGTAAATATAACACAGGTATTTGGAAGTTGGATCACCTACCAGCGACGTAGAAGAACACGCTAATTGCGGCTGGCTGATATTGAGCAGAAAAGGTTATGCTTACGGCTAAGCATGAACAAATCAGTAGAAATGCTCCACCAGCAGTCACAACACCGAATAATGGTCTGCTGACATAACTATCCCTTTTCAGGGAGAGTAAAATGGAAGCTAGCAGTACGATTATGAAAGCATTTGATAGCTCTGAATAGGCATTTTTGAGCACTACTTTCATGGATGCTTGGAATCCAGGACCCATCCAATAGGTCACATCTGCGAAAGGTTCCATTCTTTTGCAGAAATCGCTGATTAATAAGTGTAATGAATTATCCCAGAGCTTCAATGCTTCAGCACCATGCACCAAGGTTGGCCGGCGAAACAAAAACAGATAACCTTCCAACCTTTCAGGAAGTCGAAAGGCAGAGAAATTAGAATTCAAGATGTCCAAACTTCCGATAATTGCTTTGTTTGAATTAGATTCTCCGAGAGAAGCTAAGTGAATCAGTGTTGGAAAACATCCATGAGTTGGATCAGCACAAACGTCGCTATAATTTACCAATGAATTTCCATTAAAAATGGTCACACTTCGTAGTGCTTTCTCCATATTTTCGCAGATATCAATGAAACGCCGTCTCCAATCAGCTAAATCATGTTTCCTTTTCATGCGGACAATGATTGCGTACTGGGAGGGATCAGTGGCATCAAAATGTTCAGAATTGGGGAATACGACGTTTTTCTGGTAAGAATGTCTCTTATTAAGAAATTCGTCTCTTTCTGTACCATCAAGCGGTGATGGCAATACGTCTAACTTTCCTCGGTTGAAGAACAAACAGGCCATAATAATCACAAACAGGATGAGTGGAAAAACAAATCCAAGAGATGGAGCCCTGGCCAAGCATTTTCCCAAGTGCCACATCCACTTTTCCAGAAGGCATTCACTTTTTCGAAGTCCATTTATATGTATAATGGTTGGAGGCCCTAATGAAAAAACTTGAATAGAATGAAGCAACAAAGATTAATAAATTTCACAGAGATACTCCATAATGATCAAGTATTTTCATGGATCCCCCGTTCGTATAAAAGCCATTATTTTCTACTCGATTTTAGCAAGCTTTCGGACCTCGCATGGTCCGTCCTGAGCGCTTATTGGTCACTGCCCAGACAGTCATTGGTTCAGCAAGTTCAGCAGGCTCAACCAACCCGACAAGCTATCAGGTCGAACCTTGACCCGTCCAGCATAGATACTCCACGCCAAATTTAACTTGTTTGTTGTGCTCCTTAGTGAAATGCAAGTGAGTACCTGACAATTCTTTCACACCTCTTCATTTATAGAACTTTAATCACCACTAGTTCTCATTGAAATGTAACAGCGGATGACAGTGCAACGAGCATAAAAATGAAACTGCACGCTTTATCAAACAATAGATTTTCCTGAATACATAAAATGCTAATACCGTTTGTACAAATCATCATCCATCACAGCAAAATTCACTAGAATGTTGCGCAGCAATTTTTTTCGGTTTGACTGTGTATGCACTACGTATTTTGCATAGGTTAAATAACGTTATGAATATGTTGAATACTTGCTTTTCTTGAGTTGCTAGTGCAGTTATATCGTGACATCTTTGAAGGTTCTTACCGGTATATT
Source organism: Trichuris muris (assembly GCA_000612645.2). Classification (NCBI taxonomy): domain Eukaryota; kingdom Metazoa; phylum Nematoda; class Enoplea; order Trichinellida; family Trichuridae; genus Trichuris; species Trichuris muris. The sequence continues at coordinate 1,402,752 of CBXJ02000361.1, read as the reverse complement.
GAACAGCAATGTTTGCTAAAGTGTTAGTTAATGGGCTACAGGTCAGTCAGACTGCTCTACATGAGGCGTAGTAGCACAAAATTCAATGATATATTAATAGCTTCACTTAAACATCCGCAAAACGTCTGAAGTTCGGCAGACATCTTTCAAAGAAGACGTTCATACAAGCCAAGACACATGCAACCTTGAAGCAGTATAGTGTGGTCAGTTTTAATGGTGACTGATATTATCGCAGCACGTCTTTCGTCTCAACGAAAATAGTTATAAACTGACATAAGGACTTCAACACGGCGCAATACATGAATAAATGCAGCGCGTAACTCGTAAGAAATCTGTTTAATGTTAAACATAATGTTCAAACGCAGTCTCTTCTCTTCTGCGGGTGTTAAAAATAACGCAAACTAGCTTAACGCGATTTAAAAATCTGGGAACGTTTATCCTATGACGCGGTCTCGTATGATACGGAAGGCCATTCTTATTAGAAACCATATACTTAAACAGATGCAAGGGTAAACTTCGAAGTTGACTGACAAACTTTTCTGCTATCAGTAAAAGCAACACACTAACGGAAGTGCTAAAAACTAAAGGCCAAACTTTTATCAATACATAGGAATAATAAACAGTTAATCATAATAAAATGTTCATATTCGAAAATTATAGGAAGACAGTTACAATGGTATTAAGGCAAAAATTACCAGGGAGAAACATAACTGGGTAGCCACAAGAGGATGTATGAATAGACATTGAACTCCTAGCAGCTGCTAAATGTAAAGAGGTGAACTGGCAAAACAATAAAAGCGGAACTATTTTAAAGCACAAAAGAAGCCGAATCATGGGAGAGGCTGAGTAACCAATTCACATCCGTTGAAACAGATAATAATAATGACAGAAAGTACTAAAGCCGTGTTTTGGAATGAACAAATGACAAGCGAAGTTGATTGTGTATAATTAAACACCGTTTTAATAAAGAATAGGCGTTGTGACAAGCTGAAACTATATCCTTTTTCAACTGAGTAGAAAAATAAGGATGAATGGATAACTCGTCTTATTCGCATTTAAAAAATGAAATCTTACTCCTTAATCAAGATGCCAGTTTTCAATCGCATGGAAAGAAGCGCCCTTATTTTTGAATGTCGGATGTTACGTCCGTTGTGGCTCATAAAAAATATTTCCATATTTTTCACTAACATTCATCTGTCATGATTTCAAACATTCCTCTATGGTGGGGTATCGCCTAGAAATTCTTGCCTGCGTGGGTACTTCGTAGAACGCGTACTATTCCAGGAACAGACTGACGGGCGATAAGGAAACAGATTGCAGTGTAAAATTACAAATTTCAGTCACGTAACGGATAAATATTAATATAATATGTTTAACAGTCAGTAGAAGAGGCAAAACGATAAAACAATGCATTAATCACATGAGCAACCGCAGTAACAAAGCGCTGCAGAACTTAGTTGATAGGAACTTTGGCCCTCTAAGTCGCCCTTGAACCGAAGATTTAACAACCTTGATAAGGAAAGTCACAAGACAACTGAAGTTCAAAACTCAATCAAACTATAAACCGGCTCTAAACTCGCCTGCACGTAAACTCATTCTGTCAAAAATACCTGCACATGTAACAAGAAGTAATTAAAAGCTGCACAAAGACTTCAACATCCGAATACATCAGCAAAAACGGTTCTATCTCTTCAGATCAATATTATTAATTCTTTAATCTCGATGCAGACAGTTCTAGAGGAATGCACGGGATCCAACTCAGTGCAATACATAAATACATGCATCGGCTAACACATAAGAAGCCCTACTTGAATGCAATGCTATTTTTCTATGAGGCTTCCTCGGGGACCAAATCCATCCCCAGATGGAGTTAACGTGTACATGCGATAACCCGGACAAAAAATATCAGTTCCAATATCTTGAAGAATAAGTTAGTACATTCTTTGTCACCTGGTTTAGCTAACAGGCAATTGCAATTTCCAATTTTCATTGCTGCGTTGAAGCAGTGATACCGCCATTAAAGTTGTTCATCGAATCAAACTTGGCTATCTGTCAGTAGTATGAAATATCATGTCAAAAGTTCTGCCAACAGCCTGCTTATCAATCTGTACGTCTGTACGTCGCCACACACAAACGGACATATATATATATATATATATATTATATATATGCATGAAGCAAGAGGAATTATAATAGTAACAAAGTGTCTCATACTTATGAAAAATAAGAAAAGATACGGTATCCTTGTTCAACAAGCTTTAATTGGCGAAGCTTTCGGAACGTACGTGTTCCGTCATCAGCGCGATTCAAAGTCAAACTTTGAATTTGATTGATCAAAGTCAGAACTTTGATTTCGTCAAACTTTCAAACAGTCATCAACTTTGAATCGCGCTGATGACGGAACACGTACGTTCCGAAAGCTTCGCCAATTAAAGCTTGTTGAACAAGGATACCGTATCTTTTCTTATTTTTCATAAATAAATAAATAAATAAATATATATATATATATATATATGTTTTGTATGAAGTACGACTACACATACATGCATATATATATATATATATATATATGCATGTATGTATAGTCGTACTTCATACAAAACTTCTCTGGAAATTCAGTGATATGCAAAAGCACATAATACGACACACGCAAAACAGAAAAACGGAAGTGTGGCATCCAACGTCCTAATGTCTCACATTATCAGGGGATAAACCATACATTTTCAGGTTGGCCTGCGTTAGTAAATGTGAGAATCTATTTTTTGTGACAAGCAAGAAAAGCAAACAATTGAAACAAAATATTAATATATCTGAACGAGATGCACTTAATCACTAAATCATACTACACAATAGACAAGACCAGTGATTCCCAACCTTTTTGGAGCGAGGGACCCCTTTCATTGCTCATAACCATCCTGCCCCCCCCCCCCACCAGCAACTGTTTACCGCCACCCTTATTGTCTTATTAGATTCCCTGCAGGTTTCTGCGCTTTTTAGTGGTGACTTCATTGTAAGCTTGCCTGAAGAGCTACTTGAGCAATGGACAGCATTTAGCACTGAATGAAGCATTGAACTTGTCATCACTGGGATTTCCCCAATCGAACCCTAAACGAGAGGTCCACGACTACGATCAAGTTCGCTGCTAAATGAACAATCAGACGAACGAAAACATTGTTTCACATTCTGCATGAAATGATCGAAACCGTATCGCCCATTTCCCTTCTGAACTTTCCAGCGCTCGGTCACTTACGATTACCACACTAGAGTGCCTTCAATCTTGTCAGGGCTCTCCCAGGAACCCCTTCACTTTCCAGCCCCCCTCCCCCAAGGTCCCCGTGTGCCTCTCCGGGGCCTTCGTTGGGAATCACTGGACTAGACTGTTAGTTGATTTCTCTCATACAGGATTTTGCAGTCAGCCACAGGAATAGATATAGGGTATCGCATTGGATGATCCGTCCAGGTCCAATGCTATGAGAAACGATTGAAATTAGAAAGAAACTCTGATTGTCACGATGTAACATTTTTAACGATTTTACATCGAGAAAACCGGAGTTTCTTTCTAATTCCAGTCGTTTCTTATAGCACTGGACCTAGACGGACCATCAAATGCGATATCCTATATCTATTCCCTTGGCTGAACGCAAAATCATGTATGAGAGAAATCAACGAACATTAGATCGTCATATCACCATGTATACTTACGAGTCCGTGTCTGCATGTGTATGTATGGATGTGCTTCTTCACGTTATTTTTCGTTTCTGACATGCAGCTGTATATTTTAGTCATATAATTACAACTGTCTGTGGACTGGTAGTTGAGCCTGCAGCATGACATTTGAATTCAAACTGAATGCTGAGAGAAAACGACAACTAATGAAAAATAAATTATCACAAAAATTATAACGACTAGTTGTACCGAAATTTCTAGATTACTATATTTTAGACACTACCCATGAAGTCGAGAAAAGGCCTTTGAAAAAGGTCATACTTTTAGACTTCTTCAAAATCTTCTTTGGTAGCGTGCCGAGGGAATTGACGGCTGCCAGTTGTTTGCTTGATTGCGATTTGTAGCTTTCATACTTATCTATAGTCTTGATTTCCTTTTGATCGTTAAGTTTCAAAAACACTGCATGGCTTTCTTCTTCTTTCAACGTGGTTCTGAAGTCTTCCGAAAGACCATCACGATAGATTTTAGACAATCCGCCTTCGAAACCTTGAATCGGCTTTAACGTATTTACGTACACTGACCGTTAAACATACTCCTGTCATTCTCTCCTGGTATGTGTTCACTTGGAGAATGGTCTGGATCGCTTGGATCAGTTGACTTTGCAGACATAGCAATCTCAGTTGGACTACAGTCAGCAGCGATTACTGCATGACTGTGATCTGTCCATTTTCGCGTATCATCATCGTTCATTTCGCTGTTCAGAGTCGATGTCCTCTACTGACACCACTGCGACAAATTGTCCAGCAAATCGCCTGTGGTTGCAACCGTTGCTGTTGGCCTTTTCTTTCTTCCAGCCTAAGGTGGGCATTCTTGAATGCGAGAAACCTGTTCATGCGCTCGACACCATCCAAACGATGGGCAACTTTGAAAAGATGCAACCGTCACCTAGTCAGTCTCGCTGACCGCCGTTATGAAATGCGCATTCGACCGCCAAAGCAATGCCCTAGTGCTTAGCAAGAACTCGGTTCTCCAAAAGTAATGGCAGTCATACGATCTTGACTTACTGCCCAGTTATGTTTGTTCCTTACTTCAGGATTAGCATGGCAAAACTCTTTGCTATGTCCAAAGCAAAAATTGAAGCAAATAACTTCAAAAGTGCTTACTCCGCAATCGACGCAAGCCCACTGCGCTTAATAAAGTTCGTTTATCGCAACTACTTATCCTGATGCCCTTTCTAGAAAACTTGAATGAAGTCAAGGCCATTGCATCAGTCAGTGCTCCTTGGCCTTGTTCCTAACATACAGAAATGTGTAACTTTGCCCACGATTTTGGCAACATTTTCATTTTATTTCGGTTTACAACAAAATAGGTAGTGCTATGCTTCCATGAATCGAGAAGTACAATAAGTTAAAAGAAGCTTATTCTGAGCACGTTGCGAACGAAGCAAATGCAGAAAATGGCAGAAATGCGGGTCACGCTGCCACCACTTAGAGACTGAAGACTGCCAAACAAATTCATTTTACAATTAAATGTAGCTAGAATACTTGCACAGTCACAATCCACTGTCCGGTTTTCCCGAAATATTTTTGAAAATGTACGCAGAAAAAATGTAGTCCAGGTTAACAGCCTAAATCATTGGGTTTCTTGTTGTTAAATGCCTTTAGACTTAACAGTCACGCTTCCAAACAACGTTGATAAATTGCAGTTACATGTTCGGACTACCTGGAGGACAGTTTTAAAACAGTAGCGGAATGGTTGTTTCGTTGTTCGTGTTCATCCTACACGAAATTACCTCAAAGCAAGCTTAACGAGGAAACATTTCATTTAAAAGCACATGATCAGGAGACATAAGACTGGATAACACGATCTACGCGGCCACGAAAAATAGCTTATCTGAGTTCTAATTGATCATGAATTTATCAATAGAAGCTCTTGCTTAGAATGGACATTATTTGGCATTTTTACCATTGTATTGGCTCGCATGAGTTAAATATAAGTTAAATGCGAACCCTTTCCTTCGGAAAATGTGAACAGCATCCAGAACTGTTGTTATTTCCATTCTCTTCTTGACCTCCAAACTACAGGAAAAGCTCAGATCTGGAAGTTGTTGACTTCCAGCAACGAGTTTAAAGCACTATCTAACAGATTTTGCTCATCGAAACGACGTAACTTCATTGCAGTAGAAGAGTATTTACGTATGCGTGCACGTATTTCAAAACAGTCTGTTCAGAAAGCTGCGCCACATTGTACGTGTTTTCTCAGCAAAGTGGTTGTCAACTAGTTGGCAGGGCACTTGCTACGTGATTATAGGGCTACTGAATATTAACAATTAAGAAACGTACCACAATCTGCGGAGCTTTCTTGACGAATCCACAGAAACTCATTAAGAAAAATCGCTTTTTCAAGAACATTCGGATTATTGATATGTCAATGTTTCTAACGGGCTCATCGCTTTAAACGAATCGAGAAATCACGGAAAATTGTACCCATGTACAATTTTCCGTGGTTTCTCGATTCGAGAACATTCGGGTTAGTGATTTCTGCAAGCTGTTTGAAAACAGCCTTCCCTGTAATGCTGCAGTGAGTTTCATACTTGATTCGAGCGATTGCAGACCCATTAAGGTTGTTCAATAATTAACTCTTAGCAAAAACGCGCACTTCCAAACGTATAAATTTATTTTCACAACTTTCGGAACAACCGAACTGTTCGTTAACAAACCAAGAGCTCTTGACTTAAGTATGAGAATATATTTGTCTGAATATGGACTTCTTCGTAACGACTGAACATTGGAGTCTTCCATGATGGGTTAAAACAGTTCTTGTTTTCTGACATTTTCAACAGCGATTGAACGCTGCTTTTGACGACTGGCATTGTTATTGCCTTCGGTTACATGAAAAATGAGAAAATGAGCTTTTAGGATTAATCTCCTCAAGCCTTCAGCGGCAAAATGTGTCCATCCTATGAGATAACAACTGGTGGGTAAACTTAGTGGTCATCATCTGCGATCGTGCATGCTCTAACGCTAAACATCAGACGCGGAATATCCGAAAGCTTGGTACTCAAATGAACAAAGAAGAACAATGATGCTAAGTTGTCAAAAAAGCTGAAAAACAAATGAAGATCAATTTACATGAACCATAGCAATTATACGCATATCATAACAAGGTAGAACATCTTCGAACAACAATAGCAAGAACAGGTTGTCCGAACGAGCGATCGGCCATAAACTATAGATCCGGTTGGCATTACGAAAGAGTTGATAAGCGTCTCAGCAATCGTGAAACAAGCGCCGACATGCTCTAATCCACATGAGGGTTTCAACATGCGAGAATTACATTACAAACTATTTTTGAACATGACAAAAATTAGAGGCGTCGTATACCAGTCCCAACACTTGCCATAAGCCGAGACTATGGGAAAGAGACAGATAACATATCATCCAAAGTGGCAATGATGGCACATGATTTACTAAGGACGGAGAAAACAAGACAGGACAACTTGCAAAGTGGCGGTGTACAAAATATGCATTGAAGCCAGAGCTACTTATATTGAAAATCGGATTTTTTACTATTTGTAACCACAAACACCGAACAGTTTCGACGTAATCCTTCATAGTCAAGGTGCGCTAGTGACACTCACAAATCGGGAAATCTCCACCGAGGACAATGTCCTTTTTTCCTGCCAATTTCTTGTATTGACTGTTGCGCGAGGGAGTGTTCGCTGGATCAGAGACAGCATCCTTGCTACACCTTGCTTCTGCATAGCAGATCTTCGCATACAAAGAAAACGTTATGTGTACAACTTCATTTGTTCAGACTCCGCGTTTATTACAGTATTACTCTGAAGGGCAGGAAGTGTGCAAACCAATTATCCCTTCAATATTGGGCCGCATTGACGTGACTCGCAGTCGTAAATCGCCCCGAGTGACCACTTCGAAGCGATTCCACTTCTTCGTGTCGAGATCCGTAACAACACTAAAACCGCAATATCGCTCCTTCTAGCTTCACCGCCTACCCCCAGGAGGGGGCGATAACGCCCCCTTAGCCCTTCACCGCCCCCCAATCGCCCCTTTCGCGCTTATCGCCCACCTGGACTTCAAAATCGCCCCCGCGGGGCGATATCGGCCCCCTTTGCCCACCACTGGTTTAAATAATTTGCTTGAACTTTCCCAATTCATTTAAACTCCCATGGAAACCATAAGCATACCGGTATTGCAAATTTTCGTTATCCCTAGCTGCGCTGAAGAAGAGACAAGGTCAATCTTGATGGCTACGTGGTAAAATGCCATATTTTGCAACGCGTGGTGTTTTGGCGCATCTCGCTGCACCAGTAATAATCAAACACATTAATTTCCATGCCCAGTACTTTTCAATACCTACTTCGTATTAATATTGGAGATGCATGTATTTCTAGGCCTTGAAATCCATTTTTAACAACGCACGTACTGGGGAAAGCGAGGATATCGAAGAATAGCAAATATTGAAAATCGGATTTCTAACAGGGGACATATCAATGTGCGTAAAGTCGACACAAAACGGCTACACCCTGTGTTTATTATTCATTCAAGCACGGAGCTTTCGGGAACCACCTGTTCGCATCATCAGCGTGCACGAAATAGTCCTAGAGTATATGTAAAAAGGCACCTCTACAAATAGTTTTAAAGTGTGTTCAGACCGGACTTTAAACTTTCATCGTTAATGTCAGTTTTCAGTAAGGACATCCTGGCCGTTTACTTGTGATCTTCCCATAGTTCCGATGGTTTTTAAGGAACAACAGCCAGTTTTGGCCACTACGCTGGACCAAACTTCACTGATGGAGACGCCATCATCTCTGTTAATGCAATTATTGTGTTTAATGAACAGGGCCTCTTTAATCTTCCTCCGTTTTGTGTCTGTCTCTTTGCATAAAATGAACATTCGAAGGTTATGTCTACAGTGGGCCTTGTGCTCAACCGCAGCCGACGAACGTATCAAGTTGTCCATAATAGTTCTATGTTCCAAGATCTGTGGCCTTCCCCATGTTCGTGTAACGGTCTCCCATCTTAGTCTGTTTTCCGCGTTGGTATACCTACTGACGTCGGCCATGTGTTCCTTGAACCGTTCAACCATTGTCCGGCCCGTTTTCCCAATGTAAACTGCCGAACAATCGCATGTCAGCTTGTAGACGCATCCGATGGAGGCCGTGTCCCTTAACTTATCACTCCTTAACATGGATCTGACGTTAATACCAGATTTGAAGTAGACCTTAAAGTTCATCATTCTGGCCAAACATTTGATCCTTTCCCCCAAGCCTTGATAGTATGGTATTACAATGGTGAGGGGAGAGGTAGATGGAGCAGGTTCTAACGAAGGTTGCTGGACATTTTGTCGGAATCTAGAGTTGACCTTCCTTTGAATGATGGCGCGTATCATTTGTTTTGGGTACCCATTACGAATGAAGGTTTTTTCTATGTGTTGAAGTTCGTTGCGTAAAAACTCATCATCACAAATATTCAACGCTCTGTCTATCATTCCAACTACTATGCCCGTAAAAACTGATCTCGGGTGGTGTGAGTTGAAGTGTAGATATTCACCAGAATGCGTGGGTTTCCTATATACGGTTGTCTTAAAGTGGTCCCTCTCGCATAGCACTAACGTGTTGAGGAACGATAACCTTCCTTGAGCTTCCTTCTCCACAGTAAAGGAGATGTTTTCCGGGTAAATATGATTTAAATGTTCCAAGAACACTTCTTCACTCCCAACTTTGGTAATGGCGAACACATCATCCACATACCGCTTGAAAAACATCGGGTAATGGACAGTGTTGCCAGTGGAGAAGGCATGTTCCTCCAAGCTTTCTATGAAAATCTCTGCCAGGGTGGGTGACAACGGGCTCCCCATAGGAATGCCCTTTCTAAAGTGGAAATAGTTTCCATCGTCTATGCCAAACCTTACTAGTCGTGTCATGTGATATGGATTTAGTTTTGTTCGGGTGTGTAGTGCCACGTCTTTTTCCAGGTAGAGGTTAAGTACCTCTTCTACCGGAATGCTGGTAAATAAATCCTTCACATCATAGCTAACCAATGATGATATCCCCCTCTATGTGCAAACCTTTCAGTTCTGTGCAGAAATGTGCTGAATTCTTGATATGTGAGTTGCGTTTTCCAATCAGAGGTTGGAGTATTCCAGACAGAAGTTTGGCTAATTTTCGTGTAACGCTGTTGGTACTGCTGATAATTGGTCTGTACGGTACATCTTGCTTGTGTATCTTTGGTAAACAGAAGAGCTCAGGGCTCTTAAAGTTTTTGTTGAATTTTAAGCAGTGTGCGAGTTTTTTAAGTTCATTTTCTTTCGTTTCTCTTAAGAATACCTCCAGTAACTGTAAAAGAGTTTTTCGGATAGAGTCAGTTGGGTCATTCGTAAGGGGTTCATATGAGCCACCTTGAAGCATCCTGTTGACCTTATCAATGTATTCTTGCTTGTCTAAAACGACCGTGATATTTCCTTTGTCCGCTTTGGTGATAATTATATATATCTCTTCTGTTTTTAAGCTCTGTTAAAGTACGAGCTTCTAACCTTGTTAAATTTCTGATCGGTCTGTAAGCATGATTGCTTATAAGGTTGGCTATTCCTCCTTTGATTGTTCTTGCAATAGCCGGATCTGTCATGTGTAGGGAATCTTCCACACTTGTGATCAAATCCAAATACGCTACAGACCTAGGTGTGGGGACAAACCCAAGGCCTTTGCTTAAAACAGTTTTCTCCGTATCATTCAGCGTTCTTCCGCTCAGGTTTACGACCATTTCATTTCTCATAGTATTATCCACTCCAGAATTGCTGAATGACCATTGTTGTTCGCAAACCAGGTAGTTAAATTTCCACTCCAGCATCCTCTTTTTCTTAAAACGCAACTCTTGTTGTACGTATAGGAGATGGCGAAGCAGGTCGTTTAGATGTACCTCCTCAATGTATGTACGAAGAAAGCTTTTCAATGAATCAATCGTTCGTGAAACCTGTCCTATATGACATCGATGCTCCCTGATTGTGAGTCTCAGTAAGGAGAAGCTGGCATCCCGTAAGATGCGAGCACTCCTGTTGTTCCTGATGTAATCCCATTTAATACGTAGGAACCTGGGTATCAAATCATTGTCTCGGCAACCCAGCAAAAACGAAAGTTTGCACTTCGTGTTTTCCTTCCATAACGTGAGCGTCTCCGTAGTTCTGGCAATTCGAAGCATACGCGCACCGTATCCTTCGAATTGCCAGAACTTTGGAGACGCTCACGTTATGGAAGGAAAACACGAAGTGCAAACTTTCGTTTTTGCTGGATTGCCGAGACAATGATTTGATACCCAGGTTCCTACGTATTAAATGGGATTACATCAGGAACAACAGGAGTGCTCGCATCTTACGGGATGCCAGCTTCTCCTTACTGAGACTCACAATCAGGGAGCATCGATGTCATATAGGACAGGTTTCACGAACGATTGATTCATTGAAAAGCTTTCTTCGTACATACATTGAGGAGGTACATCTAAACGACCTGCTTCGCCATCTCCTATACGTACAACAAGAGTTGCGTTTTAAGAAAAAGAGGATGCTGGAGTGGAAATTTAACTACCTGGTTTGCGAACAACAATGGTCATTCAGCAATTCTGGAGTGGATAATACTATGAGAAATGAAATGGTCGTAAACCTGAGCGGAAGAACGCTGAATGATACGGAGAAAACTGTTTTAAGCAAAGGCCTTGGGTTTGTCCCCACACCTAGGTCTGTAGCGTATTTGGATTTGATCACAAGTGTGGAAGATTCCCTACACATGACAGATCCGGCTATTGCAAGAACAATCAAAGGAGGAATAGCCAACCTTATAAGCAATCATGCTTACAGACCGATCAGAAATTTAACAAGGTTAGAAGCTCGTACTTTAACAGAGCTTAAAAACAGAAGAGATATATATAATTATCACCAAAGCGGACAAAGGAAATATCACGGTCGTTTTAGACAAGCAAGAATACATTGATAAGGTCAACAGGATGCTTCAAGGTGGCTCATATGAACCCCTTACGAATGACCCAACTGACTCTATCCGAAAAACTCTTTTACAGTTACTGGAGGTATTCTTAAGAGAAACGAAAGAAAATGAACTTAAAAAACTCGCACACTGCTTAAAATTCAACAAAAACTTTAAGAGCCCTGAGCTCTTCTGTTTACCAAAGATACACAAGCAAGATGTACCGTACAGACCAATTATCAGCAGTACCAACAGCGTTACACGAAAATTAGCCAAACTTCTGTCTGGAATACTCCAACCTCTGATTGGAAAACGCAACTCACATATCAAGAATTCAGCACATTTCTGCACAGAACTGAAAGGTTTGCACATAGAGGGGGATATCATCATTGGTTAGCTATGATGTGAAGGATTTATTTACCAGCATTCCGGTAGAAGAGGTACTTAACCTCTACCTGGAAAAAGACGTGGCACTACACACCCGAACAAAACTAAATCCATATCACGTGACACGACTAGTAAGGTTTTGTATAGAAGAAGGAAACTATTTCCACTTTAGAGGATCGTTCTATCGTCAAAAGAAGGGCACTCCTATGGGGAGCCCGTTGTCACCCACCCTGGCAGAGATTTTCATGGAAAGCTTGGAGGAACGTGCCTTCTCCACTGGCAACAATGCCCATTACCCGATGTTTTTCAAGCGGTATGTGGATGATGTGTTCGTCATTACCAAAGTTGGGAGTGAAGAAGTGTTCTTGGAACATTTAAATCATATTTACCCGGAGAACATCTCCTGTACTGTGGAGAAGGAAGCTCAAGGAAGGTTATCGTTCCTAAACACGTTAGTGTTATGCGAGAGGGACCGCTTTAAGACAACCGTATATAGGAAACCCACGCATTCTGGTGAATTTCTACACTTCAACTCACACCACCCGAGATCAGTTTTTACGGGCATAGTAGTTGGAATGATAGACAGAGCGTTGAACATTTGTGATGATGAGTTTTTACGCAACGAACTTCAACACATAGAAAAAACCGTCATTCGTAATGGGTACCCAAAACAAATGGTACGCGCCATCATTCAAAGGAAGGTCAACTCTAGATTCCGACAAAATGTCCAGCAACCTTCGTTAGAACCTGCTCCATCTACCTCTCCCCCACCATTGTAATACCATACTATCAAGGCTTGGGGGAAAGGATCAAATGTTTGGCCAGAATGATGAACTTTAAGGTCTACTTCAAATCTGGTATTAACGTCAGATCCATGTTAAGGAGTGATAAGTTAAGGGACACGGCCTCCATCGGATGCGTCTACAAGCTGACATGCGATTGTTCGGCAGTTTACATTGGGGCAACGGGCCGGACAATGGTTGAACGGTTCAAGGAACACATGGCCGACGTCAGGAGGTATACCAACGCGGAAAACAGACTAAGATGGGAGACCGTTACACGAACATGGGGAAGGCCACAGATCTTGGAACATAGAACTATTATGGACAACTTGATACGTTCGTCGGCTGCGGTTGAGCACAAGGCCCACTGTAGACATAACCTTCGAATGTTCATTTTATGCAAAGAGACAGACACAAAACGGAGGAAGATTAAAGAGGCCCTGTTCATTAGACACAATAATTGCATTAACAGAGATGATGGCGTCTCCATCAGTGAAGTTTGGTCCAGCGTAGTGGCCAAAACTGGCTGTTGTTCCTTAAAAACCATCGGAACTATGGGAAGATCACAAGTAAACGGCCAGGATGTCCTTACTGAAAACTGACATTAACGGTGGAAGTTTAAAGTCCGGTCTGAACACACTTTAAAACTATTTATAGAGGTGCCTTTCCACACATACTCTAGGACCATTTCGTGCACGCTGATGATGGGAACAGGTAGTTCCCGAAAGCTCCGTGCTTGAATGAAGAATAAACACGGGGTGTACCCGTTTTGTGTCGACTTTACGCAAATAGGAAATATTTAAATATCGAACATTCTAAACGGTTAGCATGTTAGTTTCGAATAGAGCTATGCAGAACAGCGGTGCTCACCATTTGTCAACAAGGTTTGTTTATGCTATATGGTGTACGCCCTGACAGTGAGTAAGCGAGTACGAAGATTGTTTGCAAACCCGAATTTTAACATCGGTAACAACCAACAGAACACATTCGCTGAAACACCGAAATAAGAAAACAATGAACGAACAATGTAATCGTTAGCTACTGTTAGAAACTATTGAGAAAAATACAACAATGGAACATATTTTCAATGCAAACAACAAGGATTACTGACTTGAGTGCTCAGAAAAGTACAAAAGCCTGTAACTATAAATCGTAGCATTTCAAATCAGACAACGATGCTGCTGATTTTGTTTGCCTGCTTCCAGTTAATCGAAAATGTGGTTATTCCCGAGGTAGGTTGAGTTTTACGAAATTAAACTTTCTTTCTTGATTGTTCTACTTTTTATTAAGACTGTATGCGCTGTACATTTATAGTTTTCCGGGATAAGTGGAATAAGGTCTTGCACTAAGCACTCTTCTGAAACAAGCGTTGGATACTAATGCCTCTGAGAGATCTGATAATGTAAAAACGGTAAAGGTAAACCGTTACTATCATGTGCTAATGATGGAATGCGTCAGTTCCGAAAATGCTCCACATGCTACGGCCAATAAAACTGGATTAATCGGATGCTGCGCTCCTTGCATCAAGAAACTGTTCTGAAATATTTACAATCACTGTCCGATCAGAGTAGACAGGTACCCGAACGAAAGCAGTAGGAAGATATATTTTGCACAGCTGGTAGTTATTCAGCAATCAAACTGCGAACAGTTATTTCAAAAGTGTGTGACGCAACATTAACCCCTTCTTAAATTTAATAAATTTTCCTTTAGGCGAAACAGACAAAAACGAAAAATAGCGGATACTTATACAACGCGTGCAAATTCTCAACCAAAAATTAGCTCTCTCGAACATTATATTTACATTGGAACTGAAATGTTTAACAAGATGTACATTTTTAATTTTCAGGACGGATACAGCTATCCAGTTGGAGCGAGAAACCTGTTCGAATTGGTAAGTCGTCTTTATTAATACTGGCGCCAAGGAACAGTTACCTTCATTTCTATTCCGTACTTACATTTTTCTGCGCATTCTATTCAATCAAGCTTACGAAAATAGACAATATTATCACAGATTCCCCGTTCCATTGTAAAAACTTTTATTAAACTTACAAAAAGCGGAGCTTTCGGACCTCCACATGGTCCGTCTTCAGTGCTAAGTGGTTACCACGCGGTCAGTCTTTGGTTCAGCAAGCTACTCTGCTCAACCAACCAGACGAGCGACATCCGCTATCAGGTCGAACCTTGACCCGTCCAGCATTTGACGCCCATCCGGTCAGTCATGCAGAGGAGCGAGCATCCCGTCCGACCGATCGCGACGGTGACTAAACGAGAAATGACGAAGGCAAGCGCGAATCCGTTGATCGTCGACGTCTCCTCTTTCTTTAAAGCCAGCGGAGTTTAAAGTAGTCCTGCAAGATGTTTTCCAACTCCAAACCATCTTCCAATCCTGCGCATTCTTCTGCCTTGGTCTTCCTCGGTGGCCCTGTGCAGCCCGGATTTTTTCAAAATAAATCTTTCTTCGCAATATTGTCTATTGAAAATTGGACCCCGTTACGAAAAAAGATTTATTTTGAAAAAAATCCGGGCTGCACAGGGCTTACGAAAATACTAAGAAATAAGTAGCACAAAGCAGCTTTACTGTGTCAAATGAAATAAAGTTCATAACACTCAACTTCAATTACTGCAAATTCGATTACAGAGATACATTTATACTCTGATCACGATAGAATACCTCACTGCAAGCAATCATTACTACATTTCCGCACAGTGCCTACTCTCCGCACTTACGAAAAGAAGCAAATGATTGAATACCGTTATAGAATCGGTTACGTTGGAATCCTCCCTCCGTAGGATTAACAATACAAATGAATTTCTGCTAGGCATAGGAAATATTGTAACAATGAATAATGAGAGTATAAGTACATTTTTCAGTAAAATCAAGCTACTCAAACTCCTAAAAGAACTATGCAGTAGGATGTATGATAATATAGTGCATGGTAAATTTCTGACTTACAATGAACCTGTTGTGAAGAGCATGAACAACACACGTACGGAGTACAGCGATTAATGTATGAAAATATCTTTAGAAAAAAGATGAAATACCAGACGAAAATGATCCTACAGTACAAACTGCCAAAGCGTGGATAGCACAAGTGAAACAGATGATTGATCGATGCATTTCACGACGCTGCAAAGAAATTGAACAACAAAGAGATCTTGAGCATATCATGATTTTCGCTATATGCGCAGAAAGCTGCTATAAGGAAACGGTGAGTAATTCCAAAAAAGCCTGCTGCAATTGCAAAATTGTGAGACAAAGATTCAACTCCATTTACATAAGAAAGATTAACAGCCGTCCACAGTTTGTCCGCGATATCACACAGCGCGATTTTGCGTCTGGAATCAAACGTAATGTCAGATCATCCGAGTGAATAGATAGAATAAAATGCGTGAAATTACAAAGATATTCCAGTATGTACTAATAATATTAATACAATGCAAAATTTCTTAGTTGAAATTTACGGCGTATGTATCTTGTTTTTATTCTATTATTCGAATAAATCGAACAACAGTACTGACGTAGCTGTCGCAGCTACTCCGCTCCGTCTTCAGCGTCTTGTGATCTGTTTGTATTTTGGATTCGCTCAGGTGTACTGAGTTTACAGCAGTTTGTTCTTTGTATTAAACTTGTCCATATTTCACTTACAACTGATCCTCTGTCATTGTTTAAACACCTGTTATGTCTTGTAAATAACGCTTCTTAGATTTTCCTTCGTCTGTGGTGTTTTTTCTTCGCATAATCGTGTTATGTTGAAAAACCCACTGCATTCGGCGGCATGTTCTACCACTGCGAATTTTGAACTAACTTTTCCATTACTAAGTGGGCATCCATTGTTGGTGGTCGTCCTCTTCTTTGAACATGACCGTTATTTTGTATTCTTTCTTTTGCGTTCTTGTATCTAGTAATGTCCGATTGGTGTTGCTTGAATCTATCAATGATAGTACGCCCAGTTTCACCTACACAGGTGGCAGAGCAATTACAAGTCATTCCATAAACGCATCCTTGGAACATTCCATCTGGGACAGTATGTTTAACACTCCTTAGCAAGGCTCTAATATTTGGTGAAGATTTGAAAAATACTCTGAAACCCATGTTCTTCGCTAAATTTACGATTTTGTCACCGATACCGCAAAAATACGGTATCGTAATGGTTGGGACAGATGGGTCCATTGGTTCTGCAACCTGATTGATTCTTCCGTTCTGTTCTGTGAACTTTCTTCTTATTACAGAATTAACCAGGGTTTTTTGATAGCCATTGTAATATAAGGTCTTCTTTATATACCTTATTTCTTCCTCCAAGTAATCCTCATCGTATAGTTTTATCGCTCTTTCCACCATACCCTTCGTAATACCAGTGAAAACTGATCTGGGATGGTGGGAGTTGTATTGCAAGTAAAGGTCAGAGTTCGTTGGCTTTCTATGCATCGTAGTTTCGAAATGGTTGCTTTTTCTAATGATTTTCATATCTAGGAAGGGGATTTCGTTATTGTTTTCCACTTCCATGGTGAACAAAATGACACCTGGGAAAAGGCTATTTAGATGATCTAGGAAGGTCTTCTCCTTTCCCTTTTTTTATCACGGCAAAGATGTCGTCAACGTATCTTTTGAAGAAATTGGGGTAACAGTCCGGGTTCTCCATTTTAAAGGCCACTTCCTCTAAATGACCATAAAGATCTCAGCCAGGTGACAAGGAACTTCCCATTGCCATGCCTTTTTCTTGTCGGAAGAATTTGCCTTGGAATTGGAAATAATTGCCCTCCTTCAGGCAGAACTTAACCAATTGCATGATGTGGAATGGGTTTAGTTTAGTTCTTTCGTTCAACGAACTGTCATTCTCCAATAAACCCATTAATATTTCAAAGAGTTTCTCTATAGGTATGCCTGGTGAAGAGTTCTTTAACATCGTAACTGACCATGAAGCCATCCAGCGTGATGCTTAAGTTTTTGAGTTCCAAACGGAAACTACCAGAATTAATTACGTGTGAGGGACGTTTCCCTGTTAGGGGCTGGATAAGTTTCGCCAAGAAAGTACTAATTGCAGATGCGATACTACTCAAATTTGATATCACTGGTCTAAATCAGGTTGCACAACTAATGGACCCATCTGTCCCAACCATTAGGACACCGTATTTGTGCGGTATCGGTGACAAAATCATAAATTTAGCGAAGAACATGGGTTTAAAAGTATTTTTCAAATCTTCACCAAATATTAGAGCCTTGCTAAGGGGTAACAAACATACTGTCTCAGATGGAATGTCTCAAGGATGCGCTTATAGAATGACTTGTAGTTGCTCTGCCACCTATGTAGGTGAAACTGGCCGTACTATATTTGACAGATCCAAGCAACACCAATCGGACATTACCAGATATAAGAACGCAAAAGAAAGAATACAAAATAAACGGTCATGTTCCAAAGAAGAGGAAGACCATCGACAATGGATGCCCTCCTAGTCATGGAAAAGTTAGTTCAAAATTCGGCAGCGGTAGAATATGCCGCCGAATGCAGTGGGTGTTTCAACATAACACGATTATGCAAAGAAAAAATACCACAGACGAAGGAAAATCAAAGAAGCATTATTTATAAGGCATAACAGGTGTTTAAACAAAGACAGAGGATCACTTGTAAGTGAAATATGGACAAGTTTAATACAAGGAACAAATTGCTGTAAACTCCGTACACCTGAGCGAATCCAAAATAAAAACAGATCACAAGGCGCTGAAGACGGACCGGGGTAGCTCCGAAAGCTACGTCAGTACTACTGTTCGATTTATTCGAATAATAGAATAAAAACAGGAAAAATACGCCGTAAATTTCAAGTAAGAAATGAGAATAAATCTTCTTACAAACCCTGTTTGCTCACAATACAAAACATTCAATTTTCTACTTCTTTTTCACGGTATTTTGCTTTATTCATCGTATTACGATGAATAAAGCAAAATATTCGAATTATTGCATGTAATCATTAATTAAAACTTTTCATCTGTATTTTTCTAGTTCATTGCATCACAGCTTTTTATTATATGGATTAAATTGCAGAGGGGTACGGGTCGTCCATGGACCGGTCATCAGTGTTTCATGTCACTTGCTCACTCAGTTTGGTTCTTGAATCTACATCGCTGGACAAATCACGTTAGCGACATGAGCTTCCAAGTCTATCCTTGACCTCTCAAGTGCCTGTAGCCTGCCAGGTCAGTCGAATAGAAGTGCAGACAACTTCCTCAACGGTTCATAGCAGTGACAAAGTAGTAAATGAAAGCGGCAATGAAACAAAATCCCGTTACGTATCCCATCTTTCACCAATGTTTGGAACAACTGATACATGGGGCAAATGGAGCAAAGGTGGCAGCTGTTGGTAGGGCATTTTGGAAGCGAAGATGGTCAACATCAGCAAATGGCACTTTAAGCAAACATGTTTGATTTACTTAAGAAACATCGATAGGTAACAAGCAAATGGTTGCCGCTTTCATTTGTCACTTTTTCGCTGCCGTGACCGATCAGAGGGGATATTCGCACCTCTGTACCACTGACTGGGTGAGGACAGTCGCTTGAAGGGTCCGGGTTAGACTCGAAAGCCTACTCAGTCGGCTGAGTATATGGGTTTGCGGCTCCAACGAACTGACTCAGCCGGTGATGTAGATACGCTGATAACGGATGGGGTTACTTACACCCCCAAAGCTACGCCTAAACGTCTTTTAGAATGAAACAACCAGGAACAAGTTGCAAAAAGACAACACATGAAAAATGAAACAAGCTCGCTTTGTGAATGAAATGAAATAAAGGGAGCTTGCTTCTCAAACGATCCCTAATGAAGCCATTTCTTTTCAATAATGTTTGTCTTCTTTTTACTACTAAACTCTTAATCATACAGCCATTATGACATTTTGTTAATTGTGGTTACACATAACAAACAAGTTCAACGGATACATGAACTGTCCTTCACACTTGTTATGTTACAATCTATCGATCCCTTAGAAAGAACATGACTTATAGATTAGGCCGTTTAACAGAAGAAAATTTAAAAAATTCACTTTTCAATTGTAAAGAAACTGTCCCAATTGTAAAGAAACTGTCCCTGATCCGATCTAAAAATTTTAGTAACATGGTCTGTACAGACTGCAAAGTATTCCATAAAATACGCTAAAAGTCAATTGGACAGAGACATTACCTGCTAATCAAGTGATAAAATTCTGCTGTGAAGTATACCCCATGTAATGCTTGATCATCGAAGCAGCAGTACAACACTTACGACCGTGCCTTTATAGCACATACGCCAAGCTATCGCGAATTTGACGCAAAGTGCAGAGTTTTCAACCTGGGCTCTTTACATTATCCAAGCAGGGAGACAAAAGTACAAAGCTCAAGATAACTTTTCTAGATCACTGTTGAAAGAGTATGCGATGACCAAGACTACATTTTATGAGTAGTGACATTTATGTGAAAGCATTTGTAGTATCAATAAACAACATAATCAATATTGTATCAAATGGTATCAACAAACAATACCAAATAAATAGTACCAATAAACAATTATTACGGTTACAACCACGTCTTTCATCGAGCCCTACGCAAACTCGATGTTGTACTGAACATCTATGAGACAAAAAACGCTACATCTAAAGCAGAAAGTTCCCGTTACATAGGTAAGTACGGTAGAACCTCCAGAACTGGGCAGTACACGTTCACCACCTCCTGTAGTTGGCTTCATTTTCACAGCCTCGACAAGCGTCGCATGTATTCAATGAAAGACTTCGAATGCATTGACCACCGCTGTAAGTTGTATGCCGATCACATGGACAGTGGCATGTAATGTT
This sequence comes from Trichuris muris, assembly GCA_000612645.2. Lineage (NCBI taxonomy): Eukaryota > Metazoa > Nematoda > Enoplea > Trichinellida > Trichuridae > Trichuris > Trichuris muris. The sequence continues at coordinate 1,382,111 of CBXJ02000361.1, read as the reverse complement.
AACTTACCCGCTATAAGCTGAACAGTTGAGCTTATTCTACACTAAAGAGTACGTGATGACGGCTTTATGCCTTTGTTGCATTATTTGATCCTTCACATTGCTAATACCGCATTCATACAACACTCACCAAGTGCTTTTGCACTTCGACAGCTTGCCGTTCCGGTGTTTATGGTATCAATGGTTGCGCATTGCTTTGTTCAACTTTGACACGCAAACATGTTTTGGTTTCAGAGAAGTGTTGAATGTTAAACGGGCCTGCTCCCGTTCCTCCTTATTGTACCGTTTAGCCTAGCACACACTTAATAGCAAACGGTTCGCTTGTAAACCGGCAGCCATCATTGATAGTACTTTCTCCACTTATGCTTCTGACAAAAAAATTAACAGACCAAACCTGACTCTTCTCTCCGATTGAATTATTAATACGCGAAACAATAATAAATGTACTGACCATTTACATTCCGAATTTTGCTGTTTTGATTAATTACATTTCGTATATTCCCCAATTACAGCTGCACAAGAAAGCAAAGTACATGCATGTATCGTTACCGGAAGTCTAATTCCTCATGTTGACCACCTCATATGTTGCTCAGTTTGCTGAAGCTCCTTCGGTGGTCTACTTACACAGGCTAAGTTCTATTAAAAATTCTGCGAATGCACAAATGCGATTGCGCGAATGCGTTCACAATTTATCAACAAACGTTGCAACTATGAAATATTTGTTCATGTATTCTATGTACCAAATCGCAGCTAATAAAGAACCTTTTGTTCTTCATTGCGCAATTACCTAGTTCATTTATTCATTCAATTTCGTTCATCCAAACTAGGAAGTACACTTTACATGCGGCTTCTATAATTTTGCATCTAATCAGTGCAGTCTGTACAAATTTCGGCGAGCACTACATTTTCTTGTACATGCGCGAGTGAAACTTGAAGTTTCATCAAGATATGGCTTTGAAAATAATCGTACAATCAGGTGCACATTTATTAGGTTGATAAGAAAGGAATGTCGTTTTTTTGTTATACTAAACTTTGACGCTTGTTCTACGGTAATCTTTTATTCAAGTATATTCGAGTGTTATATCACAGTAAAGCTCATTCTTCGCTCTTGCGATTATTGCTATTTGTTCTGTGCGTTCTATTCACTGTTGGTGGTTTTTGGACGTTATGTCAAGGATGAACAAAATGCAAATTCGGACTCTTTTGTTGTCTGAGTTCAAAATAAGACGAAAAGCTTCGGAAGCAGTTCGCCATATTAACCAAGCATTTGGCCATGGAAACGTCATCAATCGTACAGCTCAACGTTGGTTCAAGCGGTTTCGTACCGGAGACGATGGAGCCTTGAAGATATGGAGCATGGCAGGCGCTTTTCCAAGGTTGACGACGACGAATTGAGGACCGTTATTGAAGCTGACCCGCGCAAGACAACTCGAGAGGTTGCAAAAGAGCTAAATGTCAGTTGAACCTGCGATTGTCACACATTTGAACAAAATTGGAAAGTCAAAAAAGCTCGACAAATGGGTCCCGCACGAGCTGAACGAAAGTCAAAGAATGCGCCGGTATGAAGTTTGCTCTGCGCTTGTTTTACGCAACAAAAATGAACCTTTTCTCGATCGCATTGTGATATGCGACGAAAAATGGATTCTGTACGACAATCGGAAGCGATCAGCGCAGTGGATCGATCGAGGTGCAGCACCGAAACAATTTCCCAAACCGAACCAGCAACAAAGGAAGGTTATGGTCAGCGTTTGGTGGTCGAGAAGAGGATTATTCTCCTACAGCTTCTTCAAACCTGGCGAAACCATCACCGCCGAGAAGTATTGCCAGGAAATCGAAAAAATGCACCAACAACTTCAGCGCAGATATCCAATATTGGTCAATAGAAAGGGACCAATTCTTCTTCATGACAATGCAAGACCACACGTTTCACAAAGGACCATCCAAAAACTGCATGACCTGGGTTATGAAACTCTGCCTCACCCAGCGTACTCACCAGACCTGTCTCCAACAGATTACCACTTTTTCAAACATCTGGACAGGTTCCTTCAAGGCAAGGTCTTCAAAAATGAAGAAGAGGCAAAAAATGCCTTCGAAGAATTTGTTGCATCCAGGACACCACAGTTCTAAGCTACTGGGATAATGAAGCTAGTTTCTTATTGGCAGAAGTGTATAGATTCCAACGGTTCTTATTTCGACTAGTAAAATTTATTCTAAGCTGACATATACTGTTTTAAACTTGAAAGGGAAAAAACGACATTCCTTTCTTATCAACCTAATATATCATATGCGTCAGACACGTTCATTGAAACACACCATCCTGACGGTAACGATTTGATAAAATGAGTAGACAAACACTAAGAAAGTTTACTGCCTCTAGGACCTTAAGCCTATGCATACGCATCGTTCAGGGAAGTCCATCTCTTTGTGAACTCAACCATGGCATACATACGTCATGAGATCTATTTTAAGACAGAATATCAGTATTTCTCTTGACACATTAATTTCACGCGCCACCAATAGATTATTACATTGAACAACCTAAATTTTTCATTCTCTTTCAATAGGATTGCACATAGTTCCCTATTTATTTATTTCAGATATCACTAGATATCATAACGCACACTGACTGTGCCGTCCGATTACAAAAGTTTTGCTACTCGGAACAGGGCAAAATAACAACTGAAATATATAAAGAACTGTGCAGGTGTATAAAAAGAGAACGATCAACTATTTGAACAATGGATGCTTTGTAACGTGTTTCCTGTTTGTTATGGTCGTATTCCGGATTTCCTGTTTTTGATGATGCACGTAATGAATCTGCAAACGCCCTACCAGCGGATGGAGGGTGCTTATTAGAAATATCACTGGTCAAGAACACTTACCGTAGCTTTCAGAACCAGCTCGTTCCGAAAGCTACGATAGACGCTGGACCTGTAATATTTCTAATAAGCGCCCATCCATCCGCTGGTAGGACATTTGCAGATGCATTACAGGTATCATCGAAAACGGGAAAGCCGGACTACGACCATAACAAACGCTCAACTATATCATTACAAAACGTCCCATTTTCAAAAACACAACATACATTAGAGGAATCGAATTAACTTTCATACGGAAAAATGGGAACATCTTGGCAAAGCAAAAAGCTAAAGTAACTTCAAAGATAACCCATAATTCAGAGCATTCTCTCGAATTTCCTTCATTTTTGTGTAGTGCAGCATTTTTGATAATTCCATTAACCAATGCGAGGGAATGCAAAAGTAACATAATGCAAAAGCACGAGGAACTAACAACTGACAAGCAGCCTATACACCAAAACGCGTACGCGAATTAGAATAGGCAGAAAAACAATTACAATGATCTCCTTACTGCATGAACACCTTGTGTCTGTGCAATACGGAACGGCAACACTGCTCCAAGTCCTTCATACTTCAGCCGATCACTGACGAACACTGGCATCGGTCTGTTGTGACAATTTCTCTATGCAATGTACTAAAGTACGCAAAGGTCTTCCTAAAAATTTGATTTACAGGTACCAACACAAAAACTGACGCATAAAAAATACCAGTCATATTAGAGTTAAACAATTGCTGCTCAGCCTTTCTTTCCATAACGCCAGCTATGTCCATATGCATCCACGACTTGCATAGAGTGAACTCCTGAATTTAAACAGCGGAAAAGACTGCGCATAAAAATTTCGTCAAAATAATACTTGCAGAAAGGCAGCAGCAGTGCAAGAACCAGCCATTCCTTTGAAGGCAGACTTATTAGTATTGCATAAATCAGCCACGTTTGATACAATGCATTCAGAATAATGCTTGAACAGCGGCATTCGCCATACGCGATCACCAGTAACTTTCCCAGCATCGCTCATCTGCTGCCACAAAGAATCACAATTTGAAAACACACCAGTTGCAGCGCATCCGAGCGCTACCCCGATTGAACCTTTAAAATCAAATGGAAAAGTAGAAATTTGAATCCTAAAACAAACCTGTCAAAGTGGCAATGTCAATCACAACAGAAGGATTGAAGGAATCCGCGTAACAGAGTGCATCAGCCAAAATCAGGCGGCCCTCAGCATCCGTATTGTCAATCTGGACACAAACAATGAGTCATTTCTAAGCATTGCTCAGTTACTTCAGTATCTACCTCTATAGATTTACCATTCATTGCATATACGACATCGCCAGGTTTGCTTGCCTTTCCTCCGGGCATATTTTCCACCAGAGGCATTAGGCCGATTATGTCGAAGGGTAACTCGGTTCCAAGTTTAGCTAATGTATCTATAGTACTTAGAACACAAGCTGCACCCGTCATGTCCGCTCTCATGCTTGCCATAAAATCAGAAGGCTTCAGGGATACACCACCACTTCAACTGTTAGCATGAAATAAACGCAAAGGCAAATGTATTAGCGAACCTGTCAAAGCAAACACCCTTTCCAACAAGACAAACTGGTGGGTTCTTATTCATCTTAGATTTCAAATGCACCTCCAGAAATACGGGTACTTCAACTGAACCTTTCGCAACTGAGAGAAAAGCACCCATTTTCATCTCCTCTGCCCATCGTTGATCGCTTAAAACTTAACATTACACTCGACGTTGGGCAAAAAATGTACTTTCCAGCTTACCGCATTATTACTTGCACATTAGGATGACAACTTAATTTTTCGCCTGCAAATTTGGCAAATCGAACAGGCGTCATCATGTTTGCCGGCATGTCGGCAAGCCTGCGGACAAGATTTTGGCCTGAAGCAAACATTTTTCCTCTTTGCCAGAGTTCCTCAAACTGCGAAACCGGTTGTCTGCAAAAACACTAAAGAAATTTCGCCCCAATGTGGCGTCAGCACACTACCCCGCATTGTACAGATGGAAACTTATAGCCGGCTTTCGATCTTCTGGCTTTGATTTTAGTTCATCGAAAGCAAAAGTGCTCAAAAAGGCACCTTCCGCTGCAGCTGAAACTAAAAAAGTGCAATCATAATATTGTGTGTGCAAAACTTACCGTCCGCGAAGCCACAAGGATCAACGAAAACCTCTGTTACTCCAACATCCCGCAAAGCAATAGCACCAGCTAAAATTCAGCAAATGAACACTACCAGGATAAGACGAATTTACAACCAGCGATCGCATTTCTGACACTTTCCCGGCCTTCATCCAACTGCTCGCTTTCAACATATCCTTGTCCAATTTTTCCTAACCCTACGGCTGCAACGAAGCCGTACTTCTATGACACAATTACATCAGTGAGCAAAAGCACTCCTAATATTTACCTCGCCTAATCCGCAAACTACTCTCGCCTGCCCAGTTTCAATTTTTGTACAGCTAAAACAGCAATTAATCAAATGTAACGAAAACACAGTCAACAGACATCCCATCTGTTCAAAATGGACAAGAATTGTCCACCAGTCTCGCCATTGAATGACTTCGCAGCAAATGTAAGCTTCTCCATGTCAATATGTGTACCTGGCTCAGGCAGGAAAGTTCCGAGGATCAAACCATTGCGCTGAACAGAAGAACAAGCGTGATACTCACGGAATATACGAAGCTAAGACATACTACGGATGCCATACTCTTGAATGAGGTCCGAAAAAGACAGGCGGATTTGACGGAAGTGGAAGACTTGACGAGTAATCGGAGGCTTAATACAAACATGTTCAGGACACAGACACTGATCAGTTGGTCTTTCTCTTCTACCTAGGACAGGAGTAAATTATGAACTGAACGAAAAGCAGTTTCCTAGACAACCACGCTGCTAGATAGAAGACAACTATTTTCTCGGCTACGTGACCTGGGACGTAGCATAACGAGTTCAACTCAAAATGTTGTATTTCTCTCCACTCCCTAAAACTCGTAGGGTAAACGGTGTTAAGAACTTTGAATTTTCATTTAAACACAATCAAAAGGTCATAGCAGCGATATTTCGACTTCAGTGAAGCAGAGGGAATGGAAAATATTTTTTTAATGAAAGGTGAATATTATTACAATGACAGCTGCATTTAGAAACGGCATTTTAGCAGGAATTACCAATAACAGAAAGATGAAATGATACCGCACAATAGCGGAAAACAGGTTAACTAAACGTTTAACAACAGCATCACATTCGCCTCATTATGCGATTACCCTTATTAAAAGTGAATGTTTGTAGAACCATTCTGGCTTCCGGGTGCTACATGTCAACTGGCCCCCGGCCCAACTGGCCCCAGGCCTCACTGGCCCCAGGACAAATTGGCACTGATGCGATTTGATTGGCTGAGCCCGACTCGGCGGCCTGCGTGATTGGTCGACGCAGCGCGATTCTATTCGTCGTCATGCGTGATTGGCCGCCCTAGGCGCGATTCTATTCGTCGTGCGTGATTGCCCTGCGCACTTCGCTGCGGCGCATGGACGCAGAACTCCAACTTGCACGGCACCTTATCGAGTCGCATGACTTGTTTGCGCCAGTCTCCACATTTAATCGTCCACCCAACATGGATAACCAGCGTCATCGCATGCCTTGATCTTATCATCTCACGTACTATTCCTGGGATAACCGAGCAGACGCCGAATGCTTTGAGACGGTTTTGCTGCGTTGCTGGTCTGCTCGGGTGCATTACGCGTCACCTCCACTAAACCGGCATCGGAACAACGGCTGATCAGAAGAAATTGTCTAAACAGAGTACATCATTTGTGTTGAAGGTTCGCAGCGGCTCTCTCAAACAATTTCAAATATACCCCGTAAGGAGAGAAGCACAGTTGTAAAATTAGAAATGTTCCACAAGGGGCCACTGAACACAGCAACGACGGAAGAGGGCAGATACATCGGAAAAGGCGAGGGAAGAAGGAAGGATGCTGATTTTAAATGATGTCCGGGAATCGCCGCAGGAATTCATGGAAATCGGGGTTCCCAGTAGAAGTTTTCCGTCAGACCCACGCTTATCTTTTCACGACCGACTGGACAGACGCGCCCGTCAGTAGTCTCCAAGGAAACCATTGGTCACTCTATCTCGCTATTTTCAAGAATTACAGGAAACAAAACACCATCTCGCGAAGCGCTATCGCTCCAGCTGCTTATGGCGCTCAACGATCACTGCATTTGCCAAAAATTTTGCAACAATTTAAAGAACCAACATATTTGCATGAAAGACAGTCTGGAAGCGCTATTGTTTCTCTCTACATAGCAGCGTTAATTGTTCCCTATTCATTTCGGCTGCATAAATACGTTTAGCTTGTTCCATTTTACTATAGTTTCAGCTTGCTCTGTCATTGTTGAAGACTCGCTGTATCTTCTTGGTATGATCGTTCTTCTGAAGTTGTTTTGCTTGCCCTGTCACTTCCCACAGTTCACGAAATGCTGCACAAATTCATTGATCGAATGCCCAAAGAAGAAAAGCCGCCAATACAGCAGGGAATACCTAATACCCTAAGTGATAGGCCATTTCGCCAGTTGTCCGATAAAAATGATAATGAATTCGACCGCCTCCTCTTTCATACTGAAGTGAGATTACTCTCGAAAGGTACATGCTTAACGCGGTTTCACGAGCTCTTCGGCTCAGTTGTTTAATTTTTTGATCAGCACGACTATCCTCATTGCGAACATTTGCGCAAATCTACAATGGATGCAGCCTACGTGGTCAGTTTAATATTTCAGATTCAACAAAAGGAACAAGCAGCTCCAATGGAACGAACAAAATATGAATAAAACGAACGCTCCAATCAGCGCATTCCTATCGTCTGTGCCCTGAAATTAAAATCATAGCATATTTGATACGCATCCTCTTGTTGCATACGTGATGGAAGGATGTCTGCTTTTCGGCCGACGCCGTAGTCGACCTACGTTAGCCGCCCGTGCCCTGAAATTAACATCATAGCATGATTTTAATTTCAGGGCACAGACGATAGGAATGCGCCGATTGGAGCGTTCGTTTTATTCATATTTTGTTCGTTCCATTGGAGCTGCTTGTTCCTTTTGTTGAATCTGAAATATTAAACTGACCACGTAGGCTGCATCCATTGTAGATTTGCGCAAATGTTCGCAATGAGGATAGTCGTGCTGATCAAAAAATTAAACAAGTGAGCCGAAGAGCTCGTGAAACCGCGTTAAGCATGTACCTTTCGAGAGTAATCTCACTTCAGTATGAAGGAGGAGGCGGTCGAATTCATTATCATTTTTATCGGACAACTGGCGAAATGGCCTATCACTTAGGGTATTAGGTATTCCCTGCTGTATTGGCGGCTTTTCTTCTTTGGGCATTCGATCAATGAATTTGTGCAGCATTTCGTGAACTGTGGGAAGTGACAGGGCAAGCAAAACAACTTCAGAAGAACGATCATACCAAGAAGATACAGCGAGTCTTCAACAATGACAGAGCAAGCTGAAACTATAGTAAAATGGAACAAGCTAAACGTATTTATGCAGCCGAAATGAATAGGGAACAATTAACGCTGCTATGTAGAGAGAAACAATAGCGCTTCCAGACTGTCTTTCATGCAAATATGTTGGTTCTTTAAATTGTTGCAAAATTTTTGGCAAATGCACTGATCGTTGAGCGCCATAAGCAGCTGGAGCGATAGCGCTTCGCGAGATGGTGTTTTGTTTCCTGTAATTCTTGAAAATAGCGAGATAGAGTGACCAATGGTTTCCTTGGAGACTACTGACGGGCGCGTCTGTCCAGTCGGTCATGAAAAGATAAGCGTGGGTCTGACGGAAAACTTCTACTGGGAACCCCGATTTCCATGAATTCCTGCGGCGATTCCCGGACATCATTTAAAATCAGCATCCTTCCTTCTTCCCTCGCCTTTTCCGATGTATCTGCCCTCTTCCGTCGTTGCTGTGTTCAGTGGCCCCTTGTGGAACATTTCTAATTTTACAACTGTGCTTCTCTCCTTACGGGGTATATTTGAAATTGTTTGAGAGAGCCGCTGCAAACCTTCAACACAAATGATGTACTCTGTTTAGACAATTTCTTCTGATCAGCCGTTGTTCCGATGCCGGTTTAGTGGAGGTGACGCGTAATGCACCCGAGCAGATCAGCAACGCAGCAAAACCGTCTCAAAGCATTCGGCGTCTGCTCGGTTATCCCAGGAATAGTACGTGAGATGATAAGATCAAGGCATGCGATGACGCTGGTTATCCATGTTGGGGGGACGATTAAATGTGGAGACTGGCGCAAACAAGTCATGCGACTCGATAAGGTGCCGTGCAAGTTGGAGTTCTGCGTCCATGCACGGCAGCGAAATGCGCCGGGCAATCACGCACGACGAATAGAATCGTGCCTAGGGCGGCCAATCACGCATGACGACGAATAGAATCGCGCTGGGCCGGCCAATCACGCATGACGACCAATAGAATCGCTCTACGTCGGCCAATCACGCAGGCCGCCGAGTCGGGCTCAGCCAATCAAATCGCATCAGTGCCAATTTGTCCTGGGGCCAGTGGGGCCTGGGGCCAGTTGACGTGCTCCGCTTCCGGGTGCTTATTTTAGGGCGAGAATTCCTAGGCCAATGGACTAATATTTTGAAAACAGTACCACCTAGATGGCCGGTAGGAGAGCATTTTCTGAACCATCGTGAGGTTAAGTCCGTTCTATGACCGCGTCTTCTTGATACTCAGGTTGTTATTGCCCTTGATCACATGGAGAAGCGATAGGGACGGAAAGGTATTGTAGTGCTTCGCATGGTATTTAAAGGAGAACGTTACTTGAAAATCCTTTTTGTAATCGTTGATCTACCTTGGTTGTGTCTTGGGATGGAATAAAGCGCAAAGACACAACAGGTATCTTTGAATAGATTCGCAGTAAATGTTGGAAATGTTTGCGCAAGGTTGAAGATATCATCGCAACTACCGAATCTTACTTGCGCACATTTACCTGGATAAGGTCATCTTTACGTCGTACTTATTTCCTTGATTAGTACAGCGGTGGCTAGATCTGTAAGTAGTGGTTCTCTCTTCATAGCTCTAGCTTATTATTTGCCTTCTGCTGCTCTCCTGCACAATTTAATAGGTTGTGGACCCAGCACGCTTCCTGTGCGCGATTCAACTGTAAAAAGGAAGAATTTAAATTTACACACGCTCAGTCAGGGGTGAAGGAAAAGGGTTCTTTGAACACGTGTACAGCAGATTAAACAAACAGGCTCTTAACCGGCGAACATGGCCTTTTGACCGCTGTTATTTGACCGCTACAGAACTTATTGTCCTTCATTCTACGGTTACTACTATTGTTTACGCGGTTCAACACACGCACACACAGTTGAGAGGCTGGGTATACTGTCCAACTCTGAGCCTTCGCTCCCATTCGCAGGGCGTTGTTCCAACTTACAGAATTTTAGTCTCATTTTTTAATCACAGCTTTTCCCCGTTTAATCAGACGCCTTCTTTTATTTCCAAAAAAGACCAACCAATCAGGGTACAGGACACCTTACCGCGAAAATACCTTACCGCCAGGACACCTTACCGCGGGACACCTTACCGCACGGACACCTTGCCGCGGCCGCCGGAGCGCTGATCACTAGTCTCCGCTCGTTGATTGGTTGATCAACGTTAGAACCACTGATGAATTGTTGATTTGGTTTGACCCGCTGATGAAATACTGTCTATGCTGCTACCGGCGAATCTTTCTTTCTGTGTTCTGACAGCTGCTTCAGGCAGTAAACGTGTCGTGTGAGTTTCGTCTGTCCGCCTCCTTTAGTCTGGATCTTGAAGAATACCTATCACTGTCGCCTGTGTCCCCTCCACCCTCGTTCAACCGCTGACCTTGCTATTCCCAGTGTTGCTGTTACCCAGGAATCGGTCGCTCAGGCTCAACCACGCAGCAACATAAAGATATAACGTTTTACTGCCAACACACGTATGTACACAACCGCGCAGGAAAAAGCATTCAGCGGTGCCGGTCACCGACAACTAACTGACTATATATAGTTTCTCGCTACACGTCGATTATGTAAATTGGTTCTGCGCTATCTATGCACCGATAAGCTAATTCGGTAAGCGTACGCTGACCTGTTATGGTAAATAGCGCAGATAGCCTTGCGGCATAGCCGCAACACCCAGGAACATATTCCTTTCAACAGGATCGTTTTATTCTTCGTCAAATGATAGCTCTCGTAAAGTAGCCACAGATATTTTCGTAATGCGCATTCAACTTCGCGACAAATAATGCAATGTCGGCTACCAATAATTTCTTGACCCTATGGTGCATGCTTATGCATAGGAAAAAACAATGAGCACACGTATTTACATGGTTTGTACATCATGGGACTTGGTCGAAGCCAGCGGGCTGCAAGGTGGACGACTCCTACAATCACAATATTACCAATACTTCATACGTCGGTAGGGACACTGAAACCCTAACCTGGTTCAGTTCATCATGAAATTGTGTGCTATTCCGCGCAAATAGAGCACGGGAGCTTGATGGTCGAACCTACCTACCAGGTCCAGAATCCGCCTGTCCGCCCGGATGTACTTCGCCCGTTTGTACCGGGGATGTTCCCCTCTGACGTATTCTTCATACATGTTGTCCTGCCCGGACTGGACTTTCCTCAGCCCATCTATGAACCTCCATAGAGTAGGGTGTTCAACACCGAATTCGCTTCTCAGACGGCGGTGGGCCGCTTCGGCATAGTTGTTCGTCCGATTACTGCCCACCACCGTTCTTCGGTAGGTTGACCACATCCTTGGAGGAAACATGGCGGGGAGGCGTTTGCCGGAGCGGTTCAAGATACCTATGTAGGTTCTCCTGAACCACTGGAAGGTGTTACGCAGCTCTACTGGAAGTACGTCCAGAAGAGCTGCTGCAGCCACATCCAGTTCCGGGATTGGCACAAAAGCGAGCGAGATAATCATCCGGGCGGATAAGGCGAACTCAGGCTCCCTATTGTACCTGGTCAGTAGCTGTTCTACAGCCAACTGCTTCTTCATATTTTGCATCAGATGGAAGAAGCATCCGATTATCTACACGTTCGGGAAATTAGCCGCAGCGCTGTTCATAGTGGCTTTCTCGAAGTCCATGGAAATGGACTCCGGAGAGAACTGCGGCCACATCTCCTTCACTGCCGCAAACATGCGGCTGTACGTAACTTCCTGCTTATTTGGGAGAAGGGCGTAGAGGATCGGGAACACGAAGCCCTCACGCTCAGCTAGCAAAACATATACCTGAACAAATAGCCCTGGGGCAATCTTGAATGTCCCGTCAGCGTAGAGGGTCTTCATGAGCCCGCTCCACGTGCCGTGCGACTGGCGCCCGAAAATCAGAATACGGTCGTTGTCTCCCAAACCAGAATCGTATAGAAGGAATCGTTCTTCCAGGTTGCCATAGATCTGGTAGACCTCAGGGATAACAATTGAAGCCCGGTTAACTGGCTCCGCTGGGGCTGCACTGATCGCTTTGCGTGCCCTGCGCACCAATTTTTTCATTGCCTCGTCTTTCGGTAGCTGTCCCCTGACGGCGACCGAAATCCCGAAAGTAGACTCGTTCACAACCACGCGTGGAGTCTCCTGGGTTGCTTCAGCTCGCCGCCTCATGGTCGTCATAACGGAGGAAGCCTCGACACCGGCGGCATTGCTACCGTGCGAATGCTCGTTGATTCTCTTCAGTACCTCTCCGGTGGACAACATTGTATGGATCCTAGCCTTGCAGACATCTGAATGACGTCTATCACAGCGCCAGAACTTTACAGTCCCATCACTGCTAAGTCGGTCGAAATGGAAAAGATGCCCTTCGTGGTCCATCTTCTCTCTGTTCCTTATCGAACTTGTTCGCGACATATCCGTAAGCTTAATAGATGATTGTTATTTGATGTCACGGTTGATGATACGCAGATAAAAGTTCATGGTACCTGTAAGAATCTCACCAACAACTGTTAGGGACTTCAAACGACTGTTACAGACTTCAAACGTTACTTGTACAGAAAACGCATACAGAAAACACAAACACGCACTACTGACTGGTTGGTGAATTTACTGTCTGTTAAATAGGTTTGATGATGTGTCAAGTGGCCATTAGGACCGACAACGTCATCAGTATTGTTAAAAGAATCATGTTAGTAGAACGTCATCAGTATCGTTTCGGTGAGGGTTTCCTTCCGGTGCGTTTCTCCTGGCCATGTACCCCGCAGGCGACAGGTAGGCGACAGGTCGGAAGGCGGATGTGGGGACTTGCCGCTGACCCACGTATCCATCCACGCCATGTACCCCTGCTATGCACGTCAGCCCAGGTCGGGAATGAGTGAAAATGACCCCCGCCCACCGGATGCTCCTTGTCATGGTATCCTGGAATTATTCAACAGCGTCTTTGTCATTTCAAACGTTACTTGTGCAACATCCAAACTTGAAGCATACTAGCGAAGTAGAAACAAAACTGCCAAGACTCGATGGACAGCATCAGAATCAAGAACTAGCCAGCACTGTAAGGAAAATCGAAAAATTTCATATCGACTCCGGTAACCAATCAACGAGCGGAGACTATTTGTTGTCGGCGCTCCGGCGGCCGCGGTAACGTGTCCGTGCGGTAAGGTGTCCCGCGGTAAGGTGTCCTGGCGGTAAGGTATTTTCGCGGTAAGGTGTCCTGTACCCAACCAATCAGACGCCTTCTTTTATTTCCAAAAAAGACCAACCAATCAGACGCCTTCTTTTATTTCCAAAAAAACCCAACCAAAGCTTTCGGACCTCTCGTGGTCCGTCATCAGTGGTAAATGGTCACTGCGCAGCCAGTCTTAGGTTCAGCAAGCTACTCTGCTCAACCAACCAGACGAGCGACGTCTGATTGGTTGGTCTTTTTTGGAAATAAAAGAAGGCGTCTGATTTTGGTCTTTTTTGGAAATAAACGGGGAAACGGGAAAAGCTGTGATTAAAAAATGAAACTGAACAAAAATGCACCCAGTTACAAAAGAAGAATATTTTCATCAACAAATATGGCTGCACAGGGCCACAAGAGAGAAGACAACGGTAGAAGAGTGCACGGTTGGAAGATGATCGTCAGATGCAGGGAACATCAAGGCAGGACGCTTTAAACTCTGTGAGTTTAAAGGAGAACGTCGACGATAAAAAGTGATAACCCTTTCCGTTTGTCATTCTCGTTGTGTCACTGTCGCGGTCGGTCGGTGGGGATGCTTGCTTCTCGGCATAAGTGACCGGATGGGTGACAAATGCTGGACAGGTCACGGTTTCGACCTGATAGCGGATGTCGCTCGTCTGGTTGGTTGAGCAGAGTAGCTTGCTGAACCTAAGACTGGCTGCGCAGTGACCATTTACCACTGATGACGGACCACGAGAGGTCCGAAAGCTTTGGTTGGGTTTTTTTGGAAATAAAAGAAGGCGTCTGATTGGTTGGTCTTTTTTGGAAATAAAAGAAGGCGTCTGATTAAACGGGGAAAAGCTGTGATTATAAAATGAAACTGAACAAAAATGCACCCCGTTACAAAAGCAGGGCGTTGTTCCAACTTACAGGATTTTAGTCGAAAATTTGTGAGGCACTACTACCCTTTATAGGCTATACTATTTCATTGTGGGACTTTGCTCCCAGGTTCAGGATTTTGATTCAAGTTGTACGGTTTCGGTCCAACAATTGCTACCCATGATGCTAACGTGCCGGCCGATGAGACCACGGCCCAGCTACGTAGACACTTGTAAAGCCTCTAGAATAAGGGAATGTCTAACATAAATTATGCGGCGGTCGAATGTCCTGTACCCTGTTGAATTTGCTCTTTCTTTGGTATGCTAACGTAATTACATAACGGGCCTGCGCGATGCTTTCTTTGATGAAGCGAGCGAGGAGATCAATGGCAGCGCAAAGGCCTGTTCCATAGCTCTTAACATGTGACAGTTTATGTGCTGGCAGGCTAAATTTAGTCTTAACCAATCTTTGTGGTTTGTTACCTCCCGTTGAGGTATCCTCATTGTGGATCAGCAATATCGCAACCGTTTGTGCAGCAACATATTCCCCATTCGACGCGAAGGTCAAAAGGTTATCAACCCCGAACATCTTTAAGAATTATCAATAATTAGCTCGAGTTATCAAGAATGTGTAACTTACATGATGCCATAATGAGCTGAACGTATTGTGAAAGGGGCGAATTCGATACCTTTCCATTTACGATAAAAACAAAACGTTTTACCTCAAATGGACGTTCCACCGCTTTCAATTGCAAGAATGATCTTCCCCGTAATAAATTCAATTCACAAAAGTACTTTAGCTTGAACACAATTCATTGGAAGGAAGGATGCTCAAGTTCTAATTCAGGTAATATTACTGTCTTGAGCGTGATAAGGTGTTTTGTTTTCTCTCGTTCATTGCTCAAGCATTGGTAAGTCATTCTTTTATCACTTAACACCCGGTTGATTATACCTTTTTGTCTCCTCTTTCGTCGTCAGTTGCAGATTTGGAAAGAAAATATTGTAACTGTGCATGGAAGCTGTGGCAAGTGAATTTGCGTTCGCATAAGTGAATGTTTAGCTGTAAAGAAAGAAAGCGTGCAATGGCAGTTTGCAGGGAAAACTTGTTTAATTTCGTGTTGGTTCTTTAATAATTGAAATGCTCACATTTCTAAGCGGTTCTAATGCCAGACTTAAATTTTGTAGTCCGTCTTTCTAACATGTTTAATGACGTTGGAGGCGTGACAACTGAACTCTTAATCACTGCATGTAAAGTTAAATTCATTAGCCGCCTGAATATGTTTATCGCCTTATGTTTCAATTGCGTTCATGTCGGTTTAAGCAATGTACTAACCAGAAGCAAGAGATATTATAGTAACAAGGCGTTTCATAATTATGAAAAAGATTAAATGATACGGTATCCTTGTTCAGTGAGCTTTAATTGATGAAGTTTTCGGGACGTACGTGTTCCGTCGTCAGCGCAATACCAATTTGTCTTCACATACCAGTGTCATTTCTTATCTACAATTATCACAACCAGCACGAAATTAAACAAGTTTTCCCTGCAAACTAACATCGGACAAATAGGAATTGCGCTGACGACGGAGAAAGTACGTTCCGAAAGCTTCCCCAATTAAAGCTCATTGAACAAGGATACCGTATCGTTTCATCTTTCTCTATATGCTAACCAGTGGATTCTTGGCTTATTTTCAAAACACTGACGTTGCTGAAACGCACGGAAGCATCGGTATTTCGTAATAGCCTAGCTTTACCGTCAGCAGTAGAAAGGCACGGAAAGGTCATTCTATCGCTAACGTCGCAGTTTACGTTTCAGCTATTGTAGTGGACATGATATTTCGAATCAGCAAAAGTAGTAATCTAATGTTTCCTTGCCTTTTCATTGAATTTTCCGTTCGTAATTTCCAAACTTTTGTTGTGGCCTTTTATGCACAGTTTTCGGGTGGAATAATCACCCGTTCTTAGTGCTATTTTTGTCATCTGCCCGGTCAACGAAAAGGTGCCGAAGACGAGTCATCATTGCACCCGAAAGCTGTGCTTAGAAAACCTTCATCAACCAAAGTTGAAAAATTGTGGATAAGAAAATCTATGGGAAAGCAGAAAAGTTGAGAAGGTCCCGTTAGGAACACAAAGTTCCAAACAATGAAATGCTACTGCTCAATACCATTAAAAGTGAAGCGCTTTGCAGTGCAGTCAAATGTACGTTCGTTATAGGCAACTAGGGGTATTTTGGTTGCTTAGTTTCGGGTTGTTCTTATTAATAGGAACCGAAATTCATCTCTCACTTTCGTTTCTATTTAAGACGACTCGGATATTGACTCGTAGTGGGTGACAGGAAATGACTCTGGTATGTGCCGGTGTTTTTGCAGCCTGTTTAAGCGGTAGCAATTTAAGCGAGTAGGACTGGTCCTTGGCATCTTCGAGTCGTCAAAAGAAGAAAAGGCTGGCGAAGTTGGACAGCTTACTGTAGCTGCCAAGCATTTCAACGAGAAGGTTGCCGGAAAACTGCTATCATTACTTCAAAAGTATTTCGTGCTCATAACCTCCTTACCCATTCGAAATAATAGATTTTAGGTCAGAAGAAGTGAAGGAGGGAAAATGTAGAATATTATACGACGTCGGGGAAGTACGTGTTATTGATGTCGTTGCGCTGTATAAAAGTTCGTCTCAGAGTTTCAATGCAGTGGCTATGGTTGGCCTTGGTAAATCTGGCGAGGGCTACGTGAACAGCGAAGAGATCCACCAAGGGCGCGAGAATGTTCGGAGAGCCATTGCAGGTTTGTAGAATTGGTACAAGTCAAGTCATTAAAATTCACCTTTAGCTGGCGTGATTGCCCTTCGCGATGTTGGAATGAAGGAAATTCACGTCGATCCTTGCGGCTACGCTGACGGTTTATTCTTATTCAATTAATTGCTGAGACGATTGTTTCCTTTTTTATTAGCCGCTGCAGAAGGCGCGTTCCTTAGCACTTTTGCTTTTGACGAATTGAAAAGCAAGGTTGAAGACCGAAAGCCAGTGGTTGATCTTCGGCTATATACAGACAGGTAGCATGAAGTCGATGTCCATCATTTTGTAAAAGAATTGTTCTTTTCAGCAAAGGGGGCGACCTGGAGTCTCTTTGGAAAAGAGGACACGTCTTAGCTTCCTGCCAGAATTTGGTTCGCAGGCTTTCCGATATGCCTGCAAACCTTATGACACCAGTTCGATTTGCCGAAGTGACGAAAGGCACGTTGAAAGATCTCTCAAATGTTGATGTTATAACGCAGTAAGTCATATTACTTCATTGCCCCATCGAGGATTTCACATTTAGCGATAAAGATTGGGCATTGGAGAAAAAAATGGGCGCATTCTTGTCCGTCGGAAAAGGGTCTGACGAACCTCCCGTGTTTTTGGAGGTTCGTCTTAAGGCAAAGAAGGCATCTAGAGCGCCTATCTGTCTCGTGGGTAAAGGCGTTTGCTTCGATAGGTTAGTAATATACACAAATTTTGCTATTTTCTTTCCGCCGTTCGAGCTTCTGTAAACCAACTGTTTACTCTTCTCAGTGCAAATCGACGGTAACTTCTTGCACTTGTTAAGGGATCAGCAAAGCAACTAACATTTGCTCATCGTTTTAAGCCTTAAAATCAGGCACTTTATGACGGAATCATGAAACTCGATTGCTTGTATTCTGCGAAATTACTTGGTTTCATCTATTGATGCTCAGTAAGCATATAAGCATGACAGCAGCAATACAAGCTAATAAAAGAGCATGTTATTAACAAAGCCGCATCATTGAATATGCATAATAAAAAGTACGGAGCGTAGGTTTCATTTTTCGTAGCTATCATTTTTCTTTCTTAGGCTGTCGGTTTATGTCCCCTCTGATTTCGTAAATAGAAGCTCAGGCATCTAGGACATTTCATTTAACTGCAGGAATCATTGTAATGTAATTATTTCTGTTTGAAAATGCTCGTGCATGTTAATATATAATTACAATGCGATAGTTGCCAGTCTTTAGTTTGAAATACCTGACCATAAGTATTGATTCGTTTGACGCAGGTGATAGTGTTGGTTGCTCATCAGCTTATGTGATGTACTTTTGCATCTAATCTGCCGTCTACGTGACTAAGCAGTTCTAATATCTCCCAGGTGAATTCGTACATCCGCTAGTATTCGTTTTTCCTATTAATAACACGGAATCGTAATTTTCCACGGTCGTTTAGAGCCTTCGTATTGTTCGAGAGCTGTACGTAGTGAAACCGGTGAGTTACAATGTACTTGCAACGGATATTTCGGTGCTTCCATGGCACTTGAGCAGTCTTCATCGATTGGCACTACTGAATTGATAGAGAGAGAGAGAGAGAGAGAGAGCAAGAGTGTTCCGAAGTCACTTGAATATTTATTGCAAATACATTGTAAGTCGTTTGTTCACTGTGTAGAGAGAGGTCTTGCAACATAAGCGGGTTCAAAGTCGTCTTTAAAATTTAAAACGGCATAGCGCAAAACTAGTTATTGAAACACCCAGTCTACAGTAACAGGTCATTACAGATTTACTGGAGTCTTAGCGGGAATGTAGCCGCTTAGAATTGACAGTGAAACAAACAAATTCACCATACAGGGCTTTCAATGAGCTTGCAAACTCGTATGCCTCCTGCAATCTGTGCAAATTACTTTGCACAATGTGTTATTAACTTATAAGCTTGTGTGTGCTACGTGTACGCATATGCTAAGTATATTTATGTGTAAAATATGTGATTTATTAACGAATTCCACCATTCTTTGCAACCTTTATTGAAGTCGAAGCTCTCAGCCCCCCCGTGTCCCTGTCCTTCGCGGTAAAAATAGAGGTCTCTACTTTGTGGCACATGTAGAGGACCTCATTAAAAGTTCTATCTTCAACCACACTAAACGTGCTTACATTGCCTGAGTGTGTGAACTGTCCAGAACATTAGAGCAGACCTAAATGAAGATTCAACTGGCGAAAGGTAAAGTCGCATATTTCTTAAATCCAGAGACGCCAGGCACTTTCTCAAATCATTCCAGTTGAAGTGGGGCCACCCACGTGGCGCTCATATTTTCAACGTTTTCTCAGAATAATGCTACCTGTTATTGCGGAACACGACCACAGAACGTCGCAGGGCGCTTCTATTACTAAGAAAAGATTTTGAGCGGGCTTTACTCCCAACTTTGAGTCCACCGTGGCGGTTCATGTGTAGATCCGAAAGGTACGTGTTTGAGGATGACGTCGATGAAGGATGAATCCGTTTTAAACTGAAAATTTTAAGAAAATCTTGTTATTGCAAATTACTTACGGAATATTTCAACCCGTTGATGAAAAAAGCAGTTTATTTGGGTAGCTTTCGGGAAGCAACTTTTCCCGTCCTCCGAATTGTGTGTGTGCGTAGAGGACGGGAAAAGTTGCTTCCCGAAAGCTACCCAAATAAACTCTGCTTTTTTCATCAACGGGTTGAAATATTCCGTAAGTAATTTGTAATTATGAGAACTAACGCGCTCCCGTTCATAGAAACAGCATCTTCAGAAAGTCTTGTTATGAAAATACGCATGCACTATTATGGTGAAGGAATTAAACGCCTTGATAGAAGGCTTGATTTCAAGGTTGTTTACGAGAGCTCATCTTGTAAAACGTCCTTTCTTCTATCGCCTGAGTACAGTTAGAAGGGCAAGGAATAATATGTGAAATGCATTGTAATTGAACGGCGTCATACATATGGAATACCGGCAGTACTCAGAACCGTGTATTCGAAGAGCACACGTCCATTCTATCGCGGTTCAGTAGTGCCAGAAAATGGACTGACTAGTGAAGGAACAAGACAGAAGCTTACCACAAAAACTTGATCCAGCAGCTCTTACGGAACAGGCAATTACGATATCTGCTGTCATAGATCACGCTGCCGAATGATCAGGTTCTCTACTACCTATGATTATGTATAATAAACCCAACCTTGCACTAAGGCAGTGTTTCCCATAGGAGGGGAAAGGTGCCGCCCCGTGGGGGGCGCTGGAAAGTCTTAGAGGAGCGCTGTAGCCGAAGGGGGCAGTTGGGAATGCTGGTAAGCCTGGGGGCATTGCACTAAGGTAAGGTAAGGAAGAATTCTTTATTAGAATGCCCATGAGATCTGCCATGAACTAGGGACTTCTGTTTGTAGCCCCGGGGAATTGGAACAGAAAAGGCCTGAAAGATTCGGTTTAATAAAACTTGTAACAAACAGTTCAAGTCTTCAACGAACCAGCAATTTCATACGGCCACATTATTACCGAAAGGATTCTATTTTCAATTTTTAATCATGCATTTAATTCTACTGCATAAATTGTTTTCCTGTGACTGTTGCAAGTGTGCATGTCCGGCAGCTTCTGGAATCGCATTAAAAAGCAATGGGTCATTTATTCTTTCAATAACTGACCTGCGCTGTACTGATTTTAGACTGAAGCAATTCACCATTTCAATTCAATTTTCTCGAATGTTTAATTCAACTTGTATTCATTTTTCATTTTTTGTTATGGCAAGCCCGGTTTGCTCCTTTGCTCCACCTTTCAGGGACCACATGCGTCCTGCCAAAGCCATCTTCAGCGTATGCCTGCGTTTTTTGAGACGCCTTTCCTGTCCATTCCACTTAGTGAGCTTGTAATAGCGGAAAGCATAAGCGTGTTTTCTTCTTGAAGTTTACGACGTGTATGTCTTGTTTACTCTGTTCGAACAAGTCGAATAATGAAGACGAAGCTTCCGAGGCTATCCCGCTTCGTCTTCAGCTTCATGGTGTATGGTTCTGTTTCTGTTGTAGACTCGTCCAGAGTTTTCAAGTTCACAGCACTTTGTTCTTTAGGTTAAACTCGTCCATATGTCACTTACAACTATTCCTTTGTCTTTGTTTAAACAATTGTTATGCCGTATGTACGTGCAGTACTTTGAAAATGGGATGTCTTGTAACGGGTCTTCTGTTTGTCATGATGGAACGTACGGCTTGATCCCGTTGGAAGTCGAGAATGTGTCTGAAAGTACCCCGAAAACAACGCCCTACCAGCGAATGGATGGGTAATTATTAGGGAAACGTTTCAGAACAATAATCTTTCGTAGCTTTCGGAACTCTCTTGTTCTGTCTTCAGCGAATGTTAATGGTAACCACTAACATTCGCTGAAGACGGAACAGGAGAGTTCCGAAGGCTACGAAAGGTTATTGTTCTGAAACGTTTCCCTAATAATTACCCATCCATTCGCTGGTAGGGCGCTGTTTTCGGGGTACTTTCAGACACATTCTCGACTTCCAACGGGATCAAGTATGTACAGTACTTTGATTTTTCTACGTGTATGATGGTTCTCTTTGCATAACCTGATTGCATTGCTCTTGTCAGCGTTGGGCAGCATGTTGTACTACAGCCGAAATTTGAATTACGTTTTCCATTACCATGCGAACATCTAATTTTGGTGATCTACCTCTTCCTCGAACATTACGATTATTTTGTATTCTTTCTTCTGCATCCTTATACCTACTGTTGTCTGAGGTGTTCACTAAATCTGTCTATCAGCCTGCATCCATTTTCACCTATATAGTTGGCTGAGCAATCGCAGGCCAAATTGTAAACGCACCCATGTGGCATTTCGTCAGGGACACTGCTTGTCATTTCTTAATATGACTCTGAGATTTGATGAGCATTTGAAGAACACCGGGAAAGCTAAGTTCTTCCCTAATCCCGTAATCTTGTCACCGAGACCGTAATAATGCGGCATTGTGATCGTAGGATCAAACATGTTCACTCTTTGTACGTCCTGATTGGCTCTTGTCTCTCCAGCGAGCTTCCTTAATATGATAGAAACAGATGTCTTGGATGACCATTATAATGTAAGACCATTCTTATATTCTTTAGTTCATTTTCCATGTGATCGTCATCACAGAGATTTATAGCTCTCTTTCCACCATGGCGTTAGCAATACCCGTGAATACTGTGATACGAACATTGTATTCATACTGTGATACCAACCCTGTGTTCATAAATTTACATACCTCTCAACGGCGATTCTACTGACTCAGTCAGATCAAGGCTTATTCAGTTACTCACGACATTTGTTAAGGGGACAATAAAATACCAACTATTGCAAATGGCACGTTGCATACATTTCACTAGCAATATCGTGTGCCCTGAACTTTATTGTTTAAACAAAATTCGCAAAGAAGGAGAACCGTTTAGAACGCTGATATCGAGTTTGTACAGTATCATATCTGGAATAAGACCTTGCTTGGCAAAACTTATACTATGTTTAACAGGGAAGCATCCCTCCCACGTTATTACTCCAACTCAAATGCATAAATAACCGGGCAGAAGGACTTCGTGGTCAGCTAAGACGTTAAAGAACTGTTCACCAGCATACCTCTTAGAAAGATTGGTGGGCTTACTAGAAGGAGATAGCTCACTGAGTGAGCGACCTTACTTAAACCCATTCCACATTATGGAATTCGTTCAGTTCTGCCTACAACAAGGAAACTATTAGGAATAGGAAATATTAGGTCTGTGCAAAAGTTCTACCAGTTTTCAACCTGCAAGTTTAAAACTAAATATGTCGGCAAAGAATGAACTGTATTAGTCGAAATAGGCACCCTCACAATCTACACATTTCTGCCAACGACTCGCTAAGGCATTTATCCCAGTAGCGTAGAACTCCGGAGTCTTAGAAGCAAAGAATTCCTGGAAGACAGTTTTTGCTTCCTCTTGATTCTTAAACTGTTTCCCATTCAGGAAGTGTTGCAGGTGCTTAAAATATGGTAATCCGTGGGCCACAGATCTGATGAGTAAGGTGGATGAGGAAGAGTTTCGTAGCCCCGGTGGTGCAGTTTCTGGATCGTCATTTTTGAAACGTGGGGTCTGGCGTTGTCCTGCAGCAGAATTGGACCCTTTCGATTTGTGAATGATGGACGTGCACGCTGTAATTTTTCGTGCATTTTTCCAGTTCGCTGCAGTATGTCTGTGCCGTAACGGTTTCACCAGACTTGAGGAGACTGTAGTGGATTATACCGGTTGCTGACCACCAAACAGTAAGCAGTACCTTCTTTTGGTGGGCATCCGGTTTTGGAAGACGTTTGGGAGGCACACCTTTATCCAGCCACTGCGATGATCGTCGCCGATTGTCATAGAATATCCACTTTTCATTGCATGTGATAATTCTTGTCAAGAAAGGGTCGCTTTGGTTGCATAAAAGAAGCATGGATGAAATTTCGCAACGGCGCGATTTTTGAATTTCGGTCAGTTCATGAAGTACCCAGTCCAGCTTTTTCCTCTTCCCAATACGTTGGAAGTGACGACTAACTGTTGTTCTGTGAACGCCCAGTCTGTCTGCGAAGTCTGAAGGTGCTCTCCGTTGATCCTCTTCAACAGTGGCCCTTAATTGGTCTTCATCAATGTCACTGGGCCTCCCAATACGGTCATTATCTTCAAGGCTCTCGTTCCCACTGCGAAACTTTCGAAATCAACGCTGCGCCGTAGACTCGTCAACAGTACCATTGCCAAATGTCATATTAATTTTCTGAGCAGTTTCCGCAGCTGTAGTACCTAGTTTGAATTCGTAAAGCAAAACTCCCCGAATTACGGTCTTGTTCATCCTCACTTTCACCGGTAAAAGAACAACAGACTAACGTGCTTAAGCAAACGTAATACAATAGATGGATAGGTTGAAACAAGAGCTAAAAGATAATATATCATTCGTCCGGAAAAAACAGACAAGCTTGAATAAAGCAATGTCAAAGCTAAGAGCAAACCAAAACCGGTAGAACTTTTGCACCCACCTAATATTTCCAATTCCAAGGCAGCTTCTTCCGACAATCGAAGGGTATTCCAATGGGAAGTTCCTTATCACCAGTTGTGACTGAAGTATTTGTGGAAAATTTAGAAGAAATTGCCTTCGACACTGGAAACCCTGATTGCTACCCTCTTCAAAAGATACGTCGAATTACATTTTCGCGGTTGTCGGAAGAGGAAAGAAAACAGCCTTTCTGGATCTGTTTCCAAGCGTCATTATGTTCGCCATGGAAATGGAAAATAACAACGAAATCCCCTTCTTGGACATGAGAATCATCAAAGAAAACAACCAATTCTAAACAACGATATATAGAAAACCTACAAACTCAGATCTATACTTGCACTACAGCTCCCACTATCCTAGATTAGTTTTCACAGGTATTGCTGACGGCATGGTGGAAAGTAGTATAGATCTATGTAATGAGGATTATATGGAAAACGAACTAAAGAATATATGAAAAGTCTTATACTATAATGGCTACCCAAAACACGAGTGATTTTTTCTGTCATAAGATTGAAGTTCGTTGAAAAGAAAAGAGGGGTCTCAGGAACATGTCTGTCCCTACTATCACAATACCATACTATCACGACTTGGCGTAGAACATAGCTTTCCCGGTGTTATACAAATGCTCATCAAATCTCAGAAAATTAGGAAATCATCATATTAGGAAATGACATGCAGTGTCCCTGACGAAAAGTCAAATTGGTGCGTTTGCAAGTTGGCCTGCGATTGCTCAGCCAATTATATAGGTGAAACTGGACGCACGCTGATAGACAGAGTTAGTGAACACCTCAGACAATAGTAGGTATAAGAATGCAGAAGAAAGAATACAAAATAAACGTAATATTCGAAGAAGAGGTAGATCACCAAAATTAGATGTCCGCATGGTAATGGAAAACGTAATTAAAATTTCGGCTGTAGTACAACATGCTGTCCAATGCAGACAAGAGCAATGCAATCAGATTACGCAAAAAGAACCATCGTACACGTAGAAAAACCAAACAAGTGCTGTACATATGGCATAACAATTGTGTAAACAAAGACAAAGGAATGCTTGTAAGCGACATATGGACGAGTTTAACCTAAAGAACAAAGTGCTGTGAACTTGAAAATTCTGGACGAGCCAACAACAGAAAGGCAACCGTACATCGCGACGCTGAGGACGAAGTGGGATCGCTATGAAAGCTCTGTCTTAATTATTCAATTTGTTCGAATAAATTAAACAATACATATACGCCGTAAACTTCAAGAAGATGAGAATAAAACTTGTTAGAAACGGTTTATAAGCATGTGTACAGTAAACAGTTCGATAGATAGCATGGACGGCAATCAAAAAATCCAATTTACGGTTTAGGCTGACGTCTAATAGGTCATTTTAGTGGCGGTATTTCGTTGAAACCATCTTCGTCAATGGGTCTCATGCGTTTCGACATGACAGGAGCAGCATGCGTTCTTGGATGCATTTATGCTTTGGCTATATTGAAAAGTGATCTGCCGTTCGATGTGATCGGCCTCATGCCTATGGTAGAGAATATGCCTAGCGGCAGGGCGAATAAACCAGGCGATGTTGTTTACGCCATGAATGGGAAGTCTATCGAAGTACGAGAACTGCTTGTTTTCCAGTTTGGCCGTATTGTGCTTTAGGTTGAAAACACTGATGCAGAGGGTCGACTGATCCTTGCTGATGCTTTGTGCTATGCTGATACGTTCAAACCGTCACACGTAATTGACATAGCTACTTTGACAGGTTAGCACAGAAACGCTTGTTTATGTGTTGCTATATGTACTTGTGCAGGTGCCATGAAAGTTGCTCTTGGATATGGAGTTACAGGTGTATTTTCCAACTGCGATGAACTGTGGAAGAAAATGCATGAATCCGGAATGCACACTGGCGATCGAGTGTGGCGTATGCCACTCTTTAAGCACTATAGTGAATGCGTGAAGATGGAATCCGTGGACGTTTGCAATACATCAAAACCTGCCTTCGTGGGAGCAGCAGGCTCGTGTACAGCTGCTGCTTTCTTAAAGGTTATTGTGGTGCTTTAGTTAATGCTTAAACATGTGGTCAATTTGCAGGAGTTCACAGAATGCAAATCATGGATGCATGTTGATATTGCTGGAGTAACGGAAAATAAATGCGGTCAGCCGCTTTTCAACAGTAACATGACAGGTATGAGCATTCTAGCGTTTCTTGTATGTTCTGAATTTGTCCTCCTGTCAGGTAGACCACTTCGCACTCTTGTGCAGTGCATCGAAAGTCTGTAGGCTCAAGTGATTACGGCAGGCATTAGCGGCGATTTGGGATGGACGTTCGTTTCCTTGCTAAAATCTTTTCATGAATAACAGTTCACTTTATTAGGGAATTGGTCCGGCAGTTAACCGCTTAATCACCAGTAACCATTGCACTTATGCGTTTCATTATTTCGGTCAAATAATTTATTGACCGAATGTTCAGTAAATGCTTACGTGTTAATAACACTTTGGAGCAGTGTTTAATGAACTTGCACTCATTTCTGTAATGTCCATCACAAGGACAAGAGTTGAGGTGCCCATTGTCGTGAGGTCGCGACTTGATAAAGAGTAACTGCTGTCACGCGAAACAGTGTTCACATTTCCCACCTGAGTAGGCTAGTTTTCTTGATGGCTGCTTTAATCTTGTGTAAATTAATCCCTTTAACTACCTGCTTGCCAGTGCATCGTTAATTGTATTACTTCGTCGTTGTTGAAAAACGGCTTGCTTGTAACGAGCTCTCGCATGATGGAGTTGTCCTTCCAAAAAGGATTGTAGCTCGTTGTGTGATATAGAGACTGGGTGAGTGATTCCAAATTGAACCTAACCAGCGACTGGTTGAAAGATCTTTAATGGACACAGTAACTGTGTGTGCGTTAATTGCAAACCATAAGTTTTGAACCAGAGCTTCCATATCTCCTTATATTCCATCTTTGACAGAGTATTTTGTTATCCTTAGCGAGTCGCTGAGGACGGATGTGCGCGACCCCGCAAGCTCCGACGGTTGTTTGATAATTAAAAAGTGACAAACGGTGCTAGTCGTACGAACATTATCATGCATATTAAGCTTACAGGTAGTTTAAAGCAAATTGCTTTCTTTCTTCAATAGTTGAGAACCTGAGGCCAAGCTACGCTCATTTGGCAGGTGTAAAGTGGCTTTCGATTACATTAAATTAAAGTGTTTCCCGCACGAAGTACTTCCTCGTCCCCTTAATTGTGCTCAGTAGTTGTTGTTGAATGGCAATAAGTCAGAAATGAACACACCTCCCACAGGTGATAGTCAGGGCAATAATCCAGGTTCCGCAAGGGCTCATCTACGAGGCTCATGTAGGACTGAGCCAGCGTTCAAAAGAACAAGTGCAATTCAGCCTGAAACAGCTGCTTATGGCCTGCATAACACGACACTAATGCAACCGGTTCTGACTTTGTTTGAACCTTGGATTTGGTGGTGCCATGATTACGAAGATAAGTTTAATTCCAACTGGTTGCATGGTCTCAAAAGAGTAGGTAGAATTGACACTAGTGCCCATTTCTGGTATCTGTTTCAACAACTCGGACCACCTTCTGATCTGCCTAATGGCTTCGGTTATTATATCTTCAAGTGCGACGCAGCAGTTGTAAAGACGGAGCCTGAAAATAGAGATGGCGGCAGAGTTGTCACATCAATGGAGCGCAGTTGCCCAACTACTGCAGTTCGAGTAAATAAATGTTGGCTCGAACTTACCGTTGGTCTTATGAGTCGACAACTCGGACCTTACGGAAGTGTGGTGAACGGAGTGTTCGTCTGTTCTAACGCGAAAACATATAGCATTGGATTTTGGCTGCACAGTCGAAGTACAGAAACAGAAAAACGCTTCCTGTGCGAAGTCGTGAACATAATAGCAACACCCAAGGATCCTGTCCGATATGAGCCACATGAATGCAATTTTGCTTATCCATAAAACGTTGCTTTCTTAACTGTACGTCACTTCTCTTTGCATAAATGAATTTACTAATCGTTCGAATTGTAAACTGCTCTGAATATTGCGTAGACAGCATTACGTTATTAATTTTCCGGTAGCGTCAAGAGGACCAAAAGTAACAGCTTGATGTAGTATATGCTTAGTAACTAGTGGATTAGTGACCCTCCCTTGAAATTACTATTTTAAATTTGTTAGACAAAACTCGATTAAGCAGGATAAGCAAGAAGAGTAAAATTACACTATTATTTTGTGAATGCAATACTGTGTAGCCTGTGTGAAGGTTGTAGGTAACAGAAGCTTACGCTAATAGATTTTAATTGTTGTGTGACCACCTATATAAAAAAGCTCTTCAACATAGACCCATCCGTTTTTCAATGCCAATGCGTGCAGCGTTCATGTAGTGTTCTATTCTCACTAGCTGCCCATGGTATTCCAGAGTTAAAATGACAGGTGAAGCAGTTCCAGAAAGATAATACCAGAATTGCTCTTCTCTTTTCTTCTCTTTGACGGGGAGGTGCATTTCTGCTGACAAACTCTTGACACCGTATGAACCCGTTAGATTTAAAGCGTTTATTTTAAACGCAGAGCTTTCGGCTACTGCTCTTGTAGCCGTCATCAGTGCAAAGTCAAAATGTACATGTCGACTGCCCATTGCTGAACCTTCGGCTGGCTGGGCAGTCGACATGTACATTTTGACTTTGCACTGATGACGGCTACAAGATCGGTAGCCGAAAGCTCTGCGTTTAAAATAAACGCTTTAGTCTAACGGGTTGATACCGCGTCAAGAGTTTGTCAGCAGAATTGCTCTTCCATCGATTGTTTGTTTAAAAAGGAAGAACAATAACTGTGTGAAAATTAGACCATCCCAAAAGTTGGGACTAAGAAATCAGTTACTGAATTTGACTATCGGTAAAACAGCGTTTGCATGTTTTTCAGGTGGTTTGCTTCGAATTATGGCAGGAAAGCGTTCATTGCGAGCGTTTGCGGGCAAAATTCCACTTAAGTCTTTCCCAATGATATTGTTAACCTTTTTTAGCTGTCCCTTTGTCAAAGAGCTGTTCCGATGTTACTATTGCAGACATCAGCTACTGGCAAAAGCAGCAAGTTTAAGACAGGGACTGTATCGATTGGCATAAGAAATTCATTTCAAAAAAGATTTTTCTCTTTGACAGGGTAGAAACATATTTGCAAACAAATTCGAACACGGTATAACCACGTTTGATCAGAGCCTTTATTTCTACACGTAGAGCTTTCGGGTACTGCTGTCGTACCCGTCCTCAGTACAAAAACGTAAAATATGTCGACTGCCCAGCCAGTCAACGGTTCAGCAAGCTCCTCTGCTAGACCATCCGGGCTGCCGACATCAGCTATCAGGTCTAACCCTTGACTCGTCAAGCATCTGTCGCCCGCCCAGTCAGTCCTGCAGAGATCGAGCATCTCCACCGACCGACCGGGACAGTAATGCAACTACAAAACGAACAACGATAGTAAACATCCCATGCCCGTCGACGTGTTCTTCTTTAAACCGTCCGGGTCTTAATGTAGCTTCAGTACTATTATAATAAATAAATTATTATGTTTTATTTATTATAATAGTACTGAAGATTAAGAGTATGTCGCTTCTCATTCAAAAGACCGGCTGCTTAATTAATGCATGAGTTGAATAAATTAATCTGAAGACTTGAAAGGTTAACGGCAATTACGCACCTTGTGTCTATCTGCTACCCCCTCCCCAAGCCTATGACCAATACCAAAGCACTTTGTGGGTAAATTCAGGCAAACGTTTTTATTGTTTTGCGGACATATTTTTCAAATCCATTCATGGATATGTCACGGTACTTTACCTTTGCTCCAGTTAGCGTAGTGGCAGAGTATGCGGACGGCTGCGAGAATTATATCACATTCACCTATCAAAATTTTGACAGTCAGTATCATGACTTATGCGATCTGAACAGACTGTATTTTGACCTGTCAGTAGTCTGAACATTAGTGATCTTGAACTCCTCCCTCCTGATCAGCGCTTAATATGCTTACGTTTCAAATGTTGTGCATTGACTTTGCGCATATAACTCTTTGAGTGTTGAATATCAGTCGCAGGAGGTTGTGAAAATAGGCAGTTCCTCCATGGCCCTTACAACTATTTCATGGAAGTCATTGTCTACACAGTTTTCTACCATAAAGTGGTATATGGGAACTGAGTGTCCCTGATAGCTCCGGGTGTCATAGAAGAGTCGAAGAAACAGTGCAATTCGTCAAGGATCAGTGATGAATGGACCACCTGACGAAGCCGCGATCCACAAATCACGTTAACTGCTCTTGTTCAGCTCATTGTCAGTGGCTGGCAAAAGTTCAGCCGAGTTAAGATGCTCCTCCTGATTAACATAGGTGCTGCGAAGTCTTTACTGTCATATGGGAAATGGCATCCAGTGAGGAAAGACAGTAAAGATTTGCTCCTGTTCGCTGTTCGTCTGATAACTGTGACCAGAAACGAGATGAACTGTGAACGAGCGTTTGCCACTATACTGTATGTTGGGACCGATTGATACGGCATCGCATGATAGACGACTCTTTTAGCCATTCGACTAATAAACAGGTACAGCGGCTTCGAGGCCTTATGGACGAACTTCAAAATGTTTTCTCTTAGTTGGACAAAGACCTTAGTCAGTCTTCGAAAACGGAATCAATACAGGTCAGGTAAGCCCATCAGGAAAGTGCCATACGCCTGTCATCCTCAGAAGGAGGGGGTAGCTCAAACGAAAGGAAGGATAGAAATGGGAAATTTAATTGAAAAATTACTTACGTCATGGGCTACATGAGTAGTACAGTGCACAAAAGGACGGTGCGCAGATGCTATGCGAGGTTGTAAATCCCTGAGTGCTGTCACGAAAAACGAGATTTACTTCCTTGTATACGTCGATGAAACTTTGAACGTTTTCGCAAGTAGGGTTGGAAGATGACTGTCATCAGGAGAAAGCAGCTTTCCCGACTATCCTTTCGGACCAGCATCTCTATTATTCCATTTACTCGAGTAAAATGTCAACACGATATATACACCGTAAATTTCAAGAAGAAAATGAGAATAAATCATTTTACGAACCCTATATTTGCGTTTGGCCTGTGATATTACTAATAATCGCCCATCCATCCTCTGGTAGGGCATTTTCAGTTTTATTACAGGTATCATTAAAACAGGAAAGCCAGTGTTGCCAACTAAGCCAGGAAGCAGGAGAACGTCGCAAAGTTTCGTTACATTGCGTACTCGTTGTACACCGTCGACACGTTAATTATTTGGTTGCGTTCGTTGTTTGTTCGCTTCATTGCATCATTGCATTGGCCGTTTCGTTGCTCATCCGCCTATTTGCACGATCGTTTGATTTGAATACAGTTGGCTCGCTTGGTTTTCGCGTAGTCTGACGACGGGTGATTGGGTTGCGAGCGGTGGTTCCAAGTGGTGAGCTTTCAGCTCGTGCACGCTCTCGTACGGTTGCACCATCTCGTCTTACGTTCGTTTTCATTCACGGTCTGCTACGGTCTCGTCTTGCTCGTCCCATTCACGATTACCTCTAGCACGTTACGTTCACACTTGCGTCTTGATTGCACCTTGTTGCATTAATCTATTTCGTGCCTTTGAACTTATTCGTCGTATTCATCGTTGCTCTCCCCCCATTTTGTCGTGTTGGTTCGTTTGATAGTGAAGCGGAATTTTCTCGGCTCAGCCTCGAAGATTTCTTTGTTGTCAAGTTTGCGAACCAGCACCTCTACGTTGGGCAACAAATTGGTGTCTCGAGCCGGGAATTGCTCGATCCAGAAAGATGCCGATCGATGGCCAAGCACCTGTACGATCCTCGGCAGTACAACCTCGCATTGGAAGTTCTTCGGCATCGTTACAGCGACTGGTTCACGCATGCCTGGGATCATTCGCGGCATTGCGCGCGTGGAACGATTTCGATTATGGCGGCCTTCATGCATTCCCTGACGAATTAGCAAGCATAGTATCCGTCTTGTCCCTTGATGGACACGAAGTGGAAATATGCTCATCCAGCAATGTTAGCACTGCCGTCAAGAAAATGCCGAAGCAGCTCAGAGACCAATGGGGTAGTTTTGTTGTTAAGAATATCAAACCCACGTTTCCGAACCTACGTGACTTGTCTGATTGTATAAGCGAACCAAGAGACGCGACAGACGTCGTTGCTAAGGAGCCCGATAATGCGCCCTGGCGTCCCATTCGCTCATCATACGACAAGCAGAGGAAACGTCGTGTAATGGCTACAGCCGCGCCGGTCGGCCATTCACCATCTACGTGTGCACTGTGCAATGACGGTCATTTGGTACCATCATTCCCTACGTTTATCGGGATGCGAGTCGAGCAACGTGCAGAAGCGATTAAGCGAAAAGATTGCTATTGTCGTTGCATGTTAACAGGCCATACAGCGAACACCGTGCAACACACGCAGTCGTTGTACTGAAACGGGATGCCAGGCAGCGCACCACCCAATGCTTCGTGGTGCACCTTGCCTGTTTGAACGGAAGCAGCCAACGCGAGTCCTTCGTCAGATCAAAGTCAGCTCTTTACAGGTAAGGTTTGCAAGAACAGGACGCATGAATGCCTACTGCCTATCGTCGCACTGATGCTCATTACGCCTGATGGGCGCAGGTACCTTACACGCGCTCTGCTGGATGGTGGTAGTGAGGTCAGGATGATCCATATGGATGTCGCAAACGCTCTTGGGTTGCGTGGATCAAAGGAATCGTGTCGCTTCACTACGTTCCATGATCAACAGCTATCTTTGAGCATTCGGCAAGTGTCATTCAGAGTTGCATCAATAGACGGCCGGTTCTCTCAAGAACTCGAAGACGCTTATGCAGTCACGAAGTTGTAGTTACCGATTCAAGCTGTGGACTTGAGCACGGCTATAAGACGCTTTCCATTCCTGCACTTTGTAGTCGTAGATGCTGGTAATCCACGAGACGTATACCTTGTTGATCAGAATGGACTATCCGACCGCACACGAGGCTGTTTTCGAGTCGATATCTGAACCGCAAGATTGCAAAAGTCCTCGTGCCATACTAACTCCGTTCGACTGGTCCATTGTTGGCCCGTTGTCTTACAAATGGAAACGGACACAGCAGCGATACTACTACCGATTGGCGACAAACGACAGCACTGACTCGCTGGCCACCGAACAGCTGTTGGACGAATTCTTCAACAGTGACCTAACGTGCGCCCTGATGAACGATGATAAAGCTGTCAGCCCTGACGAAAAATGTGCTTGGAAAATCCCCAAAGAAAGTACCCGGTTCGATGGCGAAAGCGAAAGTTGGACTGCTATGGAAGTACGATCAATCTGGCCTACCCGTAAACCGCGTTGCTGCATTAAGAAGATTTAATCAGTTGGAACGTCGTCTAAACGCCCATCCAGAATTGGGTGCGAGGTACACAACCGTATTGAAGGAATACATTAGCGCAGGCCACGCGCGCAGGTTATCGCCAGACGAAATATTGGACTGGAGGGCTGCACCTGGTGGTTGCCACGTATGCGGTGACCAGTCCGTACAAACCGTCAAAGTTGCGGATTGTCTTCGACGCCGCCGGTAGTTCAAGGGAGTGTCGTTGAATTCAACGTTATTGAAGGGCCCTGACTTAATGGCGAACCTGGTTTGCGTCCTGCTGAGATTTCGTCTTTATCCCGTTGCGATTAGTAGCGATGTAACGAAAATGTTCCACCACGTAAGGGTACGACCGCCTGACGGGTCTGCCTTACGTTTCGTGTGGAGAGAAGCCGGATCTGATGAACCGATAGAGGACTACGGAATGACTTTTCAAATATTTGGTGCTACCTCTTCACCGGCAATATGTGCCTACGTCCTACGGAAAGCCTCCGCGGATTCGGGCGATCGAACCGATTTGGTTGTCTCCGAAGTTGTCGATAAAATTAGCTGTTTTCATTCCCGTCAAACAGCGAGGCTGTTCACGCCGCGAAAATGGTGAAGACACCCCTCAAACTGGCCGGTTTTGAGCTGACGCAATGGGCCTTTCCAAGTGCCGTTGTTATTGATGCCGTCTGTCAATATGGATCTTGACTCTGTCCCCATCGAACGAACTCTGGGACTTACATGGAACCCAAGAAACGACCGTTTTACACTACGCTTCAATGCCAAGCCATGTAGTCGAGCAAAGCGCGAAGTATTGAGAACCATAGCCAGCATGTTCGACCCACTTAGTTTCTTGGAACCAGTCACAGGATTAATTGGTGAGCAGCCAGTTCGGCTGGCGATTAATTTACGATCTAATTATACGATATCTTCATACGATATCATAAGGATCACGAGATGCAGCCAGTATTTTTTGAATAGTGGATGTCACTGGAGCAGATGGTACGAGACGCTTTCATGGATCAGACACGAAACATTGCTACGATACTAGATGCTGTCTTAGCGCTGCTCGGCTGCTGCGCTATGATCTCCTTCTTGCTGCAGAAAGCTCGAAATGTGTATGATTGGTGAGTTGAACCCCGCCAAGAAGATTATGTGATCTTAAATCACGCGATAGCGAAAAAAATGGCTTCAAAATGCGGTCGGAGTGGGACGAGCGCCGGATCGAACTTGTCGGAGTTTGTCGCGGTCGTCATGCGCGCCACTCCCTATTTGGAAACACAGAAGCCGCAAAAGCGTGCGGTAATGAATGGGATGATGGCGAAACTGTTAACTAGCGGCTTGTGAGCACGTAAGCAGGCGCTCGCCTCTTTTCGCGTTATTAACGCCTTCGGCGATTCGGTTACTTACAAAGGAGAACGTGAAGATGGTGATGCTGCCGTATCACTTTTTCCAATGGAAACAAAGACATTTCCTATCCTTAGGCGCTCATCCAAGAGAACACCTCAGGCTTGGACCAGGACCTGATTCAGACTGAGCTCCTGCACACGCAGGCTTGCCCTTAGCAGCTGACGTATGCTGTCTGGCAAACCGGCTATGAAGGCGCATGTCATGGCCTTCTCAGGTATCCCACCGAAGAGAGACGCCAATTTCTTAAGCTCGCCCAGGGAAACATTGGGTGTTTCACCATTGCGCAGCTTACGATTGGAAAACTCGTCGTAGGCTGGCGAGGGATCCATCGCGAACGCTCCTATGAGAGCCTCTTTCACTTTCTCGACGTCATTCGTGGTTTCATCCGGCAGCTGGAGATACACAGTCAATGCTCCACCTACGAGGCGCAAAGGGATAACGACCACCACGACTCTAAGTAGTCGACACACCAGTTCCAACTTTAGGAACCATTCAGTGACGGACTGTGGGGGTACCGCCCGCCCCAATGCGTGAAAACCTGACATGCGTCACTAAAAAAGATGATGACGATGGCCTAGGAGCTGCCCACTCATAATCAGGCACTGACCAATGATGGTGAGGGACACAGACGGCGTGGGTTTTCGTCCACCAATAACCCCGGCCCATCTTACATGAGACGACGCGGCTGGCGCCGTTGGGACGCATTATGCTGCTGCAATAGCGCACGAATGATTTGGTTATTATTTTCTGTCTTCAGTTCCTTTCGTTGCGTTTCAACGACGCCATTTCATTTTGTTTGGTTTCGCGGCGCCCTTAGCACTGCTATAAATGCTGCAAATAAATGCCTGACTAGGACTGTGACGAGGAACCATCAAACTCCGGAATCAGCCTTACGTCGAACGACAGGTCTTCAGTCGAACCCATCCGGGCCTCCCAGCCTTAGATTTTAAATTTACATACGATGGGACAGATGTAGCTCGCTATGATGAGTGGTCGTCGGAAGCTCTCGCCAGAGCGAGCAAATGGATGCAAACCCAGACCGGTCTTACCCACGACAAGCATCGAGAAGTTGAGCACGATCTTGATCCGTGGAAGGCCGAGAAGACGCGTTTGGCCGAATAATCTAATAAATTGATCCATGCTCGGAGAGGGTAGATTGCACTGTTCGACGGAGATTCATGGGAACACTGTCCTCCGTTCGTGATGCGCCTCGGTTGCGAGCGGTGGTTCCGAGTGGTGGGCTTTCAGCTCCTGCACGCTCTCGTACGGTTGCACCATCTCGTCTTACGTTCGTTTTCATTCTCGTTCTGCTACGGTCTCGTCTTGCTCGTCCCATTCACGATTACCTTGTTGCATTGATCTATTTCGTGCCTTTGAACTTATTCGTCGTATTCATCGTTGCTCCCCACCCCCATTTTGTCGTGTTGCTTCGTTTGATAGTGAAGCGGAATTTTCTCGGCTCGACCTCGAAAATTTCTTTGTTGTCAAGTTTGCGAACCAGCGCCTTTACGTTCGGCAACAGCCAGAATACGACCCAAACAAACATGAAACCCGTTACAAAGCCTCCAGTGTTCATATATCCTGTTTACTTCTTATTCGACCAAATCGAATAAGAAGTAAACATGATCTACACCGCAAACATCAAGAAAAAAATGAGAATAAATCCTGTTACAAACCCTGTATCTGCACAGAACGGAGAATCTGAGAAAACACTTGATCGCCCTGTATATGTGGGTTTTCCATAAAGCTTGATTGGTAAATATGCCATTTTTCCTCAGGAACGAAGTTGTTCTTCCGTTTCTTTCTCTATCGCAAAACTGACTGACTCTGGAAACAGGCTGTAAAGATGTTTACGTGAAGAATCCTCTTTTCCTTTGTTCACTATGGCGAAAATGTTATCCACGTACTGATTTCATTCTTTCAAACGGTGATTATATGCCTGTTGGAAAGGTCTCTTCTGGGTATTCGGGAAACGGTAGTTGTTCAATAAAATCGCCCTGATGCTCTCTGTTCCGCAGTGCAGGAGTGCAATGCTGATGCTTTAAGAATGTGCCAGGGAATGGCTCATCTTAAGTCCTATGACGGCAATGTGCCAATTCCTTTCTAGAGGAACCATGATTCACGATGCACAAGCAATAATACTTTCTGGCGATGCTGCTAAACAGAAAAGCTTGCCTTTAAATACTAACCTTATTTCAGGGTTTGCAATACTTTCGTGTACTATAGCACTTTATTCACAGGATTTTTTGATTATCTTGCGAATGCACTTATACAAGGAAAACTTTTGCTCAAACCAGTACTTCAGCATCGCGATCTCTTTCCTCAGGATAAGCATGAATACTCACGATGAAAACCGAACCCAGAATCCTTGGACTCCTGCAGTGAGAAACTGCCAAATGAAGTCAGGCGTGTCCACTACGGCGTGAAACAACCGGTGTTTGTTTCACCATGCCGTATTATTTGTTTGTTTCACCGTGCCGTATTATCGCTAGCCGGGTTTGCTTGGTATACTATGTAAAGCGAGCGTCCCATTCCAATGTGAAAGAAGAAAATTTGTTATGTGAAACGGTTGCTTCATTAATTTCTTATTCGCTGCTCTCTTTGCCTATTCGTTTTTACCTGTTCTCTTTCGTTGGTTATTCTGAAACGGATTTTAAATGACAAGATTTTAAACACGAAACACGCTTGCAGTCAGTTTACGGTTATTGCTGGTGTCTGGCAGTGTGGTACAGTGCGTGGGGTTTCCTATCCTTTGACGCTTCAGCTCCTACTAACCTTCATGTATTCACAAGCAAACATATAGCATCCCTCTTTACAAAGCAGCATAAAAGGACACACCGAACCATTGAAGTTGGCCATTTTTCTGTTTTTGGATGAAAACAGCATTTGTAAGGGACAAACAAAAACAGTAGTAGTAAATAAATTATTGCGCCCGACATATTAACCCATGGACATCCTGGGAAGTAAAAGTGTCAGACCCCCTGACTTTGACAAGATTCTTGCCATAGATGGCTATCTGCGAAATTTCGAAAGTGAAATATCACGCCGGTAGGTATACATTAGATTCGATAGTAGAAGTTAGCGAGCAAATCGCAGGTATGGCATTTTTCGGAGAACGTTGAAGACCATTGGAGAACAAGAAGGAGGGCTGGATAAATTTACCCGCGGTTATGACTTTTACGGTATAAAAGTCACCCCAGCTAACGGAATATTCTGTCGTGAATGGGCTCCATGCGCAGACGCTCTTTACTTGCGCGGGGACTTCAGTAATTCTTGTGAATCTTCGAATTCCCCCATTTACCTATGCCATTCAGACAATTGGGAACTTTACAGCTACCCTTATGATCGCCTGGATTACGGAAAATGGGAGTTGTACATTCCACCCAATACTGATGGAACTTGTCCAGTCAAGCATGGCAGCGTCATAAAGGTATCTTCGTTAGTGCTGCCGAAACTCAGACAATTGTGCCTGGGCCATGCAGGTGCTCGTTGTCAAAAATGGATGCATTTACGATAAGTTGTCACCTTGGGCGCGATACGTCTGTTGTCCTGACGGAGGAAATGTTTATCACCAGATTTTCTACAGTCCGCCTGAGAAGTATCGTTTTGAACACCCAACGCCTCCAAAACCTCGTGGGCTGCGCATATATGAAGCTCATGTTGGGATATCTTCAAGTGAAGGAAAAGTAGCCTCTTATACGCATTTCGCAGAAAATATAATTCCTCGAATTGCAAAACAAGGTTATGATAAACAGTGACGTCAATTCCGTATCGCCTACTGCTTTTAGGTTACAATGCAATTCAGCTTATGGCTATAATGGAACATGCGTATTACGCAAGTTTTGGCTACCAAGTGACAAGTTTCTACGCTCCTTCTAGGTAAGAAGACCAGGAAGCTTGGATATAGTTTGCTGTATTTTTTTCTTTAGCCGTTACGGCAACCCCGAGGAATTGAAGCATCTCATTGATAAGGCTCATTCCTTCGGAATGATCGTTCTGTTAGACGTTATTCACAGTCACGCATGTAAAAATACTGCCGACGGATTGAACCAATGGGATGGCACCAATGCCTGCTACTTTCACGACAATTACCGAGGCTTTCATGATCTATGGGATAGCCGATTGTTTAACTACACAGAGTATAACATTCCTAGTTTTGCAATGATTTCTAAGTGTTGGCAAATTAGGATGGAAGTCCTCCGCTTTCTACTGTCTAATTTGCGATGGTGGGTTGAAGAATATCACTTTGACGGATTTAGATTTGATGGAGTTACATCGATGTTGTACCACTCTCACGGGCTTGGTAAAAGCCGGACTACTCTGCTTAATCGTGTCATCATGTTTTCCAGGACACGGATTCTCAGGTGACTATCAAGAATACTTTGGACTCAATGCGGATACTGATTCACTTGTCTACCTAATGCTTGCTAATTACTTTTTGCACCAGAAATATCCGGATATCGTTACAATTGCGGAAGTATATCCGTAAACATTAAGTGCCTGTCTTTTACTTTCTATTTATAATGATTTGAGGAAGTTAGTGGCATGCCTGGTCTTTGTCGTCCGGTATCTGAAGGAGGGCAAGGATTTGATTATCGTCTGGCAATGGCGATACCTGATAAATGGATTGCACTTCTCAGAGGACGGCGAGACGAGGATTGGAATATGGGAGAGATAGTGTTCACTCTGGAAAATCGTCGTTATGGGGAGAAGAGCATTGCTTACGCCGAGTCGCATGACCAAGCTCTCGTTGGCGATAAAACATTATCCTTTTGGTTGATGGATAAAGGCAAGTATCTACCCAACTCGAATGGTCATTTATTGTAAAGACATTTAGAAATGTACGATTTCATGTCAACAATAACACCTCTTACCCCTATAATAGACCGTGGCTTAGCTCTGCACAAGATGATCCGATTGATAACTTACGGTTTAGGTGGAGAAGGCTGGCTCAATTTCATTGGTAAAATATGCGTCACGCGTTTCCTACCGCGTTTAATGTTTTCTCATAGGAAATGAATTTGGCCATCCGGAGTGGCTGGATTTCCCCCGAGCGGGTAACAACAGCAGCTATCATTATTGCAGACGTCAGTGGAACTTAGTGGATGATAAACTGCTTCGCTACAAGTTTCTCAACAGTTGGGACAAAGCCATGAACGAAGCGGAAGAGATTTACCATTGGCTCTCTTCTGGACCGGTAATTTCGGCTTTGAATTTACCAACTTCGTTTAGAAGAAATTTTTCTTCTTTCTGCTGAGCTTTGTTTTAAGGCCTACACTTCCTGGAAACATGAAAATGATAAGATTATTGCCTTTGAGAGGGCAGAGCTGCTGTTCGTTTTCAATTTTCACCCAACACAAAGTTTTTGTGATTATAAGCTTGGAGTTGACCAGCCTGGAACGTAAGCAACCAATGATTTGAATTGTTCGAAATTCATTTGAACCTGTATTAACCCTATTTTCAGCTACAAAATGGTTCTGAACAGCGACGCACAGGAATTTGGTGGCCACGAAAGACTCGATCCTGATTCATTGCATACGACATTTCCATACGAATACGCCGGTCGCTCCAACCATTTAAATGTATATGCCCCAAGTCGAACATGCTTTATTTTGGCTCTAGACAGTAATATATAAGGAAAAATAAAAACAGGCGACTTGAATGCTGCAATATTTTCCTAGCGGGATAGCATAGTTTCGTCAACACACTTGATGAGTTGACTGAATGGGAGTGCATTAGTCCCTTTTTAGCAGACGAACATTCCACCAGCTAGGTACTCATGAGCCGTGCAAATTTAAGCTAGGAAAACACAATATCCGTTTGCATGACTTAATCGCGTCATCGTCTTTTCCAGGACATGGATTCTCAGGTGACTGTCAAGGATACTTTGGACTCAATATAGATACTGATTAACTCGTCTGCCTAATACTTGTCAACCGCTTTTTGCATTAATAATATCCGGATATTATTACAACTGCTGAAGTAAATGCGAGGGGCCTGGTGATGAATCAGCTTTTTCGACTGTTCGTCAAACAAGGTGCTCAATGACCCAAATTACTGCGAAGAACCTAAACTCTAAGACCGTGATGGACAAAGGGGTCGATATCGCCCCCAGGGGGCGATTTTGAAGTCCAGGTGGGCGATAAGCGCGAAAGGGGCGATTGGGGGCTGTGAAGAGCTAAGGAGGCGATATCGCCCACTGGGGGCGGTGAAGCCAAAAGGAGCGATCTTGATGGAGCGCCGGAGCACTTTATGGGAGATGTGGTTCCCCGTGGAAATTTTCCCTCGGATCCCCGCTTATCTTTTCACCTAACTCGCCACGAAGAAGCGGAATAGCCTCAAAGTAGTCAATCGGGGCGATTTACGACTGCGAGTCACGTCAATGCGGCCCAATATTGAAAGGATAATTGGTTTGCACGCTTTCTGCCCTTCGGAGTATTACTGTAATAAACGCCACGTCTGAACAAATGAAGTTGTACACATAACGTTTTCTTTGTGTGTGAAGATTTGCTGTACATAAGCAAGTGGTAGCAACGATGCTATCGCTGGTCCCGAGAACAGTAACTCGCGCAACAATCAGTACGAGGAATTGGCGGCAAAAAGGACAGGGTCCTCGATGGAGATCATTCTCTCCGTCAGCCGATACGGTTCATCCCAGGGGGTGATGGGAACCACGAAGCTGGAAAAGGGGAGCGATATCTGGCATAGCCTTGCGCATCAGTGCTCTAAGACTAGCTACAAAGCAGGAGACTTTCCGGTAGTCTAGGACTATGGGTTAGGCCAAAACAGATGGCTTATAAATAACCCTGCGGCGCAACTTGGTCAACATACTGTATAAGAGACAGATTGGACACCGATGCCGCTGAATCACTTGAAGCATATAAGCTAACTGTTGCGTCTCGGCTCGCCAAAAGCGTTTTACAGCTTCAGTATGGTAATCAAAGAACGACTAACACGAAATAATAATAAGTGGGCATACCACAGAATGCTAACACTTCGTCTCCTCCCGATCTTATCCGGAACCGGGGAGGCGAAGCTGATTTTAGTGGCACTTGAGCACGCTCTTCATAGTCCTGATCTGGTAGTGGACATTTAAGATTTATGCGACTATGGTCCTTGGTATCCAATCGTC
The DNA here is from genome assembly GCA_000612645.2 of Trichuris muris. Taxonomy (NCBI): domain Eukaryota; kingdom Metazoa; phylum Nematoda; class Enoplea; order Trichinellida; family Trichuridae; genus Trichuris; species Trichuris muris. Next base: position 1,340,078 of record CBXJ02000361.1, on the reverse strand, counting down.
ACCAGCGGAATAGTTCTCTGCCATCGCCCTTTGACCTACAAAGAATTTATGACTTGCGTTACCTTCGAGTGTCCTACGAGTTTCTACGTTCGACTTAGGAGAATCAGAGGGGGCAGCATCAACCTGAACAAGGTTCTTGGTTATCAGCCGTAGAGTCTCCACCGGAGGTAACCCAGTATCTACGCCTGGCGTAGTCCCGTATGCTATAAGAAACTTCTTCAAGGCCTTTGCTTTGGATTTGTCTGCCTTGGCTTCTTTCTTCATTGCGGTTTTCGAAGTGCGAACAAACCTTTCAGCAATTCTATTAGAACAGTGTTTCTCAAGGGGGCGATATGATATAACTAGAACTCTGTTGCCTCGGTTAGGCTCTTCTACCTATACTATGGCAGTTCGAAACTAGAGGACATCTGTATTTCCCGAAGTTTAGTGCTGGCATCAACTCGCAAACGAACACGACGCTTACGTCACTTACGTTGTTTTGTTTTGTGAAGATACCTGCATTCCGTTGTTTACGATTTTCGGATTACTGTATGATCTGGGGAAACCCGCAATAAGACCCCTGGCTGACATCAACGTGAAATTATGGAGCAAAACGGTCTTCTCAAAGATCGACCTGGAACGCGCCTACTACCAAGTCCCCGTACGCTCGCTCGGTATACCTGAAAGGGCAGTGACGGCGCCATTCAGATTGTTCGAATTCGTCAAGATTCCGTTTGGATTGTGTAACAAGAGGGAGAACGCAGCAGCAGGTACAGGTAATAAAGTTTACTGACAGAAGCGAAAAGACGATAGTTGACAACAACGCACGGTAATAGCAACAACAGTAACGGTCCCAGACCACATTGTTTTATACGGAGGCAATGAAGGCTCCGCAGCTGGAGAGTACGTCTTGCGGACCGCGATCTTTTAATGGGGTCTAGCCTTAGAAATAAGTCGCATTTCCTATTCTGATGCGACCTCCCATTAGGTAACGCTTCCGCGGTGGTGGGGTCATCCCTCCTGCTGGGTGTCCTTGCATCGTGCCCAGCGGGTGCCTGAAGCACCGGCTGTCATCACCACAGATTGCGAAACGCTGCGCAGGCTTTTCAAAGTTTCATCGACCAGGTCCTTCGAGGCGTCGATAATTGCTTTGCATATGTCGATGATATTCTCATTGCCAGTCGCTCAGAGGAGGAGCATCGTAGGCAACTTAAAAGACGTACTCGACCGGCTAGCAACGTACAGCCTACAAGTTAACTCGGACAAGTGCATCCTGGGCGCCCGAACGTTGATTTTCTTAGGACACCTGATCGATCGTGTAGTAACCCCTTTATTCGAAATCGGTACAATCGTCAGCTCACAAACGCAGTGAATCGCATATGAGCCAACGCAAGAACGCACACACACTACAGACTCAAAAGACGCACCAACTCCCGCCTGCGACCCCGACACCTGCATAGTGTCCTACTTCTGGAACTGACAGCTGGCACACCCACGCTCCCTGGAAGCGTGCTACTTCCGCGTTCCTGTCCGTCATGGGCGCAGATGCAGCTCGCGAGGCGCTCGCTTGTCCACTGGGAGTCTGGCCCACCTGCTAGTCGCTACAGATCGCCATGGCATTAACCCTCCACTGGTAAAGGATTCAGACGTTCAGTTTCAGTCTTTCCAACTGCGCCAGTTTCTTGTCATAGTTAATTTATACCGAAAGTTCATTCCCTACTTAGCCTGTATCCTCAGACATCTGGACAGTCTCACCAACAAGACACGAAGCACTCTAGTGTGGTACTCCCCTGCGATTGACGCATTTAACGCAGCAAAATCTGCCTTAGCCAACGCCACTATGTTGGGACACACTCTAGTCCCAAGTACAGATGTGCTACGTAAGTGGTAAAGACAATGCCTAATGTTCTTCTTTTCTACGGGGTTGATGCACATATGCGATCCAAATGCTTCACGGTTTTTTACCCCGTTTAGTAAAAGCCTTTAATTTCGAAAGACAGGATGTCTTTTAACGGGGGCGTAGATTTTCATGAAGTTGTCCTTTCACGGATTTCTCCCGTTTTGTTTCTTGTACGTTGGAACATCTATAAGTAAACTGACACGGTCTCCCTACCAGCCGATGGATGAGAGTGGTTATAAGAAGACACGGTCAGAAAACGACGTACAGGTTTTCATGAACACACGGCTGCGCTGGCCCGATACAAGACCGCGAAACGAAGACTCGACGGGTTACCAACGCAACGCCGTGGACGACCCCAAACCCGCGATCCAACCAAGATCATGGATGAGGCTTTGAAGGCTTCCGCGGTTGGTGAGCATGGTGCCACATGTTCACTCGACCTACAACCGCGCATTCTCTGCCGTGAAGAGCGTTTCCACCTGCGGCGGATTAAAGAAGCCTTTTACATAAGACATAACAACTGTATCAACCGCGACAAGGGTGTACAGGTCAGCGAAGTTTGGGATGCCATTATTAATAAAACCAGATGTTGCATCCTACCGAGCTGACCTGTAATTACTTCCACCCTTGTCTCTGACTCGTATTTAACCCGACAACGCAGTAAAAAGTTGCTCTTGCTCGCTGAAGACGGAACTCAAGCGTTCCGAAATATCCGAGACAAAACCTGTACGTCGTTTTCTGACCGTGTCTTCTTATAACCACTCTCATCCATCCGCTGGTAGGGAGACCGTGTCAGTTTACTTATAGATGTTCCAACGTACAAGAAACAAAACGGGAGAAATCCGAGAAAGGACAACTTCATGAAAGCCTTTAATTTCCATAAAAGGCACAATACGCCGTTGCGGATGTCTTATCCCGGAAGATCCATGCTATTATTATTATTATTAATATTAATACTTACGGCAACTCAACGCTCTCTGCCAAGGTGGTCGCAGTGGTTCAAAGCAATGACCCCGATCTCCAGTGGGCCAAGGAGCACACGTCCCTGCACTTGATAGCACAACCTGTGGAAGACTGTGCGCACCCAATTTGGAAGGACATCTCCACTGGACTCTCCCAAACGTACGTCCCGGGGAGGCTTAAGCAAGTAGTGTTCTGCGCATCTCACGGCCTATCACACTCAGGCATCCGAGCTACTAAACGCTTCATAATTACGCGTTACATCTGGCCAGGCATACATAAGGACGCGGCCCTCTGGACACGACATTGCCTTCAGTGCCAGCAAGCCAAGGTCCAGAGGAACACGCGTACAGAGCAGAAAGATTTCCCATTGCCGCACAGTCGCTTCGAACATGTACATGTGGACATTGCCGGCCCACTGCCTGATGATGACCGTTTCACGTACTTGATTACAGCGGTGGACCGGTTCATCCGCTGGCCGGAAGCCTGGCCCGTCCGGGACGCATCAGCACGAACCGTCACGGAGACAATTTTCGCCAACTGGATAGCTCGCATTGGCGTGCCGTGCCGTACCGAGTAACGACGGACCGCGGACCCCAATTCGAATCGCACATGTGGATCTCGTTAAGCAAACTTTTAGGCATCGAGCACGCGCCTACATCAGCTTACCATCCACAAGCTAACGGATTAGCCGAACGTTTCTACAGACAACTCAAAGCCGCCCTTACGGCCCGCATGCAAGCTAATGGCATGAAACGGACTACAGCTTTACCCTTGGTGCTGCTTGGCATTCGAACCTCCCTTAAAATATACATCGGTTTAGCACCATCGGACATGGTGTATGGGTCCGCTTTGAGTCTACCAGCTGATTTCCTCGCGCCAACAGGACCCTCGGGTGGCCTTGACCGTACAAACTTCACGAGCACGCTGAAGACAGCCATGTATCGCTTGCGACCGACGCCCCCTCGCCGCAACAGCACATCTACGTTCTGCAGCAAGGCACTCAAGGACTGCACTCACGTATTCATCCGAGAACGTAGGCATACGAGTGGTCTCACGCCTCCATACGCCGGCCCGTAATGCGTCCTACGACGCACTGAGAAGACCATCATAATGGGCACAGGAGGTCCCCCAACGACAGTCGCAGTCGACCGAACGAAACCGGCTTTCTTAACCACTGATCCCCAAGCAATAGCGTCCCCGACAAGACAAGTCAGGTTCAGCCTACCGTATCTTAAGGTCCCAGCAGGACCTCAACTCTAAAGGGGGTGTGATGTAGGGACACCAAATAAAATGCAGGTTCCAAGTCGAACCTGAGCGCACTTATACCGTTACCACTCTTTATGTCCCTAAATAAATCTTATTTCGTAGCGGGGTACAATTTCATTAGCAGGTATTGTCACACTTCCCCGTTCCATCGTAAAACTTTTATTAAATTTATTTATGTCCCTGGAGGCTCTTCGAGGCACCGTATGCTATCATCCCAGATGCGTTGTTTGGCATTTTTTGGCTAGGGTGCATTGTTTCTGGGCTCTGGCGCTCCCATCCTGGATTCCCCTAAACCGCAGTGCACGCTGGACTGCGGAGAGTCCAGTGCTGTGGTGCTGCTTGAGACCGTCAGCTTTGCTGCCTTTGCCGCCAAATCTTACGCCACTTCCTCGTGGTCAGGGACGCAAGTACCGCCGTTTGTTCCTTTGCGTTTCTTTTTGTGTTACATGATGGGGGAAACAGGCGGTCTAGGAGGGGCGTGGCTGTTCTGATCCGCCCCAGACAACCATGCCACCGTGGTCCAGTGCGGAAACCACGAAGTAACGTGGTAGCCACCCACGTTTTCATGACAATGTCTGCACCAAGTTAACTGATCAGGGGCCCTGGCCAGGGCACCCAGATCACCCCTCCGAAAAAGAAGAGACCTGAAATCAGGATCGGGCTGTCGATGATCCCGTGCGGACCGCGGGGCCTCGGAGGGGCGGGACAGGAGCAGCAATGAAGTACGAGTATTCCTCGTCGACTCGCAGACTGAAGCTCGAGACCGGAGCCGACAACCTCCCTGACCTGTCGGCCTCCCTTGCGGCGGACTGCACTGCATGTTCATGTACAACGTTTCGGATGGTGGAGTCGTTGCTGCTTTGGAGTTCCTTTACGTTACTCCTTTTTGGTTTGCATTTGATATTCTGTGGCCTCGCAGCATCTATTATCGTTTTTGACAAGAATATTGGAAATAAACTTCGAATTGCTGTCCTTTTGTAAATCGGCTCGTTAGTAAATTGATATCGCTCTTGTGCACTACAGCGCAACAGCCGCTTTGTCTAATTAGGCAGGTTCGTATCTCACCTGTCTCGACGCCTTTGTAATGGTTAGTAGAAGGATTATGTCTGATGTAGAGGGCCTCTTTGATCTTACAGACTTGAAAATGGCTCTCGCGACATAACATGGAGAGTTACAAGGTCCGTCGAACATTGAGAGAAATGTTCCACTACCGCTTAAGTTCTTATCATATCTTCGATCATTTTAGAATGGAAAATATGGCATGTTGCGCTCCGATACTTTTTGCTGTATGGTAAACTTGGTGCATTGGACTTTCTTCTTCGTTCGTTAATAGGCAGCTGCCTGCATTAATAAATGAAGTGAACACAGTTACAAGTGCAGTAGTTGAAAAGTTTTTTGGTAGCTTGAGCAAGACGCATTACAACAAGGATTTTTTGGGAGATAAACATTCGCCACACTCTGTAAGATTTGATGGGCAATGTTGGTCCACTTGCGAATCAATAATATCTTGCAGTTTTACTGTAAGAGTTGTTCGTGAAAGTGCTGTCGTGTCAGCTTCGCTTCAAGTGATCTGATTTGCTTGCTGCACTTCATCCGCTTTATATATTGTTATTGACTTTTCGTTTATTCGTTGGTCATTTGCTTGCTCGATTTATAGGAAGCTGCTTTCATCATTTTTCCATGGCAAAGACGAAGAAAGAGATCCGTGATAAAGGGGCAACAAAGGACGTTGTGACGAGGGAATATACAATCAATTTGCATAAACGGATTTACGGAATGTAGGTGTGCTTTGTGTGAGTTGGCGATTGGAAGCCTTGTTTTTCAGTGGGTTCAAGAAACGCGCTCCGCGGGCTATAAAAGAAATTCGTAAGTTCGCTCGTCAACAGATGGGCACCGAAGATGTCCGCATTGACACAAGGTTGAATAAGTTCTTATGGAGCCGAGGAATCAGGTATGCTCGAGTAATAATGTTCTTACCTGGTTCCCCGCATGCGCACATATGTGTGCATTGAGCGTTTTGAGGTTTCATCGTTATCTTCGGCGATTTAAGCTGCTGCTTTTAGAAATGTTCCTTTCCGTATTCGAGTTCGATTGAGCCGTCGACGAAACGAGGATGAAGATTCTCCTCACAAGATGTACACTTTGGTCACCTATGTTCATGTTGACACGTTCAAAAGTATGCAGCTCTTAGCTTTGTATTGCTTGGCTTGCTGATGTTTTCATTTCTGAGCATGACGTTAGCTTTGTGTTCCATTTTCTCTTTGAAATGGATGTTGGCATATTTTAGAATTGACGACGATCAACGTTGATGCGGAAGATTAATTGAAATGTTGAAGTCAGTATGGTGAACTCGAGAGGACAGTAAATCCTTTTGTCCACTTTTCTACTTACTTGGCACAAACTGCCTTCGAACAAGGCTTTTGTTCAAAGCATTCGCAAGTGGGAATGTGAGTGAAGATTAGAGGTATTTTTCATTAGTTTCTAAAATCACTTGAGTCATGGGCGCTGCAATGCGGAGCCATTTTATACTTGTTGGTCATGAAGATAAATCGGTTCAAATGAGGCAGAAACCGAGTAGTATTTCGGTATGTCATTACTTTCAAATTGTGTTTGAATGATAACAAAGGCAAATGCAATATTAGATTCAATCTGCCTTGGCATCCGACTGACTGGAAAATCTGAAAGTTCATGAAGTTTGTGAAATTATATGATGATCAAATAACGCATCACATTCTCTTGTTTTATTTTTGAAATGTTGTTTGTACATTGGTGTGATAGTAGCCGTCAAGTTGGTCTCATAGTTACTACACTAAGACATCTTCAAACGTATTAAGTTCTATGCTGTTTCCCTAATATGCGGCTTAAGACTAAAATTTTGACTCCCGGGTTAATGGGAGTGCTTTTCACATGGTTGGTTTCACTTAGTGCGTTATTTGCTGAGAAATAGCTGAAGTTTATTTAAAAATGCAGTTGTACTTTATTGTTGAAGTGAAATTTTCAAAGCTGCGATCAGCTTTGCTGCATATGAGCTTCGCCGCGAAATTCCTAAACGTTAGGTACAGGACGAGTGAAATTGGATTTCTAATTTCTTAATTTTCTGTCTTACTCAAGTGACAAGTGCTGTGGGAACTCATGCGATGCAGGACTTGCTAGTAGTATCGTCATCGACCATTAAGCAACTATGCCATAGTTACCGTCCAACAGGTAACCAATAGGTCACTTGATTCAGTTTTATTCCACGTTTGCGGTAGTCCTTTTCTGGTGTTTCGCAAAATTAAGCCTAAACACAAAGTTTGCCTTAAGGTACAAGATTCTGTAAGGGCAGAGAAAGATAGCACAGTCGGCATGATTGAGAGAAAACTTGCATCAAGTAGCCGGTTGGTGACCCAACGTGCGCCTCACTGCGGGATAGAATTGCCGAGAAAGGTCGCTATTTGAACATAGTCGTTCGTAACGTTGGAACGGCGGCGCTGTGACGCGGACATTATGCTACATTTTCTTTCGTTATGTTTGTTTCATCATTGGTAGCTGCGTTTTTTGTTTACACTTTTTATTACTCCAGAAGTTGCTTGCGGAACCTCAACAAGACCGCAGAAAGATTTTTTGTCCGTTGGGTGCCGTTTTTAGTTGCTTTGTTGTTTGTACAAATCGTTCGGAACTGTTCTCATCCCATCTTCGGCGGCAAATTAGGTACACCTGCATCGTCTGACATATTTTGTATGCATGAGAAGTCACCCAGTGTGCTTGCATCTAATTTGAAGCCCAAGGTCGGACGACGGCTGTTCTGACTGATCCTGACACGCAACAGAAGATAACTGGAAACCATGTTTAGTCATCAAAAAAGGTCATGCTTTATAACTGAAGTAAGTAGCGTATCACTTTCTTGAAATCCAGAAAGCTGTGGACGTAATTTTCTAAATGGAGATAGTACCACGTCATATAAAAGGGAACTTCATTTATCTGAGAAAGTGGTCTGTATCGCACACGCATGTATTAGGTTGGAACAATCAAAGTATCGGATTTTGATGGTTAAGTTTGAACGACTAGATCTCAAGCGAACGTTAACATTATTCGATGAATTATTCACCATTCGAAAAAACACATCTCCGCCAACGTTCTGAAAGTGAATTAATTCCAATGCGGTAGAATTCTTGGGTGCGAGATTCAAAAAAGTACGCTATGTCATTTTCAAGGTCCCTCTGTTCAGTGAACAATTTCTGGTGGAGAAATGCATCGAGGGCTCTGAAAACATGATAGTCTGTAGGGGACAGGTCCGGTGAATAAGCAGGATGGGGTAGGACCTCGACGCCCAACTCGTTCAATTTTTACGGGTCTTTAACGATGTGTGTGGTCGGGCGTTGTCCTGGAACAACAAGGGTTCTTTTCCATTTGCGAATGACGGCCACATTTCAGACAATTTTTTGAATGTCGTCTCTAATTCACGTCAGTGGGCATCTGCCGTGATGCTTTCATCGGGTTTGATGAAGTTATAGTGAATTACACTGTTGGAAGACCACCAAACCGATAGCATCACCTTCTTCGCATGCGGATCTGGCTTAGGAAAGGTTTCTGGCCGCCCCTGTTTATCGAGCCATACTGCTGCGCGCTTCCTGTTATCGTACAGCACCATTTTTCATCGCACGTAACAATGCGTTTCAGAAAAGGATCGTTTTCGTTACGTAAGAGCATGCCAGAGCAGATGTCAAACTTTGCCATTTTTTGCGCGTCGCTCAGTTCGTGTGGTATCCACCTCGCCAGCTTCTTAACCTACCCCATTCGCTTCAAATATCTACCAATAGTACTGTGAGAGACACCTAACCCTTCTGGTAATTTCCGAGTACTTGATGTGGGCTGGGCTTCTACTGCTTCCTTCAAAACTTCGTTGTCCAAGGACCAACGTCTGAGAGCACCCCGTCTTTCTTCGATACCTCTATCTCCATTTCGAAACCTTTTGAACCACCGCTAAATAGTGCGTCCATTAACAGCTTCCTCGGGCCAAAGATCAGCGAATTCGCGACTGGCTGCAGCTGCACTGAGACGACGTTTGTACTGATAAAGCAAAAGCGTTCGTAAACAGCACTTTTCCATGTTTCTTTCAACCACTGTAATTTCAAGGCCAAAAGAGCTGGGACAATGAAATTAACCAAATATGAAGTAGAAGTTACGTGCTTCATGAAAACACCAACGATAAGAAAAGATGCCTGCAGGCAAAGAACATAATTCATTGACAATTAGCCACATGAAAAATCCGACACTTTGATTGTTCCAACCTAATATGAATATAGTCCAGTAGAAACTAACTTTATTCGAAAGGAAAGTGTTGATGTGCTGTGATAGAGGGCGAATCGAATGCAAGGTTGCGTGATGTGTGCTTGGAGTGTCTTTATTACAAAAGGTTAACGAGAATCATGCGTTAGTGTAGGCTAACGTTTCCGAATCATGTGGAATGTGACGACGGCGTTGGCAGTGAGAAACGTGCCAGTTATCGCCGCTGTTACAACATATTTCCAAAATGACCAGCATATAAAGTTGAGCTGTCGAGAAGTGACCGTGTCATTAGCGTTTTTGATGTCTTCTATAATTGACACGATTCAGTGATCGTATTTTCAAAGGTAGAGCCAACCTGGCTGATTTGGACGAGATTCATGGAAATCAAGGACAAACAGCATAGGGCTGTTGAGATCTATCACGTCTTTGCTAGCCGAATGGGGGTCGTTAATTTCGTCAAGCATAAAGACATTTCTGACACTTCTTGAGCTGGAATCGCATTTTGGCGGCTGAAAGGAATAGTTATTGATACTCCTGGAAATGAAGGAAAATAACATGAAAACACTTAGACGAGCTTATATTGCGATAGCATTGTGCAACCTGGACAAGTTTATGTGAAATGTTTTGCTTAAAAGAAGAGGTATATTCCTGCATTAATGACGTGGAGGTAATGTTCGGTTACTGAAGGAATTCTGCTACCAAGCGCTATATAGTTATGAGTGCGAAATTCATGTTCACATATTCCATCAGGAAACCTGGTAGTCCTCGTAAGTACTTTAATCCTACCTGGCAAATAACCGCTCGTCCATTGTTTGATTACACGCATGTGTTTAGTATCAGTAGTTGCACTAAACCGAATTTAAGTATGTGTGGGTTAAGGGTCAGATTGCTTGTGCTTAAAAGATTCCTTATCTGAGCTTTTGCTAGCTGATGCAACTATTGTCGTATGGCAGTGTGCTTTCTCCGTATCAGAATAGCCAGAGAATGCAGAATATTAACAAGTGACTTACTGCTAAACGACGGCATGATTCCTCAACCCGCAGGCACAAAGAAACTTGGCAGTTGAATTGTATAGCGCCTGTATCCGGCAGTGAAACAACCGGTGCCTTAGCGCTGACGAGCAGTTGATTCGGATGATAAGTTATCTTCTGAATGGGAGAATGCTCCACAGGGCAGCTGAAATTCATGCTAATGAAGTGCAAGTTATAGGTAAAACGTGTATAGCATAATCATGTTCTTTGGTTCTGCGCTATGTCCATGTGAGCATTGAACATTGGCGCATCTGCAAGGGTTTCATATTTTTCCATTTCTCATTGCTGAATTGCTTTAATGGTTCTCACTATCCGAAATAAAATACTGAGCAATGGGCAGCTATTAGGAAGTAGCAAGCTATATGTAACATAGCAATGAATTCGATGATCTCGCGGTGACTAGTCTCCATGATGCTTACTTGTTGCTTTGGGTTACTTTGCGAATAATTGTCTGTCGGCTCGTTGTTATGATTGTCATTATTTAATTTGGAGCATTTACAATGGGTATGGCCGTATCAGTGTTATAAGGAGGATGAGGTTCGTGTCTGTTGAAGATTGAGCTCTTTATAACGATGTAATTAAACATGGTTTAGTAGTACGACTTATCACCGTTTCTTAGATTTTATTAAAATTACCGGAGCTTTCGGGACCAACCTTGTCCCGTCTTCAGCAGATAGATAGTATGACTGAATCATATTGTTTATCCGCTGAAGACAGGACAAGGCTTGTACCGGAAGCTCCGATGATTTTAATAAAAACTAAGAAATGGTGACGAGTCATACCACCAAATTATGTGGTCCGTATCTATAATAAACACGGAATACCTTTTGAATGTTTTATACTCTTCGTCGTACTGTCAACTACTGGCAATCCTTGTTCACTTTTGTCCTAAACGAACGGCGTACCTGAGTAAACAACTGCAGGTGATTTTTGCTACAGTCTGTTAAGTTATTAATCTTGCGATCTATCATTTTGGCACTTAATGACTGAGTGTACGGGCAGAAGTAATTGTCGGTGGATAAATTTATAATAAGCATATGTGAATCTATTCCACATGAGCAGGATGTTAAGAATGTATTTTCGTGTATGCTCTCAAGTGCCTTACCCGTTTTCATCAATAACCATTACTTGTTCTTGCGTTTCACTTTTAACGTAGCAACTGTGTACATGCATCGCATACACATTTCCACCGTCGTTTTCGGCTAAACAGAACGGTGGCTCTTATTATGAAAAAAGCTTCGACCATACCAGATTCGCATTCCCATCTATGAACAACGTCCATTCCAAGCATTGCGAACTTCACAATCGGGCCATTGACGGTACCTCTTCGTATTGTGTAAACGCAGTCTGGTTTTTCAATGACATTTTGGAGAGTTTTAGTACTAGACAATTCCCTAAAGAGGACATGTCAGGCTGCATTGCCATTTCGAATCAGGGTTAATTCGTGTCCATAGGTTTATGCACATTATTTCTCTTGCATATTGTACATGGGATGTCATAGGGATTGAGATTTCAATGTGGTTTCTTTGATTGTCATTTTGGCGCTTTAACTTACTCAATCTGAAGTTCTTGGTGTACAAACGTCTCTCTTCCTCCATAGAAACACTGTATCCTGTAGGCTTGATCACCATATTGGAACAACAGGGGATGTTTTAAGAGCAGGATGGTCATTGAAACAAAAACTCCATCAGGGTTTGCCTGAAAGTGGAGCGATTGTAAACCAGTTTCAAGTTCATTTCACTGATCTCTTGTTTAATGAAAGATGGCAGGTTTGCTTTTCGATAGTTTAACCGCATGTAAAGTTTCTTTATGCTAAAAATACTTTTGCAAGTAGGGTTTATACTAGCCTCTTTTATTGATCGACATTGTAACTGAACCTGGCCTTGTCATCAGTTCAGCTGGAGCTGAAGTGAAAAGTATATTACTTACCGACTTTATTTGTCTTTCACCTTGAGGTGTATATCAAAAACTGTAAGCGTTTATTTTTGTCCCAGTATTGTGTTGAAATTACCGTTTATTATTAAATGAACTTGTTGGAATAATTTGTTTTTCTGGTCACGTAATTCGCGAAAAGTAGATGTAGTTTAGTCAGAGCTTCACAGAAGGGTGTCATGATTATTCGTGTAGCTGGCTCACAAAATGTGTAATTCATTGAAAACGAAGACGCTGACCGCGATTGTTAATCTTCCGATTCCTTTTGGCACGATTGAATCCCGTTCTTTGTAAAAATCTTTTGTTATCTTTCTTGCAGAACTTTCGGATCTTTTCATGGATCCGTCATCAGTGCAATTAATGCTGTCGACCGCCCAGTCAGTCAACTGTTCAGCAAGCCCCTCCGCTTGACTATCCGGGCTAGCGACATCAGCTATCAGGACGATCCTTTGACCTTCCTGCATTAATTGCACTGATAACGGATCCAAGGTAAGATCTGAGAGCTCTGCAAGAAAGATAGTAAAAATGGTTTATACAAAGAATGCGATTCAACTGTGTCAACAGGAGTTAGAAAATTATGAATTCCATCCCGTACGTAACCCGAACGTTATTGTTGTTACATAACATGCAGTATTAATCTTTTTCATTTTTTACCCTTTTTACACTTATAGGGTGGGATGGATCTGTTGCTTTATTGGGTCCGAAGGGTCTTATTTTCATTGAGATTGCTCAGTAAATCCGCAGTCGCTTGTTAGCATGAACGAGAGCATTTAAGTGTACGAATTTATTTCCATAGCTTTCGTAGTCAACTGACTTGGCCCACAGCGGCGTAAAGTACGCTGACAATACGGCATTGACTAGTAGTGTAAGTTGATTTCGAAGTCTCCGGGAATAAATTCAGACGTTCAGTAAGGTTCGCTATTGCAAGTGTGCAAGTTATGGCTTGCTGAATGACGTAAACGGGAATACATTACAGTATTCCCGTTTACGTCATTCAGCAAGCCATAACTTGCAAACTAGCAAAAGCGAACGGGAATACATTCAGTAATGAACTACTTTCTGGTTTGTTCAATTTTGAGAGTTTCATGATGGGATGTACGGCTTGATCCCGCTGGAAGTCGAAAACATGTCTGAAAGTATATCGAAAACAACGCCCTATCTTACATTGTAACCTTTCAGAACAGTGTAACTTGAGGTTACAGTGTTTTGAAACATTTCCCTAATAACTGCCCATCCATTCGCTATTAGCGCGTTGTTTTCGATATACTTGCAGACACGTTTTCGACTTCCAACGGGATCAAGCCGTACATTCCATCATGACACATAGAAGACCCGTTACAAGACATGCCATTTTCAATTTTGATAGTTTGAATATAGGAATAGTTAATACTCACCGATCTCCTTTTTTCCGCCTGGCAAACGTCATAGTCTATCTCAGAGCGAATGCTGCTTTCACTATTTTTCGTATAGTCCCAAAAACAGCCTTGCTTTTTTTGTTGGCCCTTCACAAGCAGCCAGCCTCGATACGCGGGTAATCTGGAAACAGTGACTTCCATGCTTCCATCTTTGCAGTTCGTGATAATATCAGCGCTTTGAAGAGGAGTGTAAGGAGCCCGTGTTGAGCTGCTTATGGTTTCTGCTGTCGAAGTTGTGAACTTTTCGCTAGTAGTTGTACCTGAAGTCCTTTCCTATAGTAGGAACTTGGCTGACCGAACCTTTTTACCACGCGAGCATTGTTCGTCCACAGCTTTCAGGATTGCATCGGATAGGTGCTGAGAAATGTCCACTGTTTTATTGACGTAGCGATACCGAAGAATACGATCTATTCTTCCACCTGTTATGTCCAGAAATTGTTCTTTCCCGTAAAACTTTCCCACTGCTACGGCAACAAATTCTATATCTTTTGTTCGTGCCCTGGCTGATGGCTGAATGACGTCATCTTGGGCAAGTCCGTCTGACATTATGACCATAACGTTAGCAACGTTTGCTCGATCTCCCTTAAGCAAATTTCTTCCTGTTGAAATGTACTTTTTTAAAGTAGCTTATTTTTTGAATCACTTAGAATACGTTCTTTTAAATGTATCCTTGTACGTAAGCATCACTTGCAGGCATGAATAACTTCGCTAAATGCTTCAATTGCCTTCTAGTGGTTTTGAATGCGCATAATACGTAACGTGCACAACTGGTATCAGATGCTTTTAGTTTGTGTCTTTTATTGTTAAGGTTTATGATTGTGCCTCTTAATAGGTTAGTCGCAAAGGCAAGTTAGTTTATACAAGTTACTTAAAGACAGTTCCAGACGTTTTCAGTTATTGTTATAGATATTGCTTGAGCGGAATTCATTGCTAGGGTGATGATGCATAAATAACATGAACGAGTAATTTGGAAGCTGGCCTTCTCCGAAAGTTCTCTGCAGTATCTTACTAAAACAAAATACGAAACGGTAAGAAGTTGTGGAAATGCGCAGTTCTAAATAAGCGGCAAACCGAATGCATTCCTGCCTCTGTCCATTCGCGCGAACGTCTGAAGAATGTCATAAAGAAGAAACCGTTCATGCGCTGTTGTTCGGCAAATTGGCAAGGCGACAGGCAACGCTGCCCTTCTTTTATGATCTACATTCACACATTAGCTAGTGTTGCCTATGTGCCATGTAGCTTTCTTCGAAGCCCCCCCCCGTTATTTTTAACCTCTGGCATTAGCAGCAACATTTTGCGCCTTCGCTGCAAACGGTAAGTTGAGTGAAATTGAAGATAGGAATTCTAATCATGGGATTATCTCGTTCGTTTGTTCTAGAACACCGTTTATAGTCCCGCTAATAGCAAAGCAACTCTTCAGGTATGTTTCAGGACTTGCCTGTCCTGGAATATACGAATCCGGTAAAATAGGTATACGTTGTCTGTTTGCATACGTATTGTCCTTGGATTAGCTACCTGTCCTAATTTCGCCAAATTTCAAAATACATGTATCGGATGATAATTTATACGGAGACATCAGTGGGAATAGGTTGTTTCTCCTTTCCCAGGCAAAGTGAAACTAGTCGTACATGTAGTTGCGTTGGCGTGGCAGTTTCCCCCACGGCAAAACGTTTTGAAAGTGAACGCTTGAGAAATTGTTCATCAGTGTGTAATAGCAGTACATTTATGACTCAGCAATCTCAATCGCTGCTCGACTTTTACCGCCCATGAATGGTGAGTCAATGTGGAGTCGTCTTTTTTGCTTGTCATATTTCCGTTAAATGGTTAAGTGGGATCCAGTTGCTTGAAAATCGTGCTGCACTTACAGCATTGCGCTCTGGCAAAATTGCTCGTCCAGCGTGAGCTATCAAATTTAATGCCTTTGCTTAGGAGCTATGGCTACTGGATTATTACCGAAACAATGGCTCAAACGAAAGTGCAATCGTTCGCGGTTGATTTCGTTATTATAGCCCGACTAGTTTTCTTTACGCATCACTATGTCTGAAGTATTACGTTACTTTTGTTCTTCATAATCCGTTGTGATTAGCAGAAAACATGCAACGACCAAAAAATGCATTTTATCAAGCATAACCTACAATGGTATCTTAATGCATGATTTGTCAGCCATTATGGCTTCCTTGTTAATTTTCAAAAATTACATCTTTCCACTTACCTTCGAATGAGTGAATTCCCTGTCTGTGACGTACTGTATGGCGGCTCCAAGATGTGTTACTCCGGCAATGTATTTCACATTATCAATTGTTTCCAATAGTTTTTCTTTGTTGTCAAAGTCGTTGAGGCTGAACTCCGTAACTGGCGTGCCAGTAAATTTGGTCATGCCAACTCTTGTTTCATCAGCGCTGACATTCATCAATTGAACAGTGCTGCTGACAACGTGTAATAGATTCGAAAAATTTTCCCTGTCGACGCTCGTTGAACTGTCTATTAGAAATATGACGTCGACTTTGTTCTTTGGACATGTGCTTAGTCCTAAAATGGGACTTCCCTTTTGGTTGCTTTGGCAGCGCATGCAAATATTCAGTTCCAATATTTCTGGATAAGAACATGCACATGTCGTCGGGGTAGATTAAACTATTATAGTTTTTCAATTCAACAATTTCGAAGCAGCACTTCGATAGTTTCTTTTCTGCCGCTAAACTGCACGTTATCACGGAACATCCAGAGGGCTAGGACGCCATTTTCTTGTGATCATTGATTAAAAGAATTTCCTTTGCTCCGCTCTGAATGATAATATTATAATTGTAATACTACTATTTTAACGTGCGTTGCTTTTGCATTTAATGTTGTATTAATAGTTTGTAGCAAGAATATCATTAACGCAACTTTGCTCTGTAACCCGTTTGTATGACATACTGATTCAGTTGTAGCCTAACGTAATGTTTGAGACGTCCCCTAAAGCATGTTTTTAACGAGTAAGGCTAAGCGTAGATAGGTGGGTCGCAAAGTCAATATATTTGCTTACTGAGAAATACCACATTGCGCAAGAATTTATTTTATTGTGCATTTTGAGCGTTAGTAACTAAGTAACACTCTCGTTAAAGTACTTGGAAAAAGCGTTTATCATGTTCATTGAACAACGATGTTGTTGAAAGATCAGATTCATTAACCTTGGACATTAGTGTAATAAACTATTCGTTTTTAATTTGTTCACTTGGAGTGAAACATGCTTGTTTGATTAACATTTCAGCTATGTGTAGAAGCCAACTGCTTTCTACACCTTACGTTTGGTAACATACAACGATACATAAATTTTAGGTATATAGCCTCGTCAGAAGCAGTATGCTGCCAACATGTTGAATCACACAATAAGAAACCTTATTGTGAGAAGACGGCAGAATACCAGTTCATCAATGTTTTACTTCCTTGCGTAGCTTTCGGGATCTCTCTTGGTCCCGTCTTCAGCGCAACTGCTAAACGCAACCTTTCACGCGAGTGTAACAGTCCAGGTGACCAAGAGAGGTCCCGAAAGCTGCGCAAGGAAGTAAAATATTGATGAACGGCTATTCTGCCGTTTTCTCACAATATGAAACTGAAACCCGTTAGAAATCCATTATTCAATAACAAACCTTGTATAATCTTAGATTTATGTAAGCCATTGTTACTATTCATCAAATATTCACTTTAAAAATCTATGTCTTCTATTGTCTCAATTTTCATTTCACGTTGGCTGATAGAGAATTATATAATTTTATGGAGGTTTTATTGTGTGTATGTAATTTTATTGTGCATTATCTCCTTGAATTATTTAACATCGTTTTTCTTTGCCTCGCCTATTTTATACAGCTTCTCATGTTTGACTGCAGCGGCGAAATAGCAAGATTAATCTTGTTAAATTACTTCACTGCTGAAGGAACATGGCAAGAGTCGAAAGCTGCGAAGCGTGACTACATAATCATGGTGATCGTGTGAATTCGTTGAAAAGATATGCTAAACATGTTAGCATACCACATATAATCTAAATGCATTGGTGCAGGCTTGCAGTTTTGCCTTACACCAGCCATCTTGTGCAGTGCAAAAGCAACGCGGAAGCATGTCTGGTTCCTTTAGAAAATACTTTCTAATCATTCCTTTAAAATTTAACAGCTGATCTTCGTGAATGCACTTAACTAAGCAAATATTAGCAACTGGTCACGTCCATCTTAAAGAGTAAGCAAGTACGTTTCTCAGGTACAAATGGTCCAGAAAGGTTGAACATATGGACACCAACAGTTTTAAGTGTTTTGGTGAGAACAAGCAAAGGATTGCCTTACCCTTTTCGTGAGAATTATAATTGGCAGCAAATTGAGAAGTAGTCCTGAAAAATTAAACTGTAGAGCAGATTCGTAATTCTTACCCTGTTACATTAGAATGAGCAATGAGGGCCACGCCCATATGAAGGCGTTTAAATTACTAGCTGGGCAAGCTACTAACATTGGCAGTGAACAACTTTATGCCGAGTTCGCCCGTTGGCACTAACAGACTGGTGAAGAAAGTCGGTGTTGCCGTGCTGAAATAAGCGCGGTCGATTGTGTTGGCATGGTCAAAGCGAATAGAGCTGTGTAATCGTACTAAACGTATGCATCATTGACGCGAAAACAGGCCTGACTTTTTAATCGTTGTCTGACACCCAGAAGAAGTCGCCAATAATCGCTTGAAAAGTGACAAAAGTACTTTTGGAGCTGTTCTTTAGTAGAAGTTACAGCTGAATTGCAGAAGTGACGTCTTGATTCAAATCTGAAACGGATAATTTTGCGGAGGTCGATATGAAAGAGGACCATTGTAAGAATAGTCCAGCTGTGCAGGAAACCTGGAAACTATCTTGAAAACAGGAAGAGAAATCAGTATATATATATATATATATTTATCATATATATATATATATATATATATTTAGCACATGCTAATATTTAATAACAATGTAATAGTTATTGCGATGATAATTTCACCACATGATCTTGCAAACTGGAGGAAAAGAAAAAAGAATTTCCATTTCATGCGTGCGAAAACACTTAAATTTATAAATACTGACCATCCGTCCTGGCCAAACAAGGGAGTCGTTAGTGAAAGAGAGAAAGTTAGGTATCTTCTCTGCACAGATAATAAACTTACTCTGGAAGCGAACTGGCGTATTCACTTTGATGAATGCCCCGATGTCCTTCTCCGCCATTTAGTCATAGTCAGCGGCTTGGCAAATGACAAATTAGAATTTGACTGCGTAGAACAAGTTGATTTTTGATTCGTCCTGTCTCTTTGTTATTGTCAATCGCCCTTGAAAATGACGTCAGAGTTGTAGTGTCGAACTTTTCAATAGAATTCATGCATTCAGCGTCAGTGGAGACACGTGTTGGGAGTACATGAAGCCTAACAGTCCTTTCATTCCAGTCTTCGTGGCCTTCCCTCTTATATATATATATATTTTTCAGTTCTGTGTCGTTAATCTTTTCTTCCGGTAGTGCGTTCTGGATCAGTATGTCTTCTCTACAAGGTCGACTAACGGTGATGAAATCAGCTCCTCAATTAGGAGAGCACGGGTCCCGTAATTTTGTATCATTTCCAACTAAGCAAAAAGCAGTCACGTTTTTTCGTTCTTTAATTTAAGCACTTGACGGGACGAAATATGTTGCGCTGATTCTTTTTCCTACACTGGTGTTTTGGTTGACGTGCTGCTTTTCAGTTTCGTGCGCTCGCATCTTAATTGTAAGGAGAAAATCTGTTCTGATTAGCCTTTTAGCAGTGAGTTATTTTGGTGCTCAGAGTATGTTTCCGTAAACTAACGGAAGTGTTTTGATGCCATTGCAACGATTAGCTGGCAATTTTTCTTACCGTCTTTGGCCATTTATATGCATGACTCTTCTAACATCTCCACAGCGCTACATTCGAAAGTAGTTTTACTTGCTAGTTGTGTGTTCGCGCAATCTTTCGGAATGCGATTAGTTAACTGTTGGCTTTGTGAAGTTGTGGAAGTCCACTTACTAATTCAACGGCCCATTGTTTATAATTGAAGGTCATTTAAGAACTGAACGACCGTTTGGAAGAAATTATGGACAGCTGATAAATCGTTGCAAAGTAAAGATGTTCATTTCAAGGCGAAGACCTTGAAAGGAACTGCTTGGGGCTCTGATGCACTGAAGAATGTCTTTTTATCAGGTGAATAGGCAATCTTATGAATAAAGTATGGGCATTTACGACTAATCGATTTCCGCTAAAACGGTAGTTGGCGTGTTGCGCAATAGGATTATTCTGAGTAGCTTTCCTCGATGGGGCATTTTTAGTTGACGTGCGTAGCAAGTCGAAGCAGCCATTTGTGGTTTGTTCCTTATGAATTGAGTTCATGATGTGCCGTATCAACTGCCTGTTCACTGTGTAACCTGTTCTTATTATGCTCCGTTGTATCTGTTATGTGCAGCAAAAAGCAACGTCCTAGTTTACGGAAATGGCATGAGGAACTCTTGTGTCAATGTTTTCTGAGTAATTGCTATTGCAGTGTTCATTTGTAATGCGGGTCTTGTAACTGCTCTTACGCCAAATCTTCAGTACGTTTTGTGCACGGTGCATTGATTCATTTTGGCACAGAATAGGTGCTATATTCTCCTAGTCTTTCTTGGCGTTTTGCTGTTCTGTTTAATCATCTCTTCATTGACTCACTACTGAGTCGACATTTAGCGTTGCAGCCAAATGTGAACGCAAACATTGCAGCTGCTTTGCTCAGCATTACTTTCAATTTTCATGTAATAAAATATGTCAACGAGTGATTCGTTGCTTTTGCAAACAAAATGAGATAACTGGTCAAGTAAATATCGTTTCTGTTGAAGCACCTATTGTGGCCTATGAATAATGTCACCTTCGTTCGTTCCGAGACGGAAACGCCGTTGCTGGTGAATATTTTAAAATTTGTTTGGGAAATATTTCTTGGGTGAAGATAAAGATAACCAAACTACTATTTCATATTCATCGCAGCGCGTGCATCGACAGAAGTGACTCGATGGTGATTAACAAGAAATACCCATTGTGCTGGCCGTCACGCATTGTGGTGATGGCTGGTAATCCGCTTTCTGTACGACCGAACCATAGCTCAGTCGGGGAAGATTCTTAAATCGGTAGAAATTGATTACTCTTACGAACGTTTCCCATAGCTGAAGACAGAGAAAAGTCTTGCTAAATTATTCCCAGTTTTATCTTGAGATGTAAATTTTTCTTGCTTGAAAATGCCTTTCGCTGTATTTGTGACTTCATGAATTTGCTCCCTATCAATGAAGACTTGTTATTGTTCACGTAGAACAATTGTATGCGCCTACTAGCGTGAACGTCTTATAGTAAATTATTTTCCCCATACTCAACTGCTTGCTGGAAGTGTATTTAATTCTGTGCGGCTTTCAAAATCAGCATGCTCGATCGTCAGCATTCATTGGAATGCTGATAGCAGACGATGCCTTCTTCTCATAAGCCACGTCCAGTGAAATTTATTTCTAACTCAAATGTACCATTCCAGTGAACATGGTAGTATGCCTATCAGTTATTTATCAATAGAAGCCCATCTTGAATTCTGTATTGATGGAATGGTACAATACCGTTGGTAATATCCTTTCACCTTGTGTAGCTTTCGGACCGGGCCTGTTCTGTCGTCAACTTTCGCAATTCGATTGCACCGACCTCTTTTATACAGATAACTTGCCTCCAAGTCCATGTTCAAGAAGTATGTTTTCTTGCGTAATTTACGAAGCATACATTATTAAATGATGTACCAATATGAATGACGAAGGTTGTTGTAGCGAACAGTATTTTATTTTGGTAATTTAATCTATGTTGAAAAATTGGATGTCTTGTAACGGGTCTTCTATTTGTCATGATGGAACGTACGGCTTGATCCCGTTGGAAGTCGAGGATGTGTCTGAAGGTATTCCGAAAACAACGACCATTAACATTCGCTGAAGACGGAACAAGAGAGTTCCGAAAGGTTATTGTTCTGAAACGTTTCCCTAATAATTGGCCATCCATTCGCTAGTAGGGCGTTGTTTTCGGAGTACTTTCAGACACATTCTCGACTTCCAACGGGATCAAGCCGTACGTTCCATCATGACAATTTAATCTATGGAAGAAATTCTCCAATGGCGACTTGGACGAGCAATTTCCAGAAGTGGCATGCTTTTTACATATCCATAATGCCATCGGGAATAGCAAGTTACGTGACCTTTTTAAGGAGCTTGCACCAATTCATCAGTATGGCGCTGTATTATCGTGCCATAGCCGGAAAAGGAACATTCTAATCGGCTGGCTAACTCGGTAGAAAAATGTTCTTGGCAAAATGATCGGTGCAACAATGGCTTGAAGGAAAAGCACTTGAACGGCATTGGGTTTACCATCGAAAGTGTCCCGCAAAATCGCAATCTTGATCTTTTAGTTTAAAGGCGGCCAGCATGCAGGACCAATTATTTGTAATGTTCCGTGATAGATCTTTCTGGTTGCGCTGTTGTTTCACCACTTCAGTTTGAATATAAGCGAAATAAAATTTAGTAATGCCAGAAGTCAAGAATGGTGCAACATCGCGTTGCCAAATCGCAGTGCAGCGTCTCCATTTTAAAAAGTCCATTGTTTCGTTAATGTACTGTGAGCGAAGGTTTGTAAACAGCATTTGCATGCAGTTCAATAAAATTAAGGTATCATTTTATCTCTGCCCAACGGATGACAAGGAAAGGGGAAACATGCTTTTTCGGTCGACAGTGAACCTTCAGTGAAGCTAGTACACATTCGATCACTTCCGCTTAGAAGCTCCGTGGCGGCAGGTTTTGTACTGCCATTTTTGATTACATTTGGAAAGTACATGTATGCAACATCAGTACAACTGGCATCAGTTTATGCATAAGGAACTGTTGCCTTTATTAATATTTAATTATAGTGCCTCTTATGATCATTATCACCGTAACTGTTTGTTGTTGAAGATGTGGTTTCTGGTAATGGGCTCAAACGTATTCATGTTGTTGTTTAACGGTTGAGTTTCCCGTTGTCGCAATGTATTGAGTCTGAAATCACTTCTAAACGACGCCTTAACCAGCGGCTGCTTAGGTGGTATTTATTGGTGAAAAAAAAGACACAACGTACAGTTCGAAGCTTTCGGAACAGCCTTGCTCCGTCTTCATTGCGACTATTAATAAATCGACTATGCAGTTGATACATTTAGTTCTAATAAACAAACTGAATTTTATTACCGCAATGATAATAGCAATGCTTTTTTCTCTTTAACGGCGTAAATGCACAACTGCAAGCAATTTCTTCACGGAATATCCCAGTTGGATAAGAAACCTTTTATTTCTAAAAGGCGTTGCATTCGGACCGTACTCTCGGTCCGTCATCAGTGGCGATAAATATTTTGTCGACTGTCCCTTCAGTCAACGGTTCAGCAAGCTGTCGCCAGCCCGGATGGTCGAGCAGAGGGGCTTGGTGAGCCGTTGACTGATAGGACAGTCGACAAAATATTTATCGGCACTGATGACTCACTGAGGGTACGGTCCGAAAGCTATGCCTTTTGGAAATAAAACGTTTCTTATCCAGCGGGGATATTCCGTGAATAAGTTGCTCGCAATTGTCGCAATAATAATAATAATAATAATAATAATAATAATAATAATAATAATAATAATAATAATAATAATAATAATAATAATAATAATAATAATAATAATAATAATAATAATAATAATAATAATAATAATGTAGCAATACCAACGGGAACTGTGTCTACACAAATGTAATAATAAAATAATAATAATAATAAAAAAAAAAAAAAAATAATAATAATAATAATAATAATAATAATAATAATAATAATAATAATAATAATAATAATAATAATAATAATAATAATAATAACAATATGAGGTCTTTTTCACGGATTTTTTCCCGTTGGTTGTTGTACGTTAGCAGATCTATAAGTAATCTGACACTTTCTCCCTACCACCGGATGGATGAGAGTAGTTATGAGAGAAACACGTTCAGAAAGCAACGTACAATTTTCCTCGAATATTTCGGAACGCTCTTGTTCCGTCTTCAGCGAGCGAGAGGAGGTGTTTATTCCGTAGTCGGGTTATATACTGGGCATAGACAATGGGGAAGGAAATGAAATACAGGTCAGTTTGGTAAGGAGCAGCAGCTGGTTTTATTGCCAACGGCACTCCAAACATCGCTGACCTGTACACCCCTGTCACGGTTGATCGTAGCGTTGTGTCCTATATAGAGGGCTTCTTTAATCCGCCGTAGATCGAAACGTTCTTCGCGGCAGACTATGCGCGGTGCCAGGTCGAGTGGGCATGTGGAACCATGTTCCACGACCGCTGAAGCCTTTATTGCCTCGTCCATGATGTTTTTCGGATCGCGGGTCTGTGGTCCTCCACGGCGTTGCGCTGGTAGTCCATTCATCCTTCGTTCCGCGACCTTGAATCGGGCCAGCGCCGCCGTGTGTTCATGAAATCTATCAAATAAAGGCTTGCCCGTTTCTCCGATGTAGGAGGCGTGGCAGCCACACTTGATTTCATAAACGACGCCCGGTCTCTTTTCCGGTGGAACCTTGATTTTGTCACTTCGTAACAAAAAAAGTAAACGAACTATTAAATAGCAATGTGTACCGCCCCATCAGGCTTGATCCCACACTAATTCTCCGGAAAAAACTGCTAAAGTTACTAGACCTTTTCATAAATGAGACACGTAACCCAGTACCTTCGAAACTAAATAAGTTCCTTTATTACACATGTAATAGTAAATGCCCGGAATTATATGGACTCCCCAAAATTCATAAAACGGGTGCTCCCCTCCGACCTGTGGTTTCTAGCATTAACAGCCTAACGTCCAAACTTTGTACGTATTCAAAGAATATTATCAGACCACTGACTGGACGTAGGGAATCGTACGTTAAAAACTATAAACAATTTGTAAACGAAATAAAACTTGTAAAGTTAAACGGTGCAGACGTTTTGGTTAGTTACGATGTAAAAGATCTCTTTACTTGTATACCTGTTGCGTACACTATTGACGTCCTAAAATCTATCCTTGAATCAGATATCACTATGCATGAAAGAACTAAATTAAACCCATTTCACATTTCTAAATTGGTTTCCTTTTGCATGCAAGAAGGTAATCATTTCAGGTTCCAGGATAGATTCTTCACACAAAAGGACGGAGTTCCCATGGGCAGTCCACTCTCGCCGGTTCTCGCCGAGATTTTCATGGAACACTTTGAAGAGAAGGCGTTTCGTGCTTGCGAGAGCGGGTCAACCCCTTCCTTTTTCAAAAGATATGTAGACGATAGAGTTAAAGATTGGAGCTTTTGTAACGGTGTAATGAGACATGAGTCTTGATGGTACGACTTTCGCCGTTAAGGTTCATTGAAGATTAGACCGAAGCTTTCGGGATCAACCGTGTCCCGTCATCAGCGGTTAAATAATGGGAAGTTGCGATGTGTCGGTGTAAGTGGTATTGACGAACGAACGAAATTTTTAAACCAGAGGATGGTATGTTTTTAAGTTGGTTTAAAATCCCTTGTACAACCGGTTACTGTATCCGTCTTGAAGCGTCGCAGCAACCTTCCTTCCTTATGATGCTTGTCCAGATGTCGCTGATTTCGGCACCTGGCTCTCGGTTGATGGTGTCATTGTGTCTTATGAAAAACGCTTCCTTGATCTTTCGGATATCAAACCGTGTCTCATTGCAGAGAATTCGGGGTTCTAGCTGACCATCGCATTGAGATGCATGCTCTACTATGGCTGATGATCTGATCATCTGATCCATGATTTTTCTTGGATCTAGGCATTGGGCTCGACCCCTGTGCCTGATCACCGTGCCGTTTAGTCTTGCTTTAGCATTGTTGTATCTAGTCACGTTCGCCATGTGTTCGTTGAATCTGTGGTGTAGTGTGTTGGCAGTTTTTCCTATGTACGAGGCCGAGCAACCACATTTGATTTCATAAACAATACCTTCTTTATGTTTGGTACGGCAAAGACCCGTTTTTCAAAAATATCATTTTATTGCGTAGCTTTCGGGACCTGACTTGGTCCCGTCATCAGCGCTAGGTAAGGCGCAACCTTCTTTGAAACAATAAAGGTCGCAAATGGCAAGGAGAGCAAGAAACGAATGTATAAGGACTTGTTTTAAATAACTTTAAAACTGAGGCTCCAACTTTAAACCACGATTGGATTTGTTTTTTACGAAGACCCACTGGTTGGCTCAAGAAGGGCGCAACCTGTCTTGGACGCTACAACAGACCATATTTTGCTGATGTCCACACCTTCGTCCCTGTTTATACAGACGTGGCGGATGTAAAAAGCTTCCTTGATTTTCCTTAAGCGGTAGCCCTTTTCCCGTTGTAAGACCGAACAGCTGGCATTGTTGAGAGCTAGCGGGCAGTCAACAGAATGTTCAACCCACGCTGAAGCATGCACAGCTTCTTTCATTACGTCACCTGGGTCCTTCTTTTGTGGCCTTCCTCTATGCTCAACTACTTCTCCTCTCAATCTCTTTTCAGCATTCTTGTACCTTGTCAATGCCGCTTTGTGTTCATTGAGTCTATGAAGTAAGGTGTGACCTGTTTCGCCAATGTACCTTTTTTCACAGCTGCAATTAATGCTGTAATACCACACCTGGAAGTCTATCCGGCTATATTTTAACTTTGTCAGAACGCAAGATGGACAAAAGGTTAGGTTGGCTTGTGAAAGCAACCTTGTACCCAATCGTCCTTGCAATCTTTCGAATTCCTTCTCCCAAGCCCGGATAGTAGGGTATGCAAATCGTTTTCATTCCCGGATCTCTATCTTGTCTTTTGCTAAAGTTGGGGTTTTTTAGCTTTAGCATTCTTTTCTTGATTGTGGCTTCAACAAGATGTTTTGGATAACTGTTCCGAAGTAGGATTTGTCTTATATGCTGAATTTCATCACCCAAGTATTGTTCATGGCAAAGAGAGAACGCCCTGTCAACCATTCCCGTTATCATACCCTTTTCAACGTTCAACGGGTGATTTGAATGGAAATTCAAATACCTTTCCGAATTAGTTGGCTTCCGATACACCTTGGTCTTAATGAGACCTTGATCTCGTATGACCAAGGAGTCCAGGAATGCAAGCATTCCATTTTCTTCCCTCATTGGACTTTTGGGGAAGTTTCATGATGAAACTAGAGAGGTGGAAATTTCAGGAATCTTGAAGAAGCTCAAGTACACAACGAATTTTTCGACTCCCGAAATGTTTTGCTTACCGAAAATTCACAAGGATGGTGTTCCCCTCAGACCTATAATAGCTAGCGGTAAAGGGGTCGTCACTGAACTGTGTAAGTACTTAGCGAAAATATTGCGCCCTATCACCGGGTCCCGTCCCTCTCACACAGTCAACTCATCCTCATTTGTAAAAGAGGTGATGAGAGTTAAATTACGAGATGAAGACATCTTAGTTAGCTATGATGTCAAAGATTTGTTCACTAATGTACCTCTGGGACACACTTATGATATTTTGTTTGATTGCTTATCAAAGGATGGTGATTTACAACAACGAACCAAGTTCAACCCGCTCCACTTAACACAACTAGTCAAGTTTTGTATGGAGGAAGGAAATTACTTCCATTGGAATGGTAGTTACTTTTCACAGAAAAAGGGAGCACCCATGGGCAGTCCGCTTTCTCCAGCTATGGCCGAAATTTTCATGGAACATTTGGAAGACATCGCGTTCAAGGACGGTTTCACTGCCTTTGGTGTGAAGATGTTTAAACGTTATGTCGATGACATTTTTGTCATTATCCAGACAGGCAAGGAAGTAGCCCTCCTTGATCATCTAAATGGTCTTTTTACTGGACAAATCTCCTTCACAATGGAAAGGGAAGAAAATGGAATGCTCGCATTCCTGGACTCCTTGGTCATACGAGATCAAGGTCTCATTAAGACCAAGGTGTATCGGAAACCAACTAATTCGGAAAGGTATTTGAATTTCCATTCAAATCACCCGTTGAACGTCAAAAAGGGTATGATAACGGGAATGGTTGACAGGGCGTTCTCTCTTTGCCATGAACAATACTTGGGTGATGAAATTCAGCATATAAGACAAATCCTACTTCGGAACAGTTATCCAAAACATCTTGTTGAAGCCACAATCAAGAAAAGAATGCTAAAGCTAAAAAACCCCAACTTTAGCAAAAGACAAGATAGAGATCCGGGAATGAAAACGATTTGCATACCCTACTATCCGGGCTTGGGAGAAGGAATTCGAAAGATTGCAAGGACGATTGGGTACAAGGTTGCTTTCACAAGCCAACCTAACCTTTTGTCCATCTTGCGTTCTGACAAAGTTAAAATATAGCCGGATAGACTTCCAGGTGTGGTATTACAGCATTAATTGCAGCTGTGAAAAAAGGTACATTGCCGAAACAGGTCACACCTTACTTCATAGACTCAATGAACACAAGGCGGCATTGACAAGGTACAAGAATGCCGAAAAGAGATTGAGAGAAGTAGTTGAGCATAGAGGAAGGCCACAAAAGAAGGACCCAGGTGACGTAATGAAAGAAGCTGTGCATGCTTCAGCATGGGTTGAACATTCTGTTGACTGCCCGCTAGCTCTCAACAATGCCAGCTGTTCGGTCTTACAACGGGAAAAGGACTACCGCTTAAGGAAAATCAAGGAAGCTTTTTACATCCGCCACGTCTGTATAAACAGGGACGAAGGTGTGGACATCAGCAAAATATGGTCTGTTGTAGCGTCCAAGACAGGTTGCGCCCTTCTTGAGCCAACCAGTGGGTCTTCGTAAAAAACAAATCCAATCGTGGTTTAAAGTTGGAGCCTCAGTTTTAAAGCTATTTAAAACAAGTCCTTATACATTCGTTTCTTTCTCTCCTTGCCATTTGCGACCTTTATTGTTTCAAAGAAGGTTGCGCCTGACCTAGCGCTGATGACGGGACCAAGTCAGGTCCCGAAAGCTACGCAGTAAAATGATATTTTTGAAAAACGGGTCTTTGCCGTACCAAACATAAAGAAGGTATTGTTTATGAAATCAAATGTGGTTGCTCGGCCTCGTACATAGGAGAAACTGGCAACACACTACACCACAGATTCAACGAACACATGGCGAACGTGACTAGATACAACAATGCTAAAGCAAGACTAAACGGCACGGTGATCAGGCACAGGGGTCGAGCCCAATGCCTAGATCCAAGAAAAATCATGGATCAGATGATTAGATCATCAGCCATAGTAGAGCATGCATCTCAATGCGATGGTCAGCTAGAACCCCGAATTCTCTGCAATGAGACACGGTTTGATATCCGAAAGATCAAGGAAGCGTTTTTCATAAGACACAATGACACCATCAACCGAGAGCCAGGTGCCGAAATCAGCGACATCTGGACAAGCATCATAAGGAAGGAAGGTTGCTGCGACGCTTCAAGACGGATACAGTAACCGGTTGTACAAGGGATTTTAAACCAAGTTAAAAAACACACCATCCTCTGGTTTAAAATTTCGTTCGTTCGTCAATACCACTTACACCGACACATCGCAACCTCCCATTATTTAACCGCTGATGACAGGACACGGTTGATCCCGAAAGCTTCGGTCTAATCTTCAATAAATCTTAACGGTGAAAGTCGTACCATCAAGACTGATATGTAGACGATATTTTTGCAATAATAAAAACAGGTGACGATGAACCCTTCCTGGAACATTTGAATTCCCTCTTTCCTAGTAACATTAAGCTGACCATGGAAAAAGAATCAAACGGTAAGTTACCTTTCTTAGACGTACTGGTTATCAAAAAAGGTAATAAAATCAATACGACAGTATATAGAAAACCTACCAACTCTAACCAATTATTGCATTTCTCTTCTCACCACCCTATTGCAGTAAAACGTGGTATAGTAATTGGCATGGTAAATCGCGCGCTCACGGTATGTGACCCGGGATATCTAAACTCATAACTAAAGTACATTTTCAACACTTTAATTTCCAATGGGTATCCAAAATATTTCGTGAATGCTATTATACAACGCAGAGTACATAAGATATCGATAAACCCACCGGTGACTACATCGCTACATAACCCTGTTTTATACGTTCCGTATTATAATGGTTTAGGAGAACGCCTTCAGCGACTCGGCCGATCCTTAAACTTTAATGTTCGATTTAAAAGCTCGGGTACTCTCCGTTCTCTGTTACGAAGTGACAAGATCAAGGTTCCACCGGAAAAGAGACCGTGCGTAGTTTATGAAATCAAGTGTGGCTGCCACGCCTCCTACATCGGAGAAACGGGCAAGCCTTTATTTGATAGATTTCATGAACACACGGCGGCGTTGACCCGATTCAAGGTCGCGGAACGAAGGATGAATGGACTACCAGCGCAACGCCGTGGACGACCACAGACCCGCGATCCGAAAAACATCATGGATGAGGCAATAAAGGCTTCAGCGGTCGTGGAACATGGTTCCACATGCCCACTCGACCTGGCACCGCGCATAGTCTGCCGCGAAGAACGTTTCGATCTACGGCGGATTAAAGAAGCCCTCTATATAAGACATAATGCTACGATCAACCGAGAGAGGAGTGTACAGGTCAGCGATGTTTGGAGTGCTGTTGGCAATAAAACCAGCTGCTGCTCCTTACCAAACTGACCTGTATTTCATGTCCTTCCCCATTGTCTATGCCCAGTATAGAACCCGACTACGGAATAAACACCTCCTCTCGCTCGCTGAAGACGGAACTCGAGCGTTCCGAAATATTCGAGGAAAATTGTACGTTGCTTTCTGAACGCGTTTCTCTCATAACTACTCTCATCCATTCGGTGGTAGGGAGAAAGTGTCAGATTACTTATAGATCTGCTAACGTACAACAACTAACGGGACAAAATCAGTGAAAAAGACCTCATGAAGATCTACGCTCCCGTTAAAAGACACCCTGTCTTTCGAATAATAATAATAATAATAATAATAATAATAATAATAATAATAATAATAATAATAATAATAATAATAATAATAATAATAATAATATTTGAACACTGGGTGTTTTGTAACGGGTTTGTTCATGTTCGGATGTCTTTTTTCGGCTGTCGACCCGTTTGGTGGTATCTGTAATAGATCTGAACACACGCCCTACCAGCGGATGGATGGGCAGTTATTAGAAAATATCACAGATGAGAACGCTTATCAGTCAGATGGTTTAGGACTGATAGTCTAATGACTGATAAGCGTTCTCATCTGTGATATTTTCTAATAACTGCCCATCCATCCGCTGGTAGGGCGTGTGTTCAGATCTATTACAGATACCACCAAACGGGTCGACAGCCGAAAAAAGACATCCGAATAATAATAATAATAATAATAATAATAATAATAATAATAATAATAATAATAATAATAATAATAATAATAATAATAATAATAATAATAATAATAATAATAATAATAGTTTAGAAGATTCTTCTTGGCACGGCAGTGGAACCCGTTTATTGAATCGCAAAAGATGCAATGTAAAACAGCGAGGAAATACAACGCACCTTTAACGAGAAAATTTCGTAGCTTTTAGAGCCTCCTGCCCCGTCGTCAGCGAATTGCACAAATGGGGTAACGCAAATATGGGAAGGGGATCGGAATGCGGGGTTCGAACCTGCACATCTGACCCCGCACCCTGATCCCCTTCCCATATTTGCGTTACCCCATTTGTGCAATTCGCTGACGACGGAGCAGGAGGCTCCGAAAGCTACGAAATTTTCTCGTTAAAGGTACGTTGTATTTCGTTGTATTTCCTCGTTGTTTTTGCATTGTATCTTTTTCGATTCAATAAACCGGTTCCACTGCTGTGCCAAGAACTCCTAAACTAAAAACAACATCCCGTTATGAAACATTTCGTTTTCAACAACAATAATAATAATACTAATAATAATAACGAATGAAGGAAATCACGGAAGTTTTTACCCGTTTTTGAAAACCACGTGATGGAAAAAGGTCTTTTTATTTCCAAAACGAAACGTGGCGCGGTGGTCGAGATAGCGTAGCTTTCGGGCCAACCTAGGCCCGTCCTCAGCGCGGTCCTTCGCGGGTGCCCTCCGATACGTGCACATACGTGCACACGGAGCACAGGACGATCCCCGGACGTGACAATGAAGATCAAACACGACCTGACCGAAAAATTTTCCCGAACGTGACGAAGCCCAGACCGTGACGAACACTTGGATAACGTGCCTCCTCCGGGGATGGTCGGTAGGGGGGTAACTCTGATACCTGGCCGGCCACGGTGGGATCAGCCTCGATGGATCTACATTGATCTGGCAGGCGCCACTGTGGTTCGACTGAGTGGATGGACTGAGTGGATGGGCTCTCCCCGAAAAGCCAAACCTGGGGGAGGGCACCCTCGAAGGACCGCGCTGAGGACGGGCCTAGGTTGGCCCGAAAGCTACGCTATCTCGACCACCGCGCCACGTTTCGTTTTGGAAATAAAAAGACCTTTTTCCATCACGTGGTTTTCAAAAACGGGTAAAAACTTCCGTGATTTCCTTCATTCGTTAAAATCGATGAGCCCGTTACAAAACATTGACATAAAAAACTAATAATAATAGTGATAATTATCAGAGGATGAAGTATAAAGCAAAACCAGATTACTAATTTTTCCATACTTCTGTCAGGCATAGTTCTGTCAAACGGCTATTTTAAATTCCAAATTGTAATCATTTACGTTGGAAACTTTAGCCATTGCGTTGGAAAAGGGCATTCATCTGACATCAACGGTGATACACCCTCCTTGTGCTGGTTTGCGTAGTCGTGACTCTTTCATGCTTAATACTGTTTCGTCCAGTGTAAGCAATGTAATTTTCCAAAAGCATGAAGTCAAACAGCCTAACTGATTGTGTGATTCTGAAGCTTTAATGTTGTATGCATAATAACATTGGTGGCGCCTCCAATTGCAGTGCCGAGCTGCTCCCTTACAGTCTTTCTTTCAAGTGCATGGAACCGCTGCTATGCTCCCTTTCCTTCTGGATTTCTCTGACATTTTCCATTCTTGTTTAAGCACTCCTGATGAATATCCGCCCTTCTGTTTGCCAGCTTCCACTCAACATCTCCTGGCCACCGCATAACAAGTATGTTCATGCATCCTAAATACAATATATCGTCATTAACCGGATCAGTTAGTCCGTGCGGTTTCTATTGATAAAAAATCCAGTGTATAATTAAAATCGCGATAAGGCGCGTGTAATGTGCACATTTCGTCATGCATACTTTATTTCTGAATAATGCATAATAGCACGTAAATCGTACCTGTTAAATTTTGCATGTAGGGCAGTGGTAGGACGAACGTTTGTACACGTTAAATTAGGCGTAACTGCTTACTACAGACAGCAATAATAAATATTACGTTTGTCTCAACACTTGGGAATTGCTTTGTATTAATGATTTGAGGAAAACTCGTAGAATGAAGCAGAGCGGGTAACATATAAGTGCATTCAATGACATTCCTCGTGCATGCAGTGTAACGAAGTTCACATATATTTTGAAATGACTGAATTTTATTAAATAGCGATTCAACAATTATTCACAAAATGTCGAACAGATATATTCGTCATGCATTTTTTCTTTCTCGCCATATCTAGACTAGTCAGGGTAGGGAAGCCAGAAAAGCACGATCAAATATTCCTATCGGTTTGTGTGATTGCAGAAGATCAGCGAAGTAAAATGAGTTGCTCCTACACCAGAAATAAATTGTTTCATTGGTAGAGAACCTGAACCGATCCAAAAATTCGCGATTTAAGTTGAAACTACGTTGAATGCCTGTATAACTAGCCTCAGTGCTACCAAAGAAATGGCAAGTAAATGTCGGCCATCGCATGACTGTTTATGCATTGCAGGCTGTTTATGCATTTGTGTGCGTGCGTATGAGTGCTATCGCATTTTTGTCTGTGTATTTACCAGGGTTACAATAGCTTCTGGCTGCATGTAAACGCAACATTCATTTTAAACAGTATGCAAGCGTGCAATGAGTGGAATTAAACTTTTATTTCACCTGGATTCTCCTATTTAAAAATGATGAGGCAAAGCCATGGAAAAATTTCTCTGAGGACTATTTCGACAACTTCCGTTTTATCAACCCAGAAGAGCAAACCATTCCACTATTAAGGTTTCTTAACTCAGAGTTTAGCTATTCAGTTTTCTGCAAGGTCACGATGGACTCATTTTAGACCGTCTGTTGCTTATTGAATCAGCATTGGAAGATGCAATCGCTTAATGATGTGAAAAAGTTTTTGTTCTGTAAATTAGGCGTTCGCTGCAGTTGAGCTGTCACCACACGTCAATTCCTAACTGCAACTGCAGTCAAACTTCAGCTGAGCTTATTAGTTTCTTGGCGCACGTCATAGTTAAGTTCTTTTTTGAAAATAGCTATTTCAGTCTCTCTCATATTTGACAGCTCTATATGGCTGAGGCTGACTGATGATAACATGCTTTAAATACTGCTTCAATAGTGATGTCCTTATCATGACTTGTTTGCATGCAAGGTTTCTCACTTTTTATTAGATTGGCCATTCTTGCTCTGAGAAGGAACATAATGTGACTGCCTGTAAAGGGAAGTCAGTCTCGAAGTTAGACTATTCATTAGCAACGTATGATTTCGTAATGGATATGTGGGTTCTCATCTTTCGCGTCACGAACAGGCCCGTTAGAATTCTAACGGGCTGATCGGTAGCAAAAACGAATAGTATTCATTATCATCGCTGATTTAGAAGTGCGCTTGCGCTTCACTTAGTTGCGATTTATTTCGACAGCGTTCTCCCGTTTCAACAAGTATCTCTTTTATTAATGCCTACTAACACCGCAGAGCTATCAGATCACAGTTGATCCGTCTTCTGCGCTAATAAGTTTGTTTGTAAACTGTCCAGTTAGTCAATGGGTCAGCAGATTCCTCCGCACAACAACCACGTTAGCAACATCGGCTATAAGGTCGAACCTTGGCCTGTCCAGCTTATCCCGTTAGGGAAGAAAGAAAAAAGATAAAGAAACATTTTCCTGCGTTTCACTTATTATTATGCACTGGGACTTTTGTAGCTTCGTAAAAGCATTTCAGCAGAAGGTCCTTGTTATTAGGAAAGATAATAGCGATTAGAATCAATGCGTTTACTTTGACGAGTCATAGGAAAGTTACTGTGTAAAGTTGTTGTCATTACATAGAACAAAATTAGTGCAATTATAAAACTGTCAGATCTGATTAATACGACTAACACGTATTACTTACGAAACATCCTATTATCAATTGTAAAACTTGCACTGATGACGGCTACAAGAGCAGTGGCCGAAAGCTCTGCGTTTAAAATAAACGCTTTAATCTAGCGGGTTGATACCGTGTCAAGAGTTTGTCAGCAGAATTATAAAACTTTTAATAAATTGCCTCTTCGCACGTAGACTAGCGAAGACAATTTCTGGTTTTCTTACCTCTAAATGCAGTAATCGTTGAAGTGAATAGTGCGACGTGATTTCCACCGATGCGCATGCAAATGTGAGATCGTCTAAATTACATTTCACTGTGGTTGACGATTTTTGATTGCTGAACTAAATTGCCTGAGCTTCATAGAGACTCAGGGCATCCTTTGATTTTGGTATTCTGTCTTCGCATCCAAGTTGTTAAGGTTTGAAGGCCGTATTTTAATAACTGTGCTGTAGGGTGCGCAAATGCTGTGATTACTTTGCTCACGAACCTATTTTATCGTGCTTGCTCTTATGACAGAGATCTTTCTACATGTTTGCAATAACTGGTCTTTGGAGGTTTCGATATAAATTTTAAGAATAGCATGCTGGCCGCGTTATTCGTGCTTATATAACTTACAAGAAGATGTAAAACTTAATTTGCATAATACATTTTGCCTTGCTGTGTGAACAAGTTTAGAAAATGTCAGCTGTTAAATTTGTCATAAAGGCAGTGGGTGCGCTGAGAAGTGTGCATGTGTTTGTGCACTGAAGCACGGTTAGTTTGCACGATTTAGTATTTAAAGCATGTCTATAGGCTAAAGAAGGGCTATCTGTAACTATGAGGCAAGGGACGTTCTCATGATACTTCAAAAACTGTACAGAATCAAGGGAATTGCGATTCGTTACTTTTTCAGTGCTAATAATATTCATTTTGCTAACTGCTTATCAGAGATTCTGTACTATAACAATAAACTATTGGTAAAAATTAGATGCGTAGTAAACGAAGCAGTGACCATTTTATTGAGGTTATTTTATTTTACTCAACTCGAACATATTGTAGGTGTGAGGTATACCTACTTCCTTCTCGCTTTCACTTTCGAATATGCCTTCTATTTCATCCGTAGGCCAGCTCTGAAATTTATTTACATCTTTCATAACGATTTACTGATGTTAGAACATGCAAACTGAATTATTTTGGTTATTGCTATGCTTAATGGAACATCAGAAGTTCAACACCTTGCATTTTGAAAGTTGCAATACTCATTTCGTTACTAAGCGACGCAAGTGAAACAGAATTCGATCAATAATGCAATTTGAACATCGCAGGCATTCATCATTCAGAAAACTCAACAAGCTGTCACCACCAGCAGTAGGCTTCGCCAACTCAGAGATGCAAAGCTGCCTGTTATGCGGATAAACCCAATCGAGTGCGGCTAGCAGCAGGAGCAGCGGTATGTCAATGTTTTGGCAACATTTTTTAAAAATACGTATTGCTTGTCTCGTCGTTGCTCTAGTCTATTCCAGGTTTATTTGTGTGTACATTTTATGTCTCTTAAAGAAGAACGCAATTGTAGTTCTGCAGTTATGAAAAATGACAACCAATGATGCTGAATTTGCATTCGGAGGAGTAGCAGGGGTAATATTTAAAATATAAGTAGAGTCTGCATAAAGTGGAATTAAAAATCGAGCTCCTGATGACGTGGGAAAAGATCTTTTGCCGTTTTCTAATCAGGATGTAAAATGCGGTGCTATCTGTTAATATTCATGACGTATTACTTTGAAAGAGTTCTTTGGTGCAATTTTCTGCGACTGAGGGCGTGAGACTAAATTAGGTCGCGCTGTCTAATGGAACTATAATTAAATAAAGTGAATGAAAAAGTACGTATTTG
The DNA here is from genome assembly GCA_000612645.2 of Trichuris muris. Lineage (NCBI taxonomy): Eukaryota > Metazoa > Nematoda > Enoplea > Trichinellida > Trichuridae > Trichuris > Trichuris muris. The sequence continues at coordinate 1,303,213 of CBXJ02000361.1, read as the reverse complement.
ACGATATCAACTATAGAGTGAAAATCATTGAGAAAACTGACTTGTAAGCGACTATTAATTTTTTGGTCAATGTCCTTCAGCATATTATCATATTTGGGACTGCTTATGAAGTAGCGGTAAAAAAGTAAATATGCTTTTATTCCTTTTCATAATTTTCTTCTTTCACTACTGATTTCTTCCCGTTGCGCAAAAAGTCTTTTAGCTTTTTCTCCTTTTAAACAAGCGTATCTTTCGGACGCAACCTGGTCCGTCTGATGGTCGCTGGTCATTCAGGTTTTGGTTCGGCATGCTCCCCGCTCGAATAAACTTGATGGAAGCATCAGCTTTTAGGTCTGTCCTGACCCTTGAAGCATTTCATATATGTTTTTATGTTTAAACCTTAAATGATGCTGATAGTGAACGCTAATGACTGTTCTTCCCTCAGCATGTTATTCTTTTCGTTCTTTTGGTTTATACAAATCAAAGCATGGAATGCACAGTATGGATACATTTATGTATGGAACTTGAAGTATGCTAATCTTTCATTTATGGAAAAAGGCGCTGCCAACTAGAACCTTTACATTGAAATTGTACGTTGAGTCAACTAGGTTCAACAAATTTGTTGCATTAGGCAAAAGATAAGCTGTCTAAACAGTTGCAGTTCTCGTTTGGTTTTCCATGACGATAAAATAGTGCTATGTGGCTCCTCGTTTTTTGTTAATTCATCGAATTTCGCCGTTCATTGATGCACCTAATACTGATGCAACATTCATGATGCGGTGGTTCTTGGACCCATCACCAACGCTGCCTTTTGTCATCTGCCCGTCCAGTTGTTGGGTCCGCAAGATTTTCCGCTCCAATCAAGCTAGCGCCATAAGCTTCAGGATCTTACCATGACCTTTCAAGCATCTGTTGCCCACATAGCCTGTTATGCAGAAACGCAAGTGTCTCCTGCAACTAACCGCGGTACCGATAAAAGCGAATATTGTATAACTACTTCATGTTTAAATCATTTCACTTTTCATAACGGATCTTTACAAATTTTTCTGACGAAATAAATGCGTCTTTTCTTAATGTGACCAAATCAACGTACACAGCTTTCGGGTATATCCCAATTCTTCGTGAACGTATCTTTTGTCTTCTGCCAAGTTATAGGCTGATTTGCTTGCATCGTTAAAAGATGTAGTCACGAACAGGTAGCATTATCCTATGTTCCTCGTTTCTCTCATAATTTCAGCTCTAATAATTTCGTCAATTGCTGTAAGCGAAGCGAAATATGGTTTAGGGAATGTACGCTGCCACATCGCTCAGAATTAAAGTAATGTTAATTTTCACATGCTGCTTTTCTATGCTATTAACTTGTGGAAATGAGGCAATTCTATCTACGGTGGATTATTACGCTGGCGGTTAGAAGCAACTTAATAGCTCTGAATTATTACGCCACTTTCAGTAATGTGCTTGTTCCTGTGAGTGGTGAAGACGGAACAAAGTATCATTGGTAGCTCGGAAACGTTTATGATCAATACGGATGCCTTTTCGAAACAATACTGCAGTTTCAAACAAAGTAAAACACTGTGGACTCATGTTTAATGAGTTAGGTCTTGCTGCTGAAACTGTCTGATTGTAAAGGAGTTTTTGTCTGGGTAATAGTTAATGTTCAATCGCACCCAACTGTGCGCAATCTCGTGAGCCAAGGTTCCCAGGGTATCGTGTCTTTTCCTGTTTCTTCAGTTATCATTAAGCTCATGCTTGTCTGTTTCCTATACTTTCTGTCCATCTTATTCTTTGCAGTCTCCTTCTCCTTTGCTTTCCAATCTTTCTCGGCATCAAGGTCTTTTTCCATGAGTTCCACCTTATCATTACGAGTGTTTTGCTAACTCCAGCTAAACAAATACAATTTAGCTTGGATGGTGCGTCCATTTCAAGTTATACATGGTTTACTATACAATAGGTCAGTAATCACTTCGTACTTGATGGAATGATATGTCTGTTTCAGTATTAAGCTTTACTATCCCTGTCAGCGGTTGTTCATTAGTCTGATATTAAAAACTGGATGTTTCGTAATGGTATAGCAAAACATTATGTTCTGTAATACGACTTAATATCATTTTGTTCATTCTCTCAGCTGACGACAATATTCGAGATTCTCTCTTTCTCATCTTGTGCGGTAACAACGATAACTGCTTTGTAACACTGCATAATCCTAAATGATAGCACACGCGACTATTCGTTTTAGACGGAAGTTTAAATTGTGGGTCCGGTTTTATAACATGTCAAAACTATAACGTTATCAACTTCTTCCTATTTTTCTTCAGGTGGCTTCCATCTATTGATACTTCTTCATAATTTGCAATGCCTTTTCTGACATTGTTAATGCCCACATGTTACTCACTTCGCCATCTTGTTCTCTGTTAACGGTAGCATTGCGCATAATTAAAAGACTAAGATGAAAGACACCTAGAGGGAGGGAAGAAAGAAACTGGTGACCAAATAGTTTGGACATATATTAAACCGGATCTATACTTTAAATTTCTGTATAAAATGAGTAGGTGCGTGTCCTGACCAATACGTCATTTGTGATTGTGCAGTGTTGCAAAGTAGCTATCGTTATTACCTCTGAAGACGAGACATGGAAAACCTTGAATACCCTGATCGGTTGAGAAAATAAACAGAAACGAAGTCGTATTGTAGAACATTGTCTGATATAAAAACTTTTGTCTCTATCAGCGGTTTGATATTAACCTTGCTGTCAGGATTGCCAATTTAACGAAGGCCTTTTCTTTTTCTGCGCTAACGGGACCGTGTAACTACGGAATAAGGCTCATTTTATTTTTGGATCATCACTGCAACATTTCTTTTCCAGTGGTATCATGACTGCCGCCTATTTTGTTCATTGGCGCTGACCTTTTCTGGCAAAATGCACAGAAGAGTCTACCTACACCTTTGGATCTACATATGCTAAAAATTGTTTAAATATTCCACCTTGCACGCGGCTTTAAAAGAGTAATTAGCTTAGTAATGCAGAAAGTAAGCTTTATTTATAATTGCAGATAAATAATGCGTTTGTACACATGAACGCATCTATTCAATAGTGGAAAGCCAGGGGGAGGCTCAAGGCTTTCCACTATTCAATAGTGGAAAGCTAATTTATTGTATCATTCTATTATAATCAGCCGCTGCTATCCACACTTAATTTTTATTTACTTCATTACTTGAAACCAGAGTCAGTGCGGAGCAGCGATTGGCATGGGAATGATAAACGAGGAACGGGACAATTCTCCCAACCAATGGGAAAAGACTGGCTCTATCAGTAGACCCTCCCATTTGTTCTTCCTCTTCGTGTCAAGTTTTCCGCTGCATGATGATAAAGTTGGTCCATCGGGGGTGGGGGTGATGGTGAGCACGAGTATCAATAAAGTGCGATGACGGCCGCTATCTTGCGAACCACTGATGTAGAGGACTAAGGATTATAGTTGAACTTACCTCTCTAAAATAATGTTCTCAACTGTTCGGTGAAATCTGATATGGAAAAGTAAATGGAAGGACTTCGTAGTTGTGTCAAACGACTCTAAGCCTGTTATTATACCCCTTTGAGACCCTTCAATGAACGTTTGGTTGCCTGTCATCCGAGATCAAGTATGACCGAACATACGGATTTATTTTCAAAGCTTTCGAAACAATCGCCTCTGCTGTCTGTGCATTTAGGCGAATTCTATTACTGTTCAAAATTTCACTGAAGACGGGGCAAAACTATGCTAGAAGTTCTGAAAGTAAATTGACGCGTTCAGTCATGCTTGGCTTCGATAGAACATAGTTACAGCCTCGCCAGGAAACCTCAACGACTGATATGCCGTTGTACTAAACTCTAAAGTTTACCTAACGGGCTATAATGAACTCTGTCTTCCAAAAACGAGGTTTATAAATTCCGTTGTTCCTGCTGCTGGTTTCCTAATTTTCCATGCTGGTTTAAGAAAAAACCAGCGGAAATAATTAATGATTAAGTATATATTTAGGAATTCATATGCAAGCAATTTCTTCACGGCTTTCCCCGTTGAATAAAAGCGTTTTATTGCCAAAACGCAACGCTTTCGGACCATCTCCTTTGGTCCGTCTTCAGTGCAACTAATTTTTGTCAACTGCCCAGTCAGCCGACAGTCCTGCAAGCTCCTCCATTCGACCATTCGGGCTGGTGACTTTACTGGACTGGACTTGGCAACGGCAGAAGAGGGCAGAAAAGTCGGAAAGGGAGAAAAGGAAGAAGGCCACCATCAGGAAAGGACTTTAAAACCCGCAGTTTAAAGAGACTACAGACGGGTTCAGGAAGCTACTGCCGTTGTCTCAATTTTCATTTTGTGTTGGGTCACTGTCCAGGTCGGTCGGTTAGGACGCTTGCTCCTCTGATTGACTGACTGGGCGGGTGGCAGTCGCTTGACGGGTCGAAGGAAACCTTGGCATAGACCTGATGGCTGACGTCACCAGCCCGGATGGTCGAATGGAGGAGCTTGGCAGGACCGTCGGCTGACTGGGCAGTTGACAAAAATTAGTTGCACTGAAGACGGTCCAAAGGAGATGGTCCGAAAGCCTTGCGTTTTGGCAATAAAACGTTTTTACTCAACGGGGAAAACCGTGAAGAAATTGCTCGCCTATGTGCACCAACCCCGTTATATAGAAGAGAATTTGTTATTTAGGAATTGGAAATTAGTGTACAACTGCACAGATTTGATCACGTTGATTGGTTTGTAAAATAATTAGTCCGCTGAAGACCAGTGTCAGGAGAAGAACTGAAAGTTACTGGTTGTAGTAAACAAATAAATAAATCACAATAGGATATGCGCTCATAAAGTGTTGTATTCATTCACGTTAAAGGACATCCAGCCTGTCGATGTGGTCATAAAAAAAGATTTGCACATAGTACTTCCCGTTGCCACTCAACAGCCTCGTCTTATTTATTTGCAAGAAAGAACCGCAGCTGTCAGGAATACTTACTTGCCATCTTTAACGGAGATGTAACAAGTCCACCCGTCGAACAGATGCGACCAGCATTTATCTTTTCGTGTGTGAATACGGCTATTTTACAATGAGTCAATAGTGTTTTGATGTCATGTCATGCAACAGTGAACGGACGAACCAAAGGGCGCTCAACTTGTGACGTAAACCAACTAGTCAGTAGAATTATGTATTTGATGGAATGGTATACCTCAGCACTTCTGTTAAGTATAAAGCTTATGAGCTCTAGGAGCACTTGAATATGGTGTGTCTCGTAACAGCTTTTCTGTGTAGCATACTGATCATGATGTACGATTTGTGTCCGTTGAGCTCTTCGTTGTCTGAAATGAAACTGAAGAACCCTTTCACCGGATACATGGATTGTTATTAGGAAAAGACAGAACACACTATAGTTCACTTTCGTAGCTTTCATAATCACTTGTACCATCTTCAGCGATTGGTGATGCCAATTGTAAGTTCGTCGTTAGCTAAAGTTAACGTGAACTAGCCGTTCCCTTATCACCATGCACCCATAGGGGTTTATGTCGATCACTTCTGTCATACGGCTGGATACTCTTTTCTCCACTGAAAGCGGGACATAGGGTGAAACGGAAGTTCCGGCAAAATTTCTTAGAAATAAGTAATTGCAATCGCGTAAGCAAGTTTTCATAAGAAAATAGTGTTTAAGTAAGCAGTTGAAAGGAAATTTATTTCCAAGAACTGCGCTTATCGTTGAAACTTGGGATTTTTAATATAATAGCCTTGTTCTAGAAGCTGTCTGCGTAGTTAAGAAATGAATTAGACTTGCATAGGTTATTTGGCGTATCATTGAACAACTGTACTTACGATAGAAATACAACGAACAATAGCGTGGCTGAATTGGTCAGGAGTTTTTGTGAAATCTGTTTTTATTTTTAGTTTGTTTGTGTGTGGTGTCGAGCGAAAGTTTTATGATACTACTGTCGAAGAATAAGATTCATAGCAAGATTAAATTTAATTTTTGTCACAGGATTCTACTAAATTTTAATTTCGCTTTTGGCTTTCGTTGTTTTCACTATATGACCTTAATCGTTTTATTAAAGGTCAACTAGTTTCATTAGAACAATTGAACCTTTTGGAAGAGTAACTTACGGTGTGCCCGTTGCGGTTAATCTTTCTTGTGTCTAAAATAAACCAAACAAACACGCCCTACCAGCGGATGGATGGGCAGTTATGAAGGAAGATTCGTCGACAACAAGCAAACCTCGAAGCTTTCGGAACGACCTTGTTCCGTCCTCAGCGAGTTTGGGAATGATCATTCCCAAACTCGCTGAGGACGGAACAAGGTCGTTCCGAAAGCTTCGAGGTTTGCTTGTTGTCGACGAATCTTCCTTCATAACTGCCCATCCATCCGCTGGTAGGGCGTGTTTGTTTGGTTTATTTTAGACACAAGAAAGATTAACCGCAACGGGCACACCGTAAGTTACTCTTCCAGTATGCTACGACCCGTTAGAAGTCAACTAGTTTCATTAGAACAATTGAACCTTTTTTCTTATAACGGCTCCCTTTTAATTTTTTATTTTGCACGGATTTCCCGACAGTGATTAGGCATCTTTTATTGTTGTAGAAACAAAGAGTGCTGTTTTCAGGCGGACATTTGATCCGTCATCAGCACTCATCTTATAGTCACCGTCTGATAATAAGGAGTTTCGCTGACGCATCAAGTGCAGATCCGAAAGCTTGGCTCTTGTTGTTTTCACAATGGTGTAATATGTACCCACTGTCGGATATCCGTGAAAGAGAAAAGAAAAACGAAATTAATTATATGAAACTTCCACAATTAGCCGGTTCCAGGGCCGCAGTGATACGTCGATGACTAGTAAAAAGGTTTACCGTTGATCATGAGTCTATACTGACAGCGACAACTCCATTTTCATTAATAAATAAAATTAGGCAATAACTGTGCGAAATCATTAGAAGTACATCATTAGGTATTGAAAATAGGATTTTTCACCACGGGATATGTTCTCATTTTTATTTCAAACACACGGCTTAAATCCCGTTGAAAGAGAATCAAACAGACACGAAATTTCGGGACTCAACCTTGTCCCGTCATCAGCGTGTGCAATTGGCTAATTCACGTGTCTTAACATTGGAGTAAAAGGATAGTGTTTAAAACCAAAATCCTGAAGGTTAATACATTAGATATCAATAAAATTAGGTCAGGTAAGTTCGCCGATGTTCAGCTCTTGATATATTCAATATTCACCTAAATATCGACGCATGCAGACTGCCAATGATGTTTTGCTGAAAGGATGAAGAATGATATGCGTAGGAGCAGGGTCGCGATGCAACTTAACACATCTGTCTTCAGAGTTACGGACAAAACAAATGAATGGCCAGTTCTCAACCGTCTCGTGAGTGAATTTCTCACTTAGCCACGATGATTAGAATATCACTGAAATAAATTTGTGCTTACAAACCTAGCCTGATGGAGCAGTCTGTCAAGCACGTTTAAGGAAAGGTTCTGTTTTTCATTTCCAGTTGCGCAGCATGACATTGATGCAGTTATGTGTCACTGAATGAAAATCAAGTTAAATTAATTTTACTGATAATAGGAGTTTACCTTAATGTGCACTGGTCTCTCCTACGGTGCAATGCTATTTGGAAACTACTGAAGGCAAGTACTGTTTCGGCGCTCTCCCCACGTCCGCGTAAACCGCTCTTGTTCTGTTGAGTGCATACAAATGGAACGGGTGCGACATACGTGTGAATCCTATACAAGGGAAGGGATGCATCAGATGTTGGAGGCGTGGATTGTTACGCTGATGTGTAAACAGTTATTTTGATGTGCGATTCGCGCTCTTTTTCATTTGCCCGTTGAAATATTAATAATTTGTTGCCCACCGTTAACGCTTACTGCATTTTACTCACCACGATGCTATTGTTCTTGTCAATCGTTTTCTTATGCCACTTGAATATTGCCTCTATGATCTCCTTAGATAATGCGATTTCTGTTAGATTATATTAAACAACGGGTTCCGAAACACAAGGAAATATCTCATAATTTTAATAAAGGAAAGAAACACGGCAAGAAACAACCCGTGACCGAATAATATCGTAACCGTTAAACGGAGCTTTTGAGGACTCCTCTTGTTCTCGTCATCAGCGTATACACAAAGAGATCTTATGGTTGAACTAAGATCTTCAAGCTAAGATCTTAGTTCAAGCTAAGATCGAAAGCTGCGTTTAACGATTACGATATTATTCGGTCACGGGTTGTTTCTTACCGTGTTTCTTCCCTTTATTAAAATTATTCCTGTTAGATCATTTAAAAATTTGAAACTGGTTACTAATTTGCATAGATATTTGTTAATGGTTGATCCTTTCAACGCTTTTCTGACCATCTTTCGTTTGTCAATTATTGACATTTCTTCGCTTCGATGTTCCTCCTTTTGTTTTCTTGTGGCCATCTGTATCGTTTCAGTTCTGAGATCTTCATTCAGCTGTGAGAGTTACGGTTTAAGCATTCTAAGCAGCGCCATGCCATTTTGTCTCGTAGAAACTGTGTGTATTTTGCATAGAATGATTTCTGATTTTAATACATTTTAGACTGGAGGCTAGCTTCACTGCGTTATTAAAGTAAATAGAGAAAATTGATTATATTCTTTTCATTTTTCTACTGATGGCTGGACGGAATAAGACTTGGATATTCTATGCTTCGCTTCGCTTGCGGAAAATCAATACAGCAACTTTTGCATAGAAGAATAATGTCCATGGAGCTAAAACCAAAGTATGAGTGACTGAAAGTCCTGTGTAAGCAAGTGAAAATATCGATCCACAGATAGTCCTGAAGCAGGATAAGTCATTTGAAAATGTCAACTTAAACCGCGGAATCAGGAATACGTAGGAATGACAAAAAGCAATGAAAGCATGAAGCTGCAAACAGAGCCCTTCTCTTCTTGTTACGTTATTGCGAGCTTGTTCACTTCCCCATCGCTGACGACGGAACTAGGCTGTTCCGAAAGCTTCGATATTTACTGTGTGTGCGTTCACCTTAATGGTGAACGCACACACAGTAAATATCGAAGACCTTTCAACCAGTCGCTGGTTAAGTTCAATTTAGAATCACTCACCCAGTCTCTATATCGCACAATGAGCTACAATCCGTTTCGGAAGGACAACTCCATCATGCGAGAGCTCGTTACAAGCAACTCGATTTTTCAACATTGTAAGCTAACGTAATTATTACGCGCTGAAAATTAGATGTTAATTCTCGTTGAATCAACTTTACGTTAGACAATTCATTATAAATAAATTTATTGTTCATGGCATCAACTTGCGTCACACTTATGCACATAAGTAAGTCATGACTACTATCGCCCAACTGATGCGATCTTGCGTCAGCTGTGCACTTGCTATCTCTGCGCAGCCATGCTCATTTGTTTTTCTCCGACTGACATTGCTGATTATAATTTATTGGGGTAAACTTTAACGCAAATTATGCGATGATATCACTGCTTCCGTTTTCGATAATCATTGTTGTTGAATACTGGATACTTCGTAATGAGTTTCATGTTTGTTTCTGTAATATTCCGGCTTTCCCGTTTTGATGATACCTGTAATAAATCGGCAAATGCCGTATCAGCAGATGGATGGGCGCTTGTTAGAAATATCACAGGTCAAAAACTCTTATTGTAGCTTTCAGAACGCCCTGGTTCCGTCGTCAGAGACCTGGCGAGAGGGCTTTTGCCCATTTACTGGAGCCTCCGCCAGATCGCTGGTGATGGAACCAGGGCGTTGCGAAGGATACGATAAGAGTTTTTCACCTGTGATATTTCTAATAAGCGCCCCTCCATCTGCTGGTAGTGCATCTGCAAATTTATTACAGGTGCCATCAAAACGGGCAAGCCGCAATGCGACTGAAATCATTGTTGTTACCTTTAACTATAGCGCATTTCATAACTTCAAAATAAACATTGCCGTTTAGTATATAGAATCTGGAATCATTTGTTGTACACTTCTGCCGTGGGAAGCCCATGAATCCAGTGTTCATTCAGTGGACAATCCTGTATGCCGCGCAATTTTAATATCTTTTCCTCCTGCTTCCCTGGTGCTAAAGAGAATATCCTTTCCTGTCTTAACCAAAGTGTACCTTGCCCGACAATGAATTGGACGCCGTGGCCCTTTCACTCAGGATAAATTGCAGTGCAGTTTGCAGCAAATTTAGTTTACAGCTTCACAGCAACAATAAAAACAATTAGAAAATTTTCTATCATTTTAACGAAAATGCTACGTTATTGATTTAACGAGAAAGCGTATTGCCTTCTCATTTATTTTAGCTGCTTTGCAAGCGTTACTTCCTGCACAGGTGGCAAATTGGTGATCCTATGTCTTGCTTGTTAGTTATCATTCTTTATAACTAATGGAACAAAATGCGCACTTTTTGGTACGCTGGGACTCAAACTGCTTGTGCTTTTATAAATCTGGGGTATGAGATGAGTTTGATACATTCGTATGGAAATTGAAATCTCCTTTTCGCTTTGAAACTTGTGCAGAAAGTGCGCAGATTCTGAGAACTACTATCTTCCATTAACAATTATTGCATGTACCATTTTTAAAAGTTTATTATCTCCACTGAAACTTTTGCTCTGTGCTTCATACGAACCGATCGCAAGCATAGAGTAGTGTAACATGCTCTAAATCCTGCAGATGAACCTAATATAAGTTGCAGAAGCATTGTCGTCGAACGGTCTATGTTATAACTGATGTCATATGTTTGTACTTTAGACCGTGAACTACCCGTTTATCTGTTTGTTCACGTTGCCTGTAATCAGGTAAAAACAACCTAACCAGTGATTGATTGGATAAATTATTACCAAAAACTCTAAAGCAGTCTAGAAAGGTCATTCAGAACCGTTGACGAAAAGCCTGAATTCTTCCAAAAGTTGCGGTGAGTATATATCGCTGGGTCATCTGTTGCCGGTTGTTTTTGAAAACCGGATTATAAATAACGGTGTGATTGTAAATCATTTCTAGTTCATAGGCGACAATCGCTATTCTATACTACTGTAGCGTTCATTCTTCCTCTAACCCTTTCCTTATCGATAAAACGTAATGACTGATCCCCAGAACCAGGTCTTAGAAAATTGTCATTCGTTATTTCGCAAGGTTTGGTGAATATGGAGTACAGTGTGGCGCTTCCTGGGTTACTTCCATAAAGGAGTTATTTGCTGCAGCATTCGGTTGAGCTTGCGCGTGGGCGTGTAGACGAATAACCGCCGTTGGTTTTCTTGCCATTTCGCTCTCATTTCCTAAAAGATTTCTACTGATTCTTTTCATGCGTCCAGGTCAACCCGTAGATTCCTGAGTCGTTATTGCGGCGATTTTATCCATGAGGATCTGCAGTTATTCACTTTCAGTTTCCTTGGAGTGCGCTGACATAGGTCGATCGTTAGGGTCGAAAGCATTATTCCAAAAATATCGATACCGCTCTTTACACATGTTACCGGACAGACAGAATTGCCTCACCGTATGCCCTGCGCTAAATTCTTTTCAATTCTTCCGGTGATTTTCGGCTGATGGAAGGGAAAAAGAATTCAATATTGGAAACGAACGTCCATGGATTGCATAGCGAAACGATAGAAAAGCAAATAATGAATGTATGACTCCGTTCTTTGTCTAGTATCGAAGCAGATATTCGCTTGCATAGTGAACATAAAAAGAACAAACGAGCAGCTAGAAAAGTACATAGCACTTCTTAGCTGCAAGCACATTTAGGCACTCATTTAGCAAATAAGTTTTCTGAAGTTGCTCAAACCTTTTCCTGCCTACGCTTGGCTGTTGTATCTGACTTTTACGGTTCACCTCATTCACATGGCACTCTGACATAACAAATCTAAAACACAGCGGATGTGCACAGGATACATGTGCATGTGTGTAGACTGCACAGGATTTAAAGATTATTGCATTTTACGCTAATGATGAAGTTATCGCGTGTTAATAAAGATGGATTGGAACGGGCACCATTCGTGATTAATTCAAGAAAGGGATATTTTTACTCTGAGGCTGTGATTTCCTTAAGTGAAGTTTTGGAAAGTGATACTTACCGCAGAATAGGCTATAAATGACCGATTCAGCTCTCGCATTTACGTAAAGTACAGTGGAACCTCCAAAGTTGATCATCTCTATAAGTTGACCGCCATTCTCATGTTGACCGCACTTTTTTGGTATGTTCGTCCGCCATTGTGAAGCATAGGAGAGTTAACTCTATATGTTGACCACCATAAGTTGTACCTCGACAACCATGGCTGAGACGCTGGCTATTAATTATTACATGTTTTGACCTCCTTAAGTAGACCAGCAGAATGCCGTCAATATTACAAAGTAAAGTTTGCTTGTGCCTGTGCATAACAGCAAGGCGTCATAAAAGCGTTTAAGGATGCACTACCGGTCATAGCTTTTAGACTGGGTCGTTTCCAAAACTCAAAGGAGTAACCTGGTTACTGACGCATCTGCACTTGTTGGATTAGTTAATGCTGACATAGTGACATTAACAACTAAATGTTGTCAGCTGCTAACCCCAAACGGGATACTACAACGTATTCAATTGAACTATGGGGGCATACACGTAGAGAGACAACAAGAAGAATGACTTTAACGAGTTTTAAAGTTTTTTGAGTATTTTTAATGCATTTTAAACCGGATGCATCACCGTTGCCGTTTGGTTATTACACATTCTGAGTAACACGCTGAAGACGGGACAAGGAGAGTCCCGAAACCTCTGTGTAGTTGTTCTGTGTTTTAACGGGATTGAAGCCGTTGGTGTTTTTAACGGATATCGTTTTCTTCTAAATCATCAGCCGACGCATTCATTTCCCGCACATCGGATAGTACTGCTTGAAAACTGGATTCTGCATCAGGTTCATTACAAGTCACCAATTCATCGTCCATTGTAACGAATGCTTCGAAGTCGACTCGTGGGAATATTCCCATATTGGGTGTACTGTCTGAGGATGCCATAATGACTGTTTCTCGACTTCTTTTTTTCTTTTCATACGGGGTATTTTCAAATATCAAAATTTCTCTACACGGTATCCCCCGTTATGGTACTAAGCTTTAATAAGCTTTTTATTGGCAAAGCTTTCGGGCATAACCATTGCCCGTCTAGGTCGGCTGAGCAGGAGTGCCTCCAGACTGACTGACCAACCTGGGCGGTAGCCATTATTTTTGTGCACTGAAGACGGGCAATGGTTATGCCCGAAAGCTTTGCCAATAAAAAGCTTATTAAAGCTTAGTACCATAACGGGGGATACCGTGTAGAGAAATTTTGATATTTGTTTCTCGACTTGTAACAAATACAGCTTTTTGGAAGCGTTTCATTATTGTTTCTGGCTGTACTTTGTTCCACGCGAAACTGACCCAGAGAGCAGAATGCAGAGCATGAACTAATCCAACAAGTGCAGATGCGTCAGTAACCAGGTTACTCCTTTGAGTTTTGGAAACGACCCAGTCTAAAAGCTATGACCGGTAGTGCATCCTTAAACGCTTTTATGACGCCTTGCTGTTATGCACAGGCACAAGCAAACTTTACTTTGTAATATTGACGGCATTCTGCTGGTCTACTTAAGGAGGTCAAAACATGTAATAATTAATAGCCAGCGTCTCAGCCATGGTTGTCGAGGTACAACTTATGGTGGTCAACATATAGAGTTAACTCTCCTATGCTTCACAATGGCGGACGAACATACCAAAAAAGTGCGGTCAACATGAGAATGGCGGTCAACTTATAGATGGTCAACTTTGGAGGGTCCACTGTACTTTGCGTAAATGTGACAGCTGAATCGATCATTTATAGCCTATTCTACGGTAAGTATCACTTTCCAAAACTGCACTTAAGGAAATCACATCCTCAGAGTAAAAATATCCTTTTCTTGAATTAATCACGAATGGTGCCCGTTCCAGTCCATCTTTTGTTGGCTCACAAACTAATAAAAAGCTAAGCTTCCAGGTCCTTTCTGGACCCATTGCCAGCGTTATATTTTCATCATCTGCCTAGTCAGTCGTTGGATCTGCAAGCCCAGGTTGACCATTCAGGCTAGCGTCATAAGCTATCAGGTCACACCTTGATCTGTCCAGCGTCTCTCAACGAATCAGTCAGTCATGTCGGGGTCCGCGCTCCACAGTCGACTCACCACGCCCGTGACGAAGATCATACTCGTATCTCTGTATGAATGAATGAGTAAGCGACAGACGGATCACTGGTCGACCTGAAAGCAGAGGTCGCTAGGGCGCATGGTCGAGCAGGGGAGCCTGCAGATCTAACGACTCACCAGGCGGGTGAGAAAATGTGGCGCTGACGACGGGTCCGGAGATGTATAAAGATGTCCCATAGAATTGCAGTGAAGCTGAGGAAATGAGCGACCTAATTGCAATGAACTCCTACTGTGAATATTAAGTTCAAATTTCTGGAACTGCATTGCCTGAACTGCTGCTGCGAATCTGTGGTTTTACGTTTTCTTGCACTAAAGTTCGTAGGAAGCTTGTCTTCATAACGGATGCTGTAAAGTTTGCCGTTTCTTATCGTTGAAATAACCCGTTGAAATTCACATATTTTATTGGTGGAAAAAGATGCGAAGAGAGCATGCCCTAAGCTGTACAACTGAACCTTGACCTATCTTCAGCACTTGTGAGCCAAGAAGACAGGTCAAGACTTGTGTCTTGTTTTGTCGAATCTTTTCTAGCATTAATAAAAGTCGTGAATTTCAGCATGTTGTTTCCGTGCAAGAAATGACGAACGCTGAAGTTTTGTTCAAAACGTTTGCGTGTTGTCAATTTGGCGAGCACCATTATTTTATTATGTATATTCATTTATTTTGTCAAATTTTCTAGCTTTCGGTACTTCCCATGTCCCGTAGGCCACAAATACAGATGAATATACCTATTTGAAAATTGAGTTTCTTTAGTAACGGGGTAAAATGCATTTCTGCGAAACAATTATTCACACGGTAAACCCCCGTTCCAGAAAACCTTTTATTTCCCAATAAACGCTAGTTTTCGGGTACTCCTCATGTAGCCGTCATCAGGCCATGAAAACAAAGGCTCGACTGCCCAGTCAGGGATCGGTTCAGCAAGCTCATCCGCTAGACCATCCGGGCTGGTGACATCAGCTATCAAGTACTACACTTATACCTGTCAAGCCTCTGTCACCGGCTGTCAGTCCTGCAGTGAGCGAGCATCCCCACCGACAGACCGGGACAGTGACTCATTACCAAATGAACGAACGACAGTAAACTTTACGTGCCCGTCGGTGTCTTCTGCTTTAAACCGACCGGGTCTTAAAGTCACCGTCCAGATCTTTTCCATCTTTCATCATTTTCTTCCCCATCCGATGTTTCTGCCTTCTTCTGTCGTTGTCCTCTTCATGTGCCCCGTGTAGCACTTTTTGTTATTTGAAATTGTGTTTCTTGAGTAACGGGGTAAAATGCATTTCTGCGAAACAATTATTCACACGGTATACCCCCGTTCCAGAAAACCATTTATTTCATAATAAAGGCTAGCTTTCGGGTACTCCTCATGTACCCGTCATCAGGCTATAAAAACAAAGGGTCTACTGCCCAGTCAGCTAGCGGTTCAGCAAGCTCATTCGCTAGACCGTCCGGGGTGGGTCTTGACAGGTACAAGAGTAGTACCTGATAGCTGATGTCGCCAGCCCGGACGGTTTAGCGGATGAGCTTGCTGAACCGCTAGCTGACTGGGCAGTAGACCCTTTGCTTTTATGGCCTGACGACGGCTACATGAGGAGTACCCGAAAGCTAGCCTTTATTATGAAATAAATGGTTTTCTGAAACGGGGGTATACCGTGTGAATAATTGTTTCGCTGAATATACCTATGCTGTAATTAGAGCATTCTACCGAAATTACATCAGAAAGATAACCATGCCTAAGTACACTGTTGCAAAGATTGAATAAAGGATTCCCGACGGCTTGAAGTTCCATTGTATCAGCAATCTACAAGACGCCCTTATAAAGTGCTTTAATTTTAAGCTGAGCTTTCGGGACCCCATGCTTGGTCCTGTAAGCTCGCTTAGAATAAAGAACTTTATATGGGTGTGTTGCCGTTTGCTGATACGATATTGCAATAAATACTCTTCATGAAATTCATAATAATGAAATCTTACATGTTTAGAAGGAATCCATTCGAATACTTATGTTGTGGACTCTTATCTTGCCTATTGTCAAGGCCATGGTACGTTTGTAATAAAGGGAATGGAAATATCTATTCCGAGGAAGGTGAAGGACAGTTACAGGTGAAGGTGAATACTGCAGCTAATGTATTAATATCACAGCTACATATTGCAAGGCTTAAACTAGGTTAAATGATTAATGTTTTCGCTAAGCTTAAGTGGTCCTAATCATCTATTCCGCAAAGCACAATAAGAACCGACACAGGAGCTGCTACTAACTTGGAAGTAAAGGATGATAACAAGAATCGCATCTTTATTCCGTAGGGACGAAATGGTAAGAGTGGCCGTGCTGTCCAATTGTGTAGCAGCGTTGTAGGCGGCTGGCTTTCTCAATCCTAACCATCGCTCTGCTGAGTTAAAATTATTTCATACGAGTGTTTGCACGACAGCTTTCGTGCATTAATCAGATGACGCTGTCAATGTCTCAATCGGTCCATCGTGATTAAAGCTTAAGCTCATGCAAGCGGTCACGTAATATGCTTGGAAACAAGCTCGCTGTTATCAGATGAACTACTTATGAAATCGATCAGGACGAACGCTTATATGATTGCTTAAATTCTAGAATTCGAGAGCGCAGGACACTCTTGCCATTGTGTGCGATAGTTCTGGTACTTTTGGGTTTTTTCAGAGAAAGCTGTTGTTCTGCGGAACGCTAACATATTTGGGTAAGCATGTTCTGCCTAAAGCTTTGCTTATAACATCTCGTAGATTTCTCTAACTGATAAAGTTCTTTCCGTCAGAGTTATTTGTGACAGGTTAACTTGTAAGTGAATAAGGGGTTTCTAACGGGTTGCGGTTTCATTATGTTTAGTACGGCAAAGACCCGATTTTCAAAAATATCATTTAATGCGTAGCTTTCGGGACCTGACTTGGTCCCGTCATCAGCGCTAGGTAAGGCGCAACCTGAGGTTGCTGAAAAACTTTACATTACTATGGTGCTCACAGGTCTTTCACAGCCTATTGCTACCCCTTTCCTATTGTATTTTACCACTTGCAACTTGTTTATTATTACTCCGCGTTACTGCTAATTGCTGGCCTAAACTATTCTATACAATGGCATATTGTTCCCTGAGTTTAAGCTTAACGCCATTTCGTCACTTTGATTAAACTATTTGTTCAGACTGAAGCAATAAGAAACGCATATTGTTGGCAGAAGCGAAAAGTGTTTCGTCTGCTTATGATACATCGTGAATAGACCTTGATTCCAAGCATACCTTGATGGTAAGTGTGAATGCAAACGAAGTACGAAATGTAGGAGTTAAAATTATTTTTCAATGGGTGATTTGGATGACTCAGCTATATTAATATTTAATCTCCTGTTTTCAATTAAAACAGCATTGCGCTAAAGCATTTCAGCCGCGGCAAGCAGTATGGAGACACGACTGCATGCCTATGGGTGGCAATGTATTCAAGGCCTACTTTAATTAGCATATAAGTACAATACTTCTCTTTAAATAAAAGACTACCATACTGTCGGAAAATATTGTTGACATTCATTTGCCAAATTTACAGTCTTCCTTCGTTAATTTGATTTATGAACGAAGCCTCTGCTTCGCGGAAATTGCTTCCACGTTACTGCAGTTGATCAAGACTGCTCACACGGTTTAAAGGGCGAACTTTAACAGATGACTTGCCTGACGCTCAAAGGCGTGCTCAAATATCCACTGACTGCAAAAGGGCTGCGTCAAATGAAGAGCGAGAAAGGCTTAGTAGTGATTCTTTTTAGGTAAAAATAAGTGGCCGCGCGAAATATATTTCATTTTGTCTATGGTTTTCAAGCCCTCTCCAGTAGGCGTCTCGCTGTACTCATTTTTGAAGGTTTTGTACGTAGTTGTTTTCCATTCCGCTGAAGATAGGAAATGAGAACTACTGGAATTTACAAGTCGGAATGTTTTGTATAAGAAAAGGAATGTGAAGTTCTTAAACAAGAAGAGAAGAACTGCAAAGAAAGGTAGACAATGGAAGCGTATATGAACGTTGTACTTCAATTGCCAGTGTATCACCTTATCATCTGTCAACATAATATTTTGCTGCTTTATTAGCTCACCTACGCCATACTTTTCAGCTTTCGTAAAGCGGTCTTGGCGAACATTATGCTTGTTGAATACATTAGGTTTCAGACAGCATACCACTTTGGTTCCTGTTTTTGCTTCCCATAAAAGCAAAACTGATCAATTGCTTGAGGCTACTGTTTCTGAACGCAGTTATTTTAGACGTTTATTTATATTTCCTTTCCATTTAGCCAATTTAAGTTTCACCATCATTGTGAAATAATCCTCTGGCATTTTCAGAGAAGAATAAAATCATTTATACGTGTTACACTGGTCAAGGAGGCAAGTTTTGGTTAATTGTTATGTTGTGCTTCACACGTTTGTATGAAGTTCTTGATGTTCTGCACTTGTTAAACGTCGCCACTTAAGTTGCTTGACTCTGGAGACAAAAATTGAAAAGCGATTTCAGTCTCCCAAAGGAGGTATTGTACACTTGATTGATTTTATTTCGTGTTGTTGCAACTGCAAGTGCTAAATTAAACAGTGAAAATGCCACGCCTTGCACGATTCTCTCCTAATACCTTAGCCTACTACTGTGACAAAGGGCTTTAATAACGGTCCATCGCATTAAATTTAAAACTATGTTAGTGCGGAAAGAAAGATTTTGACTTTCTTTCGGTAGCACTTACGTTAAGACTGTTTTAAATTGGTCTGTCTCATAAGGAGCTAAATTAGGACACGGTTTAATAGTTGATGATGTTTGCCTGTCACGCTTTCTCCTTAAAATGATTGCTTGTTGACAGACTGTTGCCTTTAGAAATGATTTTGTCAGTTAAGAAATATGTCCAGCGTAGTTTCATCGTCGCAAAATTAAGAGGGCGCTCTTTATTTTGCGCTTTATCGGAAAAGAAAATTGGCTTACTCGGCTTCCATGGATGAGAATTATTTCCTTTCCCTGGACTATTTCGCAGAATGCCTCAAACCGTTTAGCTTTTCACAAGCCTAACTGACCCGTCAGCGTCATTACATTATTTTGCTCTGTTACTATATACCCAGTCGTGGAAAGTGGTCAGAAAACTTTTCATGAAATTATTGTCGATGAATTTACTGATTAGTCCAGCATTTAATCGCTGCATCAGAACCTACACTGTCATTTGCATTGCCTGTAGTATTCGGACAATTATTGAAGAGTGGTTCCCAGGATGCAACACATGTTGAAGTAAATTCATTTCAGTTCTTTAGTGCTTTTAGCAAAACGGTAAGAAGAATACTTTATCGATTGAGTCGAAGCACGACTGGTCAATAGCTCCCAAAGTGCTCATGCCCCATGCCGTATCTATTATAAATAGTCGTCTTGTTGTTCTACTGCTTTCATTTAATGATTGAATTTCTTGTTCAAATCATAATGAGTAACACTCGTCTGACGACTTGCTCTTTCTTCTGGTGCTGAAACTTCGATTCGCATTCCATTAAGACGCATAAGTACAGCGCTGAGTTTGAAGGAAACAGAAATAAGCATTTCCCAGGGAAGAAAAATTGGAAACTTAATGGTGCTTACATATACGGTTAATTAAGAAGCTCCAAGTGCAGGCGAACACTAGAGTGGAACATTTGGTGCTATTTTGCCACAACCTTTATGCTTGAGCATTGGGTGTTTCGTAACGGTGTAGTGAAGCATTTCTTAATCTTTTAGCTACTTCGTCCCGCGTATTTATTCATTAATAGAGTCATTTTCGAGACTTGTCGCCTTCAGCGGAAAGGGGGAGTCGCCTTCAGTGCGCAGATTGCAATGAAGAGTAAGGAAGATTGTTAATGTTACTTCATTCTCAGCGTGTCGCCATGCCATGACGGATATAGAATAAAATAGCTCCTTCTAGAATGAACATTTAGCATTTCCCGACTTTACTATTATGCACCTTTCTCCAAAATTTTCACGGATTTTCTTTCCCATTTTTTGTAGTAATCTTTTATTTTTCTCGTTCATCGCGTAGCTTTCGGACCTAACCCGGTCCATCATCAGCGCATAATGATCACTGACTGTCTCTTCAGTGATCATTATGCGCTGATGATGGACCAGGTTAGGTCCCGATAGCTACGCGATGAACGAGAAAAGTAAAAGATTACTACAAAAAATGGGAAAGAAAATCCGTGAAAATTTTGGAAAATTAATTGTACAACTCCCGTTATGAAGAATAAAGTTTGCTGAGTATACACCTTTCTATTTAAGTAAGACCTTACAACAAGTGTGTTTCCCAGCTGAAATACGTGACTTCTTACAGGCTCTTCACACTTCATGATGTCTTCTTTTTCTTCTTTACGTGTACGCCTGTGTAAGAACAACTTTAATTAAAGAAAAGGAAAAAACGAAGCTTTCGGGAGAGGCAACTCCCGTCGTCAGCGTATGTTGAATGAACTTCAACATACGCTGACGACGGGAGTTGCCTCTCCCGAAAGCTTCGTTTTTTCCTTTTCTTTGATTAAAGTTGTTCTTACACAGGCGTACACGTAAAGAAGAAAGAGGTTCATTCAACAAGTGTGTTTCCCTTGTAAATAAGACCTTGTTAAGTATATGTCCGTAGCTTTGTAGGTTTAAGCATATCGCTACGTAACGCAGATCTCCAAACGTGTGCTGAACGTTGGTGGCTTTCTCTTCCTATTCTAGGTGATCGCATACTGCTTTTGTTAAATCTTTTTATTTCCTTAATTTCAGGGCGTCTTTCGCCCACATCTTCTGCGGATGAGAAAACGATGTACAATGATAAGAAAGAACAGCAAACCAACAATATTGGCCATGGTTAAACTATAGGCTTTAAAGTTGTGCTTGGATAGTTTTAGTTTTAATTTTCTTGGCCTCTGTTATTCATCTGTCGTCCATTTACATTTTCTAGGTTGGTCATTCCCATATAAAGTGGGTTGCAAGATTCCTTAAGATTGATTATACATGTTTATATTCGTTCACTTTTGCCCCTTGCTCACAGTCCTTTTTTACCTGACATTATGACAGATAAAAAGGGTCTCTTTAATCTTGAAGCACCAAGTACAACTGTTTAGCAAAACGTAGAGCTTCGCTCAGTTATTGGATGCTCAATATTTGCCGCGAGTTCAGCTGAACATTCGTATCCCATAGTCAAGGTGATAACTGCTTGTGCTTTTAAAGATTAGGTTGTGCGCCAATTCGATTGATAGATTTTCTTAACTGCGTTGTAAGTGGTTCAAATAACGGTAGATGATATTGTTCGACGACAGTAACCACTTACTAGCTGTCAATCGCTGACGACAGAATAAGGTCTCTGAAAGCTCTGTCAATTATCACAAGCTCGTTCTTTATATGATTGTACGACGATCACCGTTGGAATGAATTTTATTGACGAATATAAATCCGTAGCTTTCGGGACCCACCACGTCCCGTCTTCAGCGGTTAAACAATGAAAGTTCTGGTATGATCAACCATTCATTGTTTAACCGCTGAAGACGGGACGCGGTGGGTCCCGGAAGCTACGGATTTATGTTCGTCAATAAAATTCATTCCAGCGATGATCGTCGTGCAATCATATCATGTTCAATTACACTGTTACAAGAAATCCAATTTTAATTATGCTCGTTCATTTCCTTTTCCCATCAATAAACATCGCCGCTATCCAATGATTAGGACGTTTTGTTAATTGCGACTGAAAACGCTGAACAACATCAAGGGATATTCAAGATGCTTAAAACTTTATTGTGAATGTGGCTTCTGTTTACAGCGTTACAAGAACGGTCTATAGAGAAAACTAAAAGGATACAGACAAGCTTATCCGTACTTGAACGTATGCAACTGAAAATCGTAATAATCAACAAAACGATTTCATATTTAATTCAATACGTACTATCAATTAAGAATCCCTTCACTCATTTTTTAATTACAGCCTCTGGAGTGATAGTTTGAACATGGATAAGGGTTGCCAGAATTTCTCATCAGGAGCGAAGCTGTTTTTTCCTGATTGTATTAATAGCTAGCAGTGCATATAATTGAAGAGTGAATGACGAACCAAATGCGGGTAGGTATTTATAATATCACGAAAGGTGAAGACACCGTACATAAGCGATTTGTATAATGAAGCTCTCTGAATGAGTGCATTCCGTCATTAGAGTTCACTTATGCAAGAAGCAAGAATATATTAGCATATCAAAAGCGGAGGTAGTGATTGTGTAGGACCAAGTTGAATTAACAAAATTGGTCCACACACCTCTGTTCTGTGTTTTTTTAAATTTCAGCTGAACGTTTGGCCGTTTCATCGGATATATAGGACTTCTTTAATATTTCAATACTGAGAAGGGGTTGTACCTTTGTGCTGAAAACTCTGTTCACTAAATGCACGCGTTCTGTGTCCTCAACGATATTTGTGATTGCACGTCCATCCGTTGGCTGGCCAGTCGTGCCTTAATTACAGGCACTTAGTATCGCCAGCGGGAAAAGTTTGTCATGCATGGGAGGAATGATGACCAAATTCATGCATAATCATTCATTCATACGTCATGACATTGTCCAATCGAATTGCTTCTAAAAATTTCATGTTTTTATGACGTCAGTTTTCCCTCTGAGCTTCACTTAAAAAGTAGCGTTAATGTTTGCTCTGAAGTCTGCCCACTGATTAGAGCGCCCACGGCAAATCAATGTGCGCATTTCATAGCTTGACGCCTGATTATGCCTTTGCAAATCAGCTCGAGGTCTTTAATACTGGGCAGGAACAGACTTAAGTAAGTTACTGCGCCTCCTTGGAAAAAGATAAAATTCTAGATTCCTGATAATGATATGCAGTTTTATACTGAATGTCGGTCGTTTCATAACGATACAGTTAAATATGCATTTTTGTGCAGCTATACACCACTACTACTTCGCTTATGTATCTGATATTTTCTCGCAATTTTCAGGTTCTGTCTTGTGCCGTCTATAGCGGTCAAAGTTAAGAATCCTGAGCTAAGAGGGTCAGACATGCACAAGTCTGTCTGCTGGATTTTGTTGATGAAGACTGGGTAGCGTAGATTCAGTCAGTTCTGAGAGAATATCAAACAAATAAATAATCAGCAACAATGTGGAATTGCAGAGAAATAATACGCAGTTTGATGACAGAACGCCGCGAATGTCTATTCACTGTTGCCTTCAGTGAAGATTGTGTTAATTGTGCATAAAGGAACAGGTTAACATCATAATCTGACTTCCTATGGCTGAAATCGTAAATTGCTACGAACATTCCATAGCTGCAGTAAAAGAATTTATATGCACGTACCTTCCCTTGCCTTTGCTGTATCGACTTGTGCTGTTACGTGAAAGAGCAATGACGATATGTTCTTTATTTTCCGTTCATGATCATTAGCGCTGATCATCCTTTAATGAACTACGGGGTTTTAAATCGCCAAGGCAAATAGCTGTTAAAAAGCCTTGTGCCTCTCAGCAGACCACAACGTTTATGACCACAGAATAGAAGCGCGGTCAGCTGATGAATAAGTGGCATCAATGCTTCAGCATTGCATAATATTAACATGAATTTTTCTACTCCATAAGGGCCCATTGAAAATGCTACTTGTGCTGTATATAAAAGGCGGTTCAATTTTCTGTCTTCTGCTTTTGAAACTTGCTCTGTTTCTTTGGTTTAACAGGGGTTAATGGCTCCAAATCAGTTGTCCAACAGGAAATTTGGTAGTGAAGCTTTCTTCGTCAGCAGATGGATATGCACTTGAAACAATTTGTGCGTTGCACATTTTAAACATGTAGCCACGGGAGTGTGAAATCAGGTATCTGTTGACTTAAGGCTGAACTAAGAAACTCAGCATACTAGTGGTATCAAAATCTGTGCATCAGTTTCATACATCAGTCCCTTTCCTGCATTTTATCACACACGCAAGAGTGCGGGCGTTTGCTGCAAGAATACAAAAGTGGTGGGACGTATGTTCGTAAAATGTCGCTTAACACAATGAGAGAGAATTTCAAATAACTTTGCTATGTATATACATAAAACCTTACCACAGTACCAATACCAGTACAAAGCAATGAACTTTCTTTTAGGGCCAGAGAAGAAGTTGGTTGCTGATCTTTTGAGCAAAAGAATGGTAGCACAGGAAATTGATGCTGCGAAAATTACTAGCGCATCCGTCAATGCATATCAGCATGGCAAATTATGTCAACGACATATTGCGTGTACTGGTCCATGCTCCTATGACAAAAGCTGTTAAAGGTACGTATTGGAGATGTCAACATTTACCCCTAATGCGTGCTATTGTTGAACATCGCTGAGGATTTCTTTTGTTGGAATGGAGAGGCAAGACAAAATCACTTAGTGCTGAGCATAAAACAGGAGAGAAAGTTGGTCCATCAAGCTGTCTAACGTTCACGCAGAATTGCCACGAATATTTTTCTTTTGTTTAGGAATAAATAAATGAAGGTATTATGAAGCAGATGTTCCATTCGAAGCAGCTGAAATTACTTTGTCTGTAATTAATACAAGATGATCCCTAGCGATGTAGATGTGCATTCTTTACTTTGACGGTCTAGCAGTGTTACCGTGACTATTTTTATTTCTTTTTATTCACATTTGATATCTAGTTTCTTGTGATAAGCACAGGTTCTATGCCTCATGTCTACAGAAAAACATCCAGTTGAAACGAACTGGAACCATTATTTTGTAGTGGAGCGTTTGAGGTGCATCGCGTCCAGTCCTCCGAGCAAAAATCAAACATCAACTTATGGGCAAACAGCAACATTGAGATCACCGGAGTGATCAGTAGCAACCGTGTGCTATGCAACCACAGTTAATGAGTTAGCGCTCACCTGAATCATGATGCCAACTTCCTGGAAGACAGTTTCCATGAGATCAGGATTTAGAGTATTAATCCCAAAATGGGGTGCAGCCCCAGGTCATAGGTTAAGGTTCTCCGCGCTTCACTTATCTCCACACCATTTTTCCAATTTATGATTATCCTGTCATATAAAAAGGGCTTTAGTTTGTCTTTCCAAGAAGTGACCTTTGTGGAATAAAATCATTGGGTGGATTATGCCGGTGCATATTGCTGCATGCTCAGCCACCGGCAGCACTTTCAGTTTCTTCCCCTTGTCGTAGTTCACTCAGGGAAGGTGAAGGGAACGATCATGCACTTTGGACCAAAACACAGCAGCCGGCAAAGTTCTTAAGGTCACAGCGGAGGTTGAGCATGTAACAGCATGCGCAGGCACCATCCATCAATGAATCTTATGCCACAAACATGATTTCCCAGGAGCATGAAGAAGGCCATTATGCGTCATACAACCCAAGCGTAAACCAAGACAGCGGTGTAGGGGTAGGAGAAATAAGTACAGAGAACATTAATCCAACACTCACGGTGCTACGCCCCTCTTAAGACGGAATATGCCATCCGTGGCATGTAAATTGTTTACAGTGAAGTTGGTCATGTGATCTGGTTGAGCGGTTACTAATTTTCCGCGGGTCCGTATTGGGCAGTTGCCATTTGTCACTTCGGTGATCTCAAAGTTGTGCCCCTCCTTATACTTCGCTTGTCTATCATTTGGTGTTCGTTTCTGCCCTGAGGACGGGACAGGGCGAGCTCCTAATGCTCAGCTGCAAAAGAAACCTTCCGGTTCGCATCAACAGGCCATTACTCCGTAAAAGCGAGGCAAAGAATTGTGCTTGCAATGCAGAGGGCTCTTGCGCATCTAGTGTCCCGTCATGACTGGCAAAAGGCTATTCGACGTAGTACGCGCTACATAATTAAGCAACGAGTCTTAATGAATGGACTTCTTGTAAAGTGGCGGCGTATCATTGTTGGGCGTGACGACTGAGCACCCGTTGTCCTTCCCTTCAGTATTTCCTGTAAATACACTAAGAAGCGTAACCTAATTAGGGACTGGTTGGCCAGTTTGCCAGCGATGCACATACGAGCACACGAACATAGGCAAATGTTTTATTATTTCTTCCGAGCCTCCTGGAAGTCCTAGCTCCATCTTCAGCGAAATGATTGGAAAGGTATGGTGTTTCCCAAAGTGGGAACGATGAGGAATCCCCTGCAGGTCAGAATGTGATTATGCAACAGTCAGAACGCCTAATTACATTCGTTCACACTGCTGATCTCGACATATCGTCTCTGTTAATCAAAGAAGTATGTCTTGTGTAGAAGGCCCGTTTGATCTTATGAAGGAGAAACGGCCCTCCATACATAATATCTTTAATCGCTGATCATTCGAAAACTGAAAATGATGTTCGATGACTGCATAGCCTTTGATGACATCTTTCGCAATCTTTCTAAACTCCGTTGTTTGTGGCTCGCGTCGACATTTGCATTGCGTTCCATTTAATCGTTCGTTTACATTCATTGAACTAGTCACACATCAGCCATGTGTTCATGAACCTATGAAATAAAGTCATGCCTGTTTCTCCTATGTAGGAGTTGCAAGTACTCTTGATTTTGTGAACGATGCCAGGTGTGTACTCAATTTTGACTTGGATCTTGTCACCCCTGTTGATGAAGCGCAAGTTCAGGGAGCTCAGGAAATTTAGTGGAAAATTTAATGTTCAGATGGTACGTAATCCAGATGTTGAGGCATACTGCAGACTAAAGCGCATAAAACTAATCAGAGACGATGTCAAATGTCCAGTGGTGATTGAACGTTATTCTCAGTGTTCAAATACTTCAAAACCGAAGAAATTACGCCGCTTGAGTCGTTTCTACTAGCGAAAAGCGAAAAGTCCCACCATATTGGATATAACCCTTCAATCAACAGGAATCAGCCTGGTGTCGACAAGTGTAATCAGTTGTTGTAGTTACTAAACAATCATCCCCTTATCACTCCTTAATCCTTTCGCGGCTGTGCTTGGTTCAATTTCGACATACACCATACCACTTTCGACCATTTCCTTACCGATCATTTCGCTAAGGACAGAATGAGAACCTTACGAATGCTTTGAAGAAATGATAAAACAATTCCATATGTTCGCTTGATTTTATCTGTTTCACCAACAAACTTGCCAATCAGTCACCAGTTTATGTTACGTTCCCTAGTGTACTTACAGGAACCATTAAAGGGAAGTATAACGGGTGGTCTATCGTCTACGGCAATTAGTCTGTAGACGATAAACTTGCTTCTTCATTAGTCATTGGATTGACGCAGAGGTTGGCGACAGAGTAATTTGCAGACTTGCACGTTCAGCATAGCTTCTGTTTTCTTATTAATAAGGAACTGCTCATTCACGTTTAGGTAGAGCATTTACTGTTTGATTACAGGCTCACTGACACTGGACAACGAAGCAAACTTTGATTAAGTGTTTTGATATTGCGGTTGTAAGACCCGCTGATTCTTGTTCACTGATACCTGCAAAACAACGTGTGCTACAACCGTAGTATCAAAAACCACGATACACCTCCCGTTACAGAAAAAAATTAGTCTGTAATATTTGTATTGATAGTATGCTTTTAACAATGGTACCAACAATTTCATTTACATTAATTGTCTCAAAGTAGCGACCATTGAGAGCGGTGGAAAGCTCCAAGGAGCTGATGAAAGCCCCAGACATGCTGGGTGAGGGACGAAGAACAACAGGGGAGCGAGGTACGTCTAAGGGGAAATGATCCTCACTATAATCTCCTGTCATTTTCTAAAAGCTTTCTTATTATTTTAATGTGCCCTTCTGAACGGTGCTTTTAGCGGGAAGATAGATTTCCATGTTCAATGAACGGAGGTACTCGTTGAGCGAGATTTATTTGCGAAGCTTTCAAAACTGGCGAGTTCCATTTTCAATGCGAATGAAAAAGCTAGCGACTTTCAGAACAAGACACTTCCAAAGCTCCGCTAATAAAGCACGCTTAAATATGCCCTTCCATCCCACTGAGCAGAGGAATTCTTGCAACGAGCGCTTAAATATTCATACTTTCATTGTTTTGATGGAATCTACGGCTTGATCCCGTTAGAAGTAGAAAACGTCTCTGAATGTATATCGAAAACAACGCCCTACCAGCGAATTGACGGGCAGTTATTAGGCAAATGTTTCAGAACCCTGTAACCTTCGTAGCTTTTGGAACTACCTTGTTCCGTCTTCAGCGAATGTTAATGATGGCGTTTATTCATAAGTT
This sequence comes from Trichuris muris, assembly GCA_000612645.2. Taxonomy (NCBI): domain Eukaryota; kingdom Metazoa; phylum Nematoda; class Enoplea; order Trichinellida; family Trichuridae; genus Trichuris; species Trichuris muris. The sequence goes on along the minus strand of CBXJ02000361.1, from coordinate 1,274,937 downwards.
GGGGTATTTGGCTGAGGAGAGGGGTCAGCTGGTATGGTGCAACATTTGGTTTCACTGATGAGTGCATTCCATATGTCACTGACCTCTACTCCTCTACCACGATTCAAGCAGTTGTTATTGAGAATGAAGAGGGCCTCCTTTATTTGCCTAAGGTGGAACAGGCTCTCGCGACAGATTATTTTAGGTCGCAGGTCATGTGAGCACTGAGAGGAATGCTCCACGACCGCGGAAGCTTGTTTGGCATCATCCATGATCTTTCTTGGATCAAGTGTTTGTGGTCGGCCTCGTTGTCTGGTCTGGATTCCATTGAGTCTTTGTTCTGCGTTCTTGTACCTGGTTAACGCTGCCAGGTGCATATGGAACCTGTGAAATAAAATGTTGGCCGTTTCTCCTATGTAGGAGGTGTGGCAATTGCATTTAATTTCATAAACGACTCCGGGCCTTTCCTCGGAGGGAACTTTGATCTTATGGTTCTTTGTAATAGTCCACAAATTCTGTGAAGATTTGAAGTAAACGCGGAAGTGGTATAGGGGGCCTAGCTGTTGCAATCGGCTCTGCTCTTTCCCAGTTTACTCCATTATTTCTGGTTTGCTGTAACTTCCTTGTGATGATAGAATCGACCAGATTTCTACATCATCTTAATAACAGCTTCCATGATGTCATCACATTGACGATGGAAAAAGAGGTAAGCAGCAGACTCCCTTTCCTTGACGTTCAAGTCTTATGGGAAGGGAGAAGTCTTTCGACGAGAGTGTATCGAAAGCCGACACGCTCAGACAGATACCTCCATTTTACCTCTCATCACCCTTTGTCGTTAAAGGAAGGTATTGCTGCTAAAATGGTAGACCGTGCGGTCACGATATGTGTGTGATCCAAAGTATTTAATATCAGAAATCAATTACATGGTGATCACACTCCAACGGGATGGCTATCCCAAACCGCTGGTCGATTCTATCATCAGAAGGAAGTTACAGCAAACCAGAAATAATGAAATAAACTGGGAAACAGCAGAGCCGGTTACAACAGCTAGGCCGCCTACTCCACTTTCGAGTTTACTGCTAATCTTCACAGAATTTGCGGACTATTACAAGGAGCGATAAGATCAAAGTTCCCTCCGAGGAAAGGCCCGGAGTCGTTTATGAAATTAAATGTAGGTGCTACATAGGGAAAACAGGCAACAGTTTATTTCACAGGTTCCATGAGCACCTGGCAGCGTTAACCAGGTACAAGAACGCAGAACAAAGACTCAATGGAATTCATACCCGGCAACGAGGCCAAACCACAAGCACTTGATTCAAGAAAGACCATGGATGACGCCAAGAAAGCTCCCGCGATTGTGGAGCATTCCTCTCAATGCTCACATGACCTGCGACCGCAAATAATTTGTTGCGAGAGCGTTTTCCGTCTCAGGCAAATAAAGGAGGCCCTCTTCATTCGCAATAACAACTGCTTGAATCGTGATAGAAGAATAGAGGTCAGCTACATATGGAATGCACTCATCAGTAAAACCAAATGTTGCACCATACCAGCTGACCCCTCTCCTCAGCCTATAAATACTCCAACTTCAGAATAAACGCCACCATTACCATTCGCTGAAGAAGGAACAAGGTAATTCCGAAAGCTACGAAGGTTACAGGGTTCTGAAACATTTCCTTAATAACTGCCTGTCCATTCGCTGGTAAGGCGTTGTTTCCGATGTACTTTCAGACCCGTTTTCGACTTCCAACAGGATCAAGCCGTACATTCCATCATGACACATAGAAGACGCGTTACAAGACATCCCATTTTCAATTTTATTGTTATGAAAGGCAGTTTATTTAACGTACTGACGAAACTAGTAACGTGGTCACAGCGCAGCATTCGTGTTTCGTCTTGTCTCCTCATCAGGGGTAATGCACAACTGATCGTGGGAGAGGCAGGGATGCGAGAAAATGTTTACCTCGAAAGTGGGCGATAGCGCGCAGGAACATGGAAACTAATGGTCTGTATATTCTCAACGGCTGTTCATAAAGCAATAGTAAAATAAGTGCATTCTTTTACGTTTCAGCACTGGCATTGAATTTGAGAATGTTTAAATCCAGAGTAGAAGTACTAGAGAAATGAGTTGCCGTTGTTTTGTGTCAATCACGAGGCATTGAAAGGCATTAGTGTATCTGTACGTTTGTTAAGTGTGTATTGTTTACGCATAGAGTAGAGCCAGGTACCGCCGCCACCATCTATCACTCATAGTTTTTTTGCTAGTAAGCAGCTGTCAGAACTGGTTAAAATGATGTCCTAGAGTTTAGTTGCTTGCTTTCTTGAAAGAACAGGATTGTATTCATGTTCATTTCACAAGTATAAGTTCATGTTAATAATAACCACAGCGTGAACTGATAATTCCGTGCCAAAATATTTTTGAAGAAAACGTTCTCTTTATTATTACATAAATTTATTCTTGAGTGGTTTTTTTTGCACGATTGTATTGCCCGCTATTTCCGCGACGCGATGAGTCTGAAATCACAGTAAAAAGCTCCCTAACCAGTGAACGGTTGGACGGTTTTTATTAGTGAAAAACAGACTCAGAACAACGTACTAATCAGAGATTTCGGAACAGCCTAGTTCCGTCTTCAGCGATGGTGAAAGGCCTTCCACCATCGCTGACGACGGAACTGGGCTGTTCCGACAGCTCCGATTAGTACGCTGTTCTGAGTCTGTTTTTCACTAATAAAAACCACCCAACCGCTCACTGGTTAGGGGGACTTTTTGCGGTGATTTCAGACTTATCGCATCGCGGAAATAATGGGCAATACAATCGTGCAAAAAAACCACTCATGACCACACTGCAACCCGTTACAATGCATCCCATCTTCAATAACGCAACTTTATTAGCATTAATCAGTTGATGAATCAAACTTCTTAGTGGACTTTCACGTATGTTCTGTAACATGATTGTACCTAGTTTGCTAGTCTTTATTCGTCAAAAGCAGAATATTATGAGTAGGTACGATGGCATCTGAGTCAACTTTGCATCTGATTGGGCCGCTAGTCTACTAGACATATTTTCTTGTTGAATTACTATCACTTGTCGAGAAAGCCACATTTTATTCCAAAACTTGGCACTTGACGTTATGTCGTCAATTGAAGACTTATGCGCACGCAATGCACTAAGTTGAATAAGTACAAGAGATAAAATCTAAGCATATCGTGAAAACATTGACTAGTATTTATAATCAGCTAGTAAAATCTCACTGACGTACTATCGCTGGGAAGAAGAATAATTCTGTGAGCGAATTTAGAATTGCGTTGTTTTCCAAGTAAGCAATTTCTGACCTGATTCGGCATTGGCACGAATAGTGTCACAAGCCGTGTTTGGATAGCATGAGAAGCCTTACTACATATCCTGTTTTCGCTTTGAATGGTGCTGTCGTAAATTTTTGTTTGCCTTCACTTTGAGCTATTCCGCGATTTTACAAATTTTTCTGTGCATATCGCCCGTTGATTCGTTAGAAAAATGTACATTTCATGTGGAAAGGAACAACTGAACTTTGTGAGGCGAACCATTCCAACCAAGTGTTTATATCAATCATGATCCTTACCCCAATCAAATGTTAGCATTAACCCTGAAGGATGATTGGTTTGTAACAGGGTGTTTTATTAAGATGAAAAACGAAGAAGCGGTTTCGCTGTTCTGAATCCTTTAATCAGCGATGCTTTAGAAACCAACATGTTCTGTTGTCAGCGCAGTTCGTAAGGAGCTCCTTACGAACTGCGCTGACAACGGAACACGCTGGTTTCCACAGCTTCGCTGATTAATGCATTCAGAACAGCGAAACCGTTTCTTCATTTTCCATGGTATCAATGTTTTAATATACAACACACAAAAGCAAATTGCACAGCTGATGCTTAAATGAAAGACATATTGAAGGAAAGGTAAGAAAAGAGCTGCAGTTATTTGCATTTTAAAGATGTTATTCCTTTAGCGGATTTCTACTTGATATTCTTTCATTCATTTCGCGCTGCTCACCAGCTGGTTTATTTACTGCCATGTGAATAGCTATTCATTATAACAAGTTGTCAGTGCAAAATTGGAGGATCCTAAGTACTTAGAATCGAGAATATTGTTCAAATCATTCACGAGCATGACGGCGGACGGTGAGTTTGAGGATCGTCACGTTCCGGAGCGTTAATCAAGTACGTATGTGCATTAATGGCTTGCGGACGTACTGGCTGCCGTTCGTAGAACGGAAGTTACCCTCCACATCAGGATTTTCATGCTATTATTTTCAGTACGTCGTCTCGTACGCTTTGCAAGTGCACTTATAAAACATTATGGAATTATCGATGCATATATAAGACATTTATTGCACCTTTACAGTGCTCTAAAATCCAAGCAGATGAGGCATGCAGGTGCCTTCTTTAAATCATGCATCATGTTATTGTAAGGGAGAAATCGTCCGTTATGAGAAATATTAGTCGTTCAGTGGTGTCTTCTGTGCAATATTTTTATCAATGCTTACGCGCATTGTGAGGGATTACGGAAAAGGAACAGTCATCTATTAGTAGTGCCCGTTGGTAAACCTTAGGTATTCCTTGGCTTTTTCTATGCGTCTATTCTTCCTAGCATTCGCCTAATGTAAAGATTACGTGAACAGTGTAGTCTAGTTGGCAATGCACTGCCTGTCTTCAGCGTCAAGCACAAGAGTAGCATCGTAGCCATACTTAATTAGCACTGACCAAATGATGTTGTGAATAAACTGTTCTGCACTGACATGATTGCAATTTCAAAGTCTGCACATAAGATTATTTCGAAATACTGCCTGATCTTTTCATGAAGCTGCTTGGATCGCAAACAAATGACATTTTTGAGATAACTGGTGGCCCTGAACCGCATTTCGGAATGCTTTGATTGTTTACGCAATCACATTTCCGTTGTAGCTGCTCATCTATGAGCCCATTAGACGCGTAATAACGGAAAGCACATTTTACTAACCGCTATTACAGTTAAGAACCATAGATTCTGACGGAATTTAGTTTGCAGGATTACTTCCCACCTTTATGTTGCTTGCATTACCATTGTTGGAAGAATTTCACCTTTTCCCCTTGTTTGTTCGTTTCGCCTGATGGAAGGTCGTGCTTGTATGCTACGTTGCTCATAGGGTTAAATTGCTTCGCGGCTAAACAGTGACCTAAAAGCTGCAGGCTGTTTTAATTAAATAAATAAATAACAATAACAGCAGTGTGAAATCGCTGAACGATGTCAAAAACTGCCTCAGTTGTCCTAATTAAAACGAAGTTCTTGTATTGATCAAAATTTTCAAGACGTTCGCCGTACAAGATGTCCACTATTTCGACGTTTTTCGCAGCAAGAGGTGTTTACATAGTCAGTTCCATGTGCCATCGTGTGTAGTGTGTAGCAAAACAAGAAATACTAGGAGGCGTAATTAATTTATTGACTGAATGCGTGAATTAGGGTGTTGTCGCTAGCTGACTTTCGACGCATTTACATGGGAGATTAATCCATTGGATGATGAGATAATAGAGTTTCTACGCTGCGAAAATTGCATCAGAAAGTCAGTTGGGAATTCTTCTGGCAACTGTATGGGAACTGCTGCGAAAATTTTCATGAGCTCCTAACGAGTTGACCAAGCGGATGTTCATTGCTGCATGATCCGAATGGTATGTTCGCTCAGTAGATGATAGCGGTCAGAACGCTAATTATAGTAGATTCGCCCCTAGATGAGTACTTTGGAAGTAATGCAGTTTAGTGTTTGCAATGATTCTTAGCAAATAGGTAAAATAAGTTTTATGAGTTTATAGTTTCAGTTGAAACAAATCTTTTCATTTTTGTATCTGTTACAGAGCCAGGCAACGGTGAAGTACCTGCATTGCTAAAACCAACCTAATCTGCATCAGCTACTAATTTCTCTGCTAATCAGGTTTGCGTAGCATTCTTCCATCTAGTCAGAAGGAACTGAAATTGGCTTATCCTCGAAATCCTTATGCCATTGTTCCATATGTAAGGAATTCTTTAGAGTTTATTATTCCATGTTCACAAATTTTCTTTTTCACGGATATTGATCCCATATTCATCATATAATGGACGCAAAGTTGAATGTTACCTTATGAAAAGCTTGACTTCATCCAAAATTTGCTTGACTGATTGCATGCTTCATTTCCGCTATTTGAATTAGAACAAAATTATAGACATTACATGTCAGATGAGCAGCAATTCGTCAGCACAGTGAGGAAAACAGAAAAGAGCAACAAATTTCCTGATTATAGGGCTACCTTGATGTCTTTTTTCGTCGCTATATCTTCTGTCAATCAACAGAATCGACGAAGACCATAATCGGCGCAATAAGCAAGTATCTTTCAGAAGGGCTGCGTCGCAAATCATCACAGGTAGCCCAATGGTGCTGACGATTCAAAAATAAATCAATATTGAATGATCTACTTGTCATTTCAAGAGTAGCATCGCAGGTAATGAGGTTAGCAGCAGCTGATTGGATCAACCGATAGTGCTTGTATAATTCAGACGGCGAAATTACGCAAGTATTAATAATTCGCCGAATTTAGTTTCATTTTCGCCGCATTGTAGAAATAGAATGGTCCAATGTTTGTCGCCTCGCAAAAAGTCTAATGCCCAATTTGCAATGCACTGAAGCTGTAGTACATTATTTGCCGAGCTTTTACCTGAAGTACGGCTTTCGAGAATAACAGCGTTTCCTTGTATTCTGGTACGTCTAATGTTGAAATTCTACTATGTGGTAACTAGTCATTTGAATACAGGGTTCATTGTAAGGGGTGAAGGTATGAACGTTCAACGAAGGGCGGTTGACTACCCATTTTGGTCTTGTTCGCGGTGTCTGTAATCACGTAAGCAGACCTCACCTGTGGTAGATGGGCGAGTTTATTAGTGAAAAATAGACAATGGCAAATACTTGCGAGCGATACAAATTTTTACCGTAACTTTCGGAACAGCCTAGTACCATCTTTAGCGGTTAGGAAAGGCACTAACATAGCGAAGTTCACGTGTTTACAGACACCGTGAGCAAGACCTAAACGGGTAGTCAAGTGTCCTTCGTTGAACTAATCACTTGTAATAAGTTGTTGACAGAGAGTAAAAATCTTAGATAGGCGAACTGGTTTGCTGTATGAAAATAACCAGTTCATGGTGAGGACGTCAGTAGCCTCCATTTGGGAGACAAATCACGTCTCACTTGCCAGAGGAATTTCCTAAGCGGAAACCGAGTCCAAGATCGTTAAGCCCCATTTAAGAAATCCTGAGTAGTGTATATGCATCGATCGTTATGAGAGGAATAGCGTAGCCATCTATGTGTAAGGCTACTTTGCAGCAAAAACTGACATTTGTCTCCCTGGACATTTTGGGATAGTCATTTTTGTTTGACAGTTAAGTTTACCTAAACTTCAGCTAATCGCCCATTTGTTGAAACAGCAGTGCGCACATTGGATGCAGCAGTAACAAGTGAGAAGTGGTAAAACTCAAATGCTCATTTCTGCAATACATCATTTCCTGCGTACCTCGTGGCTTCCTAGTGCGCAATTCACTGAACCTCAAGTGTTGCTGCACAGCTAACACGGCACGTTATACGAGAAACCTGGATTCCATATCGATTCTTATCCAAATGTGTGGAAAGTCAATATTTAAGATCAGTGTTTTGATAATGAACAGAACCGCATAAGTCCAGTAAGGCGCATAAGCATTATAAATAGTAAAGGTGTCCTCCGTGCAAAGAACTTGCCATGACTGACTATTTGGGCACCGCCGTTGGCGGCGTTTATGAAGCTAACGGCCACGGGAAGAACTCACCTGATGAACTTTCCTATTTTTATATTAATAATACGTTACTGTTTACAGCAAATCTTAAAGCCTTTAATCCAAGAGAAAAATTTGATTATCAAGTAGATTGGCATTGCAGGCCTAAGAAACGAGGACAAAATGTGCACACTTTTGGCTGCACTTTCTGAAAGAACCTGTTCTGAAGTCAGTGTTAGCAACGGAACAAGTTCGTTCTGAAAGCGCAACATCCATCGCTCCCCTATTTCATGTTAATTACTAGTGAACTGCTCATACTATCAGTGCCCCAATTCCTTTTAAGCCAGCAGCTTTTGTTTCGCAATATTGGGTTGTTCGATGTTTTTTGAAAAGTAATTATTTTCAAAAATTCGTGAAAGAAGAACGACACGTTGCATGTGGAAGTTTGCTCTCCGCTCATATTACTGCTGAACCTGCACGGGGTTTTTCGAAGAAACATGATGTTCAAGAACACTAATGCAGGTACACGCACTTGCTATCGTTAGTAACAGACAATTTTAGCAATATAATATGTATACTAGATAGCTTGCAAGGGGCTTGGCATGCAGCCTGTTCATATGAAATACTGAATCTGTGAGCGCATCCTAAAAAGTGAACCTAACTAGTGACTGCTTATGAGGGTTTTATTGGTAAGAACAGATACTGTGCTATACTTATCGAAACATTCGGAATAGGCCTTACCATATCGCTGACGATAGAACTAGGCTGTTCCGAAAGCCTCGATCCGTGCAGCACTGCATTTGTTCCTACCAATAAAACCATCAGAACCAGCCAACGGCTCGGTTTTCTAAAAATCACTCACAGACTAAGTATTTCAAACCAACGGGCTACGATCCATTCTGGAAGGACTATGCCAATACGTAGTATTATAGCAGTGTCAGTTCTGGCATGTCGGTAGATTGCCACGGTGAACCCGTTGTGAATGCGTTACTGTGCTTCTAGAGTTACCAAAAAAGGAACCTCACCAGTCGCAGGTGGGTTGATTTAATGGTAAAAACGTGAGACAGTAACGTACGATCGAAATTCTAGAAGCATTAAGTCTACCCACTCGCAAATGGTGCGGTTCCTTTCTTGGTAATTCTAGAAGCACCGTAACGTATTCACGACGGGATCACCGCGGCTATCTACTGACATGCCAACCGAACGCCCCGTTACGATGCATCATATTTTCAATGTCAGTTCTACATGATAAGCTTTGCATACAATATTTGCACGTTTATTTTAGCGGAAACTGCTTCTTTCACGCGTTTATTTTAGTGAATATTTCGAATTGCATGTGTTGATTATTAATAGTTGCCCATACTAGCGAGCTGGATGATGAGTTTTATCATTTACATGGCTACTTTGCTCTTCCTGGGAACAATAGTTACCTTAATTCAAGCCAGTAATAGACTTGGCTGCTGACATAAATGGTCTTAAGCCAGCGATGTGCTTTTCATTTTATAACCGCTCAGGAGGAATGGCTTCTCATTTCCTTTTCTTACCGCCAGTCTATTATACAGTTTCCCGTCTGGGGTGGGGACTATTTTTGTCTCGTTATTAATGCTATCCCAGATGGACCATCTTATTATCGCCGATGAAACAACCGCCTCACACCGTTGCGATGCGACACGTTGAATGAATGACAGTTTTGTTTCTGCCGTAATTCGATTTTGGAGTACATCACTAGCATCGGGATGACAGTGAGAAAAAGAGTAAAATCTCTATGCTCCGTGACGAAGTCAAGCATTTAATTTAGAAGCAATAACTGCCCATGTTTTATTTAGGAAAAAATTGTCCATTGCTGTACATGGCGTTACCAGGAGCACTATTTGTTCATCCTTTTCTTAAATTATAAAATTCGTTCACAAATATCCGTCGTTCCTATAAATTGCCAATGTTTTACTTATTTACGTATTATCTTGAAGCAAGAGGCATTAGTAGCAAAACGTTTCATAACTACGAAAAATAGATGAAAAGATACGGTATCCTTCTTCAATCAGCTTTATTCGGCGAAGCTTTCAGAACACGCACCTTCCGATGCACCCTGACATAGATTTATAGCCCTTTGTATCATACTGTTGGCTGTACCTGTAGAAACTGCTCTGGGATGGTTTGAGTTGTAACGCAAATATAGATCAGAGTTCGTAGGTTTTCTGTATGCTGTGGTCTTGAATTCATTGTCTTCCCTAATAATTTTCATGTCAAGAAAAGGTATTTCATTGTTGATTTCAACCTCCATTGTGAACGTGATAACGACTGGAAATAGGCTGTTCAGATGGTTTAGGAAGGCCATTTCTTTTCCTTTCTCTATCACGGCAAAAATATCATCTACGTATCTCCTAAAGAACCTTGGGTAAAAATCAGGGTTTCCTTTGTTGAAGGAAATTTCTTCTAAGTTTTCCATAAATACTTCAGCTAAAACTGGTGATAATTAGCTACCCATTGGAATACCTTTCGACTGTCAGTAGAAATTTCCTTTGAATTGGAAATAGTTGCCATCTTGCAGGCAGAACTTAACCAATTACATAATATGGAAGGGGTTTAGTTTTGCTCGCTCTCTCAGTAAAATATCTCTTTCTAGTAAACTTTTCAATCTTTCTAACAGTTGGTCCAAAGGTATGCTGGTAAAGAGTTCTTTAACGTCACAGCTGACCATAAAGTCTTCATGTTCAATATTCGTGTTTTCAAGTTCTAAGCGAAATTGACTAGAATTGGAAACATGGGAGGGACGTTTCCCTGCTAGAGGCTGGATAAGCCTAGCCAAGAAAGGACTTATCCTAGATGTAATACTGATCTTTCGTTGAAGATTGGATTCATTGTAACGGTGTAGGTGTACATTTCAAGGGTTTTGTACCACTGCTACTGTTTTTGTTGACTTTTATTTTATTTTCATTGGAGCTTTCGGGGTGGCTCACACCCCGTCATCAGCGACTACTGAGAACGATCAATACCCTACTGAGGTGTCTTAATATCACTAAACATCACTAGACTGTATTCCATCATCTCTATTGATGCATTCATTGTTATGGATATACAGTGCTTCTTTGATCTTTCTAAGTCTGAAATCTCTTAATTAATGTGCCGTAGTAGAACTGTTCACTAAACAAAGAGCATCCAACAGCATGTTCCACAAAGGCAGAAGACCTTTTGCATTCTTCAATAACGATATTAGGATCTCTTGTCTGTGGCTTTCCTCTCGCTGAAAAAGTGTCACCTCTGAGCCTCCTGAAGGCATTACGGTATCTATTGAGGCTCTGTAAATGTTGTTGTACGCTGTGTTCAGTTGTATGGCCAGTTTCCCAATGTGGGTGTGGAGCATCGTACATTGGGGAAACTGGCCATACAACTGATCACAGGGTACAACAACATTTACAAAGCCTCCATAGATACCGTAATGCCTTCGGGAGGCTCAGAGGGACACTTTTTCAGCAAGAGGAAGGCCACAGACAAGAGATCCTAACATCGTTATGGAAGAATGCAGAAGGTCTTCTGCCTTTGTGGAACATGCTGTTGGATTCTCTTTGTTTAGTGAACAGTTCTACTACGGCACATTAACTCGGGAAAGAGATTTCAGACTTAGAAGGATCAAAGCACTGTATATCCATAACAATCAATGCATCAATAGAGATGATGGAATACAGTTTAGTGATGTTTGGACCGCGATTATTTTAGCAACAAATTGTTGCCAGATGCGGTCATTAGTAAGAAGACTAATATCAAGCCAAGAAGAATTAGACAGAGAAGGACAAATTGATGAACAGCTTTAAAAAACACATTACAGTTTAAAATGTTTGAGAACTATGGTTTAAACACATACCTTTCATTCCTATTTCGAGATGCGCGAATCATATTGTACACGCTGAGGACGGGACAAGGTCGTGTCCCGAAAGCTGCGTGTTTGTTTTGTTTCCATGGAACAGGATCAAAGCCGTGTTTTTGATTAAAAGATTAGATCATATCCCGTGTTAAAACAACCCATTTTTAATATCAGATGTAATACTGTTTACATTCGATATCACCGGTCTGAACGGTACCCCTTCTTTGTGAATCTTGGGCAAAAAATAAAGTTCCGGGCACTTGATATTGCTAGTAAAATGCATTTACAACAGTCTGACCTCTTTGTTTTTTTTCTCCAAATTTAGTTAGTAACTGTATAAGTTTTGTTCTGATAGCGCCAGTAGGGTCACTGTTGAGAGAAATGAAGAAACTACAGTTGAGCATGTTATTCGTCTTGTCAAGTAATCTTGTTTGTTTAATATCACTGTAACGTTTCCCTTATCCGCTTTTGTGATAAGTATGTTCTCTTGAGCTTTTAGTGTTTCAGAGTGCGTTCCTCTAAGGAGCTGTGGTTTCTAATAGGTGGTTCTCTCGAAAAAACGATGAGGCTTTTCCTCATCGCTGACGACGGAACTAGGCTGTTCTGAAAGCTTCGATTTTTACTATACGCACGTGTCCATTAAAAAACCTTTCAACCATCACTTGTTTGGTTCCTACTTGGCATCACTGATACAGTTTCTACATCACACAACGAGCTACAATCCGTCTTTAAAAGACCAATCCATCATGCGAGAGCTCGTTACAAGCAACCCAATCTTCAATATTATTATTATTATTGTTGTTGTTATCTTAATTACATCATTCACTTCAGGTGCAATCAGGTCTAAAACTCGACCTAGCGTATCTCGGTGGCTAGTCGCTTCATTGGAATAATGAAAGATGTTAAATGGCATAGTTTCATCACGGTATCCACCCCGTTCAAGTAAAAATCTTTTTACTTTCAAAGCTTTTGGCTACCATCTGTAGCCGTCATCAGTGGAAAGAGATAAAAATAGGTCTACTGCCCAGCCAGCCAGCAGATCAGCAAGCCTCTCTGCTCGGTGGGGATGCTCGCTCTCTGCAGGACAGACTGGGCGCGCGACAGACGCTTGACGGGTACAAGGGTAGTACCTGATAGTTGATGTCGCCAGCCCGGATGGTCTAACAGAGGAGCTTGCTGAAACGTCGGCTTTCTGGGCAGTTGACATATTTTTATCTCGTTCCACTGATGACGGCTACAGGTGGTAGCCGAAAGCTTTGGAAGTAGAAAAGATATTTACTTGAACGGGGTGGATACCGTGATGAAACTATGCTATTTGAAAAATACCCCGTTATGAAAACAAGAATCACTATGTAAAGAAAGATGTTAATATTTTTACTTTATTGCTAGCGATTTTCTTAGCGGGTTCAATAAATGTTTCGCTGCCTTTCACTGAAAATTACTGTATGCAGGTGACAAACAATCGCTATAGATGGATAAAGTGCCAAACAGAAGCTACTTTACCTATAATTTTTAACAACAGCAAAAGTTATAAGGCATCAACAGACTTTATTTACATTAAGAAGCACTTTAGAAGTCACAAAATCTTTCCTGTACTGATCCTACATGCGATAAAGGCCGTTTATTAAGGGCAGTAAACACTGAAATCAGATGGGCCTGTCTTTTGCATCTTCGAGTTTCCGCCGCGTCTGCCGTTGATAAACGTCAGGCAGTTTTTTGAATTTAACATAACCGTTGCATCAGTGACTGTCCAGGTCGGTCGTTGGGGAAGCTCGCTCTTCGGTAGGACTGACTGGGCGCGTGAAGGACACTTCAGGGGTACAGGTATAGTACCTGATGCTTGTTCTCACCAGCCCGGATGGTCTGACTGAGGAGCTGGCTGAACCGTTGACTGACCAGGCAGTTCACTTAATTGCTGTTTTCGCCTGAAGATGGGTGCAGTGGGCACCCGAAAGCTCGCGATTGAAAGCTTTGATGAATAAAGCTTTTACGACAACGGGGTTTACACCGTGCTTGCACTTTATGTTATTTGAATAATTACCCCGTTAGAAATGAAGAACCGTTGCATTTAATATTTACCGAACATCAAGAAATTAAATGAGGTCTGCTCAACGCGCAGAATGACTTTCGAAAGAAATTTAAACCTATTACATTTCGACATATGCAACAGCATTCCTCATCGGATGCATCAGAGTTGCAGTGCTTTTATAATTGGTGACTGTGAACATCTGCTGCCACCACGTTTTGTTGATTTTCTAATATTTTACCACTATAAGGCACAGCGATACTTATAGTTGTGGGAATTTGCATTGCTAACTCTGACTGGCACAATCATTGCAATAGCTGTATTGATGTGGTTTCAAACGTTGCTTTTATTCTTGGATATTAACTGAAGTGCTATGGATAAACGTACGACAAACTATGCAATAGGTAAGAATGAGATACGTTAACGAAAAATACTGTTCAATTTGCGGTATCTGTCCCTTCTGATATACAATAAATTCTGTAAAACTTAGAATCACAGTGCATCAGCTAATTTTCTCTTTCGCCAAATTTTAGGACCTTTTAGCAAATATTGCTCTATTGGAACAACTGATTTATGTATTGGAATGAGTTTATCTGAATGGTCAGGGTAATCATTTCCTACGCAACTTCTCATACGATCAAATAGGGCTTCGCAAAATGGCTTAAATAAACTAATAAATATGAAAGCAGTATGCTCCATTTTAAAATGAGAATCATGCCTATAAGTAATTTTTGTAAATAGTACTCGTTCGATAAATGGCAATTTTAGCGTTAGGCAAAGGGTTTCGAAACACGGGGTATGATCTCATGTCTTTAATTGAAGGAACACGGCAAAACCACCCGTGGCTGAATAATCTTGTAAAAGTATACCGGAGCTTTCGAGAACTACTCACGTTCTCATCCTCAGCGTAAGCACGAAGATTTCCTTTGGATGTTGTAACACGTATGTTCTTATACTTTTAACACTCCGTACTGAAATGATTATCCAGTAGAGAATTTTTCTTTTAAACCACTGTTAAGCATTTCTAGTTTTGGGTCATACATTGACAACAACTTCTCAGAGTAGTTACCAAACTCCAAATATCACTAATTGCATATCCGCTCTCCCTGTTAATACGGGGGTTATAGCGGATGAAAAGCGGTTCGTCAACTTTTCTAATGAATAAATTGTTCTCATTCCGAAGCCTCAATACTCTCAAACTATCATCAGGTTCCGGACAACCCATCACATGTTCAACTACTGAGTTCACTAACTAATTTCGTTTGGATCTTTAGTTTGGGGTCGTTTGCGTCCAATTACCAGTTCACCTCTTATTGTCCTTTCAGCATTTCTATACCATCCAATCCCTACTAAATGCTGCTCGAATCTGTGTCGCATTCCGTGACCAGTTTCTCCAAAATGTGATGCGCCACATCCGCATTGAGCGTGGTAGATTGCGCCTGGTCTATCTTCAGGACCAGCTTTTTGTATGTCTGTACGGAGGAGAGATCTCAGACTGCTATGGCTACTGAAGACCACCTTAACTCCAGCCTTTTTAAACCTTCTTTGAAAGAACTCTCCTACTCCAGGATAGTACGGAAAAATAATTCTTGTTGCTCTGTCCTGATCTCTCCTCGGTGTGAAAGAGTGGTTTTTCCACTTATCAATTCTTCTGTTAATATACTCGGTAGTGAGCCAATTGTGGGGTAGTTATTATGGAGTAATGTCAACCGAATGTGACTGATTTCTTCAATTAAGAATTCATCACTGCAAATATTGAACGCTCTGTCCACCATTCCACTTATTATCCCTTTCTTGACTTCTATTGGCTGACTGGAGGCGAAATTCAGATATATATATATATATATATATATATATATATATATATATATATATATATATATATATATATATATATATATATATATATATATATATATATATTGAAGAATCACGGAGATTTCTTCCCGTTGATCACGGTCCAAAAAACAAGTAGATGGAACACTTTATTTCTGAACACGTGGCGCTAAAAAACATTTAGCGAAGCTTTCGAGCCTTCTCTGGGCTCGTCATCAGCGCTACGGTACGTGTCTTGTTGCTGAGGTCCAGCCAACCAGTTCTGGCCTTCGGGAGAGGCTCTTCCACCTCGGCCGAGACAACGGTGGGGGCCCGTCAGATCGAACCTTGATCGTCAGGGCTCAGCGAGGAATGCTCGCTGAGCAGCGACCACGGACGGTCGGTAAGGCAGTCGCTCTGAGCCGGTCTGAACACGGAGGTGATCAGCCTGACGATCAGGTTCGATCTGACGGCCCACCGTTGCTCGGCCGAG
Organism: Trichuris muris; assembly: GCA_000612645.2. NCBI lineage: Eukaryota > Metazoa > Nematoda > Enoplea > Trichinellida > Trichuridae > Trichuris > Trichuris muris. The sequence continues at coordinate 1,258,988 of CBXJ02000361.1, read as the reverse complement.
GTGGAAGAGCTCTCCCGAAGGCCAGAACTGGTTGGCTGGACCTCAGCAACAAGACACGTACCGTAGCGCTGATGACGAGCCCAGAGGAGGCTCGAAAGCTTCGCTAAATGTTTTTTAGCGCCACGTGTTCAGAAATAAAGTGTTCCATCTACTTGTTTTTGGACCGTGAGCAACGGGAAGAAATCTCCGTGATTCTTCAACCAATTATACTTGATACCCGTTACAAAAAGTCTCACATTTACATCATGTATATATATATATATATATATATATATATATATATATATATATATATATATATATATATATATATATATATATATATATATATATATATATATATATATTTATTTATTTATTTATTTATTTATGAGAAATAAGAAAACATACGGTATCCTTGTTCAACAAGCTTTAATTGGCGAAGCTTTCGGAACGTACGTGTTCCGTCATCAGCGCGATTCAAAGTGTGGTACGACACGTGGTAGGGTGGTATATATTTTGTTGCAAAGGGGTCAGGTAGCTATTTTGCCGACCCCGGTCTGATTAATTAGATCGGTCCAAACTTCGCTAACCTCGATCCCTCTGTCCCTGTTGATGGGGCAGGGATTATGGCGAATAAATAGGGCTTCTTTTATTTTTCTGACATGGAAAAGGCTCTCGCGACAAACAATCTTTGTTTGTAGGTCGTCTGAACATTGAGAGGAATGTTCGACGACCGCTGAGCTTTTGATCGTATCTTCCATGATTTTCTTCGGATCTTTGGTTTGTGGTCGCCCGCGTCGTTTCTTTTGCGTCCCGTCGAGCCTCTCCAATGCGTTCTTGTAGCGGGTCACGCCTGATTGATGTTCTTTGAATCTATCAAATAAAGTGTTGCCCGTTTCTCCTATGTAGGAGGCGTTGCAACCACACGTAATCTGATAAACGACTCCGGGCCTCTCGTCATATGGGATTTTGATTTTATCACGTCTGAGAAAGTTCCTGAGCGATGCAGAGCTCTTGAAAAATACCCGGAAGTTTTATCTTCTCCCAAGGCTTTTAATGCGCTCTCCGATGCCTTTGTAGTAGGGGAGAAGTATCACACGTTTTTGCTCTTTTGAGTAAGAGGGTTGCGGCAGGTTAATCCTACGACTAATGGTGGAAGAAATCAATGTAGTAGGATAACCATTGGACTGGAGAGCTGTTTTTATATGCCCCAACTCCTGTTCTATGAATTAGTAACAAGGTGTCTCATACTTATTTCTCATAAGTATGAGACACCTTGTTACTAATTCCTCTTGCTTCAAGATATATATATATATATATATATATATATATATATATATATATATATTTATATATATATATATATATATATATATATATATATATATTCCATTGTGTGCAGGTTTCCTGTACACCTTCGTTCTAAGATGTCTGTCCTTTCTGATTACGAGGACATCTAGGAATGGAAGTTCACCTTCATTTTCCTTTTCCATTGTGAAAGTGATCTTGTTTGGGAAAATGTTGTTTAGATGTTCAAGTATAGCTTCTTCTTTTCCTCTTTTTACGATAGCGAAAACGTCATCCACGTATCTTTTGAAAAGCTTAAGCCCGTGTTCTTGTATTCCTGTTGGGAATGCCGTTTCCTCCAAGTCTTCCATGAAGATTTCAGCTAGTATTGGTGATGAAGGGCTACTCATCGGCCCTCCTTCTTTCTTTCTGAAGTATTGCCCATTCTAGTGAAAATAACTGCCCTCTTCCATGCAAAGTTTAACCAACCGCGTAATATGGAAAGGGTTAAGTTTCATTCTGTCATGGAGTGAGGTGTCCATGGATAATAGTTCTTGGATAACATTGTAAGAGTGGATGAGGGGAATACTTGTGAATAAATGTTTCTCGTCATAGCTAACCATGATGTCTTCCTCATCAGTTAATACATTTCTAATCTATTTAGCGAAATCCAAAGCAGTTTTTGTGTGTGATGTGCGGTGTACTGTGATTGGTCTTAATAACTCCTTCAAGCATTCATACAAATCTTTCGTTACACTTTTGTAGCTTGAAACAACAGGTCTGAAAGGGATGTTTTCCTTGTAAATCTTCGGTAGACAGAAGAGTTCAGGACATGTAAAGTTGGATGTGAATTGTAGTTTCCGTGTGAGTTTAGAAAGTGTCGTTTCTTTAGTCTTCTCTATTAATAGAGAAAGTATATCCTTCAATGATTTCCTTGTGCGTTCCGTGGGGTCATCCCTCATAGGCGTATAGGTGCCAGAACTTAACAGATCGGTTGCTTTGCTGTTGTACACCTCTCTGTCCAACACAACTACCATACTACCTTTGTCCGCTTTTGTAATGACAATTGACTGTTCATTTCTTAGACCTTTTATAGCTTTGAAACCATTCAGTGATAAATTCATATTTGGAGAATATCTAAATCTCGCCAGACAATTTGCAATCAAGCTCCAATGTGATTTGCGCTACATAGATGCTCATCCCTGATACCCAACTCAACTCTGCCTATGATGTTCAGGTAATCTATTTTCTTCGTGGTGGGGACGAAGTTTAGTCCTTTCGCTAGAAAATCCGTTTCTTTTGTTGTCAGTGGTCTAGAGCTCAGGTTGACCACTGCTTTCCTTAAGTTCAAACTACGCATGTTCTGTCCTCTGTCGTTTCTCTTGCTATTCACAAACTCCCATGTTTCAGAGCAAACCAACCTATTAACCTTTTCATCCAACCTTCGCCTTTTTTGAGTCACGAATTGTGAAGTAGAACATGTAACCATGTGTATAAAATACGATGTCAACTCAAATTCAATATGAGCTATCAGGACCAGAACGTGAGTTGTTCTCGAAAGCTCTGGTATACTTTTTCAAGATTATTCAGCCACGGGTGGTTTTGCCATGCTCCTTCAATTTTAGCGTTGCGACATTGTTGTTAGCAGTTGCAATTGCCATGCATTCTAAAAGTCAAATGTTTTCTTTGTGTACACGTAGTAAATGCTGTTGATAGTGCATCTCAATAGGATGCCACGTAAACAGACGTGATATGCAATGAGCAAAGTACCGAAACTGACAATATGTTTACTAAAAAAATGGTTTTAATATCAATAATGATGTGGGACAAACTCAACAGCACAATGAGAAAGTTTTATTTCTCTCTCTCTCTCTATAACTCTCACTAGGCCCTTATGTTTAAAAACGAAATGAAATATTTCACCGGTAGTAACATCTGCTTCTTTGAATCACACCTGATCTGAGGAAGCAGCGTCATCATACTTTGGTTTCTTAAGATGCAAGGGCAAATAGTAGATTGAATTCGCTTCATTATGCGTTGTTCGTCCTCATCTTAGCACGTATTTTCATCTGTCACTTGGTATAAGAATACAATACTCACTTTGCCAGAAGGAGAGTTCATGGTATTTTCAATTTTTTATCCATTGCAGTGGATTTGCTTAAAGTTAGCAATGAATTCAAAACTTTAACTAACTTGCGCAGTTCTATTGATTGACCTCAAAGCGTAATGCCTATTCTGGCCAATTATAAGTCCTGCAGACTTTTTGAAGCAGTCGTTTAATTGGATATCGAATTCCGGTACTAACAAGGTTGCGAAGTGGGTGCTCGGCAAATTGTAAGATTTAGTGTAATCAATATTCAACTTTTGGCAACTGCTTGAATGTCACGCCCATATCTTGCTTTAGTAACTCCCTGTACAGGCGAGCGATCGACTAGCAATTATCAATAACAATTTTAACGAATTTTTTTCTCAGGGATCCGTTCGGTACAAATCCCCTCGTCTGCTGACATTCGACTAGGTTAATTTGCGTGGCAGAGTGTCTGGTCGTGGTCTGATCACATTGTTTGCGTTCATTCCGGCGGGCCAGCGAAGCGTACCAAATGAAGATAATTGTGGACGAAGAAAAGGAGCGTTGCAGAGTAATGAGTGCCAACTTCACTGCAACGAGAAGCTCCTGCGGCCCTGACTTTGATGGTTCCATGTGCTGGGAGTCGAGCAGCGGCGGCGGCATTGTCCAAATGGAATGCCCTTTCGAATTTTGTTCAACCTGCACCGTGGAAGGTACTACATTTTCAGCTTTAACAACGGTAACATATTTTCCTAGTTTGGGTTTTCAAGACTAAAAGAGCGTAAAATTGCTTTGCAGTCAGTCTGCTAGTTAGCCTTAATTATTAAGTGCCCATACGTGAAATTTTTTACTTCGGTTGTAACACTGAGAAGCTCATAACCATACCAATGGTCAACATTACTGGTAGAAATACGCACCGTTCGAAAGAGCCCGGCTTTCCCAACCTGATGGAAACTTTTGTCCTTCACCAGCATAAAGTTCGGCACTTCTGCAGTCTAGAAAAGTGAGAAACCCAATATTTACATTCTCAAAGCTTGAATTTTGGTTACAGCTGTATACCGTTTTCATAATCTTTATTTGATATCAAATGGTGTACAGTCGTGAGCAAGATCTGTGATCAAGTTCACCGTTGTCAGGCATCCACTGTTCATTACACTCAACGTTATGGCAAACTTTACCGCGAAGGAGTGATTTGGAGATGCCTGAAAATTGATAATCTGTTCCAAGGTCGATGAAGCCGAACTTAATGCGTCAATTCACACAGCTTATTCTCTATGATTCTCAAAAAATCACGTGATGACTTCACTTCATGGGTATCAAACAGCCCACTTCTCTATCACTTTGATACGGCCTACTGAATTAATGTGATTTGATGCTCAGTCTCACGAAACACCAAGTTCTCCTTTAAGTGCTCATACTGCCAGGCGGGGGTTCGCTTCAGGTGTTGGCTTAAATTTTTAAAATCATTCTTCACCCATTATTCATTATTTTAACCGATTTAACTACATTCCCGAATTTGTTTTGCAAGCAGCGAACTACCATTAATTACTCTGGCCGTTGCGGCTGCGCTAAGACCAATTCAATGGCGAAAAGGAAACGAACAGGAAGATCACCTTATTTACGACTCATCAAACAGGGCATATACACGTGCCGCGAAGAAAGAAAATGAAAGCAACAAAACAACAACACAGAGGATGAGATAAACTATCAGTCAAGATGCAGTATGCCGTTTTATAGTGCACACAGAAGTTAAAAAATAAACGGAATATTCCTGAATGAAAAACATAAAATGACAATATAGTATTTGCATTACTTCAATGAAGCGTTTATGCTACTGTATTTAAGCTAGGAGGAACACTGTTTTCAATAAGTTGCATTTGCTTTCGACTTATGTTGCTAATAATTAGTATTTCTTTTTCTAACGGTCTCTGATAAAACGTTCGTTTGTATAGTGCTTACAGATCGAACGTATCCCATTGTCGGCGTGATGTGATAAAGAAAAGATTGCTAGCTTAGGTCAACGGCGGTCCACAGTCGCACCGAAGGTACGCTGACAGGAACATTTGCAGAAACCTTGTAACTGCAATCACTTTCGGAAACTGACCGGTGCAGCAAAAATGAAACTGTATTGACCAATAAGCATGCAACCAAGTCTCAGTTTCAACCAATATTTTTCAACAAAAATAATGGTTATTAAAATTTGGTAATGGCAGAGAAAACTAGCATGTTGCACAAAACTTGAACTTTAGTGGTCGTAAATTGCTTCGTCCGCTAAGTCAATTGGCACTGAGCGGATTCTATTCGCCGTAAAGCAAGTAAATCAAAACTAGTCAAAAAGAGGAAGCGTTGTAGACCGTGTTGCCTCGTCAGCCAAGAAGTGTTTGCATTCAAAAGCAATCGCGGAAGATAGCTTGCCTTTCTATGAAGTTTCTATTGTGCAACGTTCCATTCACGCTGTGCTCACACAATTATGCGTGATTACACAGGACTTATTCAATACACTTCATATTAATCAGTCTAAGCGCAGAATTAAGAATATTTCAGTAATTAAGTTGTCTTTTCACGGATTTCTCCCGTTTTGTTTCTTGTACGCTGAAAAATCTATAAGTAAACTGACACGCTTCAATACCAACGTATGGATGAGAGTGGTTTAAGAAGACACGGTCAGAAAACTACGTACAAATTTTGTCTCGAATATTTCGGAACGCTCGAGTTCCGTCTTCAGCGAGCCTATATATATATATATATATATATATATATATATATATATATATATATATATATATATATATATATATATATCATTGTAGCAATTTTAGTCCGCATTATGTTATTTGCTTTTCAGATAGATTTGTGGAGAGAGAATGCTTCGCCAATCTCAGTTGGGCTCCGCCAAATTATGACAGGTGTGTATCCATATACACGTACAATTCATCATGCATTGGGAAATTGTGCCAGCCGGTGTGTTGAAATGTCCCTTAACTGCATACTCACGTGCACTTTACTTCTTAGTGCCCAGACAACTTTCGAGAAACCTTCCGAATGGTAATGTTATGGTTAAGCGTCATTTCTGCTTTACTGATGGTCGCCTCGCTAATTACGTTCTCCATGTTCAAGTAAGAGCCAGAATTACTTTATTTACTTCAGCAGTGATTATTTTCTTCAAAATCAAGCTATTGCATAAAAGTGTGCATGAACGATGCAACGTATTATAAGATTTTTACTGCTGAACTCGCAGTTCAAGGTAGTGTTAAATTTTTGATGCATTCAGGTACAGTTTTCTGCAAAAGAATTTTTTCGTAAACCTGGGTTGTCACACATTGGGAACTTGATTTATGATGAACATTTGCAATTTGTTGGAATACTAAGTTTCACTGTAACAGGATGATACATCTGCATGCTGCTGTTTGCCACGGTTATGTCAGCCGTTGGCATGTTGAATGTACCTGTAGCTGCCTCCAACAAGCACTAATCGCAGTTGATGGCACGGTGGTTTAATTACGAAAAACGGATACAGGCAAACATATGAACAACTATTTGGAGCTTTCGAAACGATTTGTTTCATTCATTAGCAGAAGGCAATGGTTTTAAGGTGTTGAGCAGAGGATACAAGTAAATATTGAGAATAAAAGGGGCATCAGCTATCCAATGTGCGGGGGTCTGTTGGACTAATCAGATAAGTCCACATTCGGCTGTTCTCAGTTCCCTTGTCTCTATTCAGCAACACGTTATTTTAGATCAGTGATTCTCAAGCTCTTTCGTGCCAGCGCCCCCTTAGGCCCTCTCCACCGCCCCCTAGCGCCCCCTGGACTCGTCAGCGCCCCCCGGGGGGCGCTACCGCCCCCTTGAGAAACACTGCTTTAGATTAACAGTCGTTTTCGATTTTCCGCAAAAGAAACAGGCTCTCGCTGCAAATTATTCAGAATCGAAGGTCGTGCGAACATTCGTGGTTCTCTTACCAGCCGTGTCAACTAATATCATAAACATTTTATAAACCCCTTTGCTTTACGGCGTAATGATAAAATGCTTACAGGTACAATTGCTAGCACTACAGTTAGGATTCGTTAGTAAGTTGGCAGTTCTATGCAGTAATCGTGTGAAGGCAGCATCTGCAGAAGGATCTCACTTCGTATTCATGCTTTTTCGCAGTAATTATCCGGTTCAGTTTGAGTGAGCGACAATTATTTTATTGAAATTATTAATAAATTAGCTCATCACCGTTGCATTTCCCAATTTAAAACAACTGCCAAAACAGTCATCAGCAATTTGCTATTGATATTACTAATGCCGCTTTGCTTTTGTTTCTGTGCCGTACAGTGTCAGTTCAGATGTACATTCCTCTGTTACTGGAGTTTGCTAATCGCACATTTTTCTTTTGTCAGTTGTGCTTAGGCAATGTTTGCTGCAGTGCACTAGCATATAGCACTTTCTTTTCATTCCGTTATCTGAAAGTTTCATGTGGGCAGCGGAACTAAGAGCGCACCATCCTGTCGTTCATTCATTGATTCATTCCTTCTCTTGAAATTGTACGATGGCCCAACTAGTGTATATTCAACAAGGAATTCTTAGCAAAGGAATTGTGTAGTTCCAAGGAAATTGAAATATTCTGATTCATGTTGCCGTGATTCACTAGCAGTCACAAATTAGGAGCCGACAGAAAATGACTGATTAGGAAATATGTAAAATATCGAGCTCAAGCAACTGCAATAATGGAGAATTTTGTAGCACTTTTAAGGGAGACATTTTTTCTAGCTTGCGTGACACCTCTTGTATTGTCTTCGGGTAAGCTATTGGAAAACGCATTGCAGATTGGACATTTTGCGACGGGATGGTGTATCATTATTGAACGAGCTCCTGTTTACCTGCTGTTTACTTTCAGTGTTTCTTATAAGAAAGAACGCCAGAAAGACGCACGATGTCAAGTAAACTGATTAACTGCCGATTAGCTGGTAGAATAGGTACAGGCAACGACTGTATGAAAGTACACATTATCGAAAGGTTCTTAATGTTCATGTTCCGAAAAGCTTCGAAGAATAACCACTTCCATGCGGCCTTTGGCAGCATCTATTCTACTAAGCAATTCGCGCAGTCGCCGCTTGATTGAGCTACGGTTTTCTGGTGTTCCCATATGAAACCTTGAACGAAACATGGGGTACTATGCGGTTCGTTCAGCAAAGCTACTGAAGCGAATTTCAATGAGCAAATTGCGTTTCTCATTGCTCTTATTCATAAAACACAGAACTTCGTTTCCACGTGCGCTTTCCAATATTCAATCTTCGAATCACATACGGAAGTTCCACAATAAACTTTGACCACCGTCAGCTTCAGAGACTGTTAGCAAAATCAATAAATAGCCTTCTGCTCGTTGACTTTGACAACGGAAGCGAACTTTGTTGCGAAAGCGGTTTCGCGTGTGTAAATTCAATATTGTATGCGCTTTACCACTTAATTACCATTCGTCGCCTACTCAGGATTCTGCCATGTGATTACTGAGCCATCATTGGGATATGAATGAAAACTACACCATCTCAGTGTAACACAAAGGCTTTTAGCCTTTAAAATATACTGCTTTTGAACCTGCCCATGCTAATATTAATTAAAATTATTGAAAACGTTGAAAATTGGGTGTCCTGTAACGGCTCTTCTATGCGACATGAGGGAACGCACGAGTTGATCACCTTGGAAGTCAAAACGTGTGTGAAAATATATCGAAAACAACACCCTACAAGCTAATTGATGGACAGTAATTAGGGAAATGTTTCAGAACACTGTAACCTTCGTAGCTTTCAGAACTACCTTGTTCCGTCTTCAGAGAATGGTATTGGTGGCATTTACTCCAAAGTTGGGGTATTTATGGGCTGAGGCGAGGGGTATGGTGCAACACTTGGTTTTGCTGATGACTGCATTCCATATGCCGCTGACCTCTATTCCTCTATCACGGTTCAAGCTGTTGTTATTGCGAATGAAGAGGGCCTTCTTCTTATTTGCCTGAGATGGAACAGGTTCTCGCGGCAAATTATTTTCGGTGACAGGCCATGTGTGCATTGAGAGGAATGCTCCACAATCGCGGAGGATTTCTTGGCGTCATCCATGATCTTTCATGAATCAAATGTTTGTGGTCGGCCTCGTTGTCGGGTCTGAATTCCATTGAGTCTCTGTTCTGCACTCTTGTACTTGGTTAACGCTGCCAGGTGCTCATGGAACCTGTGAAATAAAGTGTTGTCCGTTTCCTCTATGTAGGAAGCGTGGCAACTACAATTAATTTCATAAACGACTACGGGCCTTTCCTCGGAGGGAACTTTGATTTTATCGTTCCTTGTAATAGTCTGCAAATTCTGTGAACATTTGCAGTAAACTCAGAAGTGGAGTAGGCGGCCTAGCTGTTGTATCTGCTAGCCTATGCCGTGATAATAAGGAATATTTATTACCGGCTCTATTTACTTCAATTCTTCACAGAATTTGCGGACTATTATAAGGAACGATAAGATCAAAGTTACCTCCGAGGAAAGGCTCGGAGTCGTTTATGAAATTAAATGTAGTTGCTACATAGGGGAAACGGGCAACAGTTTATTTCACATGTTCCATGAGCACCTGGCAGTGTTAACCAGGTACAAGAACGCAGAACAAAAACTCAATTGAATTCAGATCTGACAACGAGGCCACTCGCAAACACTTGATTCGCAGAAGATCATGGATGTCGCCAAGAAGACCTCCGCGGTCGTGGAGCATTCCTCTCCATGCTCACACGACCTGCCACTGAAAATAATTTGCCGCGAGAGCCTGTTCCATTTCAGGCAAATAAAAAGGAGACCCTCTTCATTCGCAATAACAACTGCTTGAATCGTGATAGGGGAGTAGAGGCCAGTGACATATGGAATGCACTCATCAGTAAAACCAAGTGTTGCACCATACCCCTCTCCTCAGTCCATAAAACCCCCAACTTCGGAGTAAATGCCACCAATACCATTCTCTGAAGACGGAACAAGGTAGTTCCGAAAGCTACGAAGGTTACAGTGTTCTGAAACATTTCCCTAATTACTGCCCATCAATTAGCTTGTAGGACGTTGTTTTCGATATACTTTCAGACACGGTTTTGACTTCCTACGGGATCAAGCCGTACATTCCGTCATGAAACTAATAAAAAGAACTTCATTAAAAATAAATTAATGCACGGCGATTTCAGAAAGAACTGGTTTGAAGATATGCCCCTTAATTTGTTCCTTTAATACCTTTTCTGAATATATAGGCACCTGCCGTTTGCACTACTCAGGGAACTTCCCATGACTGCTTAAACATAATTCAAATGATATTTACCTGATCATGTGCTTTACTTCAATATTTTATTATATTGTTAATACCTCCATGGCAGTCACATCAGCCGTGGAGGTATTAACATTATCATCTAAACTGCGCACGAAGTAATACAAAAATATACTGCTACTTCAGTCAATGAGAGTGGCATCTCTCATGAACTGTTTCTATGCCTGGTTTATAACATCATATTAGGAATTGATGAACATAAATGCATTTTAGTGTGCTTCCCGCTGGTACTGCTCGCTTGACTGCAAGTAACGATCGCTTAGCAGCTTAAAACATGCCTTCTAAAGCTCAACAAAGAACTTGAGTTTTCCAGATGTTAATGCTCCATATTAAAGTTTCACAAACATCTAACAACCCTGATGACGAAAACATGAGTCGTTTTCGAAAGCTCCGTCAATAAAAGTTAGTTACTCACGGGTTACCCAGCCGTGTTTTATCAATCAAGATCTGACAACCCTATCCAATCATGCAACTGCAGCATTATAAACATAGAGATAGCATTAGGCTACCTCTTCTTTACCTCTGCTTCTCCCGTCGTTGTTAGAATCCGCACACTGATTACTACAGGGCATACGTGAGGTATTAGTTTACCCTGTACCGCTGTCGCAAAATCCAGAAATCGTGTTAGCACGTCAGCGGGCTGATGCATATTGGGAAAATTGTTCAATATGCTAAATCAGACGGAACACTACTGCATTAACTTCTTCGTTAAACTATTTGACATTTCAATTGTTAATTCGTTTTTCATATCACTGCTTTTTGGAATTGCTTCACTGCATGCTGGGGTTGCTGAATAAGCATCTAATCACGTAAACAGAATTCTAATCAGTTGATTAGTGGATGGTCTCTCAGCATAAATAAGAAAAACTTGACATGACGGAATAACTGATGGCCATTGCATGTTTGGCTATTCTACAAATAAATGTGAAACCGTCCACCAACAAGTGAGAAACAGTTTTACTCGTATGAAACTAGAAAAAACATGAACAGAACTTTGGGCACGATCTTGTCCTGCCTTCAACGTTGTCAAGCCTGACCAATGTCGCTTGTTCGTTTATTTTTGCATAGGGAATATGGATCGAGACCAGCTTGATAAAGAGCAATATCTCGTCATACTGATGAGTGCTATGTAAACCTAGCTCACTTCCATATCCTTGTCGCGAGTTCATGAACCATGTCGAATTAATAGGGCTACCTTTATTTGCCTAAGACGTAGTTAGGACAAATTATTTTTGGTTCTAGGTCGAGTGAACACTGTGAGGCGCATTCGACAAACGCGGAGGCTTTGTTTGCTTTATCTGTGATCTTTTCTAGTCACTTGACTTGCGGTCTCCCTCTTCGTCTGGTCTATATCTATTACAGTCCAGCCTGCTCTCATCTTTTCAATCAACCACACGGCTTTAATCCCGTTAACGGGATTAAAGCCGTGTGGTTGATTGGAAAGACAGTCCAGCCTGCGCGTTATGTAGCGTGTTTGTGCTCCCATTCGTTCATTGAATCTCTGAAATAAAGTGTTGCCGTTCCCCTAAGTAGGAGTCGTTGCAACCACATTAATTTTATGTACCACACCATGTTTTTGATCGTAGGAAACTTCAATACTCTCAGTTCTAACGAAGGAAGGAATGCTTAATAAACTGTGGAAGTAAATACGAAAATTGAGTGCCCTGCTCGTTGGATCTTCTCTCGTACGCCGTTGTGGTATGGGACAACGAGCAACGGTTCTGATGAATCTGTTCTACAATTTAGGGTTCTTCTAGACGCGGATAGTTGGCCTCGTGCGATCGACATTACTAGCCTTCTCCGGTAACCACGGTTCTAAACATAATATGGATACGATTCAGTTCAGCATGCAAGGACCAATTATCACAAATTGGATACCTCAATTCACTATTACGCAAGCGATACATCTCTTCACGGATAGAGGGTGGTGAGCCGTGAATTGTGGGCATCTATCTGAGTGAGTAGGCTTCCTATACGCTATAGTCTTCAATTTTTAGTAAATTCATAAAACGAACACGTCGAGGAAGGGGGGCCGTTTGTTTAGAAGTTGAAATTAGTGAGATTTGGACAGCATTCATCAATAAGACGAAATGTTGTTCACTACCGAGTTGTCCCGACACCAACTACCCATGAAAACCGGAAACTGAGCGAAATTACTCCATAACTGACAACGCTGAAGACGGAAGTTCTTTCCAAAAGCACCTTTCATATATTTCTCTCGTTTCATACTAATAAAAGCGGTTTCTCACCTGATCCGCATTCATTTGCAGAAGGGGAAACATACTGTCCAATTACAATGAAAGGTGGATGCATAATAGATGGCATAGCTCATGGTCTTCACAACAAACTAGTTCGTCGCCAATGCAACGTGTGTCGCATTACTGTAGCGTAAAGACTGTACAAGTCTTGCAACGAACTGCATTGTCTTGAAACCTGTTATCTCAGTATACGCTCACTATTGGAGCTGCAAAAGTTGACTTACTGTTTCGTGTTTCTCCCTTCTTTTTTTTACAGGATTTCCCGTTAATAATTTTACATCTTTTATTGATTTAAATGTGAAGAACAAAACTTTCAGCTCTGAAAATCACCCAACACCAGCGCTTATTATGTTGCCTGCCAAGTTAGCTCGTTAAGTCACCAAGCTTCTCCGGCCGATTAATCAGGCTAGTGACGTCAATTTTCGAAATAGCTTCAAGCGTCCTCACCGATCGACCGCGGCAGTAACAAAAGCGAAAGAACGCATTCTCTATTTATTCTAATAGAACGTCCACCAGTCCGTGCAGTCTCACCAAGCAAACGAAAAAGGGATGATCAGGCAACTTCAAGAAGAGCAATGAAACAATCAGCTCATTACAATGGAACTACTAATAGTTTTCAATTATGACATATGTGTTGTTTGACACGGTTAGTCCGTTGAAATTGTTTCAGCGTATCTGCAATTAACCAAAGAACTTCACCAATCAACGATACATTGCATTACAATGCAGCCGGTATTCAGTTTTCAGCTACTAACAACAACATATATAAGCTTAATTACAAACGTATAAATTTTCGTTGTTGAAATCACCTCTTTTTGACCAATGTTAATAAGTGACGAAAAATAGAACAACGTGGCTGTCACAACCCAGGCGTTGCATCGTCAGAATTAGCCAATTATGTCAAGTATAGCGATGTTGATCACGGAAAGCGTGAATTCTGAAAGCTCTGTTATTCTACCCTTTTGTCTCTCATTAGAACTTTGATACAAAGTGCACAACTGTTTCTGCAATAGAAATTTTAATGATAGTAGTAGTTAGCCAGTTGGAAAACGTTCTTAAGCAGAAGTGTAATATTAGGACATGATACTTCACTTGCGTATGAAAACACTTGGCGAAATTTCGTGCAATTCACAACCGGTAGAACATAAAGCATTATGAAATGTTAACGCCTCCAATACAAAACATAAGAGAAGGGCAAACAGAATATGTTAATAATTGCATGGCTTTGTAAACAATTACCCAAACAAAACAAGCAATGGAAATTGGATTGTTAACGTATAGAAGTCGAAATATGCGTCTATCGAATGGCATCAATTCCTCCTAGGCGCTTCAGTTGTTTCACGGGAGTAAAACAGTTTCGTTTTCCCAAAACATACAGTGCAAATTGACCTGTGCATAGTATCTTTAGCGAGAAAAGTTCTTCGTTGCTTTAGAGTCAATTTGCCACTGTCTTCAGCGACTCTAATGACTGTAATAATGTTGGAATGAGTACGAATCTGCGTTGGCTCGGTATAATGCAGCATTCTGTTTTTCTGATAATCGCAGCCCACACCCAGGCGATCTCCACGTACTTGTTGTGATGAACCGCCTGTTTTGTTTGATAAGCAGTGTTTCCTTCATTCTCGTGAGGGGTAAATAGGTCATAACGACAAAAAATGTTCAGGAAAGAGATAGTATGAACACAAATCATAGTTTTCAGTGATCATCGATATTTCCTTGTTTCTTCAATGAACCCACAAGGCCAACTGTATACGTCTAGCGACCTTGTAACGATCCATCGTTGTCATACGATTATTTCTTGCCCATTCTGTACAGGAGTTACTACATTTTAACTCGAAAATGGCACTACATTTTTGATTAAAATAAAACCACTTAACCGCTGCTATAAAAATAAATACGAGAGCTAACAATTCGTCATGAAGGACCCAATGCTACCAGATGCTCTTCTTTTTGTTAGTTAAAACATATACTCAAGTTTATGCAATCCTCGGTTACTACCGTTTAATCATTTAACGGAACAATGATCTACAGAAGGACAAATCATATTTATAGCCGCATCAGGCAAATTATAGCTAATTTGTCCATTGTTGAAACCTAGACGTCAAAACATTGACGAAAGTAATGATATTCATTGCTATTATGTTTGGGTCGACATAGTCATTGTAGCATTGAACTTAGATAACAACTAATGCCAATGCCTTCGATTTTTCCACTTTCACAAAAATTTTACCGCAATGCTTAAGAATAAAGTAGTTTGACGATTTCGCTGACGACGGAGAAGATAGCTCCGAAAGATCCGGATAGTTCTCGTTAAAGGTACGTTGTATTTTATCGTTGAGTTGCATTGTATTTTTTCCGTTCAATAGACGGGTTTAACTGCCGCGCAAAAAAGAAAACTCAAAATAACATCCCGTGATGAAATATTTTGTATTCAACTAAAAATAAAGTAGCCTAAAACAAGGAATTTGATAAACGATGCTCTTTAACGGTAAATTCGCCAACTGACCAAGCTAATACAGTAAAGTTTTATAGGTCATTACAGTGCCGCAGACTTACCATTCACAAGCATCTGGTCGCTGCGTTCATCATCCGATTTTTCATATTCATTATGTGGTTGGTTCTGCAACGTGACCAAGTATTCCATGGGTGCACCGGATTGGAGCCAGCGAAAACGGTAAAACATGGTTTTTATGGTTCATCGTAATGTTGCAATGTAGGACTGGCTATGCAAGCTCATCCTTACTCTCATTATGTATTCCACTCTGGCTTCTGTTTTCTGGATGTTTTTGGAAGGCTTCTACTTGGTGAGCCGGTTCACGATAATGGCTATGCGATCTGAAGAAGGCCACTTTGTCCTATACCTACTGACTGGATGGGGTAAATATACAAAATCAAAAAATATGTTCATTATATTAGCCACATTTAGGACTTCCATTTGCGTTCGTTCTCGGGTGGGTTCTGGCCCTGGAATTTCAGCCAGTAGTACCCTGGTGTTGGTTACCATACACAGGCAACAAAGCGATTTGGCTTTTAATCAGCCCAATCTCTGTAGCATTAGGAGTAAGAACCATAGTGGTTGGATAACTGGAATCACTACGTTGAATTTCAGCTAAATTTTCTTTTCTTGCTCATAATTCTTGCCCTGTTGATTCAGAAGCTCTGGGCATCAAACACAATAGAGTCCAAGAAAATATGGTAAGTGAAAACAGGAAGGAGGGACTGCAATAAGTTAATCTTCTAAGGAAAACGACCAAAGCAACTGTTCTATTAGTTCCACTGCTCGGTACTACAAATCTGCTACTTTTCTATGAGCCAAGCCCTTCCAATGAAAGCGCCCACCAGGCTTACATGCTCTTGTCTGCAATTCTTCAGCACTCACAAGTAGGAGCACGTGCTATTGAGAAAATACTTTACAGTGCTTTCTTTATCTTGCCAGGGTATCTTCGTTGCCCTATTTTACTGTTTCGGCAACGGTGAAGTGCAACTAGCACTGAAAAGGCAAATAGAACGACTGCGACATTACCAACCAATTTTTGTTAAGAAACGAAATCACGGCAGTCAGGCTACGAAATTTCACAGACGATATTCAGAAGAGACAATGGACAGTAAAATCTAAGACATCACAATCTGTTATTAGAAAAAAACTTGCCATACGCAGCAATGACCTGCGCTCTTATGGAAAAAGCACTGACCGAAATAAGACAATCGAGTATACTTCACGAAGAAAGACGAATGAGCCAAAGATATTTACACATGATCACGTGTAGGTATGCAGTTTGGTTGATTCGAAGAATCCCCGTCTTCAGCCTTTTGGTTACCTTAAAATCACCATTCTATCAACGTAATCAAGAAGGCATTCTTACGCTCGTTCATTCTCGCGAAGTACTGTTGCAAGCCGCTACGCTCAATAACATTTTCCAAGGTAACATCCGTGAAGTCGAGCGTTGGGTGATCCTAAAAAACAGAAGAAAAACTTTCCCACGACGTCCACTTCCTAGCTGTCTCATGTCATCAAGTTCCTTTGGGAAGAAAATGACAAAGCTCAATGAATGCCGAACACATTTTTGTCTATCTAAGCAGTGAAATCCTTCTGGTTGTACCATTCGTCTCTGCAGTTTACTTTTTCAAAAGAATAACGAGTAAAGCTAGTGATAGATGTGTCATTGGCGCACAATAAAACAAAACTGAACTACTCCGTCCAATATACAGCAAGTACACGGACTGGACTATGCCGTCATTACACATGGTCACTTTAAAAACTACAGAAGACTTATTGACAAAAAAGAGTTTAGCAGCTGATTCACCTGCAGTTATTCCTTTACTTCGTCCTTTCGGTTAGCTCAAGTCAATCCTAAGAGAAATGTCCTTGGAAGTAAAACGTAAACTACAAACTGGCATTAGTAAAATGTAAGTAACAAGCTAATATGACCATTCTTTTCACACAGTTGCCAATCCGTTTCCCAATTGTCAACAGCTACAAATTCTGCTTCCTATTATTTATAGAATCATGAACTATCAACAGACTGACGACAGAACCAGCACCCTCTAAAAGCGTCAGTATTTTAGCTTTCACTGTGCTCCATTTTTAGTCAACAACCGCTCACTGGTTCGCTAGTACTGTAGTTTATATATTGAATTACGTTCACCGAACAAACATTCATGCCGAGATTGAATCAATACTGAACTGTCAGCAAGTACTCTGTGTTCAATGATCAAAAGGCAAAAAATAGCCTAACATTCAATTTAATTTTTTCCTTTTGTATGAAGACCTTCATTCAACACAAATTGCACAAAACTTTCAAAGCACGCAATTTGTGTATATTTCTATAAACGTAAGATTTTTTCAAAAGACTGCAACTAATCGCCAAACACGGAGCTTTCGAGAAACAAAGTTTCCCCAAACACAGTTTCATTAAAACTGCAACTACGTTGTATACACAACGTAGTTGTGTATAAAGATGACTAAACGGCGTCGCATTTAATTCGTTCATCAACAAAAACGATAAATTTACTCATGTGCTGTAGCTGTAGACCCAATGCTGTATGTTTTAGAAGGATGCGTAACGCAACGTAATAATATGGACAAATGAATAACTTTCATAAACAACTATGTACGTTGAGGTGTTTTAAATTTTTATAAGCTCAGACATTCACATTTATTATACCATCGTTTTATGTTGTATTCTTTCATGGATCTTCCCGTTGCTTTTGTACGTTGATAGATCTATATGTAAACTGACACGGTCCCCCTACCAACGGATGGATGAGAGAGGTTATAAGAGGACACAGTCAGAAAACGACGTACGGGTCTTCTCTCGAATATTTCGGAACGCTTGAGTTCCGTCTTCAGCGAGCAGGAGGCAGCTGTTGCATCGCTGAAGACAGAACTCGAGCGCTCCGAAATAGTCGAGTGAAAAGCCGTACACCGCTTTCTGACAGTGTCCTCTTATAACTACTCTCATCCATTCGTTGTTAGGGAGACCGTGTCAGTTTACTTATAGATCTATCATTGTACAAAAACAACGGGAAAACTACGTGAAAGAATACAACACCATGAAGATCTATGCTCCCGTTAAAAGACAACCAGCATTTCGAAGCTATCGTTTTGTTGAATTATTTGGCCGTTGAAGACGGGATAAGCTAACCTCAGAAAGATAAGGCATCTAACAAGTAAATAATTAGTCACAAAACAGTTCTGAGTCGCCAAAAAAACGTATAACAAACTACACTGTTGCAAAACATCTAATATGCAAGGTCACGAATCGACCAGTTATTGATGAAAGTAAATACCACCTTACTTAACGTTTGTCAATCCAAAAATTATAGAGAACAGAGGGGAACCATAGAAGTGCAATGAAAACGTACTTTGTGAGTTTTTCGCAACATGCGGTATTCAACTAGCATCCGCTTCATGTTGTTGCCCCCAAGAGGTTTGTACAAGTCCAAATCTTAATCACAGAAATAACGCTGTAATGAAATAACTTGAGTAATCAAAAGGACGAAAAGCCTACCTACAGAATCAAGTCTACCTAGCGTAGACATAGAAGAGATATCATCATGAGCTTTGCTAAATGCTGAAGTTCCATACTTCACCGTTTCTGCAATATCGTCGTCGTCTGACGAAAACGTACTTTCATTCACTTTAGCCTTGCAACTCATTATCATCCTGAAATTAAGTACAATTCTTTATTCAAGTAGCTCGTGCCAATATATTCCGCTACAAACGAGCGCGTGTCAATGCCCTTCGACGCAACAGCTGCCTTTTGTTTTCGTACATTGCAACTGATCGACCATGACGACGTACTGTGGACAGCAAGGAACCTTCCAAGGTTTGCTTTAAAAGCTGCTAAAAACTTCACATCCATTTCGTGCATCGATCATGGAAAACGTATACTCTTCGGCGGACAAGAAGAATTCTCAACAACCTGGAATAATGGTTGCGAATCCAATATTCATACCGCAAATGAGAATGAACCATCAACGAACACAACTTTGGTTTTAACAGCCGATGGAAGTATCCGGCTAAAGGAGAAAATAAGCACATTCATTGAAAAGTGAATAAAGGGAGACCGCCGCATCAACGTTCCAAAACTGTTAGACTGAAAGCTCCGATAACAAACTGTTTAAATAGCGAACTGTCTTCACTCGCCTAATGAGATCATGCGCCCCCTGCTGCCACGGAGATAAATGAACCATTTGCTCAGCGCAATCAAGTTCTACTTGCTATCTATCACTTGGTCATTTGATATCCCTTCAGATTGACCGTTGATGAATTGCAAACACGCTAGGTCCTTTCCATATGAACACCCTTCCACTCAAAAAATTTTAAAGATGCCAACGACCAGTGCAAGAAATCAAAAGAACTTTAGTAAATGCAAAATTAAAAACTGTGAAAGATTTCAAACTGCATAGCAGGTTAATTCGTATGTCTGCTGCTTGGCGACGACGAGCAGAGCATCGCAATTGCTTATTCCAACCATTTTCAAAGTGAGGCCCTGTGCCTAAAGCAATTATTGACAAATCTGGATAACTAAAAAGAGAGCCACTACCCAGACATCCCTGGATCACTTTTTAAAAAACGGGGATTTTGCCTTGGTCAACCCTATTCCAGTAATGACTGGGCCTCTATTGCTCCTTTAAAATTTCGTATCGACCCGTCTGAGAAACCCTTGGGTAGACATACTTATTTTTTCAATAAAACCTAAATGAATTTCATTAAAAGCAATTCAGTTTCATCCTGCACTCCGTCTCCTAATCCTGAAAATGCTACATCTCCATTATCTTCAATCAATCAATCCTGCCCCGCCATTCAAAGTCAGTATCCGCATGCCCGTATTTCTACTTTACAATATCATTAAAAATTCATTGTTAGCCTACAAATAACAATTTTCTAAACTTTTAAAAACATTTACCCACATGCACAATGACCATAGCATATTCCTGACATGCGGGCTAGCATGATCGCTTACGCAGTTCAAATAGATAGTCAACGTTCCAAAACACGTGACAATGGAAACGCCTTTAGCTGTTGGCTGTTTTAATGCAAGGCAAGAGAGTGGAGAAGCAAGGTACAATACTGAGGAGAGAAAGTGGGGGAGCAAGAAAATTACATCCAAAAAGATGGCTTTAACACTTTCGGTTCTAAGTATATATATATATATATATATATATGAGAAGACTGGATGTCTTGTAACGGGTATGTGGATCTTCATTGATGGTTGTCACGGATTTTTCCCGTTTTTTTAAGTATCTGTAAGTATACTGAAGCGATCTCCCTACCAGCAGATGGATGAGAGTGGTTAACCACTCTCATCCATCTGCTGGTAGGGAGATCGCTTCAGTATACTTACAGATACTTAAAAAAACGGGAAAAATCCGTGACAACCATCAATATATATATATATATATATATATATATATATATATATATATATATATATATATATTTCGGAAGACGGGATGTCTTTTAACGGGAGCATGGATCTTCAAGATGTTGAGTTTTCACGGATTTTTCCCGTTGCTTTGTACGTGGATGGATCTGTAAGTACACTGACACGGTCTCCCTACCAACGGATGGATGAGAGTAGCCATTAGAAGACACGGTCAGAGAACAACGTACGGTTTCTCGAATATTTCGGAACGCTCGAGTTCCGTCCTCAGCGAGCAAGAGCTCTGAGTCTGTTAGTACTGACCTGAGTCCGTTAGTACTGGTCGTATGGCAAATCAACCGGCATCATCGGGAGAATTGTTTTGAGTGGGTGGAGACGGACATAGGAAAACCGAGTGGTCTTTTCAACATTGTGTTCCATTAACCACAGTAGACCAAATGTCGCTGACTCCTACTCCCTCATCCCTGTTGATGCAGTTGATATGGCGGATGTACAATGCCTCTTTGATTTTTCTAAGACTGAATTCAGATTCGTAATGCAGTCTTGAAACGGTAAGTTGTTCTAGCGGTTTACAACATGACGCAACATGTTGAACCACCGCTGAGACATTGATAGACTCTTCCATGATCTTTAGTGGATCTCTTGTTTGCGGCCGGCCTCATGCTTTGACAACTCCTCTTTGCCGCTTTTCTGCGTTCCTATAACGTTTGAGCGCTGCAATGTGTTGTTGAAATCGGTGCGCTACCGTGTGCCCTGTTTCACTTCCCTACTGGCTTTTCAAGCTTCAACTTGAAAGCATTCAAACGATACGTGGATGTTGTCTTCGCCATCGTTGAACAAGGGAAACAAAAAGACTTACTGGTACATCATAATAGTCTCTTCCCTGGCAAGATTTTGTTCACAATGGAAAAAGAAGTAGGTGGACACGTCCCTTTCTTGGACCTTCTTGTGATGAGAGATGGAAATCGAATGACAACTAAAGTATACAGAAAGCCTAAGCATTCAGGATGATATTTGAACTTCTCGTCGAACCATCCTCTGAATGTTAAAGTAGGCATCACCTATCAAAGTTTCAACACGGCATGCAACCCCGTTCTAGTAGAAAGCTTTTAATTCCTCAAAAGCTTTTCCTTGCTGAGCTTTCGGGTACTGCTCCTGTACCCGTCTTCAAAGCAAAACGTAAAATATGTCGACTGCCCAGCCAGTCAACGGTTCAGCAAGCCCCTCTGCTAGACCATCCGGGCTGGCGACATCAACTATCAGGTACTACCCCTGTACCCGTCAAGCGTCAGTCGCACGCCCAGTCAGTCCTGCAGAGAGCGAGCATCCCCACCGACCGACCGGGACAGTGACACGAATCCAAATGAACGTACGACAGTAAAAACATTACGCCCGTTGATTCCTCTTGCTTTTAAACGACCGGGCTTTAAATTCAGCTTCAGCTCTTTTCCATCCTTCATCCTCTGTATTCACCATCCGATGTTTCTTCCTTTTTCTGCCGTTGTTCTTTCGCCTTCTGCCCCGTGAAGCACTTTTCAACATGAAAATGGTTATTTCCACAAGGGGATATTTTCAATTATCAAAGTTTCAACACGGCATACAACCAAGTTCTAGTAGAAAGCTTTTAATTCCTCAAGAGCTTTTCCTTGCTGAGCTTTCGGATACTGCCCTGTACCTGGAGCTCACTTTAAAGCCCGGTCGTTTAAAAGCAAGAGGAATCAACGGGCGTAATGTTTTTACTGTCGTACGTTCATTTGGATTCGTGTCACTGTCCCGGTCGGTCGGAGGGGATGCTCGCTCTCAGCAGGACTGACTGAGCGGGCGACAGAGGCTTGACGGGTACAAGGGTAGTACCTGATAGTTGTTGTCGCCAGCCCGGATGGTCTAGCAGAGGGGCTTGCTGAACCGTTGACTGGCTGGGCAGTCGACATATTTTACGTTTTGCTCTGAAGACGGGTACAAGAGCAGTACCCGAAAGCTCAGCAAGGAAAAGCTTTTGAGGAATTAAAAGCTTTCTACTAGAACGGGATTGTATACCGTGTTGAAACTTTGATAATTGAAAAATATCCCCGTATGGAAATAACCATTTTCAAGTAGGCATCATCGCAGGAATGGTGGATCGCGCAGTCAACCTATGCAGCACAGAGCACTTCAACGAAGAACTAGATCACATTCGCAAGACTCTCCAACAGAACGATTTTCCTAAGAGGTTGACTGACACTTACACTGACCGAAGACTGAACAATCTACAAAACAATAGAACAACATCTGAACATAGGGATGACATGAATGATACAATCGTTTTGCCCTATTTACCCGGTATTGGAGAGGCAATATGAAAAGAAGCCAGGAAATTGGGGTTCAAAGTGTTCTTCAAGAACTTTTCGAACCTCAGATCCTTTTTGCGTCCAGACAAAATCAAGGTGCCTCCAGAGAACAAACCAGGGGCAGTCTACAGTGTCAATTGCAGCTGTGGTGCAAGCTACATTGGTGAAACAGGGCACACGGTAGCGCACCGATTTCAACAACACATTGCAACGTTTAAACGTTATAGGAACGCAGAAAAGCGGCAAAGAGGAACTGTCAAAGCAAGAGGCCGGCCGCAAACAAGAGATCCACTAAAGATCATGGAAGAGTCTATCAATACCTCAGCGGTGGTTCAACAGGTTGCATAATGTTGCAAACCGCTAGAACAACTTACCGTTTCAAGACTTCATTACGAATCTGAATTCAGTCTTAGAAAAATCAAAGAGGCATTATACATCTGACATAACAACTTTATCAACAGGGATGAGGGGGTAGGAGACAGTGACATTTGGTCTATTGTGGTTAACGCGACACAATGTTGCAAAGACCACTCGGTTGGCCTATGTCCGTCTCCACCCACTCAAAACAATTCTCCAAATGATGCCGGTTGATTTGCCATACGACCAGTACTAACGGACTCAGGTCACCGTTAGTACTTTACCATCCATAGGTTGGTTACGACTATTATTTAGCGCTGAGGACGGAACACGGTTGGTTCCGAAAGCTACGCTCGTTTTCCTTATAGGGTTAAACATTCTAACGGGTTATTGCCTTATCTTGTATATATATATATATATATATATATATATATATATATATATATATATATATATATATATATATATATATATATATATATATGAAAAGATACAGTATCCTTGTTCAAAGAGCTTTAATAGGCGTAGCTTTCGGAACTGTCGTGTTCCGTCGTCAGCGCAGTTGGAAAGGAGCGTAGCCTTTCCAACTGCGCTGACGACGGAACACGACAGTTCCGAAAGCCACGCCTATTAAAGCTCTTTGAACAAGGATACCGTATCTTTTCATACTTATGAGATGCCTTGTTACTAATTTCTCTCGCTTCAAGTATATATATATATATATATATATATATATTTCTCGCTGAGGACGGAACTCGAGCGTTCCGAAATATTCGAGATAAAAACCGTACGTTGTTCTCTGACCGTGCCTTCTAATAACTACTCTCATCCATCCGTTGGTAGGGAGACCGTGTCAGTTTACTTACAGTTCCATCCACGTAGAAAGCAACGGGAAAAATCCGTGAAAACTCAACATCATATATATATATATATATATATATATATATATATATCTTAAAAAAGGGTCCTCTTTCGTACCGGGGTACAATTGTTCATTAACATACAGTCACAGACTCCCCGTTCATTCAGAAACATTTCATTATCCGGAATGAAAGCGAAGCTTTCGAAAACCGCTCAGGTTTTCGTCTTCAGCGTTATGAAATACATCAACTGTATCAGTCCTAGGTGACGAAAATGTTTTAAACTGTGAAAGAAGTTTCAGAATCCGTTGGTTGTTTAAAATCTTATGGAATTGGATGTTCCAGGAATGTCGCAAAGACAACAATTGGTTTTGGTCACCAATGCAGAACAAATATCACAAACTACAATCCCTCCGTCTCTATTTATACAGGAATTGTGCCTAATGAATAAAGCTTCTTTTATCTTTCTTATCTGGAAATCGGTTTCCTTTCCAATTTTGAAAATTCTCCAAGTCTCATCCGATTGTGAACATGTGAATATGTGCTCTACCGCAGCTGATCCATTGATACATTTCTCCATGACTTTTTTGGGGTCCCTCGTCTGTGGAAGTCCACGGCCTATCGTTTCTTCCCTCTGTTCCTTCTTTCAGCATTTCTGTACCGTGTTGACGAAATCTATGTTGCAAATCATTTCCGCTCTCACCTATGTACCGTGCACCGCATCCACATATGATCTGGTAAATTACACGTGGTTCAACTTCTGGTGGTTTTAACACTTTGTCCGTCCTTAGAATAGATCTTAGATTTCCGTGACTTTTAAACACCACCAACACACCAATTCTTTTCATGAGCCTTTTTATCTTTTTTCCTAACCCGGGTAATACGGGATTGCCAACTTCGTCAAAGAGTCCATTTCTTTGCTCCTTGTTGTTCTGTGTTCTTACCATTTTTTAATTCGCTCATTAATGTAGTGGTCTATCAGTTTTCTTGGGAACTCATTGTAAACCAAAGTTTTCTTGATGTAATCAAACTCTTCCCATAGGTATTCCGTACTACATACATTCAAAGCTCTATCCACCATTCCAGTTATAATCCCACTCTTTACATTCAGGGAGTAGTTAGAGAAAAATTCAAGCATTTCCCTGAATTGGTTGGTTTTCTGTAAACTTTGGTTCTTAACTAAGTCCCCTTCTTTATCACAAGCACATCTAAGAAAGGTAGTTGGCCCTTTTCTTCTTTTTCAAGTGTGAATGCTTATTGTTCGGGAAAACGCTATTCGAGTGGTTTAACAGCTCAATCCCTTTTCCTTTCTTCATTATGGTAAATATATCATCTACGTATCTCTTTTGGAATATATGGCTTCTTACAGGCTCGTATCTCATGATATCTTCTCCTCTCTTTACGTCTCGCCTGCTAAAACAGGCGAGACGTAAAGAGAGAAGATATCATCTACGTATCTTTTGAAAATCTTTACATGGTGGTCCAATAATCCCCTCGGGAAAGCTTTCTTCTCAAAGTCTTCCATGAACGCGACTAGACCCATTGCAAGTGACACACATAGTGAAACTTTGCATGGAAGAAGGGACTTATTTCCAGTGGAAAGGAAAGTACTTCGCCCAAAAGAAGGGTGCACCAATGGGAGCCCTTTGTTCCCGATAGTCGCTGAAATTTTCATGGAAGACTTTGACAAGAAAGCTATCCCGAGGGGATTATTGGACCACCATGTAAAGATTTTCAAGAGATACGTAGATGATATATTTACCATAATGAAAAAAGGGAAAAAGATTGAGCTGTTAAACCACCTGAATAGCGCTTTCCCGAACAATATAGCATTCACACTTGAAAAAGAAGAAAAAGGCCAACTACCTTTCTTAGATGTGCTTGTGATAAAGAAGGGACTTAGTTAAGAACCAAAGTTTACAGAAAACCAACCAATTCAGGGAAATGCTTGAATTTTTTCTCCAACTACTCCCTGAATGTAAAGAGTGGGATTATAACTGGAATGGTGGATAGAGCTTCGAATGCATGCAGTACGGAATACCTATGGGAAGAGCTTGATTACATCAAGAAAACTTTGGTTACAGTACGTACAGAAAGCAACGGGACAAAATCCGTGAAAAGTACAACATCATGAAGATCTATGCTCCCGTTAAAAGACATCCTGTCTTCCGAAATATCAACAGTGTTCACGGTGCACATTGCCTACAAGCAGCACAGCTGCTTGAAAGAACCGCTCTGCGGTTATCGGCCACGTACGGTAAGCTGACCTTCTACTACAATGTCGTGACGCAGGCCTCCTTCCAAAATGCTTCCAACTAAAGTGGAACCACACAAATAACAGGAGAACGGAGAATATCATAAAATCAAACGGTGTTTCCTTGTTAAAAGCAACCATTCGAAAGCACCGCAGCACGGACGCGCATTTAAAAAAATCCTCGCTCGAAATAACCTCGTATCTCTCACGAAACATCGGGACCGACCTTTTCTATCAATTAAACATGCAAATAAAAGAATCCTGTTTCGCTTCAAAAGTTAATCAGGCCGAAATCTTACGTAAAAAACTCGAGAAGTTGTATTGTTCACGCGGGTGGGAATTTAAACGGTCATGCACAAACGGCCAAATAAACCATACTAAAAACAACAACAATATGGATAAAACTGTCGTCAACCTCAGTTCCACAAACTTAAATAACTTATCTAAAGGGTTAAATTTCGTACCGACACCTAACGACCTCGACATGTTAGATATAATTTCATCCATTGAACACAGCCTTTCTAACGTCAAACCCCAGACCGCGGCAGAAATCAAGGGCTCAGTTTCAAGCCTACTTCTGCATGCACACCCCAAGCCACCTCCCAATCTCACACCGTTTGAGCATAACATTTTTAAAGATCTTAATCTCATAAGGATATATTGATTACTAAAGTTGATAAAGGTAACGCAGTCGTGATTTTAGACCAAAGCGCGTGCGCAGATAAAATGAACGAACTCTTAAGCAACGTTTATCGCCCCATCGCGCACGTCCCACACTAACTCTCAGAAGAAAACTGATAAACTTAATGGACGTATTCGTAAGAGAAACATAAGAACCAATTCTGTCAAAACTAAATAAATTGCTTTATTACACGTGCAATAGTAAATGCCCACAATTATACGGGCTCACTAAAATTCATAAACCAGGGGTCCCACTCAAACCGGTAGTTTCGAGAATTAATAGTTTAACGTCCAAACTTTCCACTTACTTAAAGAACATTATAAAACCACTAACGGGAAATCGTGACTCGCATGCAAAAAACTGTAAAGAATTCGTTAACGAAATAAAAATGGTACACCTACATAGTTCTGACGTTTTGGTCAGTTATGATGTTAAAGACCTTTTTACTTGCATACCGGTGACATATACAATTGATATTCTAAAATTCATATTGGAATCAGACAGTAATCTGCATGAGAAAACTAAATTAAGCCCGTTTCATGTTACTAAACTTGTCTCCTTTTGCATGCGGGAAGGAAACCACTTCAGATTCCAGGACAGGTTCCTCACACAAAAGGACGGGGCCTCCATGGGCAGTCCGCTCTCGCCCGTTCTCGCCGAAATCTTCATGGAACATTTCGAAGAAAAGGCTCCCGCACGTGCGAGACCGGGTCAGCACCGTCCTTTTTCAAAAGATACGTAGATGATATATTTGCAATAATCAGAGCAGGCAGTGAAGAACCCATCCTGGAACACCTGAATTCCCTTTTTCCTAGTAACGTTAAACTTACCATGGAAAAAGAACGTAACAATAAGTTGCCATTGCTAGATGTTCTACTCATTAAAAAAGGTAATACGATTAGCACAACTGCGTATAGAAAACCAACTAATTCGGACCGGTTATTACATTTCTCTTCCCACCACTCTGTAGAATAATCGGCATGGTAAACCGCGCGCTTGACGTTTGTGACCCGCAGTATCTAAACACCGAATTAAAATACATTTGCACAACGCTAATCTCTAATGGATACCCATAACACTTCATTAATTCTGTTATACAACGTAGGTCATGATGGCGTGTACGGCTTGATCCCGTTGGAAGTAAAGATTGTCTGAAAGTACACCAAGAACTACGCCCTACCAGCGAATGGATGGGCAGTTATTAGGTAACACAACAGAACAACGCAGACCTTCGGAGCTTTCGGAACTACCTTGTTCCGTCGTCAGCGAATATTGACAGTCATCATGATCAAGGATCAAGCCGTACACGCCATCATGACGTTCAAACGACCCGTTACAAGACATCCAATATTCAACATACAACGTAGGTTACTTAAAACATCCATAAACCCACCGGTGTCCGCCTCGTTACCTAACCCGATGCTACACGTTCCGTACTATAATGGCTTGGGGGAGAGCCTCAAACGTTTGGGTCACGCGTTAATTTTAATGTTCGATTTAAAAGTTCCGGTAATCTCCGTTCCCTGTTACGAAGTGATAAGATCAAGGTTCCATTGGAGAGGAAACCGGGCGTCGTTCATGAAATCAAGTGTGATTGCCACGCCTCCTACAAAGGAGAAAAGGGGAAACCTTTACTTGAAAGATTTCATGAACACACGGCTGTGCTGGCCCTATACAAGACGGCGAAACGAAGACTGAATGGGTTACCAGCGCAACGCCGTGGACGTCCCCAAACCTGCGATCCAGTCAAGATCATGGATGAGGCAATAAAGGCTTCCGCGGTTGTGGAGCATGGCTCCACATGCCCACACGAGCTGCAACCGCGCACTGTCTGCCGTGAAGAGCGTTTTCACCTGCGGCGGATCAAAGAAGCCTTATACATAAGATATAATCCATCCTTGAACCGCGACAAAGGTGTACAGGTAAGCGAAGTTTGGAACGCTATTGTCAATAAAAGCATGTGTTGCACCTTACCGAGCTGACCTGTACTTCCTTCCCCTTTGTCTCTGACCCGTACTTAAACCGACAACGGAGTAAGAACTTTCTCTTGCTCGCTGAAGAGGGAACTCGAGCGTTCCGAAATATCCGAGAAACCGTACGTTGTGTTCTGACCGTGCTCTTCCTATAACTACTCTCATCCATCCGTTGGTAGGGAGACCGTGCCAGTTTACTTACAGATCCATCACGTACAGAAAGCAACGGGACAAAATACGTGAAAAGTACATCATGAATATATATATATATATATATATATATATATATATGTCTTTGTAAGTAAACACGGCAAACACGAGTGACCGAAAAACTTTTATTCTCTAACGGAGCTACCGAAAACTTCAGTTTTCGTCATCCGTAGTAACTCTACGATCTAATACGCTGACGACGAAACATGCTAGTTCCGAAAGCTTCGTACAATTGCTGACTTTCCCCAGTTGGTAATGCTTTTTTCAATTTCAAATGTTTTCAAATTGAATAAATCATTACCAACGGGGAAAAGTCCGTGTCAATACAATTCAACAATGTTAATCGCCCCTGTTACATGAAACAGCTTCGTACAATGCTGAATTAAACCGTCAAACGGGTTTTTCATGTCGAACAAGTATGCTATCAGCAGTTGTCGATATTCACGAGTTTTGGAACGTATCACTCACGGCTGTGCTGGTCTCCCTGTACTTACCTTTTAACTTCTCGTAAAATTGAACCAAGGGATTGCCAAAGAAAAAGTTCACCCTTCCGCCAAGAACATCTATAGCCAACTTCTCCTTCTCGTCGTCGTCGCAGCATTCGGGCAACAATGCCTGAATTCTTGGTACGAGTACTTAAACATGGGACTCCAACCAACCTTTAATCGGTTCTTGTCACTTTTACTTAAGCTTTGCCAAGTACTGGGGTTCAACAGACCAAAAAATACGGATGCCTAAAAGCAACTGCCCATGAAATTCATATCAACAGGAGAAAGGACGACTCACATTATAAACAAATTCCGTAGGCAAATCGAGCTCAAAGTGTTCAAATACAAACGGATAAAGTTGAGGAACATCGCATCTCGATGCGTTTTGAAGGGTACAGCTGGGTGAATCAGACGTTTCCAGCTTGATCGTACTTGCCATGTCGTTGGAAAGTCTAATGATTGACAGCGAATGAAAAACAAAACTGCTATTGCTTGTACAAAAATATTTACTGAGACTACTTATCAAACAGCGGCAACCATGCTCCAAGAGCAAAGGCGATATAAGTGTTCGGAGAATCTGTTTTGAAAAGCAAATACAGTAAGCAAGGAAGTTCAGTGTATGTGCATAGCTTTCGTTTGATGACATTTGAAACGGCAGCGGAACTTTCAGTTTTGATAGTTATCAGGAACATCAAGGGCGGACGGAACACGGCTTGGGTCCCTCCCTAACTGCCTCATACCTACTGTAACTCCTAGCAACAATCAAATTGATCGCAACATCGTTCCACCATCGCCCACGTTTAAACAAAAACATGAGGGAGCATTGTCCTTTACACTGAGATGATAAATAAGGAAAAGACGCAACCGTCAACGGAATATTCGCGCAGCGCAGCTAATGGAGAATTATGCTGTAGTAATCAAGTTCGTTTTTGTTTGGGGTACAGTAGGGTATGGAGCAGCGAAAGTTGAACTGTACCACGCCAAAGTTCCGAAGCTTTGCTTCAAGTTATGACTCTAACTTGTCTAACAGAAACTTTTCCCCTATAGTACTGAAACTTTGTTCCCAGTTTCAGAGTACTGTTCGGAAATCCGGAGCCCAGCGCAGCTGTTGGGCGAGATCGTCCTGTAAAACGGAGCAAGGCCCTGCAAACGGTAGCTAAGCCTAGTGGCTTGACAACGTAGGCTCGCTACTAAGCGGCTTGTCCTCGACACCGGGAGCACAGCCCGGCAGCTTGGAGCAAAAATTCGTACATGGAAGCTGAGCCCAGAAGTTGGCAGCAGAGCCTCAGAACTAGGAACTATTCTTCGCAGTTCGACAAGTAAGTCTCATAACTTGGAGCAACGCTTCGGCATGTGTGCAAATTGTTCGTTGTTAGACGACCCTTGGAGCAATACCTCCAAGTTTATCTGCGGCAACGTTTCTGCGTCAAATCGTTATGTATCCACGGAGCGGAGAGCAAATGAGAACTGCAACGTTTTCTAATATTGCTCTGCTTAACTTATAATTATTGAATCTAGACAGGAAGATCCATGACATGAACGTGAACTTTCGGAACAATCACGTTCTGTGTTCAGTATTTGATTGTGAAAGTTGCGCTCATTTATACACGTTCTCGTCTTCTCCAATAGCATGTTCACATACATAATGCGTAATAGTATACATCAGTAGGAATATAGCGACTTTTAATCGAATTGGTGTATACGTTAATCTCACGATTTGACGCAACTGTCACTTCGAATTGCCTTTGCTGTAGTGTACCGGCATGTAAAGCAAACAGCACGTACGTTCCAAATGAAACGACAAGTCTTTGGTCTAACTTCCGCTCCTGCATATTGTATCCACGCATTGAATTGCGCCATACAAGCATTTGGTATCGAAGAAGTGGCTATGCGCTGTACGAGGCAGTTCTATGTTCACAGCTATCTAGATTCTTTTGAACGTCTCGAAGACGCATCCAGAGTGACCGACAATTTGGAGAAGGCAATGATGAAAGGAGGTTTTTTTCTTGACTAAATGGTCAACCAATAAGATGTAACTGTTAAAACAGTTTTCGCCCTTCCAGCGTTCAGACAAAGTTGTCCACTTAAAGGTAAGCGACATACTGCTGGAAAATATACTTGGTTTGTCATGGGATTGTCAGTCAGATTCATTTCGCTTCAGGCCCATTATAGTAAGGTCGTGAAGACCATGAGACAGATCCTGAGTGCAGTCGTGAATCTCTATGACCCGCTCGGATTTCTAGCTCCAGTGATAGTGACTGCCGAGCTGATAATACGAGAGACTGACTACTTGTCTTAATGTAGACTGGGATGATGATGTAGACAGGAATTTACTAGAACGCTCTCGAATCTGGTCATCCAAACTTAAATCTGTCACATCTCTAGCAATCCCAAGATGGCTGTCACTTTCGCTTGAGGTAGTAAAGAGAGAACTACATGCATTCTCTGACGCATTTAAAGTAGCGTTTGGTGCTGTTGTTTACTTAAGGTCCACTAACGCAGGAGGAGCAGTTAATGTCTGATTTGTTATGGCAAAGACACGTATCGCCTTTCAGCGTCCGCTTATAATTTCTCGGCTGGAACTACAAGCGGCAGCTATGCCTGTTCGTCTGGTTGATACCATAAAGCAGGAACTCAGACTGACAATAAATGATACCATGTACTGGACGGATTCAATAACGGCTCTTCACTGACTACGAATACCAGCTAGGATGCGCACTTTTGTCGTTCACCGTGTGGCACAGATATTAGAATTTTCTGAAGCGGGCAACTGGAGATATGTACCCAAAAACTCGAGTCATGCTGACGACACATCAAGAGGATTACCGGCAGACAAACTGCATGCAGGACGTCGGTGGTTCCTTGGGCCCTCCTTTCTTTCCAGACACAAATCGATGTGGCCAAAGAATATAACAATTGATCTTTCTGAAGAGACCCGGCTTGAGACACTGGGACCAAATGGATGGGTAGGTGCTGTGTCAGGAACAGAAAGAAATCACATATTATCCCTCGTAGGCGTGACGTCCAATTATAAGAAGATTCTTCGTATTGTCGCCTACGCATGTCGATTTGCTTATCGGAGGAAAGAAGCTACAGAAACTTTAGGTGCAGACGAAATCTATATGGCACAGTTATTATGTCTTCTAATAGTACAGAATACCTATCTGGATATGGAAATCACTTATATAAGTAAGGGTCGTGCAGTCAGTGAGTCATCGAAGCTGATAGGGCTCAATCCGTTTTTGGACAAAGAAAACTTAATACGCATTGGCCGACGTATTGAACAAGCGGAAGTCGACTTCGCAGCTAAACGTCCCATTATTCTTCCTGGCGAAAGCTCCTTATCATACTGGATCATCTGGCAGCGCCACTTGGAACTAATGCATGCAGGGACTGAGCGCGTCCTTGCAGATTTACGAGCAGAATTTTGGATAACTAGAGGAAGACGAACTGTGCAGCGGGTAATAAGCAAATGTTATTACTGTCGTAGGGAGGATGCATCCCCAAGACAAGTGGTCATGTCAGATTTATCCTATGTTCGACTAGATTCCCACACACCAGCCTTTGCCAATGTTGGCATTGATTTTTTCGGACCTTTCGAGGTGACTGTCAAACGCAGTCGTGAGAAACGTTATGGATGCATATTCACCTGCATGGTGAGTCGAGCAGTTCATTTAGAGCTCACCCCGTCGTTGAACCTGAATTCCGTCATCCTAACAGTGAAAAGATTTATATCCCGACGTGGACGTCCAAGAGTGATAATGTCTGATAATGCCAGCAGCTTCGTAAAGGCAGCGAAGTGCTTGATCAAAGAATGGTTAGAGATAGACACCGAAGGACTGAACCCCATTCTGTCTGATTTACGTATACAATGGAAGTTTTCACCTCCCCGTGGTCCACACTTCGGTGGTGCTTGGGAGCGGTTAATCGGCATGGCACAGAAGTGCAACTTTGCACAGAAACTGCTGCACAGAAAAAGTGTTATCAACTGTTTACACGGAAGTCGAAGCAATTCTAAATGGAAGGCCATTGTGCTCCATGAGAGACGATCCTTCGAACCCAGAACCTTTTACACCCTTTATGCTTCTGACAGGGAGAGTCAACGTCAATGTGCCCATAGACATGGTTTGTGATAGAAAGTGTACGTTGAACAAACATTGCTATAATGCGCAACGCATTGTGGACCGATTTTGGCAACGCTGGCTGAGGGAATTTACCCACATTGCACCATAGGTCCAAGTGGGCGGAGGACTTCCCCAACTTGGAAGTCGGTGATGTGGTGGTAATCGTCGATCCACAGACACCTTGTGGACAGTGGCCGCTGGGCCGTATAACAATTGTTATCGAAGGTTCTGATGGACATGTCTGAATTGCTACTGTGAAAACCATGAATCGATCATACGTGAGACCCATAACCCGTCTTACTAGCATTATTATTGTGCAACCCATATCAATTATTCTACTCGTTTCGTACACTATCATTGCACCGTCACAATATTGGCGACAGTTATGTTTCCATCGACATGGAAAAGCTGAGGAGTGTCATGATTACACGCTCGCCTACTGTAACGAAGCGCAGTGTCCTGCTGGGACCGATGATTTAGGTCTGATGGTAAGCAGGCGTCCTCGTTCGATCTTACGGGATGCCGTTGAAAAAGTTAATGGAGGTGAAGGACATATTCGTGACACACATTGCAATGGTGACAGGATGTGAAGGATATATTCGTGACACCCACATAAATAACGTGGGAAGATGGTGATTGGGTTGTTATCGCTTTCGGGGAATAAAGTTATCGGTCTCGTATACACTTCGTCTTCAAATTGTAGTCGGTCTCGTATTCACTTATACGTATTGTTCAAACCATACTTCAGGTTGGGTAGTCCAGAATGTGGGAGTTTGAGCGAAACCGCATTCCTACCATGTGTGGAAAAGTCCGTTGGAGTAGGTATGTTCACAGGAAGCATAGTGGGATCCCAAAAGATCGCTGGAATCTACGGGTCACCAGTGTAAATGTAAACCTGGAATCTGGCAACTTTGTTGATCGAGTGAGTGGTGCTCATACGCAGACGGTGGAATCCCCTTGGTCCCTCGCCAAGCAGGGGAAGAAGGCCCGTCGCTTTACACAGCGCACGCAAGTGGACTCGTATTTAAGCGAGTTCATCTGGCGCCGATGGCTCAACCGGGATGAACACCCGTTCGACAAAATTCTCTGCGCCATTGCTCAGCTGTACCCGCCCCGCTAGGATGGCACGGAGGTATGCATTCGTTGCAGTTGCGAAACATAATTGTTCCCTCATTTGTACAGGTTCCGTTGGGACGGAGTTGCGTGGTCGGTCGGAAAGGACGACGGGTGCCACTATTTAAACCGCTCCGTTAAAAATAAGCGGTGTGCGCAAAAGTATGCTATTTTTCACTTTTCGCCCTTTTTTGCGGCTGTCTTTTCTGATTCGAAATGTGCGAAAAAGTGGGCTATTTTTTATTGGTCGATTGTTTTGCGGCTAAGTCTTTTCTGATTCGCGCTAGGAATACCGTGGAGCCGGTGGCGCTGCATACAAAATAGATAGCACTGAGGGGGGGCTGAGGTTAAACAGTACCTTATATTACTACTTCTCAAGTTCATGCAGCATGAAAGAAGTCAAAATATGCAGCACAGTTGTAAAACATCGCGATTCACATCGTTTAGGAAATTGAAATGACTATCTGCCATGGAGTGCATTGCTATTAATAGTAACGTCTGAACGCTAGCTGATAATCGCATTATCACAAGCGAACAGCCCATTCAGTAGCAGCTGTAGGGTAGAAGAAATTAGCGTTACGAAAGCGCAAAAGATAAAGTTGCTAAATACCGTATATACTGGCGTATAAGTCGACCCGGCGTATAAGTCGAACCCTGATTTTTCGGTCCGATTTTCGCCATTTGTCGGTGTCGGCGTATAAGTCGACATCTTGATTTCACTTTAGCATAGCTACGATTCATCTTAAGTGATAATATCTTAAGTGAATGTAAATGCACCAACTATATTACAGGGGCTGTTGCACAGAGGGAGGCTGTGCGGAAAAGCCACAAGATGGTCGATAATGGTCAACCGCATAGTATTCGTCCCACATAATCAAACTAGCTACAGTATCCTGAAAGCTATGCAGTATGATAACGGCGTATAAGTCGACTCGGTGTATAAGTCGACCCCTAATTTTGCGGTTCATTTTTTCGCATTCAAACCTCGACTTATACGCCGGTATATACGGTATTAAATATTGTGCAAGATACTTATGCACACGAAATTTTGGAAACCAGTGCCCCTTATAATAATGTTCGTGTAGCTACGGTGATCTTCAACCTGTCCGCGATGTGTTCAGTGTTTCTAAATTACGCAACAAAAGCCCATACCGGTCAGTAATAGTGTAATTTATTGGAACAAGGTGAACAACATTGTACGTACGGGGCTTTCGGGATGCTGTAATCCTGTCGTCAGCTATTAAAATTTGCTATCAGCTGACGACGGGACTACAGCATCCCGAAAGCTCCGTACGTGCAGTGTTACTCGCTTTTCACTGATAAATTACACTATCCTTGACCGATATAGGTTTTTATTGCGTGTTTTAGAAACGCTGAACACATCCTGAACAGGAAGAGTATCATCGTATCTACACGAACATGATGGCTGCCAACCTGTTTCTAGGCAACACAGTTTTCAGCAACCATGATAATAATTTCATATCCTGTCCTGATAACGATCATGGTTCACACGCATGGAAAGAATAGACGAGGAAGTGCGCACTTCCCCGTCTATTCAGGGTAATTACCATTGCGCTGAGGACGGGAAAAGGCGATTCCCGTATGATCCGCCAATAAAGCATTTCTTTTTGGTGTTAACGGGTTGATATATTTCGTAAATACTAAGTAGTTATGAAGACTTTGGATTAGCAATTACCTGCGTCAAGTGCAGCGGCTGCTGTTTTTAATGAAACAAGTGTGAAAATGCGCTATCAGAACCTGTTTAAAGCAGTTCTTGATCTCCACGGCAAATCCGGTTGACGTTTATTAAGTTACAGCTCACGGGGAAATATCTTCAACACCATGGTTCTTGATTTTCATTTAACAGTTTCTTCAGTTGAAGCGTTGACTTAATAACTTACCGACATCCAATCGGCGATGTCGGTAAGTTATTAAGTCAACGATTACACATATGCTACTCTTTACCGGTCCCCGACTATTTTCATCAGCAGTTAAATCTTTAAAGTAATCGCGCTTCCGTCTTTCAATCAACTCGTCTTTCAGTAGGTCATACAGTTGATTGATGATGAAACCAGTTAATTCGTACGGAAAAGTGTACAAACGCTTTCAATGCATTCAGGCACACAATGGTATAGCTATCGGCAAAGAGAACCTCGACTGTGGTGACAGGTCGCGAAATGGATTTTTCTAAATCTCCTGATGAAAGAAGATTTTCCTGGTAAAAATGACTTCGTTGTGTTAATTGCAGCAACGATGCTGCAGTGCTTTTCATCGTCGAAACAAGCGATCGAAAATAAGCGAATTGTCAACATTGCACTTTTTGTGATGTTGTTGGTCTTTGTTGCTGTTGTAATAGTCCTTGGTGTTTTGATTGGTCCGAAAAACGCGGACCCTCTCTATCCTGCTATAATCACCGACTGTGCTCCTGACTGGGATGGAATAGATGTTTTCAGCTGCCAAGAAAGACAATGTGTTTGGGTTCCTGAAGTTGTTGATGGCGCTCCAAGATGTCAAATTCCACAGGATCACAAAGGTTATTCAGTTGAAGCAAAGTTGACTGCTACCACTGGGACACTGATATATGAAGGGATTCCCTTTTATGGACCAGTTATTTCGCCAGTTGTTTATGACGTACACCCAGTGGACGCAAACATTTTCAGATTCACTATTTCAGACGCTAATCATGAGAGGTTGTTAGTAGTTTGGAGTTGATAAATAAATGTGAATGATTTTCAGATATCGAGTGCCTGATTCTCTAGTACCAATTTCGCTCAACTCGAGAGAGGACGTAACAGAAACCAATTGTTGCAGAATCGAACTATGTACTGGACCGTTTGGTGTTCGCATTTGGCGTAAGTCGACGAACAAGACCATTTTTGACTCATGTCATACGTCTGATTTGTATTTTTCTGATCAATTTTTACAAATTTCCAGTCGAACGTCTTCTTCTTACCTTTACGGGTTCGGTGAGCATACTGCTCATAGTTTTAGACGGGATATGAACTGGCAACGTTGGCCTATGTGGGCACGTGACGAGGGGGTTTATAATCATACGTTCAATTTATACGGTGTTCAGCCTTTCTATCTTTGTATCGAAGACGAATCTGGTAATAGCCACGGTGTATTACTACTGAATAGCAACGCTATGGAAGTATGGCTTCAGCCTACCCCTGCAGTTACTTGGAGAACATTAGGTGGCATTTTGGATTTTTTTATTTTTGCTGGACCATCCCCGGCAGAAGTGATAGAGCAACTTACTTCCGTCATTGGTCGACCGGCTTTGCCCCCTTATTGGGCCCTTGGCTTTCATCTTAGCCGATGGGGTTACGACAGCACTATGCAAATTGAGGAACTGGTAGATCGTATGGAACAGAGTCTAATACCGTTGGATGTTCAGTGGGTTGATATAGACATTATGAAATACAAGTACTCTTTCACTTATGATTCCTGTTCTTCCTACTGGACTGACTTACCTGCTATGGTCAAACGACTAAAGAAGCGAGGAATTCGGTTTGTGCCAATCATCGATCCATGTATTAAGAACATCACCGCTTTTGAGAACCATCGTACTTCCAATGGTCTCTGCGAAAGAATACCGTATGAGCCTTACGTTGATGGACTCGACAAAGACATATTCGTAAAAGAAAAGGTAGGTTCAAACCAACCTTTCCTCGGGATGGCTTGGCCAGGCCACTGTTGCTATCCTGACTTTACTCATCCAAATGCAAGTGCCTACTGGTATGATAAGGTGACGAAATTCCACCAGGTGTGCTTGTTTGCATATTTATTGCCCAGTAAATGTTAATAGTTTCTAGGATCTTATGTTTGACGGATTATGGATTGATATGAATGAACCATCGAATTTCAATGATGGTAACAATTATGCCAATTCAGAGATAGCGAAATGTGCTAACGATACGTGGAATTATCCGAAGTACGTACCAAGAGTGGTTGATCACTATGCTGCCGGCCTACTTGGCAAAACTGTGTGCATGGAAGCGCAGTTCAACGGCGGATCACATTATGATCTTCACAGCCTTTATGGGCATTCAATGAGCAAACTGACCCATGAAGTGTTGAAACAATTTAATCCCAGGCTTCGACCATTCATCCTCACCAGGTCAAACTTCGTAGGCACTGGCCGGTATGCCTTCCACTGGTTGGGAGATAATCATGCCGTTTGGGAGCAACTGAAATGGTCCATCGTGGGTATGCTGGAATACAACCTTTTTGGCATTAGTATGGTCGGAGCAGACATATGCGGCTTCGTTGGCAATACTACTGAAGCGCTTTGCCGTCGATGGACTCAGCTAGGTGCTTTTTATCCATTCAGCAGGAATCATAATAGCGCAAATGCTGCGCCGCAAGATCCCGTCGCATTTGGTGAAGACTTTGCTCGAATGGCCAGCGAAATCATTCGGGAAAGGTATCGTCTATTGCCTTACCTATACACACTTTTTTACTGGTCACATGTCAATGGTACTCCAGTAGTCAGACCGATTTTAATGGAATTTCCTGCGGACGAAAACACTTGGAACTTGGACGACCAGTTTTTATGGGGCAGGTGCTTGATGGTAAGCCCGGTTATAGAAGAGGGCGCAACTTCCCGAGAGGTGTATTATCCCAGAGCGAGATGGTTTAGTTACTTCAATCGTACGGAACGTACTGATTTGCTTGGCAAGCGCTCGCTACTCCCATGCGACCAGAATAGTATACTGCTAGATATCCGTGGTGGTTGTATTGTTCCCACGCAAACGCCAGCTCTTTCTACGCTTCGAAGCAGAGAAAACCCGATGCAACTACTCGTGGCTCTTAGCGAAAGCATGACAGCTACCGGAACGTTATTCTTAGACGATGGTCAAACTGATCTAGTTCCTGACAATGCTTATTCAATACTCTCCTTGGAGTTGGCAACCAGAGTGCACAATGGCTGCACGGTATTTTCCTTACATGTATCCACTTCGCGCAGTTCATTCAATCAAAGCTGCTTGTTTGACGAAATAATTGTGATGGGTCTCCCTGGCCGACCAATCAACGTTGTCCGCTCTGGTTCGACGGTCAGGAGTATGTACGATCCCAACAACAAAGTTATGGTAATTGACAATTTGAGTTTACGGTGCAACATGTTGGTTGATTCTCAACTTGAGTGGCAGGTATGTTCCAACTTGCAGTGACCCTGCTTTAGAACGTACTGCAAAAGGTATAAGAGCAATTTAGTGCTTAACTGTGGATTAAAACGTTAACTTTAATGTTTTCTGTATTTATGTGGACACAATTATTGCAAGCGCATAAGTCCATTACAAAGGAGAAAGAGTTTGACCAATGACATTTGAGGATAGAAATGGCCATGCTGGTACCGTATTTAGCAATTGGACATTCTTTTTTCTTCTTTACGTGTACGCCTGTGTGAGAACAACTTTAATTAAAGAAAGGAAAAAACGAAGCTTTCGGGAGAGGCAACTCCCGTCGTCAGCATATGTTGAATCTAACATACGCTGACGACGGGAGTTGCCTCTCCCGAAAGCTTCGCTTTTTCCTTTCTTTAATTAAAGTGGTTCACACACAGGCGTACACGTAAAGAAGAAAAAAGAAGACATCATGAAGTGTGAAGAGCCTGTAAGAAGTCACGTATTTCAATTGGACATTGTCATAAATAATGGAAAAAGGGCCTCGTGGTAGCAGAGATAACCTTTTGCGCAGTCACATCAATTGGTTCCTAGGAAAAATTTGCTTTGAAGTGCTAACAATTGACATTTATTGGAAATAACCTAAATCAGTTTCTTACATGGGCCCACAACTGGTAATTTGCTAAAGAATGGTGGTTTGCAATTTTTGTGACAGGTTCGTCCTGTTTGCCTGGTTCGACTTCATAGATGCGTGGAAATATCACTGTTGAGTTCGCCTCGCTCTGGAGCCTCACTGTTTTTGAAACTTTGATTCAATTTCACTATCAGAGCTTTTGCAAAATGCCGCAGAAAGGCTTAAGGAAACTGAGTTGTGAAGTTCGTCACAGAGTTGAGCAGGATACGGAGGCGACAATGGTTGTTTCGCAGCAAATATCGCGGCATAGAACACATTCTATAAGTGAAACGAAGGCAGCATCCGACAAAAAGAAGCCAACTGCACTTGCTGATGAGGGGCTGAAGTCACTGGCAGGAAGAAAAATATCGAAAGCAAAGCTCCTCAAATGGCGTCATGGTTTTCATGGACTAGAATTTGCTCAACAATCGCCGCATTTTAATGAAAGAGAAGGTACTGTTTTCGCTCTATCCACTTCGAACAAACTGGTCTTTGATAGTTTATTTACATCATTCGATAAATAATTGGCATTTTGAGCGTCGTCTGATATATAAGGCAAATAGACATCACAAATTAGGAGATATGCTGTTCTGTAGTGTTTACACATTACGTGGATTAAGCCCTATCAATTGCAATTTCTTTTCTTGTTCGCCACAATATTAGCACTTGCATCCTAAGGAAACTAATCGAGCTTATTCATTTATTTGCAACTTTTGTTACACCGTGTCGCTTTGCGATGCGATTCACAAGCACGCCACAACAAAAACCGGAACAAGGTTTCCTGTTCCAGCAATAATCATATTGTTCCATAAAGTACAATCAGATAATCGGTCAATGCGCTCAGTTTTAAATAATCCCCTCAGGAAAATATATGTGCGAGAAGCTAAACTAAATGGATGGTATACGTCATCCCAGTTAGCACTGTTCCAGATTTGAAGTATTCATACTTTGGATGATAGCTAAGCATTATGTTTAATTATTTTGACTGAACACGCAAGATGCACCGTGAGCAGTGTCACGCACGCACGAGTGATATTGTTTATAATAAATGGGCATTGTACCATATCCCGGGAAAGAATCGATTTTGCCAGCGGTCGAACCAATCAGGGCAAACCACTGTAGAAATGAACAGCACCACTGCGAGCAACGCTTCCAAATTCAAGCTGTCTGAAGCACGTCTTTTCGACGGCACCGCTTCGACAGGAGCTCTTCGACAACCAACTTCGACGGTGAATCGTTTCGATGGGAGTGATTCGCCTTCGGAGATCGCCTCCACTTTGTCAGTATGTATACAACAAGTCCGCTTATCTTTCACCGCCGATCAGGGTGTCGCCTTTAGAACTTTGCACTGACATATTTTTATGAGGCGCTGCCCCATTTGCGTGGATATAGTGCAATTTTCAAAACACAGCCTCTTGCTTATGCAACTGGTCACCCTGTTGCTAGAGTACATTTGCATAGTTGCTGTGATATGGTCTCATTTTCCAAAAGTCAAAGAAGTTGAATACGGGGTTCATTGTAACGAGTGGAGGTGTTATTGTTCAACGGAAGACGGTTGACCTCCCGTTGGGTCTTGCTCGCGGTGTCTGTAATCACGTAAGCAGGCCTCATCTGTGGCAGATAGGCGAGTTTATTAGTAAGAAACAGACGGTGGCAAAGAAATGCGAGCAATACAATTTCTACCGCAGCTTTCGGAACAGCCTCGTTCCGAAAGCTGCGGTAGAAATTGTATTGCTCGCATTTCTTTGCCACCGTCTGTTTCTTACTAATAAACTCGCCTATCTGCCACAGATGAGGCCTGCTTACGTGATTACAGACACCGCGAGCAAGACAGAACCGGTAGTCAACCGTCTTCCGTTGAACAATAAGTCAAAGAAATGCGATTTATTGCAAACATGAACAAAATGGAAGAATTAAGATTTGCATGACATCTTGCAGGTATACCTTTGCAACATAAGCCTGCTTTTGGCATCAGTGCAACCGCTGACCAAAATTAACGGAAGAAATACGATGATGTACGTCAGGATTTATATAAAACGTCTCGTAATCTATCACTGAGATGAACTAAGAGCAGAGCAAGCGAAAAGAAACTGAAAATTCAATGGAAATGAAATGAATTTAACATATTCAAATGCACGTTTAGAACTTCCGCATAAACTCAGTAGTAGTTGCGCACTAGTCACTGTGTCGATGATCACTGTTTATGTTAGCTGGCCTCGTATGCAGCCAAGTAAGTTAGCCGTTGAATACTGCGGACGAGAAGTTTCGGAAGCTACGAATAGTTTATCACAACGATGTGAAGTTTTCGAATAAGTTCATGCCCACATGCACCCTTACCAAACATGTAATGTTCAATCCAAAACTTAACAATAACAAGCCGGTTCTTCTTGTTCTCTGCTTACACTGCATCTAAGGAG
The DNA here is from genome assembly GCA_000612645.2 of Trichuris muris. Lineage (NCBI taxonomy): Eukaryota > Metazoa > Nematoda > Enoplea > Trichinellida > Trichuridae > Trichuris > Trichuris muris. Next base: position 1,215,580 of record CBXJ02000361.1, on the reverse strand, counting down.
AGTCAATTTTCAGAGCGTTTCTCGTACAATAGTTCCATATCCCTTTGTACAGAGTTATTACATTCTATTGCAGTGATCCTATTTGTCAGCGATGACTGACGCCTTGACAAGGAATTCTTATACTCGCGAGCGAACGCACAACGCCGCCACCTTTCACGCCGCTTGTAGTCACTCCTTTATTTCTTAACGTGATCGTCAGGTTGGGTGGAAACGTGAGCGCGAAGCGACGCTAGTTGGTCAAAGCATTCCTCACGATACTTATCCGTGACACTCCGCCCTTGTAGCTTCGCTACAACCCTCTTCGAGTGGTGGGGACATCTCCAGCAGAGCGATCCTGGACGCCGGTCTTGTGTAGGATCCGGATGGACTTTCTCCACGCGTCCTGCGATCCAGTCGTCCCTTTTCATTAGCGGGTCGATAACCATTACATAGTCGCCAACTCGAAGATTTGGTCGATCCACTGTCCAGTTGTTCCGTGCTTGTAACTTGGGAAGGTAGTCTCTGAGCCACTGATTCCAGAAGCGGTCTGCTATCGCTTGATGTAGGAACACCTTTATTCGAAATCGGGATAACCGTCAGCTCACGGTCGCTGAATACCGCACGCAAGCAGAAGAAAAACGTACGCACTCAGAAACTCGAAGGAAGGACCGACTTCGCGGCTACGACGACTACACACACATGCGTATTGCTCTACTTACATGGCTCTCAGCTGGCACATCCACACTCCTTGGGAAGCGAACTACTTCCGCGTTAATTAAAAGGGAAGCTTGGGAGCTGAGCAACTTCCGCATTCTCCATGTCCATCAAGGACGCAGATGTCTCTCGCGAGGCACTCGCTCGTCCACTGGGCTCCTGGCACACTTGCTAACCGCTACACTTGAGCAGCCTTCCAATGACGCCTAGGACCAGCTGGCACCACTGCTGGCACATTCGCGTTCTGCCGGCCGATTAAGATTTGAAATGGCGTCAGCGATTCGAAGCACTCCGGATCTGGTGAGATGTACCGTTAACGACCGTTAACGCTTCCACCTCTGTTAACACCATGACCGGCACTTCGTCATTAACCGTGCTTCCTCGTAACGTGGCTATTAAGGCTAGTTTTGACACGCTGATCATTCTTTCCCAGCTGCCGTCGTAATGTGGGTAGTAAGCCGGTGCAAAGGTCCAGTCGATATTCTGTCCGGTCAGGAAACGGTCCACTCTTTCATCCGCGACTATGGACTCTCGTAGCGTACGTTCGGCCGCCACTAGGTTTTTACCATTGTCGCTGCTGGATTTGCGAGAATGCAAGAGAACCAACAGCGATTGCCGTTTTTGTTCGAACGACACCGGTAATTGCGATAACGGAAGAAAGAAAAGAACGGAGAGTACAGGAAAAGAGAGAATGAGATATTCTCAAGAGACGGTGTGGTGGTAAGCACTCGTGCTTGATGTATACAGTAGGCCCTCCGTATACGCGGATTTTTTATACGCGGATTTGAGTCAACGCGGTTTGACTGAGAAGGCAATGACGTCATTTATGAGCTGTGACTGACGAATCACTGTCAAGTACAGCTACTTTCCAAGTTGTTGTATAATGTACAATGCTTATGAAAGGCTATAGTGCTGTCGCGCAACCTGGCAAGCACTTTTCTATTTGTGCAGCTTGCGTTGCTTCTTGATAAATTTTTGCTGGGTTTGCCTGAAGTGATTTTGTCTGCAAAGGAATTAATCACAAAGGCTTCATACCAGGGAATGGACAAGACGAGATTTTTGTTAACTGAGCAGACAAAATAGCTCGCACTTCTCATTTGCACACTCTAAGCAGACGTGCTGCTAAGGTATGGAGCTCCGTGGTCATTTAGTTTTCTTGACGAAGGTTGAATCTAACAGTATCCAAACAGCGGTGTTCGAACTGCTCGTACTGTTCAATATAAGTAAATCGGGTCTTATTGCGAGTTACCCCGGGTTCTAGAGTAATCCAACAATCGTAAGCAAATGAATGCAGGTATCTTCACAAAGCAAAGCAACAGCAGATGACGTAGTCGTTGTCTTTGTTTACGGGTTGTTGCTGACACTGAACTTCGGGAAATAAGCATGTTCCCATGTTCAGACGGCCCCAATATACGTAGAAAAGCTTAAGCGAGGCAACACTGTTCTGTTTTTGTCTAAACCTTGTCAGGCATGGTTCACTGTTAACTGCTAACGCTAACCTAAGCGTAAATTGTATGCTCCTTAAGTGGGGAGGTCTGAGATTCTTAAGCAGCAATGGAAGGGAAGGGTGCGGCGTTTCCTTATGTGGAACTTGTAGATAATTTAAATGCATTCGCTTACATGGCACAGGATACCTGATGGGCATTATTTGGCTCTGTTCGGTTGACCATAGCTATTTTGCCGTGGCCATCGTATGCTCCTGGAAGGCAAACGTACACCGAAACGGTTGTAGTTGCCATCTGGATGCGCACGCACTGATATTGCCTGTTTCTGTCTCCGCTACTGTTTCATCACACGTTCATTCAGTTGGTAAGTGCGCATATTTAACAACAATGAATGATTTTATTTGCGATGGTTAATATACGGCGAAAACAACAAACATACAACAGCAACTGTACAACGACCAAAATACAATAACTGTACAAAGATCACTGTGGCGGCCAGCAGGTTGCAATGTCATTGACAATGCAATCGAATGGGTCTTGACGGGGGCGCAGCCTGCGGCGTTACATGAACTCGCACAAGTACAGGTCCAGAAAGCGCGGAGGCGTGCCGCACCGGAGCTTGTTTTACCGCTACACTTGTGCCCAGAGGGATTCCACGGTCTGCGTGCGCACCCCTAAATTAAGCCAGATATCTCAGGCCTATGGGAGGTCAGTGCTGGGCTCTTTCAAAGAAAACGTCTTGTCACTGATGGGACAGTGGTTGTCTTCCTTCACGCGTAATGTTAGAGAACATATCTTGCACATGCTGGGACAGCGTTGGTGTCCTCCGTGCACGTATGATCGGTAGGTGGTCGCAAACGCGGTGGGCTAAAGGAAACGTCTCTTATGTTTGACGGGACCTTGTTCGGTCACCGTTGCGCGGGAAGTTAGACAAAAGAACTTTTGACTGAAGTGACGGCTGTGCCGTCCTTTGTGCGCATGCAATGAGGAAGTATTCTGACGGCGGAGCAGCGTTTGATTCTGATTCGAGAAAATCTTTCGTTCCCGACCCAGGACTGTGCTTTCACAAAAACTTTAGCTTGATATATCAGGCGAAAGTTTTTATGACGGTCGCCTGCGTGATAGGACATTTGAGTATGGAATCGCGCAGGAGAAAGTTTTTCACAGGCAAACGTCACAAAATCTTTCTCTTGCGCGACTGGCAGACTTCGATCTATTATCCAATGGTCAGCCCTTATTCAAACAGTATATCTCAGATTCAAAGTGCATTTTCCTTCCGTTCGTAAAAAAGTCTCGCACACTGCAACAAGCTCCTCCACATTTTGGCTTCCCCTTCGTGGCGAAGACTGTCCTTTCGTCGCCCGACGTACCTACGCGACGATGCGGACAATTGTTTTCCAACGCGAGCATTTGTCGATTAGACTTGGAAAGGGATTTAGCCATTTACTTAGCTGATTAACGAGTCCAACGGAGAGAGGAGCTCATTAACGAGTCCAACGGAGCTGGGGACTTCTTCGGTTTTGGAAATCGGGCAGGGTGGTCCATAAGTTTCATAAGTTCCATTCAGTTGACCATAAGAAGTCAGGTCCGCGGAACCAATGGTGGCTGAGGTTCACGGTTTCTGGGTTCAATCCTCGCGACAGATCATCCGCTGGATTCAGTTCTGTCGGCACATAGCGCTATTGCCATAGTCTTTGTGCTCCGGGAAGCACACGTAAGTAGGTTCGTCGAAATTGTCTTCGTAGCGGCTGCTGTAAACTTAGTCGTTTCTTGTGACGGAAAACCCCGTTGAAGTTCTCATCTTTTGACGGTAGAAAATGATGCGCGAAAGACGATCATGAAACAATGGACGCCATGGAGGGACACGAACGACGCCAACAGGATCGATATCCCAACGTGGTTGGCTCAGAGGTCAGACCATCGACATGGACACAACGAAGGTTCATCGCACTCACTACTCGTGGTGCCTCTGCCCTGGTCGGTCGGAGGGCTTACGGGTTCCATTGCACGACTGACTGAGCGAACGACTATCGCTGGACGGTTCAACGTTCGACCTTATAGCTGAGTTCATTTGCTCGGATGGTTGAGCGGAGGAACTTGTGGACCCACTGACTGAGTGGGCAGTCGGCACACAAGCGCTGAAGACGGATCTAGGTGTGATCCGAGAGCTCCGCATATGCCCTTTCGCGCATCCGTTTTTTACCATCAATAAAAGATGCGAATTTCAACGGGTTTTTCCGTGACAAGAAACGACAAATGTTAGATTCATTTCAGTTGACTTTTCTGCTTCTTTTCGCTTACTCTGCTCTTAGTAACTCTCAATGACAGATTGCGAGACGTTTTATATAAATGTTGACGTACATCATCATATTTCTTCCGTTAAATTTGGTCAACGGTTACACTGATGCCAAAAGCATGCTTATGTTGCAAATGTATAGCTGCACGATGTCATGCAAAGCTTAATTCTTCCGTTTTGCTCATGTTTGCAATAAATAGCGTTTCTTTGACCTTTGGGAAACGAGACCATATCACATGCAATTATGCAAACGTACTCTAGCAACAGGGTGACCAATTGCATAAGCAAGAGGTTTTGCATTGAAAATTGCACCATATCCACGCAAATGGGGGCAGCACTTCGCAGAAATATGTCAGTGCAAAGTTCTAAAGGCAGCGGCATGATCGGCGGAGAAAGATAAGCGGACTTATTGGATACAAACTGACCAAGTGGCGGCGATCTCCGAAGGCGAATCACTCCTGTCGAAACGATCCAACGTCGGAGTTGGTTGTCGAAATGCTCCTGTCGAAAAGACGTGTACTCCAGGCAGCTGTGCTACTTGAGCGCAAGTGTGCTTTGCATGCGAACGCTCGACTGCAAGGTGCTCCGGTTTAATGGCAAGTTCCATGATTTTTACACATAACATGAGTTTCACTTTTTAGCAGACTGTAATTTACTGAGCGAATGAAATTAATGGTCATTTGACCAGAATCCATTCTGTTAGAATTTGGAGACTGTTTGTTTGAGTAGAACAGAAGTTTCATTTAATCAGTGACCCGGACTAGATACAGCAGTACATTCGGCGTTTGATTTTATTACGTTTTAACGTAAATTCACGCTGCAAGCTGTCTGCCTACAGGCCAGGATTAGTAATAGCATAGAATGAGAAAGAAGGCAATTTAGAAAATCGGAATTCACATGATATAATTCCATTTTACCAGAACATTCACCAATTAGCAAAACATAGCTGCAAAGTATAACTACAACGTCTACACTCAGCAGCTTGGACATCGCTGTATTACTGTATTTTGGGGTAAATAACATTGTTTTGTTGATCAATGGGTGCTAGTTTGTTAATCAGGCGTATTGCAAATACCCGTTGCGCTCGTTGCCGTACGAGTTTGTAGTCAACTTGCTTTCATAGACGGATTAGTAGAAATGGTGGACGACCTCACGTTGGCAGTTGTGGTTTGGAGCGAAAACTATCCGTTGCTCCAAATAACCTCTCTTTGCGTGCTTCGCCATCACAGCTTGGTTGTTTCGGGCTGTTCCGACGGTCGTTTATGTCTTTGGCGGTTGGCAGAATGCTTGAAGGTATGGTGCAAATTCTTTCCGCTACTTTGTCGGCTTATTCATCTAAATAAAGGGTTGCTGTTAATTAAAGGAGCGCTTATTCAGGTTATGATGAGACTATTTCAGGCCCAACCACTGCACATCTTTATGGGACATACGAGCTCCATTTTGTGCATAGCTGTAGTTCACGACAGTCTCTCGAGAGGATATTGCGTTGTCAGTGACCGAAGCGGGTATTGTTAATGTACAACCAAAGTGACTATTCATGTACATTTGGTTTAGGAAGTTGGCCGTATGGGATTGCCTTGGAAGATGCTGCTTGATCAGTAAAAGGATGGATCACGTAGCAATGTCTATGGCAGTGCATGTAAGGATTTTTGTCTTCTGCTGGTCTGTCCTCATTCATTCACCTGAAGGAAATTGTGTGGTCCGGAAAAATCGAGACCGCGGTATTCTGTACAGGTAATCATCCTGAAGTATTGGCTCTGCGCAGCAGCACCTTGGAAAGCTTATTTTGCTTGTGCTCACGCGTTGAGCCGGACTGGATATCCGCATTTTGTCTCTTCACAACTTCAAAGAAAGCTGGTGATTCTTTCCAAGTGCAGTATATAGTCCTTAAGTGGTTCTGCTAAATGTTGCAGATGTTGTAATTGGTATCACGAATTCCGGATTCGTCAAAATGTGGTCATTATCCAATACTAATGGTGACGTTTGCTGCTATTGGTTTCGCTGTTTTCCTCATGTTGACGTAGACCGCCTTATTAGCCTGTAATCCAGCAATATATGAAGATGAATCGAAGCAGTTGCAGTGTTACCTTGCCAACACACTAGTCATTTCTCCCTTCAACCCGCGATCCTTGTTGCTTGTAACGTCTTCAGTTGCATCGGTAGATGCGAGAGGCAACGTTCCAACGGCAATGTTGAAGAATCAGACTTTTAGATATATGATTCATCAAATTTTACTTTGCTCTGTACCTGTCAGAGTCCGGAAGGTGAACGGTGGCTTGGTGGAGCATTTGTGCAGATAGACAAATTGGTGCTGTGGTGTTCCAATGGGTCTGCCTATTTGCATCAGTTGCCAAGAAGGTAGGCATTCATTAGCAGCGCATTTCCTAGCCAACTTATTTCTTGTTATGTGTAGTCGCTTAACGGGAAAAGCAGTTGAGTAAGAAGACGCTTGTTTATGAATGAGCGGTACAATCAGCTGTCGTGCGTTTACAGAGCAGTTGCTGGCAGCCAAAGTGCTGCTGATTTGGCAAAGCTGGAAGATCCTTTCTTGTGTTGTAAGCTACAGTCTAATGGCAAAGATGCAGAAGTAAGTTCAAAATGTTGTTTCCAGTTGCGCAATGATCATAATTTTAGTTTCTCCCTATTGTCTCGTGCTTCTACTTCGTCACGAAGTTTGGCGTAGATGAAGTAGCTTTGCTAATTCGGGGCGACGCGGACGGTTGCTTGACAGTTTGGACATTGCCTACGCTTTCAGATGATGCCATTTCTTCTGTTATTCAAAAGTCAATATCCCCATTAGGTGAGCGTACCGTGGTTTTTATTTTTTAACATAGAAGTACTTGTATAGTAACTTGAAAATCGGGTGTTTCTTCTTAAAGAGGGAACTTATTATTGTAGACTGTTTGCACTGCTTGCTTGCTGTTGTGAGTACAAGTATTAACCATTTCCTTGTTGTTTTCTTCTTGTTGTTTGCGGTATTGATATGGTTTACTTTTTTATTTAAACAGCGAATAATTGCAGCGGACCGTTTGGAGCTAATCCGCTCCGTCTTCAGCGTCGTAATGTACGCGAGTGTTTCCGTCAGGGACCCGTCCAGAATTTTCGAGTTTGCTGCACTTGTCCTTCGAATTATACTAATTGTAATTCTACGTATGCTAAGCATATAATTGTGAATAATTATACTGATCATAGAGTTGCACTAATTTCTAAGATTTAATGAGCATCAACCAGATCAAAGCATGCACAAGAAAGAATGCAAAGTAATGGGAGTGTTCGAAATTGAGGAAGACCACCGAAATTAAGTGCCTGCATAGCAATGGTAAAGTTAATTTAAACTTCAGCACTAGCAGAGCATGCTGGTCAATGCAAACAGGATCTTCATGCAATCAGGTTACGCAAAGAAAACCATCATATATACAGAAAAATTGAAGAAGCATTATACATACGGCACAACAATTGCTTAAGCGAAGACAAAGGTATGTCAGTCTTATATGTGGGTGAGTTTAATTCGAAAGGCAAAGTGTTGTGAACTTGAAATTCTGGGCAGGTTCCTAACGGAATCACTCGCAAACACAACCCGTGTTAACGTGCCAAAACTGAAGTAATCATCGGACACAGGGCAGTCTACAACGTGCTTCACAAAAGCTGTTATCCTGCACTCCTCCATTATACCACGTGGTCCTCTCGTTTGAGGCCTGTCCCTAGTAGTGTGAATATCGCCATTAAGTCTCCTTTGGGCATTCGATACCTCCTGATGCCCGCTAAATGCTGTCTTACACGATATTCGATAGTGCGACCAGTTTCCCCGACGTAAGACGCCCCACAGCCACACCGCATGTGGTACACAGTACCCGGTCTGTCCCCTATGGGAATCCTGGTTGTTTCCGATTTGAGAATAGATTTAAAGTTGAGAAAATCTTTGAAAAATGTCTTGACACCGGGTTGTTTCGTAAACCGGTGTATAAGGTCACTAATTACAGGATAGTATGGTAAGACCATTGTTATGATTCTGTCTGTGATTTCCCTCCTGTCGTCCTCCCTGTTTCTCCATTTTCTTAACCTCTGTTTCATGCAATCGATGGTTAAACCTCCAGGATAGTCATTTAGGAGCATGGTCTTGTATATATGATCTAACTCTTCTTATTATGGAAGTTTACGGTGTATGTATCCTGTTTATTCTTCGAACAAATCGAATATCAACGTAGCTTTCGGAGCTGTCCAGCTCCGCCTTCAGCGTCTCGCTGTGTCAGTGATTCCGTTGTGTAATCCTACAGAGCTTTCTAGTTTACAGCATTTTGTTCTTTGGATTAAACTCGTCCAAATGTCACTTACAAGCATACGCTTGTCTTCGTTTAAACAACGGTTATGCTTGATGTATATTGCTTCAACGGTTATGCTTGATGTATATTGCTTCTTTGATTTTCCTTCGCGTGTGCTGATTCTCTTTACATAACCTGACCGCATTGAAACCTTGTCTACATACAGCGGCGTGTTCTACTGCCGCTGACTTTTGTATTAACTCTTCCATCACAATGAGGTCATCTACTTTCGGTGGTCTTACTCTCCTGCGAACATTTCCATTCTGAGCTCTTTCTTCTGCATTTCTATATCTCGTAATGTTTGAAAGGTGTTCATTGAACCAATCCATTAGTGTGCGTCCAGTTTCACCTATGTAGTTGGCGGAGCAACCACATAGTAGCCTGTAAACGTACGTGTTGTCCATTTCATGAGGGGAACTCTGTCGTTTCTAAGTATAGCTGTGAGATTTGGTAAGGATTTGAAGAATACCCGGAAACCTAAATTCCTTGTCACAGCTGTTATCTTATCACTGAGCCCGCGAAAATACGGTATCGTAATAGTGGGAAACGTCATTTCCAGTGTTTGTGAATCCATGTTAACCTCCCTTGTCCTTTCAACGAGTTTCTTTCTTATGAGTAAACCAACCATCTCTTGGGTAGCCATTATAATATGAGATTCTCCTGATATTCTTTAGTTCTCTGTTCAAATAAGCATCATCACATAGATTTATAGCCCTTTGTATCGTACCGTTGGCTATACCTGTAAAAACTGCTCTGAGATGGTTAGAGTTGTAACGCAAATATAGGTCAGAGTTCTTAGGTTTTCTGTATGCTGTGGTCATGAATTCATGGTCTTTTCTAATAATTCTCATGGCAAGGAAAGGTATTTCATTGTTGATTTCAGCCTCCATTGTGAACGTGATAACGTCTGGAAATAGGCTGTTCAGGTGGTTTAGGAAGGCCATTTCTTTTCCTTTCTCTATCACGGCAAAAATATCATCTACGTATCTCTTAAAGAGCCTTGGGTAAAAATCAAATCCTTACCAAATCTCAGAGCTATACTTAGAAACGACAAACAGTTCCCCTCAAGAAATGGACAACGGTTGCGTTTGCAGGCTAGTATGTGGTTGCTCTGCCAACTACATATGTGAAACTGGACGCACACTAATGGATAGGTTCAATGAACACCTTTCAAACATTACGAGACAGAAATGCAGAAGAAAGAGCTCAGAATGGAAATGTTCGCAGTTGGGGAAGACCACCGAAAATAGATGCCTGCACTGTGATGGAAGAGTTAATACAAAAGTCAGCAGTAGTAGAACACGTCGCTTTATGTAGACAAGGTTTCAACGCGGTCAGGTTATGTAAAGAGAATCACCACATGCGCAGGAAAATCAAAGAAGTAATGTACATCAAGCATAACCGTTGTTTAAACAAAGACAAGGGTATGCTTGTGAGTGACACTTGGACGAGTTTAATTCAAGGAACAAAATGCTGTAAACTAGGAAGCTCTGTAGGATTACACAACGGAATCACTGACACAGCGAGACGCTGAAGGCGGAGCTGGACAGCTCCGAAAGCTACGTTGATATTCGATTTGGTCGAAGAATAAACAGGATACATACGCCGTAAACTTCCATAATAAGAAGAGTTAGATCACATATACAAGACCACGCTCCTAAATGACTACCCTGGAGGTTTAACCATCGATTGCATGAAACAGAGGTTCAGGAAATGGAGAAACAGGGAGGACGACAGGAGGGAAATCACAGATAGAAATCTAACAATGGTCTTCTTCTCCTCCTCTTTACCTGTCGCCTGTTTATGAAGAAAAAGCTTTATTGGGTACTTACCCAAACGACGTTGCTTTCGGGAGAAACGACTCCCGTCTTCAGCGTCAAGTGAGATTCTCACTTGACGCTGAAGGCGGGAGTCGTTTCTCCCGCAAGCTACGTCGTTTGGGTAAGTACCCAATAAAGCTTTTTCTTCATAAACAGGCGACACGTAAAGAAGAGGAGAAGAAAACATTAGACCCGAGCCTGTACGAAGCCACGTTTTCCAAAATAACAATGTTCTTACCATACTATCCTGGAATTAGTGACCTCATGCACCGGTTTACGAGAGAACTCGGTGTCAAGGCATTTTTCAAAGGTTTTCTCAACCTTAGATCTATTCTCAGATCGGAAACAAACAGGATTCCCATAGGCGAGAGACCGGTTACGGTGTACCACATGCGGTGTGGCTGTGGGGCGTCTTACGTTGGGGAAACTGGTCTCACTACCGAATATCATGTAGGACAGCATTTAGCGGGCATCAGGAAGTATCGAAATGCCCAACGGAGGGAGACTTAATGGCGAGATTCACACTACTAGTGACAGGCCTCAAACGAGAGGGCCACGTGTTATAATGGAGGAGTGCAGGAGAACACCAGCTTTTGCAGAGCACGTTGTAGACTGCCCTGTGTCCGACGATCAGTTCAGTTTTGGCACATTAACACGGGAGGACAATTTCATAATAAGGAAAGTCAAAGAAGCTGAAAACTGGATGTCTTCTAACGGGTCGTAGCATACTGGAAGAGTAACTTACGGTGTGCCCGTTGCGGTTAATCTTTCTTGTGTCGAAAATAAACCAAACAAACACGCCCTACCAGCGGATGGATGGGCAGTTATGAAGGAAGATTCGTCGACAACAAGCAAACCTCGTTCGAGGTTTGCTTGTTGTCGACGAATCTTCCTTCATAACTGCCCATCCATCCGCTGGTAGGGCGTGTTTGTTTGGTTTATTTTAGACACAAGAAAGATTAACCGCAACGGGCACACCGTAAGTTACTCTTCCAGTCAAAGAAGCTTTGTTTATTCACAACAATGACAGTATGAACAGGGATTGTGGGACCCAGATTAGTGATATCTGGTCCATAGTGACATTATGAACTAAATGTTGTCAGCTGCTAACCCAAAACGGGTAACTACAACGTATTTAATTTAACTACGGAGATATACACGCAGAAACAGCAAGAAGAATGACTTTTAGAGGCTTAAAGTTTTTTGAGCATTTTTAATGCCTTTGCTTTAAAATTAGGATTTCGCAAAAGGGGGATATGATCTCATGTTTATTATCCAAACCAACGGCTTTAATCCCGTTGAAAACGAGGTACGAAATCACGGAGAGTCTGGCTACACAACAGAGTGCCGTGTAAAAGAACATTTGGCAGGCGTTAAAAGGTATAAGAATGCACAAGGAAGACAGAATGGTAAATTTCGAACTACTAGAGAGAGACCGCAAACGAGAGATCCAAACCTTATAATGGAGGAATGTAGAAAGGCCTCTGCCTTTGTTGAACACGCGGTGGTTTGCCCAATGTTACGGTACCGGTTCAACTACAGCTCGTTAACACGGGAAGAGAATTTCAGACTAAGAAAGATGAAGGAAGCTCTGTTCATTCACAACAACCTATGTTTGAGTAGAGACGGAGGATTCCAAGTCATTGAGATTTGGTCTTTGGTGGCTTTGACTACTAAATGTTGTCAAATTCAAGCTACGAGGTTGGAAATGCAATGTGTTTCGTTGAATCAGGGGGATACAGACCCTCTGATAAGACGAGAGGGTTGAACTAAAAATACGTTATGGTACTTTAATATTAACTGACCTTTCACTTTAAACTGGAAACACCGAATACGACGTTTGGACAACACGACGTCAGAGAGACACGCTGAAGACGGGACAAGGGGAGTCCCGAAAGCTCCGTGATTTCGTACCTCGTTTTTAACTGGATTAAAGCCGTTGGTTTGGCCTTTACTTTATACCGGATACATCTCCTTTGCCGTTGGCTTATTGCAAATTCAGAGTAATACGCTGAAGACGGGACAAGGAGAGTCCCGAAAGCTCCGTGTAGTTATTCTGTATTTTAACGGAATTGAAGCCGTTGGTTTCTGATATTAGACAATTAATCCTGTTACAAACCCAGTATCTGCACTTCCCCGTTGCTTGATAGATCTGAAACTAAACATAAGCTCTCTGCCATGGAGCGGTTGTTTGGCAGAGGAGGCTACAAAATGTCTGCTACTCGTGTGATTCAGAATTAGTCGTATTGCGTCTTCAGCGAATTGATGAAGTAGATTTTCAGGAAATCCGGTATGGAGGGAATACGATTTCGTAAATATCCCTATTCGCAATAACAATGAGTGTTCAAACGCCCGTCAAAAGGAATTTACTTTTCAAGAGCATCGCTTGTTTTGCAGTTTGTGACCTTTTAAAATGAGTGTTGATCGTCTGAATCGTATCTTCTCTTTCGGTTGACATTTCTTTTGATACCTTTATTTTATAGCAGCAGTAGTATTAAACGATGGGTTGTCTTCTAATGGGACCGTAGTTCTTCATACTTTCTTTATGATGGCAATTCTTGGGCCGTTCGTCTGCGTTCTCTATAAATAGTACTAACGCCCTACCAACGGATGGATGGGCAAGCTATTAGAGAGAAGCATTGACACTTATCGAAGCTTTTAGAACCCTCTTGTTCCATCTTCAGCGATTTAAATCCGATTACATTCCTATCGCTGAAGACGGAACAAGAGGGTTCCGGAAGCTCCGATAAGTGTTATTGCTTCTCTTTGAAGATGAGGTGCATGGTAACCGGCCGTTCGTTTGGTATGTGGGATGGTTGCCACGGTGATCCCGTTGTAATCACGTTACATTGCTTCTGCAATTACCAAGAAAGGAACCTCACCAGTCGCGGGTAGGTTGATTTATTGGTGAAAAAACGAGATACAGTAACGTACGATTGTTCGGAGGTTTCGGGACGCTCTAGTCCCGTCGTCAGCGAGTGGAAAGAGTTTTTCACCAATAAATCAACCCACCCGCGACTGGTGAGGTTCCTTTCTTGGTAATTACAGAAGCACTGCAACGTGGTCACAACGGGTTCACCGTGGCAACCATCCGATTATTGCTTTCCCTCTATAACTTGCCCATCCATCCGTTGGTAGGGCGTTAGTACTATTTATAGAGAATGCAGACGAACTTGCCAAGAATTCCCATAATAAAGAAAGTATGAAGCATTAGTATTAGCTGTTAATATGCTGAGTTGTCTGTTTGACGTAGTAGTCATTCCATACTAACGTTTCCTTTTGATCAAGAAATGCTCGCTAAAACAGGGTTGAATTGGTCGTGTGCATCTGTCAGTTTACCATTAATAGGATTATAATCGTTTCGTTCTTCGCTTCGACACTGTTTTCGTTATTTCATTCAGCATTTCCATTAAGGCTTTTTTAGCAAATGGGTAAGTCTGGTCGTAAAAATTGCCTGAAGTTGACTTAGTAATACCGTTTTGTTAATGTTTTCCAGGTTTCTAGTCTAGTTTAACATTTAATATATTGTGTTTCTATTTGTCTTTAATTGAATAAACACGGCAAACAACCCGTGGTTGAATAAGCTTGTAATAGTAAACCGGGGCTTTCGAGGACAACTCGCGTTCTCGTCCTAAGCGTAATCACAAAGATTTCCTTTGGTTCTTATAACGTATGTATTCTTTCACATGTTATAAGAACCCAAGGAAATCTTTGTATTACACTGAAGACGAGAACGCGAGTAGTTCTCGAAAGCTCCGGTTTACTATCACAAGTTTATTCAGCCGCGGGTTGTTTGCCGTGTTTATTCAATTAAAGACATGAGATCTTACCCCGTGTTTAGAAACCCTTTGTTTTATTATGTTAAAGAACGGCAGAATAACCTGTTAATGAAATTTTCTTTGTTGAATAGCAGAGCTGTCGGTACCTACCTTGGTCCCGTTCTCAGCGTCAGAAATGAACCGTCAGCGTTCATTTCTGACGCTGTGGACGGGAGTCGGTTCTCCCGAAAGCTACGTCGTGTTTGGGTAAGTTACCCAAATAAAAATTCTTTCCTCACAGGCGGCGCGTAAAGAAGAAGGAAGTAATGAGATTACTTCGGCTATTTTTGAAACAGTTGTCAGATTTCGTTTACAGTTGTTGAGCGAGTCTGTAATCATGAAGTGAAGACCAAGCTGCACGTAGGCTGGGTAGTTTATCAGTAGTGTTTACACTAAAAGGAGCAATTATGATTCCGCAAACTGAGTTCCGAATTTTTTATACTGCACTAATTAGGTGATTGTGTAGTATTGCTGATTGCCCACGGCCTTACCGCTGAAGACACGACGCGGAAGGTTTCGGAAGCTGCAATTTAAAAATAAACAAACAAAAAGAGGTGCTAAATCGCATTACGGGTAAGCAATATATTAATACACGCTTACAAAATATCGAACTTTCTCAGCGATCTTTATTTGTTGCTTTTCATTCTTAAAGTTTTGCCTTTGCAGTTCTCAGCCCAGTGGTCATAAGTAGTCTTGCCAGTTACTGGAAAGACTTGTTACACGTTCCTACAGGGATGCTTGGCCCAGTGGTACGTAGATTGTCACTGGAATTTAGTCCTTGCGGCTCAGAAGCCATATTTTAGTTTAGCTCGATTTCTCATAAGTAGTTTAAACTCTTGTACTTCGTTATAAGAATTGTTCTTTCGTTTCTAAATTGAAGGTGTTGTCTCCTGTTTCGCTATTCAGATGACACTGTTGACAAAGAGATAGCTCGAGTCGTTCGAACAAATTTATGCGTTCAGCAACGCCTGTTTGTGCTAACCTGCAAATCACAAGCTTATTGAAGAAGTCCTGCTGAAGTAAAGCTGTTTTAGCTAGGCGAAGAATCCTGTCGGCTTTTTATAAAATTACTATATTTACTTTTTAGAAGTTTACTTCATAGTGCTAATGTTCCCTTATGCTGAATAATACCAACCGAAGGGCCAAAAGGTTTTGTTTTGCATAGTTTCTTTACTATTAGTGTAAACATTTAGTCGTTATTGTAGGACATGCTAAATATAACATATTTATTGTAAGCTATTTCCATTTGCTGATTGATTTCTTCAAAGTGCGTTTGCGTTGTTTCTAAGTTGCTTATCAAGCGTTTGATGCAAATTTTTATGGATTATGCTTATCCTCGTTTTTGACCGCATTACTACATCGTAATTTTAGCAGTCGCAGTGTAATGGAGAAAAGTCCATTGTAACTTGTACGTTGTTTATGCGCAGTGCAATGAAGATAGCGTTTGGACGCAGTGATGGGAGTCTTGTCATAGCACCTGCGACAGTTGTACTGCGAAAACAGTTTTTTCGTGCAGGCTTACGAAGTATGATAGCTATTTCCTTATTCATTTCGGCGATTAGAAGCTCAATTGTAGGTGAAGCGCATCCGTATCGTGTCTTGCAGGGACATGAAGGTGCTGTTACTTGTTTACTTTATCCGTATCAAGAAAATTGCCGCTACGACCCAGCTCATCTGGTATCCGGTGGTGAAGACTTTAGCGTATTACTGTGGGACTTGAAATCTGCAGTCATCATTCATCGATTCTGCGTGCAAGCAGGGCCGATTGAAAGGTTACTCGTTCCGCCGGGTGACTGCAACGTAAGTCAATTCCTTGAACTTGTGATGCAAAATGATAAGCCGTCTTTATTTCAGGCAAAAGTGCAACAGTCCGTGTGCAGCATAGCCTCTGATCATTCTGTTGCGCTACTAAACCTAAAGGACCTCCGACTTTGTCTCTTAGCCAGTAAACATTTGTTTCCAGTAAAATCAGTTCATTGGCGTCCCGCGGACGATTTCATATTGATTAGCTGTGCCGATGGATCCTTGTACGTATGGCAGATGGAAACAGGTATCTTTTAATTGTATCTGTTTATATTGGCACAGCAATTTCTTAGGGCTCCTTGATCGAATTCTAACTGGAACATTAGCTGAAGAAGTATTGCTTGCAAACAGTGAAATGGAAGGTTTCGTGAAAGCGACAGACGGAACATTTTCTGCCCTTTCGACCCAACTGTTTCAGTCGTTCAGTTATGGAAATAATACTGCCGTACGTATTTTCATCTTGGTTATGTTGAAAGACGGTTTTTTGCTTTCAGACAAAGGAGATAATTGAAAAACTTCAGAATAGTTTGTCAAAAGACCAGACCGTTCCATTGAGAATGAGCATGGCTCCGCCTCTTAGCGTGTTACCAATTATAGCCAACGGTGTAGTTGACACTCACGTGGTGTTTTTTAATATGGAGTCTTTGATAAGTATGCTTTCTTACTTGGATCGCTTTGTCATTTGTGTTGCATGATCAGATTTGTTTCAGCTAATTGGTCTTAATGACTTTTTGTGTAGTTAGATAGCTGTCGAGGTACGAGAATATACTAACGCGTATGGCATTAGCTGTTATTTATCGACACCCCATTTATCTGGTAACAGGTTTATGATGCTTTTTGTATAATAATGTTATGACAGTACGTATTCATCATAATTAAATGAGATAAACCTACTTTTTGTGAATGTCAGTAGTTTCTTTTATGGAAGGAGGCCAACTGCCTACAGTTAAATTAGTAATAACTGTTGACAAATACAATGGTGCACTGTAAGCGCTGCTAACGGAGAAATCACGTGCAAACAGGTTGCATCCACCGGCACGGTCGAAGTCTTGCTTCTTGAATAAAACGTCTGCGAAAACTTGGTCAAATAATGCGCTCACTTAAAATAGTCGAAGAAGTATCAGCATATGTATACGTGTGAAAGATTTGACATTAAATTGTGGAATAAAGAAGAATAAAGTTTGCATTTTTCTCATAATTGAACGCTTGTACTTCAGGAGTTTACGTCATCTGTTTCCAAAGTGTGTGCACATGTCTTTAATGTTTATTGTTTGTTTTAGTATGTCTGCTGATTGTGGAGCATGGAGTTCTTCATACTGAAGCCGCTGAAAAACAGCAACAAGCACTAGACGTCGGATCAAGAGCACAACGCGCTGAAAGCTTTGTAATGGCAGAGAAAGGAAATATTTGCGTTGAGATTGCCCAACTACTGCTATCATTACTTTACCGTTGGGGTTGTAATGCTGAGATGGATGAGCTCTGCAAGAAGAAACTTGGCTTAATGCAGCCTGATGGTCCCATATCGTATGGTTTTGTTTCTGCCAATCGACACGTCTCTTTAGCCTTGCCTGATTCTGCGAAGGATGCTCGAGATCAAGTGACTTCATCGTTGACTGCTTGGTTGAGTTCAAGTCTAATTACACACCACCTGTTGGCAATTGCCTCGCTATCCACAACTCTTATGTCAATGACGTATATGTCCTTTATACCTGAATTGATCAGCCGTCGGAAGCTACTCAAGTAGGAATGCGTATCTATGCCATGCTGTAGTTTTTTCTGTTGATAAGATGGTGGATTTCCTTTAGAAAAGCTTTATTAAGGATGCAAAAATATTACGCGCCTTTCGAAAAGATCTTGTTCCGTCTGAATGCTGAAAAAGGAACAAAATTGTTTCGAAAGTTCCGTTTTCTGTCTTTCCATTTTGTTAGTTTTCCTGAACATGAGGCCGCTGTCATATTAACGCGAAAGTTCGATGCACTGCTAGAATGGAACCTGTTATGTGTATTCTTTTATAAATATATTTTTGCCTTTTCTGTTTTTTGCTCGTCTATAGTATAACTTTTCTGGGATCTGGTATGCTGCGCGCCCCCCTTCGTACTGTAGCATGGCGTCATGTTAGGAAAATCAGGTACTGAGACGGCAGTTCCGTGACGTCACGGTTCGCTAAACGAAGCGACGTCAGCACCGCTGTCTTGTGCTGAGTGCGTGTACTCCTCGCTAGCGTTGCCTCAGCAGACTGTTTTTTGCGATGATTTTCGAAATTTAAGAGTGCAGGTGTCTTAGCTTTCTTAAACATTCATGTCTGAACGCGCAACGCTTTTACCGCAATTACCACATCCGGGGAACCTGAAGTATCCGGGCGTAGAGTTTATCCCATATGGCAAGTGGCGGACATGCTGCATCGCGTCCAAACTAATCTTGGGCAACTGCAAGAGGCTTCGCTTTTACCGCAACAGAGGGTGCAGCTCATCAGAGCTCACCTAATCAATCTCCAGGCTGCTATTCACCTTTTCCGACAACAACCCAACTTCAAAGTGGTGGTATTCCGGCTTTCCCGTTTTTGATGATACCTGTAATAAAACCGCAAATGCCCTACCAGCGGATGGATGGGCGATTGTTAGAGATATCACAGGTCAAGAACACACTTTTTCTCGAAGCTTTCGGAACGCCCTGGTTCCGTCGTCAGCGTTTTTTCAAGTGGAATGGCCCTGCATGTGAAAACGGTTCTGTGGGCATTTATGCGCTAAATAGCATCATTCAGCTGATCATTCCAGTTCGTTTTCTACATTAATGCAAGTCACTGTTTTGTCTCCTGCATTATGTGTCATGACGGAATGTTGGGCTTGATCCTGTTGGTAGTCGAAAACGTGTCTGAAAGTATATCGAAAGCAACGCCTTACCAGCGAATGGATAGGCAGTAATTAGGGAAATATTTCAGAACACTCTAACCTTCGTAGCTCTCGGAACTACCTTGCTCCGTCTTCAGCGAATGGTAATGGTGGCGTTTATTCTGAAGTTGGAGTATTTATAGGCTGAGGAGAGGGGTCACCTGGTATTGTACAACATTTGGTTTTACTGATGAGTGCATTCCATATGTCGCTGCCCTCTGTTCTTCTATCGCGATTCAAGCAGTTGTTATTGGGAATGAAGAGGGCCTCCTTTATTTGCCTGAGACGGAAAACGCTCTGACAACAAATTATTTTCGGTCGCAGGTCATGTGAGCATTGAGAGGAATGCTCCACGACCGCGGAGGCTTTCTTGGCGTCATCCATGATTTTTCTTGAATCAGGTGTTTGTGATCGGCCTCGTTGTTCGGTCTGAATTCCATTGAGTCTTTGTTCTGCGTTCTTCTACCTGATTAACGCTGCCAGGTGCTCATGGAACATGTGAAATAAACTGTTGCCCGTTTCCCCTTTGTAGGAGGCGTGGTAACTACACTTAATTTCATAAACGATTCCGGGCCTTTTTTCGGAGGGAACTTTGATCTTATCGTTCCTTGTAATAGTCCGCTAATTCTGTGAAGATTCGAAGTAAACTCGGAAGTGGTTTAGGCGGCCTAGCTGTTGTATGTGCTCGCCTATATCGTGATAATAAGGATGCAAAAATATTACGCGCCTTTCGACAGAGGAGAGCAAGTAATAGCTATTTATTACTGGCTCTCTTCTGTCCGAGTGTACTTCATCATTCCTGGTTTGCTGTAACCTCCTGATGATAGAATCGACCAACGGTTTGTGATTGCCATTCCGTCGGAGTGTGATCACGATGTGATTGATTTCTGTCCTTAAATACTTTGGGTCACAATCGTGATCGCACGGTCTTTCATTCGAGCTTCAATGCCTTTCTTCAACGACAAAAGGTGATGAGAGGTAAAATGGAGGTATCTGTTTGAGTGCGTCGGCTTTCGATACATTCGTTGAAAGCATTCTCCCCTCATTTAAGACTACAATGTCAAGGAAGGGAAGTCAGTTACTTACCTCTTTTTTCATCGTTAATGTGATGACACCAGGGAAGCTGTTGTTAAGATGCTGCAGAAAATCTTCTTTTCTACCTGCTTCCAAGATTGCGAAAATGTGATCTACGTACCGTTTGAAAAGCTTCGGGGTCAGAGGTAATGCCGTACTGTCGAGCTCAACTTCCTCCATGTGTTCCATGAATACCTCAGCCAGGACTGGGGATAAGGGGCTCCCCATTGGTGCTCCACTGGTTTGTGAGTAGAAGCTGTCCTGGAACCTGAAGTAGTTTCCTTATTGCATACAAAAGGAGACTAGCTTAATTATATGAAAGGGGTTTAGTTTTGCTCTATGATGCAACGTGCTGTCATATTCTAGCAAAAGTTGGAGAATGTTAAGTGTGTATGCTACGGGGATACTAGTGAAGAGGACCTTTACGTCATAGCTGACTATAATGTAATTCGGTGTAATGTCGATGTTCTGCAGTGACATGCAGAAATCTTTGAAAATAGGGTTTTTTGTAACGGGGTGTGATCTCATATTCTTGTTAGAAGCACGGCTTTCACTCGTTAGTAAACTTTTTTATTTCATCGAAGCTTTCGGTGTCTTACCCTGACAACCATCTTTAGCGAATGTCTAGTTAGTAGCAGCTACAGTCAACTGTATCTTATTTTAAAACGCGTATGTCTACAATTTCGTAAAGCTATAGGTTTAGTTTAAAGTTCCATGTTGATGGGGACAGTTCGAGTGAACAATGTTGACCAAAGGTCACTAATTCCCGTGCCTTCATCTCTATTTATGCACGAGCAGTGTTGTATATAAATAGCTTCCTTCAATTTTGTAATCCGGAAATATGTTTCTTGTTCCAATTTGGTTACTTCGAAACTGTCATCCGGGTGCGAGCACGAAACAACATGCTCTACCACTGCCGATGCTTTCTTACATTGTTCCATAGCCAATTCCGGGTTATTGTATTGCGGCCGTCCTCTCCCAGGGTTGTCTTCACCCCTACTCCTTTGTGCCATCCGATTCCTCTTGATTAAGGCCATATGCTGCTTAAAACGGTGTTCTATTGTATGTGCCGTTTCGCCTATATTGACACTTCCACAACCACATTTGATTTAGTAAACAGCTCCTGGTGTCGAGTCACTTGGGGTGTTTTGCTTATCAGAACGTAGAATACTTCTTAAGCTCATGTGGCTATTAAAAACCACCTTAACCCCAATTAACTTTGCAATCTCTTGCATTTTTTCACCCACACCAGGGTAGTACGGAATGATCAGTCTAGTGTCAGTCTTTTCATGCTGTGTAACGTTTAATTCATTTTTCAACCACTTCTTAAAAATCATATCCTTTATACAGTAGGATGTAAATTTTGGAGGATAATTATTCTCTGAGAGAATCCTCTGAATGTAGCCCAATTCTTCTTCTAAAAATTCCTGACTGCATTTTTTGAGTTCTCTGTCAACCATTCCTAGAATGATAGCTCTCTTTACCTTAATGGAATGGCTTGAAGTGAAATCCAAAAACCTATTCGAATGTGACGGTTTTGTGTAAATCTTTGTTCTTAAACAGTTTTTCTTTACTACGAGGACGTCTAGAAAGGGTAGTTGTCCTTGTGCTTCTTTTTCCATGGTGAAACTTATTGTACCAGGAAAAGACTATTCAAGTGTACAAGTATGTTTTATGTTGTGCCTTTCTTAACTATGGCAAAATTATCATCAACGTATCTCTTAAGAACCTTAGGATTTCGACCTGAGACCCCTGATGTAGAGGTCTTTTCCTCTAAGTGTTCCATGAATATATCCGAAAATACCGGGGAAAGAGGACTCCCCATAGGTGCTCCCTTTGTTTGTGAGAAGTAAAATCCGTTCCATTGAAATTGGTTACCCTTCTCCATGCAGTATTTAACCAGCTGAGTGATGTGGTGTGATTTTAGTTTTGTTCTTTCATTCAGAGTAGGATCTAATGATAACAGTTTCGTAATAACGTTGTACGTGTAGTCAAGTGGTATGCTCTTAAAGAGTTTTTTTCACGTCATAGCTTACCAAAACATCTTCTTCGTCCATTTTTATGGCTTTGATTTCATTTTTATGAGAAATAAGAAAAGATACGGTATCCTTGTTCAACAAGCTTTAATTGGCGAAGCTTTCGAAACGTACGTGTTCCGTCATCAGCGCGATTCAAGACTTTGAATCGCGCTGATGACGGAACACGTACGTTCCGAAAGCTTCGCCAATTAAAGCTTGTTGAACAAGGATACAGTATCTTTTCTTATTTCTCATAAGTATGAGACACCTGGTTACTAATTCCTCTTGCTTTTGATTTCATGTACGAAAGGTAGTGAATTTTTTGTATGGTAGATTTTCTTCCCAGTCAACGGTTTCAAGATTTCTGCCAGTGACCTGCACAGCTGCCTTGTCACACTTCTGTTGCTTGAAATCACTGGTCGTAGAGGAACATTTTCTTTATGTATCTTTGATAAGCAGAACATTTGCAGGCATTCAAATTTGGATTTAAACTTGAGCCGCTTAATAAGAATGTGCAATTTTTCCTCCTTTGTGTCCTCCCATATATTCAATAGTTTTTATGTTATACCTGTCCTAACATTCTCTGTTGGGTCTTTATCAAGTTTAGCATACGTTCCAGATTGTAAAAGTTCTTCCACCTTGTTGTAAGTTTCTCTATCTATTAAAACGACTCTAGGAACATTTATGTTGGCATGGATGAAGACAACCCTAGGAGAGGTCGGCCACTAAGCAATAACCCGGAATTGGCTATGGAACTATGTAAGAAAGCATCGGCGGTGGTAGAGCATCTTGTTTCGTGCTCGCATCTGGATGACATTTGGAAGTAACCAAATTGGAACAAGAGAGGGATTTCCGGATTACAAAATTGAAGGAAGCTATTTATATCCAACACTGCTCGCGCATAAATAGAGATGGAAGCGCGGGAATTATTGTCCTTTGGTCAACATTGTTCACTCGAACTGTCCCCATCAGCATGGGACTTTAAACGAAACCTGTAGCTTTACGAAATTGTAGACACATACATGCGCGTTTTAAAATAAGATACCGTTGATAAGATACCGATACTAACTAGACATTCGCTGAAGACGGTTGTCAAGGTAAGACACCGAAAGCTTCGATGAAATAAAAAAGCTTTACTAGCAGGTGAAAACTGTGTTTCTAACAAGAATATGCAGAAATCTTTGTGATTGGTGGCATGTGAGGTTCAGTTACCTGTGAGCGGTTGAATATTAGACTTTAAATATGTGCAGAGGGCAGACGTGACCGAATTCATGCTTCAAATTACTGGTCTCAATGGAGCACCTGGTTTATGGATCTTTGGAAGTCCGTACATTTCAGGGCACCTGGAATTTCCAGTGAAATACGGTTTTCGGCTGATGTTACTAAGTGCTTGGTCTTTGGTCTCCTCCATCAGGCACTTCATTATTCTTAATGCCTCTTTTCTGGCTTGCAAGTAGGGTTAAGGACCAAGGGTCTGTAGACCCCGCTGCTGAAAAGGGAAGAGATCTTGTCTACGTAGTCCGTTTGTTCCAGGCGAACCATCGCGTTTCCCTTGACAGCTTTCGTGATGACTACCTCTAAGGCTCTTTTGTCTTTTTATTGCACCTTGTTCGAGCCTGTTGATATTGGGATGTGTTTCCCTAAGGTACAATAATGAGCTGCAGATCGCTCTTTTGATTTCTGCCGCTTTCATAGGGTCCAGTTTAGATAAACTGTGCTCAACCGATGGGATGATATTCGACATCGGTGGAGCCTTCAGTGTAGGGACAAAATGTAGCCCTTTAGGCAAAACGCACTGCTTGACCGATGTCATCGTAGTCGAGCTCAAGTTCACAACTACTTTGTTCAAGTCTAGTGTGGAAAGCACCCCTCTGTTGTGCGCGATTTTGTGAGCGTCCAAGACAATTCACTGTAGAGATTATCTAATTTCTTACGCAATGGCCCACTCCGCTGTATCTTAATCTTCTCACGCGAGTTGTATAAGTGGGCTTGTAAGTGAGATCAGCTGGTTTCGTCGACAGTACTTGATAAAGCAGCCGTGAAATCCCGCTTTTTGGAACTGAGGAGGGCTATCTCTGCGATGTTCTCTGATGGTGGAAGGGAGCAAAAAGAAGCCCGTAACTTCCAAGATCCTTTTGGATGATTGGCCGCGCGCGTGGTTCCACTTTAGGCGGAAGCAGGTCGTTTTGGCTAAAGCCTAAGCCGTACATTCCATCGTGATACATAGATGACCCATTGCAGGGCACCTCATTTGCAACTCCTGCTTTATGACTATATTGAAATGTACCTTTTACAATTATGTCATATTTTGCTCCCATTTTTTCTAGAATTGAACATTAGGCTTTTCGTAACGGTGTAATAAAAGTTGATGTAACTGTATGACTTGCACCGGTTTTGTAAACAGTGCAAGCGGTACTGTTACACGTTGTTTTGTTTGTATGGAGTGCATGATTGAGAGTAATAGCCATTATAGTTATTTTGCGTGTAAAAGGCTTTCCAGTTAATTCATTTTGTCATTAACATCTTCCGTCAAGAAAACCTCGACAATCGCACTGTTTTTATTTAAACGTCAATGTTCGTTACATTTCATGACAGCCTTCAGGTTAAATTTAATTCTTCCTGTTACATTTAATTTTAATAAATTATTAATAGCTTTATTGGAACCTAGTTGGTCGAGGGTAGCTTTCAGAGCGAGCCTTCTTCGTCGTCAGCGATCCAGTGCGTGTTATGAACAGACGACTAACTCGCTGACGTGAGCTCGCTAGTCCATAACAATTTGTTCGTCCTGATAAGCTGCACAGGCGTTGCGCGCCCTCATATTATTACTGTTTGTTTAGCAAACGTGCGTACATGTCTTAAGTTTCTTTGCTGATCCTGCGTGTGTAGTGTCTTTCTTTGCATAACCTAATTGCAATTAGATTTTGCCTACGTTGACCACATAATCTATTACTGTCGATGCTAAGGCTGAATTGCCTGCTGTAGTCTTTGGTTCTAGGTTTCGAAGTCGTTTTCCTCTGCAACTGTTACGTTTTGGCCTCTCTTTTGCATTCTTCTTGTGAAATTAGGTAATGTCAGAGAGATGTGCTTTATGCTAGATCTTCAATGTGCACCAAGCGTAGTGTATCAGTGTATCAACAATTATTTTTATTGTGCGATACTGAGTTCGGAAATTACTCTTATTGTGTCGTTATTCATGTGGTAACGAGTGTGGATGCATTTTGAAGTCTATTAATGTTGTCAAAAAATTTGCAATCACGAACCGAAGTCATAGATTCATTTACTTTAAAGAAGTAACATTTGAAGTGTAATAACGTGTGAGTGAACGCGCGATTTTCAGGATCATTTGCTTTTGCACTGAATAACGGATTGCTTGTAAAAGGTTGTGGCATGGTGATAAAAAATGGATTGTAATTTGTTGGCGTGACGTACTGAGTCTGCATTTCCAAAATCCGCACATTCCAGCTATGTTGTCTATCCTCACCTGGTTTTATTCATCCGCCAGGAAAAACTAGTCTTCCCCTATCGCTGACGATGGAAATAGGCTATTCTGAGAGCTTTGACTCGTATCTTGCTGTCTGTTCTGCCAGTAAAACCTGCCCTCCCATACTCTTTTGTAAAAGTACTTACAAACTCAGTACGTCGCCCTAGTGGGTAACATTCTGTTCTGGAAAGATTTTCATTAGTTGAATTTGTATTAATGACTTTCTGATTTCATTGTCGGCGATTCGAAGGCTTGAAATCCTATCCGCGCAAGCGATGTTGACAAGTGGACAGCGGAAAGAACCATTGCTGTGCCAGTTATACAAGCAGTTGATAGGGCTATTGGAATTTTAAATGTTAAAATATTTCTTCTTAAAACGAAACTGAATTTATGGTATAGGGTGGTACTTGTCTCTTTTAGATCAAGCTGGGAAGGAGAGGACATTGGATCACTTGCAGAACAACAGCAGTGCGCTGTCGATGGGCAGTCTGAAAAACTCAAAAATAGCAGGCCAAATTTGATGCAGCAGCTTCTTTCCGAACAAGCAGAAATAAGGAATCTTTGGCGACGTGTTCGTTGTGTCCACGAACAGGCTTGCATTGAAATGCTGGCCAGTCGTGGTTTCGTAGGACTCGATGTAGAACTACTGGCAATGCGATGGCAAGATAGATGCTCTCAATCTCGCGAAGCTGCGCAAGGGTTGTTGATTGTGGAATTGAATCGTCTTGGAAGTTTGGGTCGACAGGAATTGGTCCGAAAATGGGCACCTTTCTTGCCCGTTGTCGTTGAACCATCAGTTAGCTTGTTTGGTCCATCCCTGTTTACCACTCAGGCATGTAATGCTTGTGGCGTATCACCTGCAGATGATAAGATGCGAAAGAATGTTGGTCAAACGAGTGATGTTGCCTCTGGCGCTGGTTAGTCTGTTTCATTGTTTAGCTATCTTTCTAAGTATTAACAATTAGATGCAAATATGGGAGCAAAGTCTACGTCTGTTCACTTAATGCAAATGAGAAGAAAGCAAGAAATAGCAACTGTCTTACTTGGTATCGTTGGTTCATCTTTTAACAATGACTTGGTGAGTGCTCCAATTCTGGCTGATCAACCATCAGGAGAGGTTTTACCTAAGGACACTTCAATTCCTTTCGTTACTTGTAAGTTGATTGCCTGCTGTTTGTCAGTTGCTGTTTTGGAATTGCCAAGTCTAGGCCAGTCGTTATTTGAATGTGTCGTTCACCCGCCTAACGACGCACTACCGTTGTACAGCCCTCTTCGTCGTTCATGTATTGACCTCCTTGGACAAGGTTTTGTCACATGGCAGCCTTACCTTGATATTAGCAAGCTAGTTGTACCGTTGCTGATGATGTGCGCTGGAATGGAACAGACATATCCCTCCGGCCGCAATCATTTCCCGCATAGTGCTGCGGCTGAAACTTCAAGAGTCGCTTTATCAGCTCTCTTTCTCGTTTCTCACAGCCGGCCTTCTGCCTTTGTGACTGCATTAAGCAGAGAGGTTTGCTTCCTTTGTATATCTGCAACTTCGCATTTTTCAGCGCACGGTTTTAGGTTGCTCGTTTCTCGTCAATCTCGCAGCACCAAACCTACTACCAGAGCTCGCCTTTACTGCGATCACAAAATGAAATTATTCGTATATTGGATTCGCTATCCAACACACAATTCGACGCGCTGTTGGATGTTATGCCTGCGGTAGGTGCTTGCCATAAATGATTGCAAGTCATTGTTTTGAAGCAATTCTTTAGTTTAGGTAGCGGACATAATAATTCATTGTCTTTCCGTGCAGTTGCTCAAATACAAAACTGTCGGCGAGTTTTGTCCTACTCTGTCAAAGTAAGATTTCCGTTTTACTATCAGTTACGATAATATATCACCGTATATACCGGCGTATATGTCGAGTATATAATTCGAAAAAATAGGCAGCATAATTGGGGGTCTACTTATATGCCGTTACGACAGTACTCAGCATTTTGGTGCTGCAGTTTGTTGTATTATATTGGAAGATTACTATGCAGCTACTAGGAATCTTAAGTCATTTCGGTAGTCGTAATGCTTCTTTTGCGACTTATGTTTGCTAGAAACGTGGGGTACTGTTACTTATTATTGGCACAAATGTACTGTACTGTTAATTACTTTAATTTCATCTTCAGCCGTATATAGTCTCGCATGATTTGACTTATTAAAATTTCTTATTGGCTTATTAGCTATTAAAAACTGCTTAATTGTAAATATGCCCATTGTTGCGCACATTACAATGATAGTTCGTTTGTACATCGTACATTCACTAAAGATATGAACACTTAAGATGAATAATAGCTACACTGAACTAAAATCAAGAGTTCGGCTTACGCCCAAAATAGGCAAATGAAGAAAAATATATGTAGGCAAACATAAATAGGCAAATGTCATTGCCATCCTTGCAATATATATATATATATAACAAAGTTTTCACACGGTATACACCCCGTTCTTGTAAAAAACTTTTACTTGGTAGCTTTACGGTACTGCTCCTGTACCCGTCAACAGGCCACCACAAATTAAGTCCACTGCATAGTCAGCCGACGGTTCAGCAAGCTTATCACAGATAGAACGCTTATCGAATCAGAGCTTTCGGCACTTTCTGGTGCCGTCATCGGTGATGGGAGACTTTGTGTCGGACCACAAACGACGACCAGACTGACGACGGCACCAGAGAGTGCCGAAAGCTCTGATTCGATAAGCGTTCTACCTGTGATACTCTCTAATAACTGCCCATCCATCCGCTGGTAGGGCATGTTTCAGATCTATTACAGATACCATCAAACGCATTGACAGCCGAAAAAGATATCCGAATATATATATGTATATAGGCGTATATATATATATATATATATATATATATATATATATATATATATATATATATATATATATATATATATATATATATATATATATATATATATATATATATATATATATATATATATATATATATAGGGGGTCCTCGGTTAACGTCGTTTCACTTAGCGTCGTTTTCGCTATAACGTCGCTCGTGAACGGGCGAAGAAATACAGTACACACAAAGATTGACAGGTTCGCCCATTTGGCTAGTGTAACTCTGCCCGGCAGTAGCGGTTACCTGTCAGTTTGAAATGAATAGGATCTTTATTATGGTCGATGCGACTGTCCAGCACCCACCAGCTTATGAGGGATGATGCGCCTGGTCAGCGCCTACTCAGTGAATCCCTCTGGCAAAGTCTGACGAGGGGGGCACGGATGTTGCTCACAGACGGCCTCCTCTTCCGGTTAAGTGTTCGCTATAACTTGGACGCGCCCATACCCCTGCGTGGTCACTACGCGTCCGATTCGCTGTCCGCGTATGAAACCGCTTATCATTCGCGTCGATATATGAAAGGAAGAAAAGCCATGCACAGCAGTAGACACTGGATAGGTTATTGCAGCACAGATAAGCATGAAGGTGGGCTATATTGGTAGCCTGTAGTATCAGCACTACTTCAGCTACTCGGAAATACTGAAAACAGAGACGAATAAAACGTATTTATATTTTGCTAATATCTTAAGGTAACGTATTTATAGGTGGTGTAGTCATCGGTGGAATAGCTCCGGAAGTCTCAGTTTTCCTTTGGCACCGCCATCACGCGCTGCGAACGCATCCCCCGCAGCCCATATCAAAATAATAATAAAGACAGTTTCATTTAACGTCGTTTTCGCTTAACGTCACTTCTCCAGGAACGCATCCTGACGTTAAACGAGGACCGTTGTATAGGATACCTATGAATAGGCCAAATAGCATGTATTCTAGGCGCGTATTTCGTCCTGCACCCTTGAATTCCTTCCCGAACGGTTATCATACCTAGTAATCCTT
This sequence comes from Trichuris muris, assembly GCA_000612645.2. NCBI lineage: Eukaryota > Metazoa > Nematoda > Enoplea > Trichinellida > Trichuridae > Trichuris > Trichuris muris. The sequence continues at coordinate 1,186,042 of CBXJ02000361.1, read as the reverse complement.
CCAATCTTGGTACTACGAAATCTAGCTACGAGATAATGACATGAATGAGACTGCACTTGTCCAATGGGGCCAGCCATCAGAGTCCACGCCATTAGATACAAGAAAGGACGAAAGTAAAATGCTCTTTCTTTAAACACCTGGGAATTGCCTTGCTTTAATGAGCTAAGCGATGTACTGGTGCGCGGAATGGGTACAGAGCAGGGGAAATATAAAATACACAGGCGCACTTAAGCAGAAATACTGAACTTCACATGGAGCACATGCACATAGAACAAAACGTCTCCGGCAGAAACGTTTGGCGCATCAGGAATCAGATAATTTATCTACTGCTTGTAGGTGGGTGTAGATCCCCTGGAAACCAGCCACTTGTAGGGTTTCTTGAACTTGTTGGTAGCGAAACTTCTCGCGTTAAAATGTTAGGCTCCGCAGCTGCCGGATCTTTATTTAAAACCATTGTTATAGGGAGCTGTTTCTCCCTTTTGTTCGAAATTGAAGAACAAATTGGCATGGCATAAACTGAAGGACGGGCTGACGTTTACGTGCCTGTGCATATACTATAGTTTACTTATTTACTTCGAAACTGCGTTTTCTGACCAGACGACAGGTGTTCGTTTAAGAGGTGAATTCTGTACGATAATTGTAGACATTTTGCAGCATAGTTCGACGAACCGACCACTCAGGAAACGTCCCCAAAGCTTAGTTCGCACATCAAATAGTTCTCTTGAGTTTCGGCTATGCTGTGAGTGTATTATCCGCTATAATTTTTTGCAACTGAGTCAAACCATTGAATGGGAACAAAATAATCTAATTGTAGTGATGTGGAAGTAAGATGCCAGAATCTGTGAAAACTTGGAAAGTTAGTAGCGAAGAGGAAGGTATGACAATGAGGAAGGTATCACAATCCTGTTGCTGGACAGCACAAATGGCATTTTCCAAAATGGCCAAGCTGTAATTGATGCAGTTTGGTATACGGTCTTTGTCACACCGTCCTTATTGATCTGGTTTGCCTTCTGTTGAGGACAGTCCTTTCCATGCACTGGATACGTTGTCATGGTAGCACGCGTATGAAAATGCATAAGAGCGCTTTCTGGCGGTTTATTTATTCCTGTGGTCCAGATTTTTATCATAATGAAGCAAGCTTGCGCACTTCTTATTGCCGTCAACGCGTCTGTTATAATGGTGCGTATTTTATGTAATGGAGTTGCTTTTCAAGGGAATTACCGCTTTTTAAACGTTGCACGTAAAAAGGGCCATCAATTTTGCTACGGTCTAATATATATGTAATTCTAGAAACTACGTTTCGAGAATTTCTGTGTTTTATTTGCTGACGGTAAATTCTCAATTTGCCACACAATTTAGGTTTCCGATGATTTCGTTTTCTGCTAATACGAGAAGGATTGCTTTTGGGACGAAGTCTGGCACGGTCATTGTTTACGAGCTGAGGGCTGCAAAGTCTCAGGTATGTATCTCGAATGATTTCTTCACCAAATGCTCAATTGTTTGCCTATAATAATAATAATAATAATAATAATAATAATAATATTTCAAAGATGAGTCTGGTAACGGGGTTCAAAAAGTTTCAAAGAGAAATCACGGCATTTCTTCCCGTTCATGTAGTCCTTTTTCACGAAAGTGATGGTAAGGGTTTATTTCATGAAAAAGGCAAAAACAAAAGCATGGCATAGCTTTCGAGCCTAACCTTGGCTCGTCGTCAGCGCAGGTTCTTCGTTGGCCAACCACCAGGTCGGGTCTTACGGAGAAGCTCCTCCGCCTAGCCAAACATCGGTGGGAGGCCTGTCGGATCGAACTTGATCCCTCGAGGCGGATTCCCTCCAAGTTCGGCCAGGCGGTGGAGCAACTGCCTTGTCGTCCGTCCCCAGTGGTGGCTCAACGTACAGTCTGTACGTTGAGCCACCACTGGGGACGGACGACAAGGCAGTTGCTCCACCGCCTGGCCGAACTTGGAGGGAATCCGCCTCGAGGGATCAAGTTCGATCCGACAGGCCTCCCACCGATGTTTGGCTAGGCGGAGGAGCTTCTCCGTAAGACCCGACCTGGTGGTTGGCCAACGAAGAACCTGCGCTGACGACGAGCCAAGGTTAGGCTCGAAAGCTATGCCATGCTTTTGTTTTTGCCTTTTTCATGAAATAAACCCTTACCATCACTTTCGTGAAAAAGGACTACATGAACGGGAAGAAATGCCGTGATTTCTCTTTGGAAAAAAAAATAATGCTCAATTGTTTGCCTATAATAATAATAATAATAATAATAATAATAATAATAATAATAATAATAATAATAATAATAATAATAATAATAATAATAATAATTTGCCTTCCTGCTCCTCCGTGATACGACGAACAGGGGCTAACCAAGAAGAATTAACAAGGGAGAGACAAACAGAAAACGGATTTTAAAAGTCACTTTGCAGTTTAAAACCTCAAGTACTTAGATTTTAAACAAGATTCTTCCTTCACTAAGTTATTATAAGCCAATACTTCCTTTGTACACGCTGATGACGGGACTAGGAAGTGTCCCGAAAGCTACGTGCTATATTGTGTGTCTTTAACGGGATCAAAGCCGTGTGGTTCAAATAAATAATAATAATAATGTTCTTCTTTTCTACTCACATTTATGCAGCACAACTGGAGTCAATTATATAAAGCAGTCAAAAGCAATTTGGAGGAAATAATCATGGTGAAATTGATGATATCGATAAGAATATGTGTTCCGCTAACTGAGGCATCGGGAGCGCTTGTTCTTTGCTGTATGAGACGTTATCTTTATATTAAATCGGTCAGTTGAAGAATCAGTCTTCTTAGCGGTGCTTTCTTTTACACGAACATTGTTCCTGTAGATATTTCAACCGTTTCATTGATGAAGAAGACAGGCTCCATGGTAACAGAAGATTCGGTTGAACTGTTTTTCTACGGATTCTTCCCGTTGTTCTGTGTCTGAAATTAAACGTAACAACGCCCCACCAACGGATGGATTGGTCAGTTCTTAGGTAAAAATTCAGAACAAAAACGCTTTCTCGTCTCGGAGCTTTCGGAACAAGCTAGTTCCGTCTTCAGCGAGTGGCGTTCGTAGAACAGTTAAACCGTCCGTTCCATCTTTGGAGCTCCTTCCGTAGGAAAATAGTTAGTTTCATTGATGTAAAATGAATTTTTCCGAAGTGGACACTTTTCGGGTCCGATTCTGACCGACCTTATGGGTATTATATAGACTTGTCCTGTCAGGTCCTTAGAGCTGCAACCTGCCACCCACTCTACCAGCGTCTGTAGTAATATTAGCTTTCGCATCTATTCCCTGTCCCTATTTGAATACCAAGTCACATTAAGGGGACCGATTTTTCAAAATTAAGTGCAAACGGTCATCATGGAACAACAACAGGGGCAAAGTGCAGAATGGTAGAATAGGAAGACGGTCTGACTGGCACGTACACGGGAATAGGATTGAAATTTGTACGATTTTACACTAATGGATGTTGTGAAATACTATGTCTATATTTTTCACAGTGTTATGCCATGGCTGGTGGGAAGGAACGGTTGCACTGCTGCATGATCAACTGGGCGAAAGACAGACGCTTAAAATGTCGGGCTTAAATCCGAAAATTGATGTCAGTAGTCTGGTTAGTCGAACGGAGAACTTAGCTGGCAGACCCAACGGTTAGTAACTGGATAGGGAACTGTTGAGTTGTTGCTAAACTTCTGTCATTGAAAAAAAGGTTTTTGATAATGGGGTGCGATCTCATTCTTTGTCAGAAACACGGCTTTTTACCCGTTAGTAAAGCTTTTTTATTTATTTCATCGGAGCTTTCGGTGTCATACCTTGACAACCGTCTTCAGCGAAATGTCTATTTAGTGACACCTACAGACAACGATATCTCGTTTAAAACTCGTATGCATCTACTTTTTCTTAAAGTCAGGTCTAGTTTAAAGTTTCTTGTTGAAGGTTTGTTCGAGTGAACAATGTTGACCAAATGTCACTGATTCCCGTGCCTTAATCTCTATTCATGCACGAGCAATGTTTGATATAAATCGCTTCTTTCAATTTTTTAATCCTGATATCTCTTTCTTGTTCTAACTTGTTTGCCTCCAAACTTTCATCCGGGTACGAGTATGAAACAACATGCTCTACCACTGCCGATGCCTTCTTACATTGTTCATAATTAATTTCCAAGAAAAGGCACAAAAATGCATACCTTTCGGCTACAACTCATACAGCCGTCATCAGTGCAATATAAAATATTTCGACTACCCAGCCAGCCGACAGTTCAGCAAGCTCCTCGGCTAGACCATCCGGGCTGGCGACATCAGCTATCAGGTACTACCCTTGTACCCGTCAAGCGTCTGTCGCCCGCCCAGTCAATCCTGCAGAGAGCGAGCATCCCCACCGACCAACCGGGACAGTGACGCAACACAAAATTGACTGGGCGGACGACAGAGGCTTGACGGGTACAACGGTAGTGTACCTGATAGTTGATGTCGCCAGCCCGGATGGTCTAGCAGAGGAGCTTGCTGAACCGTCTGCTGGCTGGGCAGTCGACATATTTTATATTGCACTGATGACGGGTACATGAGTAGTAGCCGAAAGCTATGCATTTTTGTGCCTTTTTTGGAAATAAAAGGCTTTTGCTCAACGGGGGAAAACCGTGAAACATTTTGTTCGCGTATGTGCACCAACCCCGTAGAAAAGAAGAAAATTTGTATAATTAATTCCGGTTTATTATTATATTTTGTGACCGACCTCTTGGGTTTTTTTCACCCACATTCCTGCTTTCTGCAACCCGGTACCTCTTGATCAAGGCCATATGTTGTTTGAAACGGTGTTCAATCGTATGTCCCGTTTCACCTATATAGACATTTCCACAATCACATTTAATCTTGTGAATAACTCCTGGTGTCATGTCAGCTGGGATCTTCTGTTTGTCAGAACGCAGAATGTTTCTTAAAGTACCGTGGTTATTATAAACCACTTTAACTCCAATTGACTTGGCAATCCCCTGTATTCTTTCACCCTCACCAGGGTAGTATGGTATGATCAACCTAGTGTCAGTCTTTTCCCGTCGTGTAACTTTCAATTCATTTTTTAACCACTTTTGTGTCCTACACTTTATGCAATATGATGTAAATTTTGGAGGATAATTATTCTCTGCGAATATCCTCTGAATGTAGTCCAATTCCTCTTTTAAAAATTCTTGACTGCATATTTTGAAGGGTCTGTCAGCCATTCCTATGATTATAACTCTCTTTAGGAGCTATAATCTCTAAAGCTATAAGCTCTAAAGGGAGCACCTATGCGAAGTCCCCTTTCCCCGGTTTTTACGGATATATTCATGGAACACATAGAGGATAAGGCCTTTACATCAGCGGTCTCAGGTAGAAATCCTACGGGTTTTAAAAGATACGTGGACGATATTTTTGCAATAGTTAAGAGAGGCACAGAGGAGAACATACTGGCACGCTTGAATAGTCTTTTCCCAGACACTATCAGTTTCACCGTGGAAACGGAAGCACAAGGACATCTACCCTTCTTAGACGTACTTGTAGTAAAAAAGCAAGACTGTTTAAGAACGAAGATTTACAGGAAACCAACACATTCGAGTAGATTCTTGGATTTCACTTCATGCCATTCCATTAAGATAAGGAGAGCTGCAATCATAGGAATGGTTGACAGAGCCTTCAAAATATGCAGTCAAGAATATTTAAAAGAGGAATTGGACTACATTCAGAGGATATTCGCGGAGGATTGCAATTCATTTTTAACCGCTTTTGTGCCTTATCCTTTATGCAGTATGATGTAAATTTAGTAGTTTTTTGTATTTTCTTGCTGCTTAATTATTGGACCGTCTTTCATTCAAGTATCTATCCTATTTTTAATACAGTGTGAAGAAAATTGTATAGGATTATTATTGTGCTTGAGAGTCCTCTGAATGTGTTCAATTTCCTCCTGTAGGTATTCAGAGCTGCCAATCCTGAAAGCGATCATCACAGGTATGGTTGATAGGGCTTTCAGGATTTGCAGCCCTGAATACCTACAGGAGGAAATTGAGCACATTCAGAAGACTCTCAGGCACAATAATTATCCTATACAATTTTCTTCGCACTGTATTAGAAATAGGATAGATACTTGGATGAAAGACGGTCCAATAATTAAGCAGCAAGAAAACACAAAAAACGGCTAGTCTTACCTTACTACCCTGGACTCAGCGAAAGGATACAAAGAACCACAAGATCAATGGGAGTCAATGTATGCTTTAAGAATCAACTTAACCTAAGGGCCCTACTACGATCGGACATACAAAGGATTGCACAAGAAGAAATCCCGGGAGCGGTTTATAAAATCCATTGTGAGTGCGGAAGCGTTTACATTGGCGAGACAGGAAACACCATTGAACACAGATTTAAACAACATCTGGCTCTTGTGAAGAGATACAAAAACGCGGAAAAAAGAAACAGCGGTAAAACCACAAGCAGGAGAGGCCGACCCCCAAAGAACAATCCCGCGTCCATTATGGAACAGTGTTTAAAGGCCTCGTCGGTAGTAGAGCATGTTGCTACATGCTCTCACCCGGAAGAGAATTTGAGTGTGATTGGACTTGAAACAGAGAGAGATTTCAGGTTACGGAAATTAAAAGAAGCAATATATATCCAACATAACGTATGCATAAATAGAGACGAAGGCGTTGGTGTAAATGACATTTGGTCAACTGTATTGTTTCGGAACTTTACTACCGACGAAACCTAGGAATTGTGGGAGACGAAACTTTAAACTTGCGATTTAAACTCGAGGTTTAGTTTGACAATACTCATCGTTATTTCTCATCCGCTGATGACGGTGTCAAGGTAGGACGCCGAAAGCTCCGGAGAAATAAAAAATTGCTAAACGGGAGGTTTGCCTTGTCTATACCTAAATATGAAAAACATTGCTCGTGCATGAATAGAGATGAAGGTATGGGAATCAGTGACATTTGGTCAACATTGTTCACTCGAACAAACCTTCAACAAGAAACTAAACTACACCTATGACTTAAAGAAAAAGTAAACGCATACGAGTTTTAAATGAGATATCGTTGTCTGTAGGTGTTACTAAATGGAAATTTCGCTAAAGACGGTTGTCAAGGTATGACACAAGAAGCTCTGATGAAATAAATGAAAAAGCTTTACTAGCGGGTAGAAAGCTGTTTCTGACAAAAAACTTCTGTCAGTTTTATTTCAAAATTAAATGGCTTTCCAACAATCGCAGGTCAGTCTGTGCATTATTCTGCTTGTTTGTTAGTGAACTTCTGTTATCTGTTGGCCACGTCCATGATCCCACCCTTGTAGAAGGATGGCTATTCGGACCACTAGCATAGGGCCAGTGCAAATTTCACCTTCCTGGTTTGCAAATGTTTTTCCTAAAGATGATTATTAAGCGACTGAAATATGTGGTAGTCTGAAAGAAAGAGGTCTATTAAGTACGGTGGATGGGAGAATAACTTCCTAACTACACTCTTTCAGAAACGCGACAGTCGCCTTCCGACGTATAAGTGATGGCATTATGAAAACTTGTTTCTAGATTAGCAATCACGATCCAGTTTCGCTTTGAGACTGCTGAGGTCGTCAGCGTAGAGATCTACCGTAACAATTGTATTTTCTAATAGCAGCTCCCAATGCCCAGTGCCACGTACGCTGCATTAATCATAAAGGAAATATTTTCTCTTGATTTTCGTCAACGTTATCTTGGGTTGGGGCTTTTGATTCCGAGCGGAACCAGTGGCACGGTCTTTACGGGCACTTGTACAGGACCCAAGATTCGTCTCGAATGATGAGAATGTTCCGGCCGTGCGCAGTTTCGGGCTTAGTCAGGATATCCGTGGCGCTGTTCTTCCTCTAGCTTTTGTTAGACTTTGTGAACACTTGCCTTATATGTCGATCCACCATCTCGAGTTACCCATGCTGGCACTGTCTTTGAGATACAGTTAAATAGAAACATGATACGCCAGTTCCATCGTTGCTTGGCTGTTTTCCTCAATCTCTGGCTGCAGCCCCTTATAACTCTGGGCGTACTGACGTCGCCACCATGGTTCATTCTTGACCTTGATAACCACAGAGACGGACTTGGTAAGTGTTCGCTCAATTCTACGCGGACAATGTCTTCACCATGAACAGAGAATATGCAACAATGAGTTTCAAGTTTTTCAACGCCAGAATTGAGTAAAAAGGAATGCAGTACCTAGGCTGTGTTTTCATGAGCGTACTGTTCTCAGAAGCCATTATGAAATGCTCTGTTAGGACTCAAATGCTTGCAGAGCTTAAGTAGCCCTTGATAACGGTGGGCATACCGAAACGCGTTGGCACACGTTCATCTTTTCCAAGCGTTTTAAGCTAATGCGGACGGAACTTTTGCAGCAGCTAACACGTACGCGTGAGTGAGGGGTCATGGTAGTCAGCGGTACCAATATCCATTGAGAAGATAAAAAGAGTTCAGCCACTTCTCAGGTATCGTACTTTTTGATAAATTGCAGTAGGACCTCGTTATATTAATAGAATACTTCTTTGCTTAAGTTTAGTATGACCTCATTGTAAACTACATGTATGCGACGTAACTTGACTTATCTTTGTTTGTGTGGGGGCATAGTTTTGTCATGTCAGACTTGCGTTTCATGTTGAATGTGCAAATTGTTCTGATGTCCTTGGACAAGATCCTCGAAAAGGTTCGTTCTCGCTCACTTTCAATAATTAAAAGAAACTGATTTGTGGAGCACACTCAAAAACCTTTGTTCCTCGTAACGGGATTGCTTCATAAATTTCATATTTTTCTTGGATTTTTGCTGTAACCAAAAGTCTTTTATTATGGCATTCTTAAATAACTGGAGCTTTCGAACCTAACCTGGCTTCACCATGACTTGGCTGAGCAGATGACAGACGCTTGAGAGGTCCTTGCTCGTTTGATCGACCCGAAAGCTGTCGCTTGCCCATTGGCCTTGCCTTGCCGAGCTTCCTGATCAACTACTGGCCGTACAGGGTCCATTAAACGCTGATGATGGACCTAGGTTACTTACGAAAGCTCCGGTAAGTTAAACGGGTGTAATACTAAAAGCTTTTAATGAAAGAAATAATCTGTAAGGAACATGAAAATTGTAGAGCACACTTAACTATTAACGACATAGTTCGCGAACTATCAATAACTAGTCCTGACTGCTGTAACAGATGTACGAATAGGAAGACTTGTGAGGCTCCTGACGTACAGCTAGCAGCTTGGCAGGTGAGATTCAAGGGAATGTTTTATCTGCATATATTATGATGCTTTAGTGTTTACGCACTGCTAGCGAGTCGTTGCAATGCTAGTTTTCCGTGTGCTTATCGTAGCTGTTAGTTGTTGTACACTTAGCTTACTTGCTTTGAATATTTTGCAACATCCTCGGTGCTCAGTCATCGCTGTTTAGCAGAAAGAAATTATGGCTTTTGGCAAGAATGAACACCGAAGGAAAAGTGACAGAGTGAACATATGTTTTCTAATTTTCTTATCAGAGATTTGTCCCATTGTCGGTGAACATCTATTTATTTCCTTCATGTTAAGCAGAGCTTTCGGATCATTCCTTGCCACATCAGTGCTAGCTTATTTGTCATCTGTGGTTCAGTAAGCTCCTCCACTCGACCGTCCGGGCTAGCGACACTAGCTATCAGGTCGAACATTGACCTGTCAAGCGACAGGCGGCGGCCCAAGGAATTATCCGAAAGCTCTGCTTGAAGTGAACGAAATAAGTAGATATTCACCGGCAACGGCACAAGTACGTTTCTAGAAAATTAGAAGATTATGAAAATGATCCCAGTATGGTAAAACAGCATTTTCTCTGTATGTCCATTCACTAGCCATACGCATTTATGTTCTATTTCGTTCAGTGTATTTCCTTAAGTCTATTAAGCCAAAATATTCCTTAACTGTTGGCAAAATGAAGAGCTCATGATACTTTGGTGATGTCCTGTAGCAAGTCAGTTTGTCCTGGACGTGTCCAGACATGTTATTGTGGCGCAGTATGCAACAGGAAATCCGCAAATACTACGCAAATTATTCGTCATGTTATAATAACTGATATTTGAAGCAGTCATCCTCATTGTGAGGCCTTGGCCCCTGTGTTCTTAAGATGCTGGAAGTCGAAAATCGTGGGAGAGAAGGTGCAGATGGTCTGAAAGGACGGTAGTTAATTTGATAAGACGAAGTCTCTACCCGCCTTCATTGAACGCTAAGCCGGTGGAGAAAGCTTGAGGACGTCTATCGGTGGCGATAACCGGCTAACGGGCAGGTTCACGAACAGATGCTCTTCCATCCCCCTCTGCTCGTCGTTTACCCGCCAATTTCTCCAGTGGGAGCGGCCGTGATTTTCGAAATGATCCTCCAGTGGAAGAATTTCAAAAGGGTTCAGAGTGCCTGGTTTACAGAACTTGACTAAATGCAATGTTTGTGCCCTACGGAATCCCGTGGGATCAATTATCCTGTATGGCGAGGTTCTGCTATGTATTGGCAACTTTAAGAGACAAGCCAAACGATTGATAGGACGCATTTAATCAGTTTGCGTAATTAGCATATGATGATAGGTGCCTTCTCGCAGAAGTAAAATTCAATGGAGAGTACGTGATCTAATACGCTCATATAAGTTATTAACAAGAGAACGTTTACACATTTCGACCTTTTTAAGGTAATGCAGGCGCATTCTCGGTGCGTGTCTGCATGCTGTTTCTCCGATGATGGCAAGCACCTGGCTACATACTCTTCTGATGAAGCGAAGTTGAATGTATGGCTGGTAAGTAACTATTCCGCTGTATCGACATAAATAATTGCTGAAAAGCCTGAACTATTAAACCGCCCTGCAACTATTAATAATAAACAAGTGTTGGAAATACTGCCTGGTAAGAGGATTTAGTATCGTCTCCTTGATATGAACGGTATTGATCCTCATGATGGTTTTCTTGTACGGCTTGTGCCCGGTTTGGGAGTCAAAGTTGTCTGAAAATATATCGGGATAAACGCCCTACCAATGGATGGATGAGCAGTTATTAGGAAGAATAATTTTCAACACAATGAACTTCCGTTGCTTTCGGAACTACCTTGTTCCGTCTTCAGCGAATGGTAATGTCTTCAGTCCGTCTCTAGCGAAAGAACATTGCCATTCATTAAAGACGGAACAAGGTACTTCCGAAAGCTAGGTACATTCACTGTCCTGAAAATTATTTTCGTAGTAACTGCCCATTTATCCGTTGTTAGGTCGTTTTTGCCGATATATTTTCAAACAACTTTGACTTCCAAAACGGGCACAAACCATACAAGAAAACCATCTTGCCGACCAGAAGACCCGTTATAAAGCACACCATATCTTCAATGGTATTGATCCTGTTCGTTTTCATACGAGCAAGGCAAGTAATTACCGTATGTGCCGGTGTATAAGTCGAACCCTAATTTTTCGGTCTAATTTTGTCATTTTATTTGTCGGGCCTGTAAGTCGACCTCTTAATTTTATTGTAGTGTAACTATTGTTCGTGTTAAGTGTTCGTATCTTAAGTGAATGTGCGTTGTACGAACTGGCTTTGTCATGTATGCCCCAATGGAAAGCTTTAAATTTAAGCAGTTTTTGATCTCTAATAGGCCAATAAGAATCTTTAATAAGCCAAATAATGCGAGACTATATATGGCTGAAGACGAAATTAAAGTAATTAACTGTACAGTACATTTGTACTAACAAGCATATGTCGCAAAACCATTACGACTACCGAAATGACTTATAGATTCCTAGTACCCGCATAGTAATCGCCCAATATAATACAACAAACTGCAGCACCCAGAATGTCGAGTACTGTCGTGACGGCGTATAAGTCGACCCCTAAATTTGCGATCTATTTTGTCGCATTACAGACTCGACTTATATGTACGGTATATACGGCATATAACGTAGCCTTTGGAACTAATCCGCACCGTCTTCAGCGTTGTAGTGCCTGAGAAATTTTACTAGTGGGGTGCTGTCCAGAGCTTTCGAGTTGGCGGTACTTTGTCTTTCCAATTGAACTCGTCTATATATCAGTTACTGACATTCCTTTGTCCTTGTTCAAAGAAATGTTCTACCGTATGTATAATGCTTCTTTGATCTCTGTGCGCATGTATGCTGGGCTTACATGCGCACAGAGATCGCATGTACGGTGGGCTTACATGCGCACAGGCTTACGTGCGCATGTATTTTGCAGAACCTGATGACAATAACGTTCGGTCAGGATTGATCGACATGTTCTACTACTGCCGAAGTTTGAACTTTTTCTGTAACTATCCGGGATCCAATTTCTTTGGCCTCTCTCTTCTCTGAACAGTATCATTCAGTTGTACTCTTTATTCTGCGTTGTTATACCTGGTAGTGTCTGAGAGGTGCTTTTTCAATGTGCCTGCTTAAGGTTATCATGTTTTTCCTATGCCGGTAGCTGAGCAATTGCATGCCAGCCTGTACAGGCATTCCTGTGACATTTCATCAGGCGTTCATAGCTTGTCATTTCTCTGTATGGCTCTGAGCTCGGATGATGATTTGAAAACACACTGAAATTTAAATTGTCGGATAAGCTCTTTATCTTTTTTTCCCAGACCGTAATAGTAAGGTATTGTTGCGGTTGGAATAGATACCGCCATTCTTTGTGGTGTCTTATGGATGCTCTCTATCTTGTCATTGAGCTTTTTCTTATGGTAGAATAAACCTGTTTTTAGGGTAGCCATTATGGTGCAAAAGCTTTCCGGTATTCGTTTGTTCACTTTCTAAATAATTATTTGCATTCTTCGAATCAAGGCGATCAATACGGTTCATGTCAAGAGGAAAACAAGTGTTGGCATGCACATTTTCGTTCCTCTGGTTCCTTTTCAAAAGTTTATCTTCTTAACGTGGCTACTTAGGTTTTCCTTTCTTTTTCACGGAATTTCTCGTTTCGGTATATCATTTGTTGATGTGAATATCTGAATGCCGAGTTTTCGGTTCAAAATTGAACCCATCATCGGCTTTTTCTCTACAAGAGAGAGAGACAATCTCGGCTTTTTCACTCGCAGTTCTACAAAGACCTGTCCAGCCAGGTCTTTGTAGAACTGCGAGATTCTCTCAGTGACATCAGTTTTCTGCTCCGACAACTTCACTGAAAATATCACAAATGGCAGGTTAAGTGTGGACTTGGCACTTCCGTTTTCGGATGTCTTTGTTCAATAAAAAATGTGAAATTTTAAACGGAAAATAATTCAAAAAGAAAGGAAAATGTCTGGTTCTGTCACTTTTATCATTAATGTCATGTTTTGTGTACTTATTGTTTCTTATTTTCTACATTGTCTTTTTCTTAACAAGCAGTTTGTGGAGCTGAGATGGCCACATCTGTCTTGCCGACAGCTTGTAATATATGTGGATAGGTCTCGTGTCCTGGTTTTTGAAAATGCGTATGTAAGCGTTGGCTGAAAGCGGCGAACTGTCATACTAATTAACAACGGCAGTGCGCAGTTGTTCAAGAAGAGATTAATCAATGGTCGTAACAACTGTTTAAAGGAACTAATGGCCAACTATATCGGCAACGCATTTACTCTATTCAAGTGCCATATGTGTAATAAAACGGGACGTAATTGTTTGGTACATAATCTTCACGAAATATGTTTTAGTAGACGTAATATTAATGTATTGCATTTGATATCATCTAGTAGAATATTTCTTTTAATAGGTTAGTTCCGATAATCCTGTATCTATGATCAGTTTTATTGTTTGATTAATCATGTTCGTATGTGCTGTCATTCCGGTTTACTTCAGACGGCTCAGTCTTTTCTTGGAATGGGTCAGAGTCAAGCAAAATGTATTCGCCAGTTTGCTGTTCCAAACGTTGATTTAACTTCATTGGCGGTGGGACGCCCAAAGATAGTGTGGATTTCGCAAAAAATCGTCGCCTTGATGCTCCCCAGTGGAAATGAGCATCGATTTGCTATATAAACGTACGACCTTTGTGGTTCGTAATTTCTTACCTCGAAAAATTTTTACACTGCTAATCGTGCTTATGTTTATGGAGCTGGTGATTGAAATTCGTCTGTTTCCGTTCATAGCGCTTGACTAGTCATTAATGCTTAGAAACGGTTGAAGCCTTCACAATTTAGTTTGCTTCACTTACATGATTGAGTAAACTTTTGCGATCGTTTTGCATTTTCTTTGCTGATAACCTTTGTTGACCAACCATCAGTGTCTTTCCTGAAATATGTACACGGAACAACTTACTTCTGTTCTAGCAGGAAGCGGTGAACGGAGAATATTGCCGTATAAAGGTATGGTGTTGATTCGCCCAATCTCTTGCTATTTCTGACCATTGCGCATTTCGTATGCTTACATTTAAATACATTTAAATATTATATGAATTCTTAAAGTTCTTAAACTTCCTTTCTGTTACTAAGCACATTCATATAGAATTCCTTAATTTTCACTGATTGCTAATTGCATTTTACGTATGTGTACATACCTGTATTCGTATCAACGCTAGATAAGTGTAGAAAGTTTTGCGATAAATGTTTCATCATGCCGTTTTCTTTCCAGTCTACGTCAATTAATAGCGCTGGCAAGTTGTGATTTGTTTTCGGCGGCTCTGACTCAGCAGTTGACGGCAAAATACTATACTCACTGGCTAGTAGTGCTGCATCATAATGGACTCGTGGATCATTGATTTTGTCACGTTTTTCTTTTTATTATTTTTGTTTTCTTGTTCTATAGTACTAATGTTCGGCAAGCCATTTTGGTTCGTTGCTGTATTGACAGTGCAGTTGTCGACTGCCATTCTTTTGTTGGTAATGTTTAAGTGGAAAGTTGACCACAGCGCAGCTGGATCACCTCACTTGTTAATGTTTCTACATAATTTGAAAGTTGGAGCACATCGAGGCCTAGCCCTTGACGCACCTGAAAATACCTTAGCGGCTATCGAAGTCAGTAAAGCCATGCAAGCTGACTTGGTCGAGGTTGATGTTTCATTAACCGCCGACGGGACTGCAGTATTGATGCACGATGAAACTGTAGACCGAACAACGAATGGTTCCGGCCTTATTGCTTCCATGACAGATAAAGAAGTTGCTAAATTGAATGCAGCCGCCAAGTTTAGAAATGGGTATTTCACTTTTTGCTTTTGCTCTGCTTACGTGGATTGTTCACTATTAGTACTGTGTTTGACTTTGTCAAAGTGCCCACGCTAGAGGAAGCTGCTCTGTTGATCGCGAAGCTCAATATGAAAATGATCATCGATGTGAAGTGGTTTGAACAGCGAGTAAGTCTAACGTACCGTCATATTTTTCGTTATTGGCGGATTTCGTGAACCGCAGTTACTCTTCTATGAAGGAAACTACGGCATTATTTCCTTGCTTTATCGGAAACGGAACACTAAAACATTCTTCAGAAAGATATTAATGTTCCTATTGACAACATGATTACGTAGTTTTTTTGTGGATAGACAAGGCACTTCCCCGTTATTTTCTTTGCATTGTGTAAGGATCATGCGGAGCTTTCAGAAGTTCCCTCTTCCATCATCAGCGCAAACATCAACAGCGTACGGTTGGGCGAAGTGAGACAGCATGTTTTGTGTTTAAAGTGAAGTGACCCCAACAGAACTGAAGAATGGGGCAATCTACATGATACAATGTGGTTGTGGAGCGAAATACATAGGGGAAACCGGAAACAGCATTGACAAAAGGTTCCAACAACTGGGAGCTTTAGAAAGATACAGAGCAGCAGAAAGTAGGGTACGTGAGGAAAGCCCCCGGAGGAGGGGACGTAGACAAACCAATGATCAAACAAGAGTTAAACAGGACGCCATAAATGCTTCAGCATTCGTTGGGCATGTTGTGACCCGCCCTCAACAATAAGATCCAATCAAGGTCTTAAAACTGGCCTTCGAAACCGATTACAAAATAAGAAAGATCAAAGAAGCTTTATTCATACGTCACAACCAGTGCATAAACAGAGACGACGGAGAAGTCAGTGAAGTATGGTCCTCGGGAGCAGCTCGAACGTACAGCTGCCAGTTAAAATATGAGAACATTGTAATACAACATACACCCACTCCCAGTTCACTTCCCCTTCCCTGTTAACATCCTTCACCACATTCATTATTTTCTTTTCTTTATTTATTGAACACAGGATGTTTCTTTATTTATTCATTTATTTAATTTACTTAATTTATGTGCTCTTTTCATCGGTATTCTTTCCTCACTTGAATTTCCTGAATTTTAGATCCACAAAATTAATTTCTTTCCCTAATATATTCCATCGATTTTACCCTTATCATTCTTGTTAACCGGTTTACTCATTTAATCTTTACCTATTTATGCAATTTTCATTTCCCTCCTTTCCTTCTCATTCTTTTAGTCTCCTTTTAATTTTTCATTGTTATTTTATTTTTATTTTATTTTTGTTATTTTATCTTTATTTCCTTTTAATCTTAATTTTAATTTTACATTAAACTCCACGAAGCCAAGTTACATTAAACCCCCACATACTTCACTTTAAACACAAAACATGCTGTTTCACTCCGCCCAACCGTACAATGTTGATGTTTGCGCTGATGACGGAAGTGAGAACTTCTGAAAGCTCAGCATGATCCTTACACAATAAAAAGAAAATAACGGGGAAGTGCCGTGTCTAACCACAAAAAAGCTATGAGAATTTACCAAGTCCCAGGAAATCCTGTTTTCAATTACAGCATGATTACGTACTGAGAGGTCCACGGCTGTATCCCTGTGTGAATATTGCCAATACCAAGCAAATGCTTCTTAGAGGAACAATTTACTCGTATCGACAACAGTAAAAGTAGTAGCGGAGCTTTCGAAACGTACTGGTTTCGTCGTCAGCGCAAAATGGCAGTTAACCCTTCATTTTGAGGGTTAACGTCGGTTGACCTAGAAGGGTCACTGGTTTCACAACATTTGGTATGCCGAATCAGATTCGACCAAATATCGCTAACTGCGACCCCTCGATCTCTGTTCAAACAATCATTGTGTTGGATGAACAGTGCTTCTTTGATTTTCCTTCGACCTTTATGGCTCTCGTTACATAACTTCACCGCTACGAGGTCATGCTTGCATCTGGACGTGTGTTCAACGACGGCTGACGTCCTTAGCAAGTTTGCCATAATGGTATGTGGATCAAGCGTTTGTGGCCGACCTCGTCCTCTGGTCCTCACTATTCCATTAAGTCTGTCTTCAGCATTCTGGTACCTGTGAATGTCTTTTAAATGTTCCTTAAATCTATCCTGTAGAGTTCTACCAGTTTCACCGATATAAATTGCCGAGCACTGGCAGACTAGCTTGTATACACAACCTCTGAACGAATCATCCGTCAATCTTACCTTGTCATTTCGTAACCGTGACCTTAGACTCGAACCTTTCGAGTCTAAGGTCACGGTTACGAAATGACAAGGTAAGATTGACGGATGATTCGTTCAGAGGTTGTGCATACAAGCTAGTCTGCCAGTGCTCGGCAATTTATATCGGTGAAACTGGTAGAACTCTACAGGATAGATTTAAGGAACATTTAAAAGACATTCACAGGTACCAGAATGCTGAAGACAGACTTAATGGAATAGTGAGGACCAGAGGACGAGGTCGGCCACAAACGCTTGATCCACATACCATTATGGCAAACTTGCTAAGGACGTCAGCCGTCGTTGAACACACGTCCAGATGCAAGCATGACCTCGTAGCGGTGAAGTTATGTAACGAGAGCCATAAAGGTCGAAGGAAAATCAAAGAAGCACTGTTCATCCAACACAATGATTGTTTGAACAGAGATCGAGGGGTCGCAGTTAGCGATATTTGGTCGAATCTGATTCGGCATACCAAATGTTGTGAAACCAGTGACCCTTCTAGGTCAACCGACGTTAACCCTCAAAATGAAGGGTTAACTGCCATTTTGCGCTGACGACGAAACCAGTACGTTTCGAAAGCTCCGCTACTACTTTTACTGTTGTCGATACGAGTAAATTGTTCCTCTAAGAAGCATTTGCTTGGTATTGGCAATATTCACACAGGGATACAGCCGTGGACCTCTCAGTATGATCAACGCCCCTGTTAAACATCCTATTTTCTCGATAATAAGAGCATGATTACGTGCAATAAAGAAGCAAAAATTGTTTTTTTCTCCCTGAATACCCAATAATTGGTACTGAAAATTATCCCGTGACATGCAAATTGGATAATAATAATAATAATAATAATAATAATAATAATAATAATAATAATAATAATAATAATAATAATAATAATAATAATAATAGAACACTGGGTGTTTTGTAACGGACTTGTTCATGTTCGGTTATTTTTCGGCTGTCGTCCCGTTTGCTGGTATCTGTAATAGATCTGAAACACGCCCTACCAGCGGCTGGATGGGCAGTTTTTAGAGAGTATCACAGAGAAAGTGAAGGAAAGAGTGTCTCTTTCCCATCACTGACGGCGGCACCACAGAGTGCCGAAAGCTCTGATTCGATAAGCGTTGTATCTGTGATACTCTAATAACTGCCCATCCATCCGTTGGTAGGGCGTGTTTTAGATCTATTACAGATACCGGCAAAC
Source organism: Trichuris muris (assembly GCA_000612645.2). Taxonomy (NCBI): domain Eukaryota; kingdom Metazoa; phylum Nematoda; class Enoplea; order Trichinellida; family Trichuridae; genus Trichuris; species Trichuris muris. Next base: position 1,167,466 of record CBXJ02000361.1, on the reverse strand, counting down.
GGGACGACAGCCGAAAAAATATCCGAATAAAAATAATAATAATAGTAATAATAAATTATGATACTCAATAGTGAATTGCTTGTAATGGGTTCTGCGATAATTAAATTGTCCTTCCAGAATGGATCGTAACCCGTTGGTGCAATGTGCTACTAAGTCTGTGTGCTTCCAAAAGAAAGCTAGCCACTTACCAATTGGGAGGGTTTTATTGGTGAAAACAGACAAAGTGATGCACAAACCTGACCTTTCCGAACAGGCTATCTCCGTCGTCTTCGATAGGGGATGCTTTCAGTTCATAATAATGCAGTGCTTTTGGTAAGGAGCCTATGTTTACAATTTTTGCATCCTATCTTAGTACGTATCAACCTTCTTTTTGTTGTTTCCCTCTTTCGAGGTAAAAATGTTCTCACCATTCCTGATCTCTCTGTTGCTAAAATGTACATTACTGCTGATTTCGGTTGTTTCGTAGCTGTAGAGAATATATGGTGAATTTCGAAGGCTGCAGTGTGATCGCCTTAGTTTTGTCAGCATGTTAAACGGATTGCTTTTCGTGACAATGAAAATATTAAGACCTACACGCCCATTGCAAGATTCTGTATTCAGTATGATATAAAGACGTATTAAAATAGTAAGGTTTCCTAGCAAATAATGGAAAGAGGTTGCAGTGGATTATTGCTTCTTTAGTCCATTAAAATTTCAGTTACCGATTTAGCTCTCCGTCGCCTCTATGCATCCATCACTTGCGCGATCTGTCTCAGTTTCCCTTCCTCCTGTAATTTTCCATCACCCCCATGGGGCAATATTGTCCATGTTGGGAATCACTATCCTACCTTATCCAACTGTTACTCTTCGCTGATGAGGTGCTAACCATGCAGGTAGAAACTGATGCATTGCGCCTCGTCTTCAGCGATTGCAGATCAGCTGGTCAACCGTAAAATTCAGTTGGCATTCCGTTGCTGATTGATAACTGTTCATAATCCTTTCCACGATTACACAGACAGAAAAACGGAGAAGCTGTTCAAGCAGTAATTAAGTGTAGCTTTCTCGAAAACTAGTGGAGCATAGTAATGACAACGTCTGAATTTTGTCTTCTCAGAGAAGTTCGTATTGATATGTACTTTGAGTTTTTTAGACAATAGATGCAATAGTAAAGCTGTACAAGGACAATCCAAATTTGTACAGAACTGCAGCTGTATGTTCTTTCCACCCAATGGTTGCGAACGCGGTGAGTCCTGCGTTTAGTGAATCATACTTCTTCGTTATTTCTATTTTAGGTAAAGCGCCAAGATCCAATGATTATTTCGGGCCATACCTGGTGTGCTGGCATGTTTTCCCAGTCAAGTTGCACCAGTCACAAACGTCGTTTTGACAATAACGTCCTACACTATCTGTCTATTATTTTGGAGCGTCTGTACATACGTCTTTTGCATGACGTGGTGGCACGATATACTGGAGCCGACCTCATGCTCGTGGAAAAGCAATCAGTATCCAAGTATGTCAGATCTGATTAATACGACTAACACCGTTTAATAACGCTAAACCGCATCGGAGCTTTCGGGGCTGCTCACTACCCGTCTTCAGCGATACAAAATTTTCAACTGTGTACATCAGGTGTACAAGTGTCGTCAAAATTGGCTTAAAACAATGATTTAAGACTAAGGATATTGGTCTAGGTTCTTTAAAGCGAGGAATCTCTTATCTTTCCAAGTGTCTGAGCTAGGAATCAGTGGTTTCAACTCCATCTATCTCGGATTCAAGCGCTGTACGAATGGTTGGGTTGTGCCGGTCATACCATTGAGGATCCTGGAAAGTTCTTTGTGGTGCTTTGCAACAACCGTTTCGGTGGACGACTTCAAAATACCACAAAGAACTATCCAGGATCCTCAATGGTATGAACGGCACAACCCAACCATTCGTACAGCGCTTGAATCCGAGATAGATGGAGTTGAAACCACTGATTCCCAGCTCAGACATTTGGAAAGATAAGAGATTCCTCGCCTTAAAGAAACTAGACCAATATCCTTAGTCTTAAAGCATTGTTTTAAGCCAATTTTGACGACACTTGTACACCTAATGTAGACTGTTGAAAATTGTGTATTGCTGAAGACGGGTAGTGAACAGCCCTGAAAGCTCCGATGCGGTTTAGCGTTATTAAACGGTGTTAGTCGTATTAATCAGATCTGACATGTATAGCTACACCGTTAAGAAACATCCTATTTTCAACCAGTATCCAAGGAATGACAATCTTTACTTACTGCGCTATCTACTTGTCAACGTTGTGACAGAATGTGGAAGATTTACGCGCTTAACTTTATCCATTTCAGACGTTATGTGGAAGATATGAAAATGAATAGACTTCATGTCATTGCTTGGACAATCAATAATCCAACGGAAAAGCAATTTTACAGCAATGTACTGGGTTGTCCATATTTAACCGATACAATTGAAACTGAAGCTAGGCAAGGTGAAAAACCATCACAACTAACAAGGGATACTTGTTCTGTTAATTCGTGCGAGAATGGATGAATCGTTTTGCGTACGCTTTCTTTCAGTAAACAACAACGAGTTTTTCTATGTGTAAACTGAATTTAAATGCATAAATTTAATGTCAACAAGTACCGTAATAAGAAAGCATTACGGAGACAAAAAGATTAGCCTCGGCCACACAACGGCATGGAAAAATTTCATAAATGTCTTGTCCCGGTATGTTCGCCTGAAAGTGTCACAGCCCTCACGCAAAAGAGGGGTTATAATATTACAACAAAGATAAGATTTTCAGGAAGCACTCGAATCAGTTGAAGTAATAGCGGTAACTGTTACACGCGGAGACTGCCCTTCGGCATTCCGTCGACGTCCAGCACTCAGACAGAACATTAGAAACACAAGACTACAGAAAAGTAAAGAGAGTAACGAAGTACTGTCGAAATAATCAGGGTAAAGGTACAGTGCTGCCCAAAGAAATGCGAATTTGACACCGAAAAGGGCGTATACTAGGCTCCCAATGTCAAACGATATGGATGCTATAGCACCACGATAATCACTACTGCGGTCTACCGATGAGGCCACATCTGCTGCGGGTTCGACTGCAGTGTACGGTACACGGCTAATGTGACAATGTACGACGCAGTTGTCAAACAATCCGTAACTTGCCAACGAACGAGAATCATCGCGTAGCAGTTGTCCACGATAGATTAGACGGACCACCTTGCCTTCTTCAAGATCTCTGGCAAAATTCTGCCTAAAAATAAACGATGACTAAGTATACGAGTCGCTGCACAACTTTCGTCGGCAACTGAGTGCGTGCAACTTAACGCATTTAATTACCTAAGCGTAAATTCGCTGATCAATGAAAAATGGCTCGATAAGGGAAACATTTAACTTGTCCATTGTTACATAGTCGTTAAGGAAAACACGGTCAGAAAAATAAAAGTTATATTATCCATTATCAGAATTGGTCTATGTGCCCTGGGGTGTTCTGACGCATTTAAATGTCCCACATTGAAAGCTTGAGAAAAGTCAAACAGGTTTATAGCTCGGTTCTAGTGATTAAGAACACGGAACATCACACCACGTACATAAACATCAAGCGTCACTGCAATGTACCTGTGAACTTACTATTCCCTAAACATGTCTTCTGGGTTCCACAAGGAATACACACAGCTGGAATACGAACAGCCCGTCAGCTAAATGTTTGTAGGGGCTTCTTTTCTTTTGTTTAAGATAGCTGAGCATAAAACGTGGCATTCTCCCCTAATGCCCGTACACATTGCAAGTGTCTCAAACTCTGAGATCGCACGAGCCTTGATGTGCGATGAGCACATCAAGGCTCGTACGCATAGGTGTTTGAAAACCTAGTTCGTCATGAAGAAATGGCCAATTTTTCATGGATGAAAATTGACCACTTCGCAAAGGTGTGATTGTTATACATCTATGATATTAGATGTCCGCTATATTATCCATCATAAAAGTAGTCCGCTAAACCTACCGCTGAGGAAGGGGACTCGGCGAACACAAAGGCTTAAGACTAAATTAAGTCATAACACGCAGTGCTAGTCGCCAAAAACCCACAAACTTCATGCAATTCAATAATGAATATCATATGTTCATGTCATTGAAGCAAGAGAAATTAGTAACAAGGCGTCTCATGATTATGAAAAAACAATGATACGGAGGCCTTGTTTAAAGATCTTTATTCGGCGGAGCTTTGGGAACTGTCGAGTTCCGTCGTCAGCGCAAGTAGAAAGAGGTGGAACGTATGGTGTGAAACTATTTATCTGTAATGGAAGGGGTCAGGTGTTTAGGAGACAGCATCCGGTTTCATTTATCAGATCAGTCCAGAGTTCGATGATCTCGACCCCTTTGTCTCTATTCATCTCGCATGTGTTATGGCGGATGAAAAAGGCTTCTTTGATCTTTCTGACGCGGAACCGGCTCTCGCGACAGATGGTCCTTGCTTGCAAGTCGCCTGAACATTGGGAGGAATGTTCGACGACTGCTGAAGCTTTGATGGCATCGTCCATGATCTTCCTCGGATCCTTTGTTTGAGATCGTCCGCGTCGTCTATCGTGTGTTCCGTTGAGCCTGTCCAGTGCGTTCTTGTAACGTGTGACGCCTGCTTGATGTTCTTTAAGCCTGTCAAGTAAACTGTTGCCCGTTTCTCCTATGTAGGAGGCGTTGCAACTGCAGGTTATACGGTAGACGACACCGGGCCTCTCTTCCATAGGAACAACGGTCTTATCATGTCGTAAAATATTTCGTAATGACGCTGAGCTCTTGAAAAATACCCGAAAGTTTAAAGTTCACCCTAACCGTTTAATTCTCTCTCCGATTCCTTTGTAGTAGGGCAGAACTACTACTGGTTGTTGTTCTTTCGGATGTAGGAGTTGCGGCATGTTCATCCTGCGATGTATTAGGAAATCAGAAACGAAATCAGTTTACCGGGATAACCATTAGATCGGAGAGTGTTTGTTATATGCATCAACTCCTTTTCAAGGAATTCTGCGTCACAGATGGCAATTGCACGGTCCACCATTCCGTTTATTATCCGCTTCATCACCGATTGGTGATGATGGGAAGAAAAATCTAGGTAGTGGTCGGAATGTGTTGGCTTCCTGTGAACCGTGGTTTTGAAGCCTTCAGCGCTCCTGATGACCAGCGAGTCAAGAAATGGCAGCTTGTTGTCAGTTTCCTTCTCGATGGTCAATGAGATGTATTCTGGGAACATATTGTTGAGGTGTTCAAGGAAAAGTTCTTCCTCCCCGGCTTTCGCGAACTCTGGACTGACCTGATAAATGAAACCAGGTGCTGTCACCTAAACACCTGACCCCTTCCATTATAGATAAATAGTATCACACCATACGTTCCACCTGTTTCTACTTGCGCTGACGACGGAACACGACAGTTCCGAAAGCTCCGCCGAATAAAGATCTTTGAACAAGGACTCCGTATCATTGTTTTTTCATTTCATGTCATATGAATTGGTATGGCGATGCCCGTTTGAAAGGTTTAATGTTGAATCGGAGCTTTCGGAACTGTCGTGTTCCGTCGTCAGCGTAAGGTGTAAAGCTCTTTACACCTAACAGTCCCAAAATCTTTGATATTCAATAGTCTTTGGCATCAAAAAACGTTGCAAAGTCGGCTCGAAAAAAGTGATACTGTAGGAACCGGGTAATGAAACCCAACAACTACGCATTTAAACCGCTATTTAAACCCAATGGCAGTTATGCACTGATCAATGTATCTTCCTATTATCTTCCTATATATATCATCGTTCAAAACAGCACCACAACTGTCCCTAAAATACGGTAACAAATAAATAATACAGCAGAAATGGTGTGCGCCGTGTATACAAAACAGGAAATGTAAAACATAACGTTATGAAGAACCCGTTTCCAAACACCTGGCAATTTTACCTGAACGAATAGGCTAGTATAGCCGTTTAATACTCCCTGCCGTTGTATTCGCTCTGTAGCCCAACTCTAAACCATTTATGTCTTAACTGCACCACGCCTTACAAAAAGTTTTAAAAGAAACGTACCAGGATTAATTTACGAACTTACAGGCTCATTTTTAGATCACTGTGAAGTAGGGTAGTTTCGTCCGCTCGTTCAACAGTTTGATGGCTTGACTATAAACAGTTAAATTGACACTGCCATATTATAAAATAGTTTGCAAACCCAAAAATCACCTCAGTTAGAACTATCAAAACAAAATGACAGCATAAAGAATCCTCTGGCAGAAAATACTAATAACAGGCAGTTATCCGTTGGGGGACTTTCCTAACGATCTTTTCAATTGAGCAAGTATTTCCGACCTACCTTTTGAATTCGCCAATGCATTGCGACGGACGCGTTTCCACAAGACGATGTGAATCGTCCAAGAAACGAAGCTTGACCACTAACTGAGCTTCATTTGATTCACCGGAGTCAGCAGCAGATCCAGTCACTGTGCTTGAACTTACTTCCTTACGCTCACTTTCGTCAGACCGGATATTGCAACCTGGATTCAGCTGACTGTCACTGAACGAGTGTCGGTTCGCATCTGTTAAAACGTTGTCTTCAAGAGGTACACCTCTATCTGCTACTGTCATGTCAGAAGTAGATAGTACAGCAGAACGCGATATTGCTGAACCAACAAATTCGTCTGTCTCTCCTGCCGAGCGATAAACGGTCCCATTTCTTTGTTCATCCTAAACGAATGAAAACGTGTCTTTATTCCCCTTCACATGCGCAAAAGCCTCCACAATTTGATCATAATATTAATATCGACAATCAAAAATTGCCCTACTATTCAACCAATGCTTATGGCTGCAACAGCAAAACATAGTGACGCTGAATCTGCGCTTCCTGTAAACAGACATAACTAACCTCCACATCCAGTGAAGAACTATCATATTGCACGAGTACATAGGATGAAGATGGGCTTGACACCTTGGTTGACAGCCAAGCAAAAGCAACAACAACACCGACGACGATGATCCCCAACAGAACCAGAACTTCATCACCGAAACCGTCCACTAGAGGCATTTCAACTGGTTTCAGCACGTGGTCTTATAAACAAAAAACTTTTAATTAAGCAAACCAACATTTCTCTTGCATACCATCCTGAAACATTTGCACTAACTGAACGTTCGCTGCGCTTATTGATCATATGACTTTTAAAGTTTTCAGGTACTATCTTACTACAGCAGCGGTGCACGTCTTTTCGCCGGCGAACGTGTTTGCCGGCGAACACTTTTGGCGTAGCCAATCAGCGTCGGGCGCGCAGCCAATCGCCGCTAACCGCCAGCTCAGTGATTGACTACGGCAAATTGACGCGCGTGACGATTCGCTTACGGTGATTGGCTACGGCGAAGTGTCGCACACGTCGATTCGCTGAGAGCCCTAACGGTGATTCGCTCATGGGTTTTCACGGTGATTCGATCCCGGCGAATTGACGCGCATGGCGATTCGCTCAGGAGCCCTCACAGTGATTCGCTCAGGGGCCCTCACGGTGATTACGTAATATGTATTGCTCGCAATTACTAATAAATTACATCCTCGCCCATCGTCTGCTTTTACTAACAAATTAGCCCGTCTGCCACAGGTGAGGCTTGCTTACTCGTGATTACAGACAGCGCGAGCAAGACCAAACGGGTAGTCAACCGTCTTTCGTTGAACTACATTGGAGTCTTTTCGTTTTGTACCCCGACATTGCTCGAGTCGACCTCCCAGCCCGCCCCCATTCTCTACCTAATCCTGCGCGGGCAACGTGACCCCTATCCCTATTGTTTCCCAGCCCTGACGCTGTTCCCGAACTGGTATTGTTTCTGAACCTGGGAGCTGCGATTCCACTATTGTTTCCGAAGCTGGAACTCATAATTTTCCTGGACAAAATTGTCGTTCGCTTTTACCCTGGCATTAGCAGTTGAGCGCACCCATGTTGCTGTAGGCACGCAGGTCAGTGCGATATATTACTGGATTTCTGATTGTCTTAGTACATCAGTTTGAATACCGGATGCTTTGTGACGGGTTTCATGCCTGAGCCAGGGCGTTCCGAAAACTACGATGAGTGTTTTCATCCTGTGGAATTGCTCATCCATGCCCTGGTAGGGCATTTGCACATTTATTACAGGTATCTTCAAAGTGGTGGTATTCCGGCTTTCCCGTTTTTGATGATACCTGTAATAAAACCGCAAATGCCCTACCAGCGGATGGATGGGCGATTGTTAGAGATATCACAGGTCAAGAACACACTTTTCTCGAAGCTTTCGGAACGCCCTGGTTCCGTCGTCAGCGATGTTGAAAGGAACGGATGCCATCCATCATGCATCTGCCCTTTCAACATCGCCGACGACGGAACCAGGGCATTCCGAAAGCTTCGAGAAAAGTGTGTTCTTGACCTGTGATATCTCTAACAATCGCCCATCCATCCGCTGGTAGGGCATTTGCGGTTTTATTACAGGTATCATCAAAAACGGGAAAGCCGGAATATCACCACTTTGGAAATATGAGACCCGTTACGAAACACCCAATATTAAAAGGTATCGTCAAAACGGGAAAGCCGGAGTACGACCAAAATTATGCCATAGTACGTCTTTACAGCCAAGCGGAATGAGCAGACAGTAGTAGTCCGCGGGTGTTAGATAAAAATAACAATGTGGGTATTCTCCGTCTTCACAGAACCTGCTCCTGAGTGATGGCCATGGTTTTACGTACCACTGATGACCAAGCATAGTTCGGTAAGGTAGACGTTAGCCCTCGGGGCGTAGAATTACCAGTTTCACTTACGCCCCATTGAATTAATGTCACTCTGTCGTTTAGTCAACGTTGCCCACACCAGACTAACTTTATTTACAACCGAATCACCAAAAATGCAGAACGTAATTACAAGAACCCAATTGTAAAAGTAAGAACAATAACACTAACCAGCCACTGCAAACCTTCAACACAATTGCTGTACTCTATTTCTCTGTAGTCCAATGTAATCGTAATTTCTTTTCTTGAAGAAGCAATTAACACGGTAATTCCCCGTTTTGTATTTTTATTTGGTAAGTATAGACAGCGGAGCTTTCGGAAGTTTCCTCTTCCGTCTTCAGCACCAAATGTAATTGTGTACGGTTGAATGGTCTAGTCTGCTATGTTTTGTTTAAAATCTCAGACGTTCCTCTAAAGTAACCGAGGCTGGGTGCATGGACTGTAAAACTCAAAGGTATAAATGTGGAAAAATAAAATAAGGTAAAAACTAGAATTTAACATTGTTCTTTTTTTCGGGGTTGATGCTCATAAGCGATTGCAAAGGTTCACGGTTTTCCCCGTTCGGGGAAAACCGTGAACCTTTGCAAAAACTAGAATTATATAAAACCAAAATGTAAAGATATGAAATATATAAATGTATTGCGATACAATAAAAATGATAAAGAAAATTGGGGCTCGTTAAGAAGAAAGAAATGAAATGAAGGAGAAACGATAGTGTCGGTAACTAAAACAGACAAAACAAAAAAGCAAAAACAAAAAAAACACAAAAAACAAAAAAGTGAAGGAGAAAAAAGGTGTTAACATAAAAAGGGGGGTGTGGTTTAATCCGTCTGAAGATTTAGTCGGCAGCAGTTGGTCCGAGTAGTTACCGTGGCCCAGACATCGTTCACGTCCTCTCCTTGGTCTCGATTCAAGCACTGATTGTTTCTGATGAAAAGTGCTTCCTTGATCTTCCTTAATCTAAAATCTGGTTCGGCGGCCAGTTTATGTACCGTGATTCCTTCATCTGGCTGCGGACAGGAGACCGCGTGTTCAACCATTGCAGACGCGTTTATTGCGTCCTGCTTCACTCTCTCTGGGTTATTTGTTTGTCTTCTCCCTCCCCTTCTGGGGCTTTCTCCTCTTTCCCTTCTTTCAGCTTCCCTGTATCGGTGCAGGGCCCTTATATGTTGTTGGAACCGTACACAAACGGTGTGGCCAGTTTCACCTATGTAACGGGCTCCACATCTACATTGGATCATGTAGACTGCCCCTTGTTTTTGTTCAGCAGGGAGCTTGTTTTTGTCCAAACGAAGTATGGACCTCATATAGAATTACCGTGTTAATTGCTTCTTCAAAAAATGAGAATCTACCCCGTACAAGCAAATCCCATTTTCTTGATTTCTTATGATCAACCGTTGCCGGTTTAGTGGAGATGAGGTGATGCCCCCGAGTAGACCAGCAACGCAGCAAAAAAGTGTCAAATCATTGATTACATTCGGCGCCTGCTCGGTTATCCCGGAGAGGATAGGTGAGAAGATAAGATGAAGGCATGCGATGGCGCGGGCTGTAACTTGGAGCGAAGCAGCTGAAATTGCACAAAGTTCCATGAGGAAACATGGAGCGGAGAGCCGAAGGTGGGAACAAGAACATGTAGACGGAGATGAGCCCTTAGGTGGGGAGGAAGACATCACATTTAGGAAAGCACCGCGATCGAGTATGATAGCGTAGACGTTGGAGTTAAGGCGCGGGAATTGGAACCGGGGCCATCGGTAAACATGGAATAGAGACCACAAAGGTGGAGGACAGACGTGTACTCCTTCGCTGCGACCCATTTCGCAAGGAAATTCGCTCATGGGCCTTCATGGTATTCGATCCCCGCCAAACGCTCGCCGACGACCACTTTCACCGGGATCGAATCACCGTGAGGGCCCCTGAGCGAATCACCGTGAGTGTCCCTGAGGGAATCGCCGTGACGGCCCGTGAGCGAATCGCCATTTGTGCCAGTTCGCCGTAGCAAATCACCGCAAGGCTCCTACGCGAATCGCCTCGCGCGTCAATTCGCATAGCCAATCAGTGAACCGGCGGCGAGCGGCGATTGGCTGCGCGGCCCACGCTGACTGGCTACGCCAAAAGTGTTCGCCGGCGAACTGTCGCGTACCCAGCCGTAGACCATTCAGTACAAAGTAGTCGGACTAATACGTATTTCCCCATCGTAGTACTTGAGCACTAAGATCTCAAATGAGTTCTACTATCACTGCTAACCTGCGTACGAAGGTGTAAGGTGGGAAAACTGTTGCTGCACTGTTCGACAAGGAGTGTTCGGAGTATCCAAGGAAGTGTAAGTCGTGTTTTGATTTTGATATAGTCCTGAAAATCGGATTTGTTCGTAAATGGGTAGTTCATCGGGGGTTTTTTCATATTAAATCAGTAATTCGCATGGCCATGGCCATTATCGCTCGCTTGTCGAGCTCCCATCTCGCGATTCGCCCCTGAAGGGTGAGCCCTATCGGTAGCCACTAGAAAAAGTCAGATGTGAAACGTGGAGCAGGCGTAGAGGTGGACGTCCATGAATAGGACATCCGCCTCTTCGCGCTACCCGTTCTCCCGCTAATTTTTCCATGGACGATCGAACCGGAAGATTGGTGTAGAGTGGGAGGCGGCGATCCAGTTTGTTGAACTTGCCGTTCGTTCTGCAACCTCCACAGTTTTAGTGGGTGGAGAAGTGTACCTCTCGCGGGGCATTATCACTCCGTTAGCGGTTCACCACCCATTTCGTGTTCGTTGGCCCTTTCCTGGGCTTTGAGATCACCTCCAATGCCATTCAGCGTGTTAATGATGTTTTTAGCCCCGGAGAACACGCTGACGACGGAACAAGCATGGTTCAGTTAGTTCGTCAACCTTAGAATAAAGAATGTCTTTCTTGAAAACGTAGTGTCTCACAACGGATTGCTTTTCAGATTTTCAGGCTTATCTTGTCCCAACGGCAGGTAGAAAAGTCGTTTATTGTTCGGAGAAAAGTACAATGTGGATCAACGAGCGGACTAAAAGGTACCTTTAACAAGAAGTTCGAAGCTTTCGGAGCCGACTGCTCCGTTGTCAGCGGTTTGCCAACAATGGGTCAACGAAACACCTTGGAAAGGGGTCCAAGGAGCGGGGTCAGGTTAGAGCAACCCGTTTTCGTGATTACCATAAACCGAACTTCACTGACTTCCGTACTTTTGTCGCGATTGAAGCACCTATTATTCCTGATGAACAGGGCTTCCTTAGTTTTCCGAAGGGAAAGTAGGCTCGCGCGACAAATGATATATGGTTGAAGGTCGTTGGAACACTGAGAGTAGTGCTCAGTAACCGTTGAGGCTTTGACCGTATCTTTGATTATTTTCTCCGGGTCCATTCTCTGCGGTTGTCGGTTGTCCCTTCTTTTCGGTTGTCCTCCTTTCCTGTTCATTGCTGTTTTGTACCTCTCAATGGCCGCCGTATGTTCTCCAAATCTGTGGGGTGAACTGTTGCCCATTTCTCCTATGTAGGAGAACGTACGTAAGAGGACTGGAAACAGGATGAAACAGTGTGTGAGAGAATTGAACGTTCGGGTTTTCTTTAGAAGCTTGTTGAACCTCAGATCCATTCTCAGAGAGGTGATATGGCAAGAACCCCAACCGGTTGCGCCGCCTCCTACAATAGGAGAAACGGGCAACAGGTTTTGGCAACGGATTTACTTTTCTCGGGACAATAAATGGGATTTTTACCTGCTGTTGGAACAAGATATGCTTGAACGAGTGTCTTCTACGATTTGTGGTTAATTCACGACAGTAACACCCGTAATGTGTTCCCATTATTTTCAGGCTTAGCTTGAAAGAGCAATCTGTTGGGAGCCGAACGGTAACAATTTGGAGCAGTATGATTGCCACAAAAATGCTGCGAATAAATTACGAACTTTCACTCCAAATGTTGACTCTAGCTTGCTGAACAACGAGATTTTGCTCTCACGGCTGAAGCTATAAACGTAGTTTTTGTAACTTTGCTCCCATTTCCGCATCTTTGCTCCAGACTACCGGGCTGTGCTCTTAGTTTCAAAGCTAAACAGTCTAATTACGACGCCACTTTGTCCAACTCCGTAGCTCTACTCTCTTTTGCAAAGCTTCGCTGCCTGTGATGGCAACCTGTTTGTTAATAAGTACCAGTTACGGTAGCTTTGCCCAATAGTTATTTGCAATGTGGATGCTGTGCTGCTGGCTATTTGCGCTTTGATTTTCATCATCCTTATCTTCGCGCCAAGTGCCATCACGTATCGATAGCTGTTTTCCGCACTTCCCGTTAAAACGTCTCCATTTGGGAGGCTGTCGAGTGTCATTCAACGTCAGTATCATTTTGTATCTGCCATCGTAGTATCTCTCGCGATGATCAAATATTTTCACTGATTTTCCATTCCTATAAAAGCCTTCATTTTCTACTCGCCTTTTATAAAGCGAAACTGTCGGACATCGCATTGTACGTCATCAGTGCTTGTTGGTCACTGCCCAGCCAGTCCTTTGTTCAGCAAGCTACTCTGTTCAACAAACCAGTCAAGTGATATCAGCTATCAGGTCGAACCGTGACCCGTAGAGCATTTGTCGCCCATCCGGTCAGTCATGCCGATTAGTGAGCATACCCTCTGACCGACCGCGACAGTGACACAACGAGAAATGACCAACTTCAGTAGGGATTCCCTTGACTGTCGACGTTTTCTTCTTTAAATCCAGTGGAGTATAAAGTGCTCCGTGATGTATTCCTTCTTCGCCATATTCTTCTCCTTATGCTCTCTTGTGCCATTGCCCTTTCTAGTTCCCCGTGAAACAAATATTCATTCAGAAAAATCTTTCTTCGTAGCGGGGTAGCTTTTTTTCATGATCAAGCACACGTAGCCCTCGCTTAACGTCGTATATGCGATCCTGAAGACACGACGTATAACGAAGCCATTTTTACCACTACTGGAATAGTGCACGCGGGAGTTACGTTCCGCTAGTATATTCATAGTCAAAAAACATTACTTAACCTTGCAAATGTGTCGCATTAAGCTTTTATTTCAAGCACTGAAACAAGTACTTGTATTAAACATTTTTAAAGTGCTCCTATAAGAATTAGATACTAATTTAATCAAGTTTTGGTGAATCTGTTCGTTGATTTGCTGGAACTTTCAAAAGTCGTTCAACGTTTATTGCTGTGCACGGTTTTCTACTGTTCGGATAGTTCCCTGTAGCACTTGTATCCGCTCATTATTATTCTGTTCGCTTAAAACCCTCTCCATTTCTTCCTTTGTTTTCTGTTAAGATTTTACGTGCTCGCTTGAACAAACGCTACGATTTGGGAGCAACCTTCAATCTTCTAACCGTTAGTACAAATCGTTCGTGGAGTAGTTGTGGATAAACCAAGAGCTTTTGCAATATCCACACTTCACGGTCCGTCAGCAGATATCTGTATTACTTATAGTTTCGTCGTTAATGTCACTCCTTTTCTTTCCTTTTGGAAGGGCACACGTCTGGGGCAGATAGTGAACTTTTGGCACTCATTGCAACGAAGGTAAATCTAGCAGTAAGTGTTCACAAAATGATAGGTGACAATATACACCTGTTTCCACAAAGGAGATCAAATATAAGCATGTAAAACCAAATTGACAACAAAACTATTCCTATAACTTACACAATACAGCAGCTAGTAGATAGAACTTGAGCGTCTTTTGTAACGTGCCTCCATGAGCGACGTATTGGGAAACGGCGTAACACGAGGACTGGCTGGATCTTTCGGTGATTAAAAAGGCTCTCGCGACAAAGGATCCTTGGCTAGAGATCATGCGAACATTGAGAGGAATGTTCGACAATGGCAGAAGCGTTGATGGTTTCTTCCATTATATTCATCGGTTCTTTTGTCTGCGGGCAACCTCGGCGTCTGGTTTGCGCGTCTGTCCTGCACGTTCTTGTACCTTGTCACACACTCCATGTGTTCTGTGAATATGTCAAATAAAGTGTTGCCCGTTTCTCCTATGTAGGGGGCATGGCAACCACATTTTGTGTGATAAACCACCCTCCTTGTCTCCTCTCTTGGGACTTTGAACTTATCAGTCCTGAGGATTGCGCGCAAGTCAGGCGAGGTTTTAAAGAACACTCGGAAATTTAGGGATTTGGTCAAGCGTTTTATTTTCTCCCCAAAAATCGCATGCTATGGTATCACGACTGTCGGCACGTTCGGTTGCTGTAGAGGCAAAATGTTTGGTTGTGCATGTAGTCTACGGTTTATTATTGATGTTATTAGATTAATCGGATAACCGTTGTTGATGAATGTGTGTTTGATGTAGTTTAATTCATCATGTAAGTGCCTTGTGTCACAGACGGCGGGGGCCCTGTCCACCATGCCGGCCACTACACCTGTTTTAACCGAGATTGGATGATGAGAGGTGAACTGCAGGTACTTTTCAGAGTTGGTTGGTTTTGTGTATACTGTAGTAGTTAGCCGCTCTTCACCTCTCATCACCAGAATGTCCAAGAATGGTAGTTTTTCGTCCGTTTCTTTTTCAATAGTTAGGACGATATTTTCGGGGAAGAGGTTGTTTAGGTGTAAAAGCTTTTCTTCCTTTCCCCTTGTTGTAATGGCGAAAATATCATCCACGTACCTTTCGAAACAGAAAGGACGCATCTCCGGATCGATGTTTGCAAAAGGCGATTTTTTCAAATGTTCCATGAACACCTCCGCCAGAATGGGCGACAGGTAACTGCCCATGGGCACTCCGTTTTTTGTGTAAAAAATTGATCTTGGAAGCGAAAATATTACAGTTGCCTTCATTCACACAGAAAGAGGCAAGTTTGAATACTTGAAACGGGTTGAGCTTCGTTCTCTGTGTCAAAGTAATGTCATTATTAAGAAGCTTTGTGAGGAAGTTTAACGTCAGGTGAAGTGGAATGTTAGTAAATAGGTCTTTAGCATCATAACTAACAAGTACTTCACTTTCTTCGAGACGTAATATTCTGATGTCATCGCAAAACTGTTTGCTATTCTTAACAGAAGACATCCTCGAATCCGTCAGTGGTCATATTATGTCCTTGAGATACCTGGACGTCACGCTTTTTACGCTCGCTACCACCGGTCTCATTGGTACTCCCGGCTTGTGTAATTTTGGGAGCCCATACATTTCTGGGCTCTTGATGTTACCTGTGAAGTAAATGTGTTGTTTAATTTTCAGTAGTCCTCTCTTTCAGCGCTGAAGGTGTCAATAATTCCTTTCGGATCCTGGTGGTGGGTCCGCGTGCAGTGGTCTGTAGACTGGGTTGTTCAGCAGCTCACTCATTTTTGCCAAGTAGTCGGGTCTGTCCAGGACGACGACGACATTGCCTCTGTCGGCTTTGGTAATAAGGAGCTTGTAGTCCTGGTGTAGGTCTTTCAATATTTTCGTTTCCAATCTTCCAAGGTTCGGTCTACCTGAGTCTTTGTGATGTTGCCTCATCAGGTTCGCAATAGCATACTTTATAGTATCGGCCTGTTGGGACTCTGTTTTGAACAAACTGTTCCACTGATGCTGCAACGTCTAAAATCGGAGGACATTTCGGAGTTAGGACGAAATTAAGTCCTTTAGCCAAGACAATTTCTTCTGGTCGTCCATTGGTATGGATCTTAGGTTGACAACCAATTTGTCCAAGTCTTATGTCATGTGCATGACTCCGGTTCTTGTTGATCGGTGGAATTCCCATGACTGCGAGCAGTATAAGTTGTTGAACTTCTTCCGCAAGATGGTCCTTTTGTTTCAATGATCTTAGTGCGCATGTCTTCCTCGTACGTTGTTCTGTGTAGCTTTGTTGGTGCTGATCTGTGCTTGCTCTAAGCCTTTGTTGTATTCTGCAGAATTGTGATCTCAGTTGTGCAAATGTCTTTCTGTGTTCCTTTATGGCACTTCTTAGCAGTGAAAGCAGTGACCCGCGTTTCGCAAGATGTTTTTAGTACTATGGTTGTCAAATTGAGACCATTTTAAGCGAAAAGCTTTTGGGAGTAGTTGTGCGTCACCGCATATTAGAAGGAACGTTAGCTTACTCAGCGTCTTCTCGTTCTTCATTGATGTTTTCTCGTAAGGTCTTGCAGTTTTCATGACTTCTGTACTGTGCATAAGTCGAATCTCCTTGAATATAGGGTGCAATGTAACAGGACGTTCAGCTGGCGATTGGTGAGGTTCCTTTTTGTTAATTCTAGAAGCACCGTAGCGTGTTCACAAACGGGCTCACCGTGGCTATCAACGAACATGCGATTTGATTTTTCTATGAAAATATAATATTAATTGTCTCATTTTGGACGCTATCAACTTCTGAGATGAAAATGCCCAGCAAAGTGAGAAGACCTTTCCGAATTTTATTATTCGGAAAGGGTCCTCGTGAAACGATCTGTATAATTGATTTGCTTAGCGTCAGAATTTTGTGCAAATGCACTTTTCTGGCTGGAATGGCCACCACATTAGCTTTGCGCGCTTTTGTTATTCCAATGCAGTCATCCTTTGTCAGGTACCTTAGTACTCTCTTCTGCATAATATTGAGCTTTGTTTCAATTGTTCTCTGATTGTGTCGCGGTATGAAATTCGGAATAGCGTGATTCATCGTCTCAGACTGTTGCAGTTGTCTTGAAGAGATTGTTTTGCTGGCGCAAATACCTCTAAGACAGGTGAGAATTTTGGAGTCGGGAGAAAGTTGAGTCGCTTAGCTAAAACCGATTTCTGATGCTCATTCAATGGATTTGAGCTAAGGTTGACCTCCAGCTTGTCCAGGTGGTTTGTGTCCGTTGTGACTACAGCCCTAGCAGATTGGCGAAATTCCTAAGTTCATAAACAGTTCAAATTGTCCAAATTCTTACGCAACGTACGTTTTTGGTTGATTGATAGAACAAGATTGGAAAAACATTCAGGAAGGGAGGCTCAAGACGAACAGTAATAGTCAAAAAAGGAAAAGTAACTGGATCCATTTGAATGTAGTGTAACTGGCTTATGGAAGAAGCCTGCAATGAGTCAGCGATAGTGAGCCAATTGACATTACGTTCACCAGCGAATGACCGTATCAGCAGTTCCAGAATGTCCCAAGAAAGCTACTTCATGACTGACAAGACTTTCTACATCCGCCGCAGCCCATGGATAAAACAGAAGTGATGCTGTAGAAGTTAGTGATGACATTTCTTCCGTAGTGGTAACGGAACCACAATGCTAATACTGCCAATGTCTTAACAGAGAAGCCCCATGCAGTCAGCCCAGAAACAAGAAGAAATGAAAGAGAACAACGCCGTCTTATTATTAATATAAACAGATTGATTGGTCACACGTCAGAACAAACATAACGACAGTGCTTTGTTGTTGAAGATTGGGTTGCTTGTAACGAGTTCTCACATGATGAATTGGTCTTTTTGAGACGGCTTGTAACTCGTTGTGTGATATATTAACTGTATCAGTGATGCCACGTAGAAACCAAACAAGTGATGGTTGAAAGGTCTTTAATGGACACGTGCGTACAATAAAATTATTGAAGCTTTCGGAACAGCCTAGTTCCGTCGTCAGCGATGAGGAAAAGCTAATCACAACAACAGTGTTTTGTTGTGATTTAAAGTGAGGCGGTTAACGCACACCACGCAAATAACTGAACACTGAAGATTTAGTTCAGAGTTTTTGACAATTGTATTTTAAATCCCATTCATAATAGTGCAGACAATCGTTCGCACTATTACGAAGGAGACCTTCAGACCTTTTATCACTGTTAATATTACAATGCTGAGAATGGGCAGGGAAAGTTCCGAAAGATTGATACATCTTGAATAGTAAGTCAACAAATGTGTTGTCGTCTTAGCGCTTACGCTTACGGGTGAAGCTGTCTAATGCGTACTTGTTTTTCCGGTTTTTGATTCGTCTTTTTGACCTTCTTACACATTTTATGAAAGCCTTGAAATAGGACTAAATGAAGACAACCCTTAAGCATGAAAGACTTCAAGCAGAATTTGCGTTCGACTAGCATTTATGAATTTAGTGAATGAAAAATTTCTAGTAATTTCAGTTTCTAAAGTACCCAAATCTTAGTATCTTTTACTGGCGATATGAATGTTCGAAAAACATTCGCTATACTGGAAAAACAGAAACAGCTCAAGTGAAATCAACAGCATGCGTCAAAGGTGAGAATTTTGTGCTAACATATGAACATTGAAAATAGGATTTCGCAAAACGGGATATGAAGATTCTTCATTCTTCTCTTCATACGGGGGTAATAATAATTTCAAATAAAGTTTATGCACGGTATACACCCCGTTTTTTCGTAAAAACCTTTTACTTGCGCAAGCTTTCGGGTACCACTCCTGTACCCGTCATCAGGCGAACACAAACGGTCGGTGGGGATGCTCGCTCTCTGCAGGACTGGCTGGGCGGGCGACGGACGCTTGACGGGTACAAGGGTAGTACCTGATAGCTGATGTCGCTAGCCTGGACGGTCTAGCGGTTGTGCTTGCTGAACCGTTGACCGGCAGGGCAGTCTACACATTGTTTGTGTTCGCCTGATGACGGGTACAGGAGTGGTACCCGAAAGCTTGCGCAAGTAAAAGGTTTTTACGAAAAAACGGGGTGTATACCGTGCATAAACTTTATTTGAAAACGGGATATGATCTCATGTTTATTATCCAAACCAACGGCTTTAATACCGTTAAAAACGAGGTATGAAATCACGGAGCTTTCGGGACTCCCCTTGTCCCGTCTTCAGCGTGTCTCTCTGACGTCGTGATGTCCAAACGCCGTATCCGGTGTTTCCAGTTTAAAGTGAAAGGTCGGTTAATTTTAAAGTACCATAACGTATTTTTAGTTCAATCCTCTCGTCTTATCAGACGGACTGTATCCCCCTGATTCAACGAAACACATTGCATTTCCAACCCCGTGGCTTGAATTTGACAACATTTAGTAGTCAAAGCCACCAAAGACCAAATCTCACTGACTTGGAATCCTCCGTGCGGGAATTGCTCGCTCCAGAAATACGCCGATCGATGGCCAAGCATCTGTACGATCCCCGGCAGTACAGCCTCGCATTGGAGGTTCTTCAACGTCGTTACGGTGATCCACAGCGATTGGTTCACGTGTGCCTGAGATCGCTCACGGCATTGCGCGCATGGAATGATTTCGATTATGACGGTCTTCGTGCATTCTCTGACGAATTAGCAAGCATAGTATCCGTGTTGTCCCTCGGCGGACACGAAGTAGAAATATGCTCAGCCAGCAATGTTAGCACTGTCGTCAAGAAAATGCCGAAGCAGCTCAGAGACCAATAGGGCAGTTTCGTTGTTAACAACATCAAACCCAGATTTCCGAACCTACGCGACTTGTCTGATTGGATCAGCGAACGGAGAGAAGCGGCTGACGTCGTCGCCGAAGAGCCCGACCATGCGCCCCGGCGTCCCATCTGCCCCTCATACGGCAACCACAGGAAACCTCGCGTAATGGCTACGGCTGCGCCGGTCGGCCATTCAACACCTATATGTGCACTGTGCAATAACGATCATTTGCTACCGTCATGCCGTACGTTTATCGGAATGCGAGTCGAGCAACGGGCGGAAACGGTTAAACAAAAAGGTTGCTGTTACCGTTGCCTTCTAACAGGACATATAGCGAAACACTGCGACACGCGCAGTCGTTGTACTGAAACGGGATGCCAGGCAGCGCACCACCCAATACTGCATGGTACCCCTCGTCTTTTTGAAAAGAAGCAACCACTGCAAAGCGTTCATCGTGGGCAAAGTGAACACTTCACGGGCAAAGTTTGCAATGACAATACCTCCAAATGCTTGCTGCCAATTATTCCATTGAGGATCATTACACCCGATGGGCGACGTTACCGCACACGCGCTCTCCTGGATAGTGGTAGCGAGGTCAGTATGATCCATATGGATGTCGCGAATGCCCTTGGGTTGCATGGACCAAAAGAATCATGTCGCTTCGCTACGTTCCATGACCAACGGCCTGCCTTGAGCGTCCGACGAGTCTCGTTTAGAATTAATTCGATAGATAGTCTGTTCTCGCAAGATATTGAAGACGCCTATGCTGTCCCGAACTTACAGCTTCCGAATCAGACTACGGACGTAGGCTTAATGGTGCGTCGTTGGCCATTCCTGCGCTCCGTCATGGTGGACACTGGCGGACCGCCAGATGTCACTTTGCTCATCGGAATGGACTACCCGGCTGCGCACGCGATTTTCAAGTCGAAATCTGATCAAAAACCTCGCCGAAGTCCGAGAGCTATACTAACGCCGTTTGGCTGGTCCATTGTTGGCCCGTTATATGGCGAACGGAGACTCGCCGAAAGGCGGCATTGCTACCGTTTAGCAATAAATGATGACTCTGAGCCATCGGTAGCCGAAGAACTGCTACATAAATTCTTCACAAATGAATTGATGTGTCCACCGTTGACTAGCGATAAACCCATAAGTCCAGAAGAAAAACGCGCTTGGCGAATCCTCGATGAAACCACCTATTTCAATGGTGAAAGATATGAAGTCGGGTTACTGTGGAAGCACGACCAGCCCGGTCTGCCGATGAACCGCGTCGCGGCCCTGAGAAGATTTAACCATCTGGAACGTCGACTGAAGACCGATCCCGAATTATGTGAGAAATATAGCAGTGTAATTCGGGAATACATCAACGCTGGTCACGCAAGGAGATTATCACCGGAAGAAGCCAACGTAGGACCGCCTGGCCGCACCTGGTGGCGTCCCCATCATTCGGTGATTAATCCCAACAAGCCGTCAAAGCTGCGAGTCGTCTTTGACGCAGCCGCGAAGTTTCAAGGGGTGTCACTGAATTCAGCGCTACTGAAATGCCCGGACCTGATTGCAAATATGGTTTCCATCCTTCTCAGATTTCGTCTTCACCCTATTGCCATCAGCAGCGACATTACAAAAATGTTCCACCAAGTAAGGATACGGTCTCCCGACGAATCAGCCTTACGTTTCTTGTGGCGAGAGCCTGGATCTGATCAACCGATTGGTGACTATCAAATGACGGTTCAAATTTTCGGGGCCACATCTTCGCCAGCGATTTGTGCATACGTCCTACGTAGGGCCGCTATGGAGTCTGGCGATCACGCTGCCGTGGCCACTCGTCAAGTTGTTGACCATTTTTATGTGGACAATTGGTTGTCTTCCTTCCGTTCTGAGTCAGAAGCAATTCAAGTGGCGAACATCGTGAAAACAGCCTTGGAACGGGCCGGCTTCAAGCTCACGCAGTGGGCATCCTCCAGCGCCACCGTTATTAACGCCGTTACAGAAGACCCACTGACATCTGTCAACATGGATCTCGACTCAGCTCCCGTTGAACGAATGCTAGGCCTCATGTGGGACCCGCGAAAAGACAGATTTATCTTACTTTTCAAAATCCAACCCGGAAGTCGGACAAAGCGTGAAGTGTTGAGGACTATAGCGACCATGTTCGACCCGCTTGGATTTTTTGAGCCCGTCACGTTACTGGCAAAAACGATTATGCAATCTATCTGGAAATCAAAAATTGCTTGGGATGACCGCCTGCCTCCAGACATAATGGATAAATGGATAGATTCTTGTTTGAGAGCACCGCCGATGTTTGTTCCTCGTTGCCTAAAGCATACAACTCTCGCTACGGCGATCGAGTTGCATATCTTTGCCGACGCGTCTGAAGTTGGATATGGTACGGTGGCTTATTTGCGACTGGAAGGACGCCCTGATGTCGAAGTCAATTTCGTGATGGCGAAATCGCGAGTAGCACCCATCAAGCCGAACACCATACCTCGCATGGAGCTCAACTCAGCGGTTTTAGCAGTCCGTTTGATGAACGTAATCAAACGCTCTTTACTCATGAAATTTGATGACGTCGTGTTTCACGTCGATTCGACCACTGTACTTCGGTGGATATCGTCCTCTACGTCTCGCTTCCACACCTTTGTGCGAAATCGAATTGGTGAAATTCTCGAATCCACTCGCCATGAGCAATGGCGCTACGTATGTGGAGTCGAAAATCCGGCAGATGACTGTAGTCGCGGACTACTTGCATCTGAATTAAGCCAAGATCATCGTTTTTATCGCGGTCCAGAATTTCTTTGGCGTGATCGCCGGACTTGGCCGACCATGCCTGATGTTTTCACGACGAGCGAATGTGAAGAAACTGAAGAAGAAATTAATCCCGGAACATGGACACGGGTCATCCATGTAACCTCCGACCGTATCGATGACCTTGTTAAGAATGTCTCGAAGCTTGAACGTCTCCTTCGAGTCACGTCGTATGTGTTGCGCTTCGTGTTCAATTCGCGAAAATCAAAGGGGGACGAGCGACACCATGGTCCATTGACCGTTAATGAGGTCGAAGAAGCGTTCGTTTTCCAACTATTGTCTGAAGACAGTCTTTCCAACGTTTTCCAATATTCAACTATTGTCTGAAGTTCATGGGACGATTGGGCTACAAATATGAACAAGCTTACTTTTCTCAATAGATATTAACATTGCCAATCAAATGTTTGTCGACGCATACCGTAAGACAGCTGTATCATTCACTCGCCCTTTCAAACGTTGTCGATCAACAGCTTCTTTGGCAAACATTTAAATTCAACTCTGTCTTGCAACCGCTTGGCAATCTTCAGCAACAGAGAGTCTTGGAAACGATTTCCAACTAACTGCAATCCTATTCGAAGCTTCCGGTTCGACAATCCAACTGGAATAACAATCGCCGTGAGACCTGAAAATCCATTTCTTATTAAACCTGTTTGCACATTGGCGACTGAGCTCACTGGCGCGGCTACAAAAGCTTGCAATTTCTCTGTTTGAATCATTACATAAAGTGCTGGTGTGTAATCGCAGCTGAACAAAATAGTAATACTTAGGGCACCGTGTTTGACACTACAGTCAAGCATCATCTCGAACAGCTGGACAGGCTCATAAGAAATCATGAAATAGTCATTTAAAAAGTATCATATCCTGCAATGAGAAAAACCATGTTTCACGACGGACCTCATGATAGACAAACTGGACGCCATGGTCATCTACAAACAATGGAACCCATCAAGACAACGGAACAAGCCATTCATTCATACACAGTAATATAATACGCATCCCAGTACTAACATTCAATGGTCTAAGGCTACTGACACCCCAGAAAAATAAGGTCCTGTTGATAAAACATAACATCCCTAAGAATCATCAGTAAAACGGTAAAATCAGCCTGACGTACAAAAGCATACCTGAGCTTACAAAAGCATACCTGAGCATACAAAAGCATACCTTTCGAAAAGTAATTGCTATTTAGCACTTCACGTTTTGAGGGTTTCGTAAAAATCTAATGGACGACAACATCTATCCTTTTACTGGGACGCTGACGACAGAACAAGATAGTCGTCAAAGTTCTACATATCTGCTCATTCAGTATTGGTCATGTCTTTCGGAATATTCAGCTTGTCGACGTGTAGATTTTGCAACCGTTCTGTGATTAGGTGCTCACTGGAAGTTAGTATCTTCGTGATGGCGTGATTGTAATATTCTCCTTTATTAATGTTACAGCGCTGCAGTGCCAAGTCACGACCAAGTCTGAGTTTACTCCGACACGCACGCACCGTCCACGTCAGAAAACAGAAAGCAGGTACCATGATAAGTGTACTCAGTGTCCTATACTTCTACATTCCTCTCCGCTCAAGTTCTCACATTCTCGAGTGGCTTGGTAGTCTTCCTTCCTGGCTTTGAACAACGTCCTTTGGCAGGCACTACTACAGGAACTGGAAAAGACGTTCGCGATTCTCCTGCGCGAATCTGATTTGCATGGCGACGCCACAAAATCCCGCGCACTTTCAGCACGTACATGACATCACCCTCGCGACCGACAATCGTTCCTTTCGTCCACGATTGTCCTGGCTTGCTATAGTCGCGTGTCCATACAGCCTGATTTATCCGGAACGTTTTCCCTTTGTTAGGGCCTCGCCCCCAACGTTCCATCTTGGCGCGACGTTGTTCGACGTATTCGTTCCCCCGTGGGGTCATCAGATCCAGGACCGTTCTTATACGTCGCTTCATCAGCATTTCCGACGGACTGCACTGGATGGAAGGATGCGGAGTGCTGCGGTACATCATTAGGATATCGCGTATGCTGTCTCGTACTGCTTGTCCTTCATGTTTTTTCGCCACTGCGCGCTTAAAGGTGTCTACAAAGCGTTCCACTTGGCCATTCGACTGCGGCATGTACGGCGCTGTGGTAACATGCTGAATTCCATTAGACGAACAGAACATCGCAAATTCCGACGAGACGAACTGCCGGCCGTTGTCGGTAACGAGCACTATTGGCACTCCTTGTTCCGTGAAGATTGTTTTCAATGCGTCGATCACACTCGCTGACGTGACATTGGGTAGGACCACTACCTCTGGCCATTTCGAAAATGAATCTACCACGAGAAGATACATGAGCCCTTCCACTGGACCGGGCAGGTCCACATGCACTCTTTCCCACGGGTTGGAAGCCGCTAACCACGGTTTCACAACACCTCGCGGGGAATTCTTTTGCACCGCATTACAAATTTCGCACTGACGAACCGTTTCCTCGATTTCAGTGTCCATCTTCGGCCACCAACACAACTGTCGTGCCAATGACAGCATACGATCCCTACCAGGATGACATTTGTGTAAGCTCCTCAGCACCTTTTCCTGAAGTGCTGCAGGGATCACCGTACGGACTCCCCATAACACGCAGCCTGAACATACATTGAGTTCTGCTCGTTTTGCAAAAAACAGTTTTAAATTTTCCTGAGGATTTTTCTCCGGCCATCCCGTCAAAATATAATGGCGAACTCTTGTCAATATGCCATCCTTGCGGGTGCAATCCGCGATCTCTATGGCTGTTACTGGTAGCTGACGTCCTGCCTCTGCCACCAGTTGCCGAATCATTAGTTCTCCTGATGCCTCCTTCCGGTCGAACTCTGAATTGAATAGGTCTTCGCTTGACAATGGCAGACGTGACAGACCATCTGCATGCCCAAAAGCGTTCGTGTTACGGTACTCTATTCTGAACGAATAGTTCATTAACGTAACGCACCAGCGTGTTAACCGTGAGGCAGCCGTATAAAGAACTCTTTTCTTCGAGCCAAAAATCGTTACAAGAGGCTTATGATCTGTCAGCAAAATGAATTCTCGGCCCCATAAGTACCTATGAAACTTTTTGACAGCGCACACCAACGCAAGGGCCTCCTTTTCCACTTGGGCATAATTCTTCTGGGCGTCATTCAAGGCCTTGGATGCATGAGCCACGACCTTGATACTATCATCCTTCAAGCGATGATACAAGACCGCTCCGACGCCAATGTTAGAAGCATCTGCTGGTAGCACAATTGGCAGACGAGGATCGTAATGAGCCAATATCAAGGGAGAGCTCAGCATCGATTTAATGCCACGAAACGCTGTCCTCCGTGGCTGTCCCCACATCCAAGGAACCGATTTCTTTAGCAGACGATTTAACGGAGCGGCAACGTCCGTCAAATGCGGAATAAACGGAGCATAAAAGTTGACCATTCCCAGGAACGAGCGCAACTTCGCGACATTTCAGGGCGGTTGCATTAGTCGAATTGCCTCTGCTTTCTTCGGGTCAGCACGCACACCTTCGGCACTAATAATGTGTCCAAGGTACTCGACTTCATCTTCGAAAAATTTGCACTTTTCGCGTTTAACGCGAAAACCAAATTCCACAAGCCTAGACAAGACTGTTTCTAAGGTGCTCCAATGCTCCTCGTTCGTCGATCCCGTCAGAATTATGTCGTCGAGATAAGCCACCGCCCTTGGAATTCCGGTAAGCATCGTATCCATGACATTTTGAAAAATTCCAGGTGCCGATTGCCCCAAAGGGAAGCCGGTTATATCTGCATAACCCTTTCTGCGTATTGACCGCGACCAACTTTTTCGATTCGTCATCGAGTTCCACTTGTAAATAGGCATCAGCCAGGTCAAGCTTGGTGTATTTTTCCCTCCGTTTAGAGCATGAAGATCTTCTGGGCGAGGAATAGGATATGAGTCCATCTCGAGTCTGTCATTAAGCCCGGTTGAGAAATCTGCACATAACCTAATCTGGTCATTGTTCTTCCTCGCCACGACAATGGGAGCTGCCCAGTCCTACCGGTCAATCCGGGATAGCGTGCCCGACTCCACGTAGCGTTGCAACTGGGCTTCTACAGCTTCTTGCAGGGCGAAAGCAACTGGATAAGGTTATCTAAACACAGGTTGAGCTCCCTCTTTCAATTCCAAATGGGCTTTTACTTTTGTGCAGTGCCCCAGACCCGGCTTGAACAGCACGGCAAAGCGATTTAGTAAGCCTTGCAAGCTAGGCTGGCTATTCATATGGCACACCGATGCCTGTTGAACGAAGAGTGTCCGCAGGGGAACCGCTCCTCCAAAGGCTCGGATCCAGTCGCGTCCCATAACATTAGTTACAAACTGTTCCGCAATTCGGATACGTAGACGCTTCTGTTGCCCACCACATTTCACTGACACCATGGTTTCGCCTTTCAACGGGACCACATGTCCTGTGAAACTTCGCAATTGAACAGTAGGTGATGACAACGTAGGATAGCCAATATATTGCCACAGTGCAACATCTGCAATGGTTACGCTGGCTCCGGTATCCAGCTCCATCACATTTTGCTGGCCATTAATCGTGACTTCCACAGTAAAAGGACTCATTGCACCGTTACGATACACTTGGAGCATAGGTATCTTCGTACTTTGCAGATGATTCATCCTTTGGCCGCGTCTCCCACGACGCGAGCCGCTATTCTGCTGACGCTTGCCATCCATGTTTACTTTTCTCTCCCGGCACATACGTAACAAATGCCCCATGCGCCCACAGTTGAAACACTTAAAACTCCTGAAAGGACAACGATCCCTATCGTGATCATCTTTACCGCAGCGATCACACTTCCGCTCTGAAGAATTCAGACGATTCTTCGGTGACAACGCCTTGACTGCGCGGCATTCCTGTGCGTCAATCATTTCGTTCAGGGGCTTGACATCTTCCCGTAGAATGTCCTCGGCAATCTGCAGGTAGTTAACTGCGTCTTCCAGCGTTAAGTCTTTCCCCTTCGCCAGTAGCTTCGCTTTTACCGATTGGTTCCGAATGCCGTTTACAAATTGAACAACCAATGCAGCCTCTGTATTGAACTGATCGAAATCGCAGTTCGCAGCCCTATGGCGTAGGTAGTTTGCAAACTGAACAGGCGTTTGGTCAGCTTGTTGCTGTAGGCCGAAAATTGGGACCGTTCTCTAAGAAGCACTACTCGATTGCCATACAACTTCGCCATCAGAGCCTCAAGCTCGACAGAAGTAAAATCGAAAGGGGACTTCGACAAATAAGCTCGCCTGAGCTCTTCGAAGCATTTCGGAGCGAGCGATGCCACTAGAAAACTTTTCTTAATGCTGTCCTCCACCACTAAGTTCATGCCAAGATAACCACGGAACTGCAACGACCACGTCTCCCATGCTTCGGCATCGGGATGAAACGGTCGGTAAACCGCAATCGGTTTCGCTTCCGTTGGTGCTCCAGGTACCGAAAACTACTCCTGTTTTCGTCTTCAGCGTAATGGCATACTCTATGACTTACTGTCGTAGACTGGCTTGCGCAAAGTTTCCTCTTGCAATATCACTTAAGATTACTACTGCTTGCGCGGAATGGTATATTACCATAATTCCAAAGGTCACAGTGGTACATTAACATTATCATCCAGAATTGTGTATCTTCTTATATGACGAGTGACACCGTCCTTAATCGACATCACTGGAGCTTTCATGATCTCTCTTGCCCCATCTTCAAGTGCAAAGTTAAACACAACAATTAACAACAAATTACGCGCGTATAACGTGCTATATTTTAGTGTATACTGTCAGATAAATATGACGTTGAAGATGGGACACGATAAGCCCCGAAACCTACGAATATCCAAAAAAAGATTATTGCAACGGTGCACAGTCGATTGCAAGAAAAATGTCACTTAATTTCACCCTCACGAAATTCCTAACCTTGATGACAATAAATTGCCCAGCCATTTACTAATCGAACATTTCTTCGTGATTACAGACTTACTGAGCAATAATAACACTAACGGGAATAAAGCGCCTTTGAAAGGTAATGAGTCTAAAACAATTTTTTGCGAGCAGCTCCATATCTATTATTAGAAGACCAATATGCAGCGAAACAAGAATACACTTGTGAACAATCATTCAGATAGCTGATTCAATCTGGATGACATCATTTCACACAGCTGATTTTCGCATACGTAGGAGTACAGCGCAAGATTTATTAACCATTTACAAAAATGTACTTACGCAAGGCTAAGCAAATATCTTCGACCTTTCGAGCGAGAATACCCGGAGTGTCAAAGCTGTTAACTAACGGAACCAATCCGCACCGTGATAGCAATCCGTATGTAGGCTTAAAACCAACTACCCCACATAATGCAGCAGGGTTACGTGTTGATCCTCCTGTATCTGAACCCAATGCTCTGCGCAGGAAAATGATTTTAAACATTTCAAAGTTCTTGTATGAATAACTTACATTTTCATTACACCACAGGTAACAACTGCTGCACTGCCGCCAGAGCTGCCACCAGCTATGTACCAATCATGATCCATTTTTGTGACCACATCTGTTGCTAAGGTCCAAGGATTCTTTACCGGCCCAAATAGACTTTTTGTGCTGCTAGCTCTTGAAATAATTTTAGTTTTCAAACACTGGAATGGAAAGAAATACTGCATTACCCCATAGAAAATTCATCCATGTTCGTTTTACCCAACAGAATACCCCCAGCATTGAGAAGACGATTGACGAAAGTCGCGTTATAAGATGGCTTATAGTTGGAAAGCATTACAGAACACAACGTTGTTCTTATTGCTTTCGTACTGAAACAGTCCTTTACTGCAAATGGAACTCCAAAAAGAGGACCTGTAAAAATTCCATCGAATCGCAAATGAATGCTATAAATATTACCCTTTGCAGTGACGATTTTATCCAAGAGCTCAGCCTTAGACAAAGCTTCTTCAAATTTCGTTGTCACAAACATATTGAGATGTTGCAATCTTCGCGCTATCATAACGCATTCACGTATTCTATCAGCGACCGTTTGATTCATTCCTACAGCAAAATCAGATTGAACATCTCTATGCCAAAATAACATCACGTCATTGTAAACCATTCCTACAACACGTTAGCTTATGTCCAACTCACACACCTGTAAATATGACCAATGGATTAAATGAATTCGAATTTCCTTCAAGAACTCGTTTGGGAAACTGAACTCATTGACAAGCACATATTCATGACGCTAAGCAGCTTAAAAGTGCATAGGAAGTACTCATTTCAGAAAAAATAGGTTTGAAATGCAACCGCGGATTCATCAAAACGTAACAGCACAGCAAACTCCTGACACCGTAACAACTCCATTTTCCTACAACTTGTTCAACATCCTAACAATCTAGCAAAGAATTTGACATAAAACAATTCTTATTTGAAAAAACGAATTCTAGCATTACTTTGACTTTCGTGTACAGTTTAAGACCATTGGATTATTTGTGGTCCGAAATTGAACTGAGACGGACGCTACCACCAAATGGATGGCCAGTTGCTAGGAAAACGACCTATGCGAGTCATTTTCCTAAAAATTGCCCATCCATCCGGTGGTATGGCGTTCACTTTAATTTTATACACTAAAGGACGCAACAGGCACATAGAAGCGCATCCTTATCTGTAACCGTAATTGATGGGGAACGAAACCGCCGGCCAGGAATGCGCTTTCTAACAATACGTGGTCCATCATCCAGTATTAAAAAGGCGGTATTTAAAACATATCTTACATTATTGCACTGGTAGCAATGAACACGCAGTTTACTTGTTACAATAAATAAATTTATTAAAATTCAGCAGAAAATTTTCAACGGATACTTAACTCCTGGCAACGACGCAAAGTTCAGACGAATCATTACCGTACAAACTTTAAGTGCTTGATAATCAGGTCAGCTTCCCTTTAACTAGGGAACGCACGACGTAATCCATCCTTTCAATTGTGCTAGCGCGATGAATTTATAAAACTACCGGGATCCCAATTTGGCACTTGTTTCAAATTCCCCCCTCCCTCGTAGCCGGCGACACTATCGTGAGGCTGACCATGATTGGTTGCCGCCCTGTTCCGAATGGTGGCGAAAGCGTCTGTGGAAATGGCGTCATGTTTCTGTTCGTAAGGTAGCTGATAGGCTGGTGGTGCTCGCAACTGAATGGTTGGTGCGGTTGAGTTCGCTATGGTTATATTTCTACAACGTAGAGGTGGTGATAGCCCCTTTGGTATGAAGCCTAACGGCTTGCACTGCAAAAATTGGGGAACTCAACATAGGGTCTACGCGAAAGTGGTTCAGACGGGTCCCTCCGCTGGGAAAATTGTGCCGACGCACATCACGAAATTTGAAAAAAACCCATCGTTGACACTTATTCGTTGAGATAGTGAACTACTTCAGCATTGGAGTGATGAGCGAGGACGAGCTGCTGGGGCAGAAAACGATGCCCACGGTTGTGTTGCTTTCGAAATGTGAAAGGTGTCGTGTTGTAGGTCAACCGTTTACTACTCGTATGCGCAGGTTCTTGACAGCGTGTAAGAACGGTAACATCATTCATATACGAAATACAACAATACACTACATCCCCCTTTCTTACGGAACGTAGTCGCGAAACTTCGTCGGTGGAACGCGTTTCCTCACTGGACGTTCCGATCCTGTCGACGTTTGATGGCTTTGTGCCATGGTCTCCTGCTGATCTCCAACAGATCCGCGGCGTGGTTTAGGCAACAGATGGAACGTCGTACGTCGTAGCGTTCCTCCCCCGTCCATCATAATTTCGTGGGAGCGGGGCGCTAATGGGTGTTCTCCGACTATGCTGCCATACTGTTTGCGATCTTTAACTAGCACTTCTTGTCCCGCTTTCATTGGCTCACGCATACGCGCGCCATGCCGTCGATCGTATGCTGTACATTGGCGCTTTTTCTCAATAGCGTCACGTTCTCGGAACACCCCATGATCCACTTGCCTCGGGAGCAAAGAAGACGCCAGCACGGGTATATTTGTCCTCAGGTTGCGGCCGAATAGAAGTTCCGCAGGCGAAAAACCCGAAGCCATGGGCGTTGTCCTGTATGCGAGCAGGGCTAGGTGGATGTCGTCAGATTTCTCCAGCATGCTCTTCACAGTTAGGACGGCGCGTTCTGCCTCACCGTTGCTTTGGGCATACCTCGGGCTTGAGGTGACTAACTGAAACTGATACGCATTCGCGAACTCTGAAAACTCGAATGCACTGAAACACGGCCCGTTGTCACACCGGACGATTTCTGGAATACCGTGCCTGCTGAATATTGCCTTCATCAGTTCAATGACCGTAGCAGCAGTTTTGTCCGGTAACAGGGAGAACTCTATGTACCGCGAATAATAATCTATCACAACTAGATAGTCTTTGCTTCGGAACGTAAAAATATCGCTCGCAACCACTTGCCATGGGTATGCTGGCAGCAGCGTCGGTAGCATCGGTTCATGACGTGCTTGACGGAGGGAAGCACAGGGCACGCAGTTCTCTACCATTTCCTCAATTTCATGACTGATGCCCGGCCACCAAATAGACGCGCGGGCGCGGTCTTTGCAACGCACGAACCCCTGGTGTCCGCAGTGAATGCGTTCAAGCATTTCGCGCCTTAGTCCCTTCGGAATGACCAGTCGGTGGTCGTATAAAAGCAAGCCATCGTCTAACACAGACAGATGATACCGATACCGCCAAAAGGGTTGACAGTCAGCGTTTACTTTTCCTTTCGAAGCGGGCCATCCCGACTTACACAGCGCAATCAGCTGCTTACATATCTCGTCCTCGCGTTGGTGGGCTGCCACTTGTTTTAGGCGGTTCTCAGTCGCGTGTCCAGAAGCGACTACGCAGGCAGCGTAAGTGCTGATTTCACTAGCGAGATCCTCGTCCATCTCGGAGGGCTGGCTAACGGGAGCTCGACTGAGGGCATCTGCTGTGATTAACTGCTTTCCGGGTACATAGCTTATTGAAAAGTTGAAGCGCATCAGTCGCATGCGAAAGCGCTGGATCCGGGGCGGAAGATCATCCAGACATTTCGCTGAAAACAGAGCTACCAACGGTCGATGATCAGTTTCGACATGAAACTTTTTTCCCACTAAGAACATATAAAAACGCTCGCATGCCCAAGTAACTGCATATGCTTCTTTTTCTATTTGCGCGTATCTCTGCTCAGTGTCCGTCAGACATCGTGACGCAAACGCAACAGGGCGGCGCTTGCCCTCTGACGTTTCTTGCAACAGTACTGCTCCCAGTCCGTTTTGGCTCGCGTCAGCAGAAACAATTGTCTTTCCTGCTGGGTCAAACAGAGCAAGCTGGGTACATTGTAGCAGATCATTTTTCAGCTGCTCAAAAGCCCTTTGCTGGGGCTGGCCCCATACAAAATCGACGCCTTCTTTCAACAAATCGCGAAGCGGCTTCATCTTATCGGCTAACTTGTCAATAAATCGCCCAACGTGATTGATCATACCGTTAAAGCGGCGCACACCTTGGACATCTACGGGTGGCGGCATATTGGCGATCGCTTCCACTTTTGACGGGTCTGGAAGTACCCCTTTAGCAGAGATCACATGGCCCAAAAACGTTAACGAGTTCCTGCCAAACTGACACTTGGCGTTCAGAGTCAATCCTTTCGACCTCAAACGCTCCAGTACATCGCGCAAACGGCGATCATGCTCTTGCCGGGAACTACCAAACACAAGAATGTCATCCATATGACAGAGCACGCCAGGTAGTCCGGCCAAGATGTCGTTCATTCGACTTTGGAAGTACTCTGGGGCCGAACTGATACCAAAGGGTAGCCGATTAAAACAGAAACGGCCAAACGGCGTGATAAACGTAGTTAGCAGCGACGATTCTTTTGACAGGCGCACCTGCCAAAACCCAGCATTAGCGTCGAGCTTGCTAAAAACTACGGCTCCAGACAGGAGCGCAAGCTCCTCTTCTACACTCGGAAGCGTTAACAAACTTCGACGGACACCCTTATTCAGCTCCGTTAGGTCCACACAAATTCTGACCGACGCTCCGTCTTTCTTCGGTACAACCACAATACCACTACACCAGTCAGTGGGCTCCGTTACTGGACGAATAACGCCATCTGAGACCATCTGATTCAACTGGTCTCTCAGCATTCCTCTGTAGTGGAGGGGTACTCGCCGAGGTACCGTCAACGCATGGGGCTTTGCATCTGCCTTGAGCTGTATATTGTACTCGCCTTCTAAGAGGCCTAAGCCGTCGAACAGCTCAGGGAACTCCTTCCTTACTTCTGCGAAATATGCATCTTTACTACAGATGCTATCCAGCGTTTGCCGGTCAGTACTCTTGTTTCCGTCTAGTTTAGAAAACCCACACATGGCAGGTTCGTCCAGCCCAGAAACCTCGTTTAGCCTTTGGACGAGGCGCAGCTGCTCTGATGCATCGCGGCTCAACAGCGCCTCTGCTAACCCGCGAACGACGTAGCAGTCTTCTGTTCGTGTGCAATCGCCATGCTTTAAAGTAGTACGAAAGAAGCCAATAACTCGTAAGGCACCACCGGAGGGGCCAAACAACTTAAGAGACCTCGCAGGTAGGAGGCCGCTTGGAATTCCAGGTCGTCCCTCTGGAATACACGTTACATCAGCGCCAGTATCTATTTTGAAGCGAGTGGCGACGCCGTTTACAATAAGCTCCACTCTCCACGGCGATGTGCTTTGCGAACGTCTCGCATATGGGTCAACGTGAGATAACGCTCCGAGAAAATACGCTCGCTCTGGCTCGCCTTGATTCTGGACAGCTGCTGCTGACGATCGAGCCTGCTGCTTCGATCGGCACATCCTGGCGAAGTGCCCCATTCTTTTACAGCAGTTGCAAAGCTTGCCTACCGCTGGGCATTTCTGCCCCTTTGAGTGTGCAGGAAACCCGCATTTCTTGCACACACCATCTGGCTGATTCATTCGCCACTTACTTCGGCTTCTTCGTGCAGTCCCAGGTGCTTTTTGACGTAGCACGCTCTCCACTTGACCATTCTGCACTGCTCGTGGAGCACCTGCTTTATCGCCGACGGTCTCGGCGATCACTCTCTGCTGACTAGCGACAGTTGCGTCTAGTCGTAGTCGTTGTACAACTTGCTCCAATGTCAGCGTCGGGTCGGTCTGCAGCTGGGCAGCCAGCTCTCTGTTTGCCATTCCGGCGATCAGTTGACATTGAGTCAGCAGCTCTTTCGGGGAAACTTTCAGGTCGTCGAGCTCGCAGTTTTCTGCCTGTGCAAACACAGCAGAAATAAACGAATCAACCGGCTCGCCATCACGTTGTACAATTCCGTGCAGACGAGCCAGCTCGTAGACGATGTTTCTCGTGCCCAAGAAGTGGCGCTGAAACATTTCCACTACTGCGTCGAACGACGATCGGTCTGCTGCGGAGAGCGTTGAGCGTTTCAAAATCGCATTTGCTTCTGGGCCCATGCATAGAATGAGCTCATTTATCTTGAAATCGTCATCGGCAGCCATCAAGCCTGCTGACACCAAGTAACGCTTGAAGAAGTCTAACCAGTCGGTCCACGAAGCCGGCTTATTAAACTGGAATCGGTCAATACCGTAACGGAAGGAACAGCCTCTGTACTGTAGTGCTTCCGGACGGGAACCAGGTGACTCGCCCATGTCCTCGTCGGGATTACTCTGGCCGCTTCTACCTGCCTTCCTTGCCATGACAGGAAACCTCTAGCTCAAGCGCGTCCGAACAAGTGCTCCTCCGGCGAGAGAAGTAGAGAGACCGCTGTCACCATGTCGTGTTGTAGGTCAACCGTTTACTACTCGTATGCGCAGGTTCTTGACAGCGTGTAAGAACGGTAACATCATTCATATACGAAATACAACAATACACTACAAAAGGGAGATCTCACTCTTATTCTATTGGTCTAGGCTTAGGTAAGGGCAGAAAATGACGCTCACGGGTATGTTGCTTTCGTAGTTTAAAACGGAGGTATGATCTTGATTTTATGGTTTAGGCTTAGGTAAGGGCATAAAACTATGCCTACGGTTGTGTTGCTTTCGTAATGTAAAAGGGAGACACGACTCTCATTTTACGGTTTAGGCTTAGGGAAGGGTAGAAAGCGATGTCTACGGTCTTGCTGCTTTCGTAATGTAAAAGGGAGACATGACTCTCATTTTATGGTCTAGGCTAGTGATTCTCATAGGGGTCACATGGGACCCCTGGGGGTCCCCAGGGGGTCCCAAATCGCCAAGGGGTTCCTGTGGGGGTCCCGTTTGACGAAAGGGGTCACATGGGACCCCTTAGTCATCAGCTTGAAGCTGACTGAAATGGTTGCAACTCGGCTGCAGACGCCTCCGTACTTGCATCGGGAAGTACCGGTATCCCCTCTCCGCTCTACTATTTCGGGCAGTCTGCGAATGCGAAGTTGACCAAGACGGTGAATACGATCGCGAGCTTAGGAAACACTGCTTTAGTCATTGTGCCTCAGAGGAAGCATTCATCGTCGAGAATAGCAGCGTACATTTTTCTCTTTATGTTCACAATGACTGCACGTGAAGCAGTTGCATCAGCATGCAGGTGGTGCCAGCCGCTTTACCAGAAAACGCTGTATTTCCATCTGATTTACAATTCAAGCAGCGTTAGTGGGTTCCATAAATACAGATGTTATTCTCTGCCGCGCTATAGCTTTCTAGTTCTTCGTGACTGAGTTGTGCGACCTTCTCTGGCATTTAACTTTGCAACTTCCTGGCCTATTCTGTGCACTGAACGTCATCGCTGTAAGTGTGGTGTACTTCTCTTGTCGATTTCCGGAAAT
This sequence comes from Trichuris muris, assembly GCA_000612645.2. Taxonomy (NCBI): domain Eukaryota; kingdom Metazoa; phylum Nematoda; class Enoplea; order Trichinellida; family Trichuridae; genus Trichuris; species Trichuris muris. The sequence continues at coordinate 1,130,865 of CBXJ02000361.1, read as the reverse complement.
ATATGATATTGTACAGGTTCACTCATGGATAAGGAGAAGTGCAGACTGTATAGTAGCGAATACCTACGGTTTGGTTTCACTGCTTCGCCTGCTAATGAGCACTTGCCTATGTGTTTGTTATGCAAAAAGGTTTTCTCAAACGACAGTATGAAGCCGTCGAAGCTGAAATGGCACTTTACGAGATGCCCCGCTGACAAGAACACTAAGGATGTGTCTTACTTCCGGGATCTGCGAGGAAAGTTAATGAAGAAGGGAACATTGAGCAGTATGTTATCGCGTCTTTCCAGACAAGACCGTGATGGTCTTACAGTCTCATACAGAATTTCGTTGTTAATCGAAAAGACCGGTAAACCTCATACAATCAGCGAAGAATAGCTAATTCCTGCCATAGCTGAAGCAGTAGAAACTGTGCTTCACCAACGCGCAAGCGATGTGACGAACAAAATACCACTCAGCAATGATACTGTTCAAAGGCGAATCAATGCAATGGCTGACGACTGTACAAGAGCCGATTCAGCAAATAAATTGGCATGCTTCCATACAGACTTTCCTGTCGGTCTCACTGAGCCTATCCGTTTCCGCTCACACTGACTGGATGTATTGTAACTGGCATAGATATGACAGAGGGCGGTATAATTTTTAGCGGAACAGGAGCGGAGGGACAGCATCTGATGGTAGTCACTGAATCTAACCGCTCCCGCGCTCTACCATTTCAGCCAACCAGCGCGCGCGAAACTGACCAATCAATGTAGGGGGTCCCAAACGGTCTGAAACTTCTCATGGGGGTCCCAGGCGGTTCTGAGCTTGAGAAATACTAGTCTAGGTTTAGGTAAAGGCAGAAACTATGCCTATGGTTGTGTTCCTTTCATAAAGCGTTGGACATTGCCCAGCTCCTTGCCGCCCTGGGAGCCGAGGGGATGCAGCATTCATGCGCAGTTACGTAATTTGGCCATCGGAAAACGGATGCGTGGAATGGACTGAGTGTGAAGCTGCTTCAGGTGCATATGCATGGCGAAATTTAAAATGCAAACGAACGCTAATGTTCTGCATGCTACCTAGGCATAAGTGATCCCGGGGGCGAAAAATTAGTCCACACTAATTGAGAATGCAGGTCGTGCTTGCTAATGTTTGTTAACAGTTTCCCGAGGAGAAAACGTGTTACCGATTTTCGTAGTCGTAGTTACATGCAGGATTACCATAGGGACAGGATAAGGCAATAGCAGGTTGGCTTCTATTTCCCCTCTCGTTTCTTTCAGTTCCTCTTGCTCACCATGATAGATGATGAACCGTTTTATATGAGCCCTAGCAAGCATCATCGTGTTCCTTGCAACCTGATCAGCCTGTGTAATGACGTCACAAGCAACATGGAGATGTGCCTACATTGCCAATGGCACCTGTGCGCGATACCATCCATAGCGGAATTTAATTCTGTTCAGGCTTGCAATGGGCAGCATTTCTTCGACTTTAATAAATTGGATTATATTCTCGGAACTAAGCGGATACAGGACATTTGACCGTCGCGGAACTCGTCGTCCCTCGTTTCGTAGGTTCTACTCCTGTTTAAGAGGCATAACTCCCACTTGCTGTCTAACTCTCCTACTGCCACTGCATGCTGTTTCACTTACACGTTTTTCTCCCATTTGAACTTGTACTCTTGATCAAAAAATTGTAGTACACTAGTACCGTCTGCGAGGCTATGCTGCCAACTTGCGATGCCTTGTTCCCAGTTGTGTGACATTAGGTCAAGTTCCAGAGCACTGGCTAGGCTCTTTGGTACACGTTGTGAGGCACTACTCCTACCTGCGAGGCTATACTGTCTCACCTGGGCTTTATTCTCAGTTCTAGCGCTTCCGCCCAAGGTGGTAGACTTCGGACCAAAACTGTGAGGTACTACTCTCTGAGTCTATGGTCCAGCTGCGTCGGTTTGGCAGAAGCTGCAGGATGTCGGACAGTTGAATCCTTGCAGTTGGGAACATGTCATGTTTGAGCGGTACATGAGGACCTAGGGCAGTAAGCTAGCAACTTTAATACGCGAACCCACTCTGACGTGGAACGTTTTTCGGTCCATCTGCAGTTGCGGTTCAAGGGTTCTAATTATAAATGTTGCGAAACCGCCGTGTATACAGGTCCGGCGAATTAAATACACTGTTCTATAGCAGCCATTCTCAAGCGTTTGGCGCGAAGCCACCCTGGAGACTCTTCCCAGGCACCAGGTCCCCCTTTTCCTATTGGTCAGTTTTGTTTGTCATTTTTCGCCTGGCAGCCGATATCCCCTAGGGCAAAGTCAGTATATGAACATTGCAGAAAGATACAATGTAAATGAACGGTCATGATCCCATTTATTCATATAGATCAGCATATGAAGCATACCGGCAAAGCCGACAAAGCATAAAAAACGCTTTACTGGAACTAATGGAACCGTTCAGCGTGTGCCTTTGCTAGCTTCATGATGTCCGGCTCCAGCCTTGTCAGTGACAGCCGCAAGTCACCTCTAGCTGCGGCATCCATTCTGTTTCTGGACTACGTTAAGGAAACGACTTTGCTAAACGCGCACTCTACTAAATAGGTTGAAGGAAAGGCGATGAGAAATTGTTCTATTTTTCCCCACAGCGTTGGAAATTTGTTCGGCAGATCACACTTCATCCAAAAACCTCTACCAAACTGACCGAAGGTATGACGTGCAATTACGTCGCTTTGAAGCTCAATAAATTCTTCTTGAATTTTCGGGTGAATTTCGACCGCTGGTACTCCAAATGAATCCAAAATCCAACTGGGGATGTCTAGGTTTAGGAGATCGCAAAACCTTTCCTTCATGTCTTCAATCACTTGCTTCAGATGGGACACATAGGCTAGGAGGTCTTCATCCTTCAGAATTCCTGCGATGGCCTTCAAGTTCGGAAATTGCGAAAACTCTCGACCACCTAAGTTGTGCAAATAAAGTTCGAGCTTCTTAACAAAAGAAACTACCGCTGACTTGCTACTTATGAGGTCGCTGTCATTGCCTCGTAAGGCCTTGTTTAACAAGTTCAGTTTCTGAAAAATATTAGCTAAGTAGAATATGTCTGCCTTAGAATCAATAAGCTTTTCTCTAAAGTTCTTGTCAGATATAAAAGCCACTATTGAGTCCCAAAGTGCTACGAAACGTTGGAAGCAATTGCCTTTGGAAAGCCATCTAACCTCCGTGTGCAGCAGCAGCGTATCGAAGTCTTCACCATTTTCCTCACACAGCTGGCGAAAAAGACGATTCTGGAGGGTGTGAGATTTGATGAAATTTACGACCTGAATAACCAGCGAAAGTGAATGGTTGAGGAGCTTTTCCGATACCAAGTTCTCTCTATGAACGACGCAATGAATGGGGAAGACCGACGGGACGACCGCCTTCAAGTAGGATATGAATCCTCTGTATCGCCCTACCATAGAGGCAGCACCGTCCGTTGCGCAAGCAATAATATTTTCCATTGGTATACCATTCTCTTCAAAGTAACCACGAACTTCTTCAAAGATGGTCGCTCTTTTAGTATCCGTTTTTATCCTTCTGGCGAAAGGCATCTCCTCCACAAGTTCTTTTGCATTAAAGAACCTGACATAAGCCATAAGCAAAGCGTCACTGTCTTGTAAGGGGGTCTCATCCAACTGCAACGAAAAACTCCTGGACTTCAGTAAACAAATTAGTTGCCCTTCAATGTCACCTGCCATCACGTCAATTCTCATGCAAACAGTGGAGTTGCTAAGGGGAATCGCCTGAACCGTTTCTTCGGGGCCAATTTCATGACATTAGATATTATTATGGACACTGCAGGAAAAATAAGCGATTCGCCAATACTGTGGGCATTACCGGTTTTTGCGATGATCTTACTAACCTTGTACGACGCAACAATTCCGTTGTCTAACCTCTGTGGCCTTTCGCGAACCATATGCGTCAGTGTCGTCCGTTTCTGGAAAGTATCTCTCAGCTTCTGGAAGAATTCGAAGGGCTTGTCCTTTTGCTCCGGATGCACACTAATCAAATGCTTCTTCAATTTGCAAGGCTTCATGTTCTCGTTTGAAAAAGTAGCCTTGCAGATCAAGCACAACGGCAACAGATGGTCATGAGGAGCCGGGACGAAACCATATTTTATGTATTCTACAGAATAGCGTCTACACTTTTTCTTTGCCTCGGAACTCATGCGCAAACCTGGACAACGAGAGCTTGTTGGGAATCGAGGAAACAATGCTCATGCATCGTTACATGATCTGCAAGTTCACTAGATTTGCGGAGATATAATATGATTACATGTGTACGGAGATTTGCTGGAGTGGTTACCACAATTATTTTGCCCTCTCCGCGGAACTCCTCGCCCCCCCCCCTGGGTCCTCTGGTCCCCCGTCAGGCGGTTAACAATTCCTGCCCCCTCCCCCTTCACAGGCGCCGGGCCCCACCTGGTGTTCATATTATTCTTTGCAATGTCGGATGTTGCAAACCGAAACGGATGCTGGAAACAGTGGAAACTCTAATGAACTGTAATCAATACCGTCTTCCAGAATTCACAATTAAACTTCATTTTACCTAAGCTTCTAAAGTAGACTGTAGGAATTACAGACGACTGAATACGTTCGCTGTTGTTAGTTGTCTGAGCTTCGTTGCCGTAGTGGGTATGTGCTGATCTTCTGGTAACATCAAAAGAGCATTTGTTCTTTAAGAATCGTAAAGCTTCGAATCGAATCGTAAGTCATTATTAAATGCTAAGTTAATTTCGAGTTCCATTTGTACTTTTCCCTTTGTCAGTGGCATGGATTGCGGAAGAATAAACCCGTTTACAGTGGTTGACTCCCGTTTTGTATGTCAGCGTGCACCAGTTGAAAGTGCTACCCGATCTGATAGTATTTGCAAACCTCCGGCTAATCCGCTAGACAAGGACTACAAGTCGAAAAGTGGAAGAGAACCACGTTTTGATATTGTAAGAAACGGTTCGTGCAGCTCCTGTGTATTGTTCATCTTGTAAAATAAGGACATATCGTTGAACATGCATCATCCTGCGTCAAAAAAGACTCACTTTCTCCAGGACCGCCCCTTCTTTTGTGAACGTTGTTGGAAGGGTTATTACAGCAAACATAATTTCGACGGGCATATTAAACAGCACGTCAAGGTAATCTTGTCGATTTTTACCGTATAACTTTATTCTATCTTAAATTGTTTTAGTGCTCTTTTGACAACTGCAGTTTCGAAGCGCTACCTTTCCATGTAGCTAAGCATACTCTAAACGCGGTATACGATAAGCTTCTGAATGCCCGAATATGCACGGCAGGTTTTGTAGCACTCGACTTCCCGTGTTCCTGGGCATATTCCCTCTCAAAATGGCAAATTGCTGCGGAAGGATGTGGGAAGTGAAAATGATCAAAGGAAGAAATCGTTCGGTGATGTTCCAAGAAACACAGTAGATCTTTCTAGACGAAGAATTGAACAGCAGGAGTATGGTTGAATCTGGGTAATTTGGCAAATCTAAATAAAACTGTGTTTAGCGTGGAACGAAAAAGGCAGGCATTGATTGAACGTGCTGACCAGCTAGGTAATGCAAATTGAAATGTTTTTATTCCAGTATTACCTTGTTGTCGCTTTCTCAGATTCAGATAATATATTTCATGATTTGGACAAGTTAATTGATGGTGCTCCCGTGAATTCTCCGGTGAAGTTTGAATTATGCTACGCAAGTTGCCCTCTGGAAAAGGTTAGCTACATTTCGAAAGTGTTAGATTATCAGTATGCTACATTAGATTATCAGTATCCATCCAGCCTGGTGCACGATTGCTCTGCTTATTGTGAATGTATGCTCCACTCCTTAGAGATTTGGTCTTAGCAGTTCATTTTTATTTGCTAAGATGAACCTAAACATTTTCGCTTTCATTTTCTTTTGTTCCTCGAAAATACTTTCTGCATGCGTCCCTGCCGTTATACCCTTTTTTATCCTTGTCATATATGCATTTTGAAATGCACAAGATTTAGTTCTTTTTCTTAACATGGGTTAGCACATGTCTATTGGGTTCTTAGTGCAATAGTTTTGGAGCAAAAGTTGGTTTATACTGGTCAATGTATTGGCTGTCCTAACTGTGCATGTAAGTTATTAATACTTCAGTTGTAGGCCTGGTAGAGCGTTTGTTAAGCGGAAGGAGTTAACCAAAGGAAATAAAATCTGAGCTTGCAGAACTGTCTAGTACCACTTCCATCAAAGCAATCTCTTATCCTCTGAGCATATTTTCTATCGTTTGTAATCGATATCTTTTGCAAGGGCGCTCTACCGTGTTTGCAACGACGCGTTGTTTCGTGTGTTTAAAGGAAGTTCAATGAAGAATCGTAAACTAATTCGATAATGCTTAATAAGGAATTCGCATTCTGATTACAGGACGGCGAGAATGGCGCTCATAGATATTTTCGCTTCAGAAACGGACCTTTCAAAGCTTGTCCGGTCCAGTATTCCCTGTATTCTTCCTAACAGCAATACTACAAAATCCCATTGGTTGTATTGTGGTGCTACGTGTACTTTCAACAAGTTGTGAGGAAAAATTTATACGTATTTCTCTTCTTGAAAGTCTGGGTAAATTTAAAAAGTCAAACGTCGCTGGCATAAATGGGTCCTTGGGTGGTAGTTAGCTTAATAGCTCCTGTTTGAACTGCTGCATTGGTAGCATTGTCTTGGTTGCCAGGGTGGATCGGATGTCACTGGATGGTTTTCGAAAGGTGCGAAAACAAGGGAGGTTTTCGAAAGCTTCGTTAGGGAATAAAAAGCTTTTCAGTCACGGGTGTTTAGCCGTGTTTGCTTACAGCGATGAGAACATACCCCGTGTGCAGAAACCCATTGTTTAATCATTGCTTATGCTTTAATAATTAATGTATATTAAAGTTTAATATTTGTTTTAAAGCGTTATGTTCGCTTTCTTTCTTTACGCTGTTGATTTATCCTGTGTTCATTCCTGTTTGTTTCTGGCTGCCAAACTTACGGCGAGAAAGAGCTTACTCAAATCTTATTGTGCATCTCATGCAGTGGAAGTTCTTCACAGCTTTTACCAACGATTCTTGCGCAGAGTTGTGTTTTTCGTAACGTTGTTCTTGTAGAGAATTTCTTTATTCTTGACGTCATTCACCTTTTCTTCACAAATTTCATTTGCTGTGGCTTTCGAAGCTTCTCTTGCGGTGTTTTCAGCGGCAAAATGACGCGACTGTACGCAGGGCCTATTTTCAGAAACCTTTCATTTGGTCTCAACCAATCTTCTTTCGTAGCACTTTGTTCAGTTATGCTTATCTGATGGAAATGGCCAATTTTCGTTAGTGTTGTCGGGTAATTCATCCTTTTATCCAGTATGCCTTGTTCAATGGTTGTTAGAGTTTTGGAGTTCAGACTAGTAGCCGTATTGTTGAGATTTGCCCTTTGAAAATGTAATCCTAATTGTCTTGTTACACGATTCCTAAGTATCCCTGGTTGTGAATAAAATGGCCCAATTTGTTTTGCAGTTGTTGTCGTTCATCCTGTTTGAATTGCAAAATAGGAATCCGAGTCACATTCTGAAGGTTAAACGCTACATTTCGTCCAATTAACGTATTCAAACTCTGTTTCTGTTTTGCTTGTAATTGATTTAACCATGCCATCCGTTGATTTTTGCTACTGTTGCTGAGTAAAGAGAAGTAAACTACGACTATAATTGCATCTATCTTCCTATTCGCCACATATAAACCACCGTGGCAGTTAGGACATCAAAAGCTGCTAGGCCCAAGTTCGTGCTTAGAATATTTAACCGTGTTTCTCATCCCAGGAATATGAAATTTTATGGGGGCGATGGCGGTACAGCAGCTTTAAGTTTTCTGGCATTTCCATTGGTCGGTAGTGGTACGATCAGCGCAGGGGACTCCTGCAACATCAGATAGGGCAGCATTGAGTGATAGAATGGTCCTTGGGGGCGGAGCCGCGAAGAAGGTTGAGAAACACTGGTTAAACACTAAAGAGAATTAGTTAAGCGAAAATAAATAAAATAAAATTGTTATGTTGCGTTGTTGTTAAATAAAATAATGTTGCGAAAATAAAATTCTCTTTAGTTAAACACTAAAGAGAATTTTATTTTCGCAACAGTTAAGATGGACGCTAAAGGCACATGTGAAATTAGAAGGAATGAAATTCTAATTTCACATGTGAATTTCAAATGAAATTCATTTGAAGTTTTTCCTCCGGAAACGGAGTTTGTAACAGTTTTGTTCTTTTTGCACTGCAGTTAAACCCGTTTATTGAACCGAAAAAGTACAACGCAATTCAACGATGAAATACAACGTACCTTTAACAAGCTTGTGGAGCTATCTGCTCCGTCGTCCGTCGATTTCGCAGACGACGGAGCAGATAGCTCCGAAAGATCCGGATAGTTCTCGTTAAATGTACGTTGTATTTCATCGTTGAATTACATTATACTTTTTCGGTTCAATAAACGGGTTTAACTGCCGCGCAAAAAGAAACCTCTAAACTCAAAATAACAACCCGTGATGAAACAGTTTTGTTTTGCTTTAATGAATATTTTCACGTATGATCTTGTTCGTTTTTTAAATCAAGGTCAACAGCTTTCTTGGAGTGAATTGGCTCATGTGGAGCTTGCCCATTCCATCATCAGTGCGTCGGGATGAGAATAAAATTATTTGATAGTTTCTTGAATTGAGTCTACATCATCCGGTTTGCTTTATTGAGCATGTCCGCTGTTGGCGCTCAGTTTTACCTTGATATTTGCCTAAACAATCATTGTGCAATACGTGAAGAGCTTTAGTCTTACGTCGTGCGTGATTTCTTTCATTCTTCAGCTTGATAGCACTTGTGTCCTGCTTACACTGTTCGATATGCTCGCTCAAATAAAATGGAAGAAATTACCTTCCTGCATGCACAGTTTGGCGGATTGCATAGAACGGAATGGGTATGGTTTTGTCATATCCTTGCCATTTTCAAATTCGTGGTATTCCGGCTTTCCCGTTTTTTGGATGAAAGCTGTAATAAAACCGCAAATGCCCTACCAGCGGATGGATGGGCGATTGTTAGAGATATCACAGGTCAAAGACACACTTTTCGAAGCTTTAGGAACGCCCTGGTTCCGTCGTCAGCGATATTCAAAGAGATAGTTTCCATATTATACAACTTGTGAAGTTCTGCATGCGGCATAGAAATTAGTTTTATTTTCAAAACGATTGCTTTCGCCATATAAAAGGCATGCCAATGGGAAGTCCTCTTGCACCAGTCCTAGCAGAGAGATCTTCATGGAACATTTAGAAGAAATTGCTTTCAGCAATTGTTACCAGAGATTCGTTTAAAAAATACGTAGATGATATTTTCGGTGTAGACAGGAGGAAGAAACCAATTTTTCTTGACCATTTAAATGGCTTATTGCCAAGTGACATTTCCTTCACCGTAGAGATTGAAAAGAATAACGAAACTCCCTTACTGAACGTAACAACCATTAGAAGAATGAATATGAAAAGGGCTTTAAGTTTTAATGATTCTCCAGGGGAGGTACTTCACTCGGCTTTGTGTAAAAAACTAATTTTTTAAAGATGAGTCTGGTATTAATGAAATAGAAAAACTAATGAGAGAATACAGACAATGGCGCTTGCGCACGCACACACACACACACACACACAAGGAGCAAGTGCTGCTGTCCCCAATTTAATACTGTTTTAACTGCCAAGGTCTAGGGGGTAAGATGAAGGATTTGGCCAAATCCATGAAATTTCAGGTGCACTTCAAGACAACTTTGAGGACAATACAAATGAACGACAAGATAAGAACACCCAATGAGATGTCGAAAGACTGGACGTATAGGATATTATGTAATTGCTCAGTCAGCTATGTACGATCGTCTTTCATCCACGCGAATGGGAGTACTGCAAGTTCCTGCGTTTTGTGAGACGGTTCAGCACTGTAGGAATATCAACGTCTGGAAGACCACATTGAGTTGAATTATTAATGGAAGTCGACCAGTGACCCGGTTGTATTGACGAGTCACCTTATTTTATTCTGTAAGCATAAATCTATCCTTGGATGTTCAATACTGCAAAGGGTGTAGGAAGACATTTTCTGCGAGTTTACTTTTTTCGATTGTTTGTACTATTAACTGGTTTTCAACCATGTTTGTACTATTGTCCCATTTCTCTTTTAGTTTAGATGGTTTTGCGCTGTGTTATTTATTGGTTGATTGAACTTTACCTTAATTTCACTTTTGCGACTGACAATGTTTCTATTATAGTTCAATAAGAAAGACGTATGCTGCGAAAGGGCATTATTGCTGCAATGTACGAGGTATGTCGTTGACAACATGTTAATTACTTGAGTGCTGAATCAATGCTAATAAAGTCTGAAATTTTTTGCGTCGTTTAAGCGAAATTCGTGAAAATCGTCATGCATTTACTTCTTTATTATTGCGAAATATAGTAGACTGTCAGATGGAGCTTGCAGTTTCTCTGGCTTTGGGTTTAAAACGGTAAAACTTTTGTAAAAAAACTGTTTACTGGAAACAGCTACAGTTACACTCTACAATTCCACACCGGCGGTTGAAAAGGCTCTAAAGTTTGTTCTGGAGGAATTCCTGAGTCCTGAATCAATAATAAAGCCTCGAAGACATTTTGTACGTCATCCTTCTTCTTTGACCATTTGTTCTCCAGAAAAAGCCAACACTTCTGAAACTCACTAGCCAGTAGGAGAACAGTCGGAAGAGCAGCGTAGGTGCTCAAAAGTTGAAATCCCAACAGCAACTTTTGGAATGTTTTCACTGAAATAGATGGTCGTTGTCGTGCAGAAGTGGAACAGGTATCCTGAAGCGCCTGACGGTCCAGTCAACAAATTTCTGTTTCATTCTTCCAGTTCTACACAGTAAAGGCTTGCTGTGATTCTTTGCTAAGGACAGAAGAGACTCCAGTGCACTATTGCTTCTGCTATCCACTAAGTAATCACCGTAATCTTACTCGGGTGGATAGAAGTCTTCTACTATTTGATGGTAGTTGCCACGATTATTATCGACCGCTCTCACTTATCATTATGGACCTATGTTTTAATCACAAGCAACCAACTCGTCCAGGCAATAGCCTTTTTGGTTTCGCATAAACAAGGAAGTGCTACCACGACATGCTGCGTTTTCTCTGCATCGTTCACATTGTGGGAAACCCACTTACGGATCTTCTGCAGTTAGCCAATTGATTATTCATGATTGCAGACTGTCTAATTAATTTTTCGCCTTTGCCTCGTTGTCTGAAAAGGGTCGCTTTGCATCGCAGTTCGTCGTCGGTCTTCGTCACATCATTTGCTGTTCAGAACAGCAGTTGTCGACGAGAAACCTGGCGCAAAACTAGGCGAGCCATCTTTGCACTATGCGAGTATTCGCTAACTTCCTACCAAATGATTGATATATTTCTTGACTGATCCGTCGGCTGAGAATCTACCATCAAGGGTAGAAAGAATATGCTAAATGGAAATCAGAACTTGCTTTGTTGGCTGCCGTATGGACTACTTTTCGTCCACTCATCTGTACAAAATTGAACTAGCGCAATTTAAAGGTATACCATTAATATGTAATCAGTAATCGCGGCGGGCAGCCAGATTGACCAACTCGTTAATCTCATGATTAGAGATAAACACGGCTTTTTTTCCACCCGTGACCAAAACTCAAATTCCTTTATTGACGGAGCTTTCGAAAACACCTCACGTCCTCGTTGGACGCTGAGGACGAAAACGTGAGGTGTTTTCGAAAGCTCCGTCAATAAAGGAATTTGAGTTTCGGTCACGGGTGGAAAAAAAGCCGTGTTTATCTCTAATCATGAGATCATACCCCGTGTGCAGGAATCCGTTGTTTAATAACTCGTTAGTCTATTCAATTATTTAGACTGTTTGCTTCTTGATAGACTTAGTCTTCAATTGCACATATCGGGTCATTTCGCAGACTATCCTCACAAACGTACAGCGACTTCCAATGGACTTAATTAGGTAAGTAATCACTGATAACTTGCTGTATAAGCTAATCGTCTCTGAGTGCAATGACGGTTGTTTGCCTGATAGGTCGTTTGCCCAACTGGTTGTCTGTTCAGCCGTATAGAAATGCAGAATGGATGAAATGGACGAGTCTCTGGATTAAATCCAGAGATGCTAAATTTTGCAGCGGCCAAAAGCATGATTGGTCGAAGTGGTAAAGAAGTGGAAAGGTCATTCCGGAAACCCAACGCATACAGTTTCTTTTACCTATTCTGATTCCGCGAGCTCCATTTCTTCTCTTTGCTAGTTTACATTTCAGCTAAGATTTGAAGCTTCAATAAGGTGGAAGTAAAAACCAATATTAACTGTTAAATTATCTGTGCATTTCAACTTCGTCGAAAGCTGCGAGTTTATTCTTCGCTCTACAGGCTGTCAGAGACAATATAAATGTGCGTCGCTACATGGCATTCAATGAAGTTCTACATGCCTTTACTGACACTGCACATCAGATACAGAAAAGCACTTGGAAGACTAACTGTAAGAAATAAGTAGATAATGAAAATGAGAAAAATTAAAAAGTATTAATATGTTTATATGCATGACGGAGAGGGTCACAGGGAAAAGTAATGTGCTGTAGCATGGAGGTACTCCAACAATTCTGGCAAGTTCACACATTCATTAACAATCCGTTGAAGCCTCTCGCCATGCGCCACGGATGAATTTGTTCTGCTAGTGGATGGTTTAGCCTGGCGCAATTCACATTAATCATGTCGCTGCTCCTTTCAGAACTCCTCTATGGCCTGGTATACGTCGACGTGAGTACTTCCTGTTGCAGTCTCCCACCGTCGGTGCCATGCTTCGATGCTGTTTTGGGTTCGCGGAAACCCATCAGGCATACACTCATATACGGACTACATAGATGAGGAAAAAAGAGGTGAGGATTGACTGATCGCAGCAGCGAGTGAACACCTTCAGATTTTTCCATTCACGTTAATGCTTTCGAACCGCTCCGTAACGTATTGGCTTCTTCAAGCAAATGAAGCTTCATGCAATTGAACACATAATCAAATAACAGCAGTCTCATTGTGGATTTTGGCTCTCGCATACTTCCACACCCTCTGCATTTTTGGGTTGGTGAGCAAACGACCTGTAGAATAAATGACTTGTCGGGCAAACGACCTACACCCCTCCCCCGACGGTATTCTACACGCCGCAGCGTCTGCGCGACGCCTAAAAGTAACCCTAATTTTAAGAACAGTGGCGAGCAAAACAACTTAAATGGGATAATAGCCTACCGCATAAGTGAAATACCGCGGCAGGTAATTATTATGCCTACCGTGCCAGGTCAGAAGTCATTCCTTACGTAACTAATTGAATGGGAGATCGCTATTTCTATTTACTGGAAAAGCACCCTATCTTGTGGATATCTTCAAACATCTTGTGAATGGAATCAACGGGCAAAAATGACTGACCCAACGCGTTTATACCTTATCACACGCATTCAGGTAGTTATAGGTAACGTGTTTCTTGTTTTCGCTAGTGCGGGCGCTATGCTTTGCTTGTGGATCATTGACTTCCTTGAAGGAAACGAAACCATTTCGAGTATTCAAGCGTTTTCGTTTCCACGCTTAGCGCTGTCAAAATATTTGCTTGTAGAATCCTGCTCACGGGAGTATTAGTTGCCTAATTAAGGTTAGTTGACATTAGCACTTGTATTCATGCCAGTTCAGTGTATCTCGACGCGTTAAACGTAATGAGCAGTACAGACTAAGCATAGTATAGTATTACTTTTTGACATCAAACTGCTTATTCTAAGAAGTGTTTACATTGAGAAAGCAGATAAGTATATTTAAAGATGTACGCCAAGTATCATCTTTTGAACGTATTCGGGCTTAATTGTGGTGAAGAATAAATTTCGAGTGAGAAGGTTTATTATTTTCCTACATGAAAGTGAAGAAAATCGACCAGTTCTCGTGTAACCTTCATAACTGCAGGTTCAGTTGCAAACGTATTACTAGATCTCATCCGAATTTTAAAGCGAACATCAATGTACGGATTAATTTTTGAATGACTGACACTATTTTGAAAGCAGGCTTATTCTTCCGTAACTCTCGAGGTGTAGGTTCCCCGACCAACCTGGCGAGTCCTCGAAGCTTACGTTTGTCTTAATGAACCTTTTGGTTTCGAATGACTGGATGTCTTTTAACGGGAGCATAGATGTTCATGGCGTTGTACTTTCACAGATTCTTAACGTTGTTTTTGTACGTTGATAGATCTATAACTAAAGTGGCACGGTCTCCCTACCAACGGATGGATGAGAGTGGTTATAAGAGGACACGGTCAGAAACCGACATCACGTTCTGACCGTGTCCTCTTATAATCGTTGCTAAAATTAATCGACTGACCTTGCTTTCACTAGGAATCTATATTAAATGTTGACTTCATCTCATTGCTCGTCATGCGTGCTTTATAAGGGGAAAGTAATGGTATCGTAGGGATTTTACAGTCTTAAACGGTTTTTTGATATCTGTCGCGGATGTAACCGGTTCCAGTAAGAATTCATGTTTGTTGACACCAATCACAAACGCAAAGCTTTCGGTTTTACACATGACCCGCCCTCAGTGTACATACACGGGGAAGGGTATTCTTCCAAATGCCAATAAAAGTAACGCAAGTTAAACTGAACCCCCTGCAAACCCAGTCCTATCAGACCTGCATATCCTTTTCTTTCAAGTATGGTGATCGTTAGCCGTCACTTCAATGTTAGTTCGCACCTTAGCTGCTTATTCTTAGGATGTTTACTTGATAATTAACGGTGCACAGTTTACGCGCCCACCTGCATGCCATCTTCAGGTCCCAAAAGCATAAATCGGCATAACTACGAAGTTAGAAATAAGAGGAAAGGACATCTTAAAACCTGATCGCTTTAAAGAAGCACTGTCAAGTAAGGGAAAGTTTACTACCACTATCATTTTTCGTTGTCACTGTCTCAGTCTGTCTGAGCGAATGATTGCACCTCTGTATACCTGGCTGGGCACGCAACAGACGCTGCACAAGCCCATGGTTTAGACCTGAAGGTTGGTATCACTTGCCTGCTGGGTCCAATGGAAGAGCTTGCAGAATAATCGAATGGCTGTGGACATCTGAAAGTTTCGATTTACACTTCAGTCAATAAAGATTGCTCTTACTGAGAACGACATAACTCCGCGACAAGCATCATTAAATTAAATAATTCCAAGCCACAAAAAACGCAACCAAAAAGCCTGTCATGAGGTCTCCTATCTCATGTTCAATCAAGCATTAACAAAAATATTTTTAGAGTGAATTTTGTAAGGTGTAAACTTACGCAAAGCCAAAAATAACACGTGAAACATTTTATCAGCAATGCGATCCCACGCGACAATGTATTGTGACTTGCTAATGAGTTTGTTCATATTGTCGAATATCTTTGATCGTTCGCCGTAACGGTGGGCAAGATTTCCACATGCATGCATGTAACCGTATGATCCACATCCGCCATCGCCTTCAGAAGGAAGCATTTGTTTGAACAATCCAGTATAACTACAGATAAGCCAACTTGTTCACTACTGAAAAGTGTCTGTTCCCTTAGCATAAAGACGTTGAATATCCTTTTCTTTTTCTTGGAAATAGTTAACAAACCAGTCGAGATGTTCCCGCTTCTTCTGAACACTCATGTAGGGATTGGTCGAAAGGCCATGTATGACAAGATCCATGAAACGACGAATCGGCCCCTCATTGGGAATTTTATTTTCAACGTAAGGTTCGAGAAACACATGTTCATGGAAGTGATAATTGTTTTCGAACCACAAATACCCATTGTCCACTGGATAAGGATAAAGTTTGCCCTCCTGCGTCCACTGAATCATTTCTTCGAAACCATTGCGCGGTGGATGCTGATTCATCCGCTTCAGATTCAGCTGTTCTAGTTCCGCCCAAACACACATTGATGAACAAGGTTGCTGCTCTTTCGCAATGTTTTTACCAAAGACGTTCAACCGTTCTCCTCCAGCGTTTAGATTAACCTCCCTGCAAGATAGATTATTGAAACTTAAACCTGTCATGAAAACATTACACGACAATTAACATACAAAACAGAAAGCCGCTGTGAAAAGGGCGACTGCATTTTGCTCGTATTCGACAATTCGGTCTCAGCAAGGTTTTCAAATTCAATGTCCTTCAGTAAGTCCAGTAAACGCTTTGTCTCAGCTGAATCATTCACCTCAGCACTAAAAGTTATTTCAAGTCGATCCATGAGCTCTGACTTGACTTTCGAAGAATCACTTGCGACACTTTCAGCCACATCATCAACAGCCTTTTTCATCTTGTATTCACATAACATGCCAGCCGAATCTATTCTTCTAAATTCACGAGGCTTTTCAGATGACTTCTTCTTTCGCAAAAATTCTTTTGTCAGTTTTACACTGAACGAATCCGTCTCTTGCAAGCTAATTTCCATTTCTTTCAGGAGCTGCTGTAACGCTACATCCGAAGAGCTGCCTGCCGTACTACTTTGGTCATCTCCTTTCTTATTCGAGAAGCACCGTTCTGCTATCAGTACCAAAACTTATTGCAATGTACATGCAGTCATATGGACTTACCCCACGAATCCTGCGTCCACCCAATCATCCGTTTAGCACGTTTGCCGGCACAAGCAGGAAAGAATACGGAAAGGTGACGGTTCACTACTGAACAGCTGTAAAACAAATTGTAATATAGCGTAGACAGGTTCCTGTTACTTTACCATCGCGATACGATCCCGTTTATTACCACAAGTTTCCGCATACTGAACCATTAAACTGAAACTATAACTTGAATAAAAGTCAACCTAGGTCAACCTTACCTTATCTAATCGCCTTTGCAAACCTCTAAAGTTAACCCATGCAGCCTGAAGCGTGGTTCAAGCTTGGCCAGTCATACAGTCAGGCGAGTTAAGTGTACGCAGGATCATTTATCAAGGGGTAAACTATGTGAATCAGGTTATTTAGTCTGTTTGAACAAAACAGCTGTCACGACCTTTCGTGACACCTTAAGTGGACTGTATCGTAATGTTTACTTGCACACTTTGAGTATATGACCGTATACACCCTATACCAACGAGCTGCCAACGCATACACGAATTTCCGTCAATACTGACTCACTACAAAGAGTCTCGCCTGTTTATAAGCAAATGAGATGCTCAGGTACGTATGCGCTGGTACCTTTGAAGCACCGTAACCAAGCATCTCGGTTGGTCCGTAACAACAGCTTTAGGCACTGCTTTACAAAGTCTTCAATGCACATTACTTCGAATAGTTATGCTTTACGTTAAGAACCTGTGAATCGTGATATTACAGTATTATCTATCGATTATCCGCTTTTCCCGTTATTTAGGTGATCCTTTCGCAAGTATGGTCTGGATAATAGTGACCGCACTGCATTATTCTGAGACCACTTCCTATTTTTGATTGAAGCAGAGGCTTCACGACAAAAATTTTTAGCGCCGAAACTTTTTGATGAGAGGCATCTGACACTATGTATTAAAAGATTAGTGCACGCAACGTGATATTTCTTTTCCTTCGTATTATGCAACTGACAATTTCCTGGCATTCAAGCTCTCGTTCTTCTTTAGCCGGATTTTCACTTGGTTGAACTGACTCATGGTTGAATCCCAGCAGAAACGAAACCAGAATTAGTGTACCATGTTCAACGTGGCTGCAGAGCAACTTACGCTGGAGAGATCAGACACACGATGCAGCACTTTATTCGGCAACATTTAGCAAGCATAACACTCTCGCAGTTTTCTCATTTCATTGGCACACAACTCCGACAAACACCCACACACACCAACCGCCCCTCCTCGATCCTCAGGTACTTTATTCTAACGTCCCGTTTCTTCGTCATTATAGATGTCTGTTCATCGTGAGAGCGACGTGAATCTTTTGGGTGTCTTCACATATATTAGGGACGAAGAGGAAGCAATACGCCTCCTGCAAGAGAAGGGCATCCTCCACTGGGAACGGTGCTGCTCTTGCGGTCAGCTGATGACACTGGCAGCGAGTACAACCGGTCGATCTTCCCCGGTGGAGATGCCACAGGGCAACGTGCAGGACAGAGGTAGCCTTGCGCAAAGGGACGCGGTTTGTAGGTACCTAATAGACAACACATGAAACTTGAAGCAAGAAGTATTAGTAACAAGGCGTCTCATAATTATGAAAAGAGTGAAAAGATACGGTATCCTTGTTCAACGAGCTTTAATAGGCGAAGCTTTCGGAACGTACGTGTTCCTTCATCAGCGCGATTTGGGTACACGACATGCAGCTTCTGCTAACAGGAACTGGGCATGACGCCCCGCAGAGCGGTTGAGTGGAACCTCGCCATGCGAAAAGTAGCGACGGAGTCTATCCAACGGAACCCAGGGGTGATCGGAAGTTACGAGCTCGCAGTTGAACTTGACGAAAGTCTCTTCTCGAAGAGGAAGTACAACCGTGGCAGGTGCTACACATAGCAATGGGTATTCGGAGGGGTTTGCCGCGAAACTGGCAAGTGTTTCTTGGTGACCGTTCCTAACCGCAGCAGCGCCACGCTCGTGTCCCTCATGAAAGACCATAATCGACCTGGGTCCATGTACTGAAGAAGTTTATTTTTGTTCCGATGATCAGGCTGAACACCTCCTGGACTCTCTCCGGTGTCACGTAGCCTGCAACGCCTGACTCGCAACCTTCCGGAGGTTCGAGTAGCCCCTGTTCACATATGAAGTCGGCTGCTGGAACTTCGAACAGGTCGTCTTCAAATTGACACAAGACCCAGCTTGCATATCACCAGCACAGCGCAAAAGAAAAATTGTTCTTTTAGGGTCAGGTCCCGCAAATCGGCGTTCGGCGAGATTCGGACGATAGTAGATATTGCGCTGTACAATGCAAACGCATTGATCTGGTGCGTTGGCGGACTCCGGCGTCGTCGAACAGCTCTGCGTCATGTTTCGTCATGTAGAATTCACACCCGAGGGTCGACGAGGAGGAGCAAGAGGCACAGGCGTGCCGTGCGGCACCAGAGGCGCAGCCCATCGCAGCTGAACAACGTTTCCACGAAGATTACAGTGAAGAGCAGGTGGCCGAACCCTCACTATCTGTGTTGCGACGGTCGACAAGGGTTCGTCGACAACGGAATTGCCTATGCGGTGATTGAATACCAGGGGGTGTGTCACACCAACTCGGACGACAAACATGTTTAGGTGTTCGACAGGGAATGAGTTAATAATAACACGGAGCACCCTACTGACTATTTTGTTGACCCCCAACGCTGAATGGATCCGCGGTGCGAAACTGGGTTGGACACCGATGTTGTGGCTTCTTAGGTAATGACTACCCACGTGGTATCGCAGTGGGTCTGCGAGCACTCGCAGATAGGCGTCATAAACTTCCGTTAACATCCCGATTTCGGGCATGAACTGTGCCAGATCACTATGTGCTAGGGCACGCGCCCCGGCAACCACCAGGCCAAGTTTGGCGCACCCGGCTGGCATGCTGCTCACGCGGATGCGGAAGTCATCTGTCACTTTTAATGCAGCATTTGGCCAGCTGAGTGGCCTGTAGGTCGCTTTAACACTCGTGAGACCGATTATTCCGAAGACGTCTTTGGTTGAGGGCCGATGTCCGATCTGGTGGACCGGGTGTAACGATGCTCCTTGGCCTTCCCAACGAGTACGCCCTGCCAGGCTGGGCAGGCGTTGATAAGTTTCCGTATGTACGCGGTTGGAACACCTTGGCCGGTGTGGTGATTTGTATTGAAGAAGTTTATTTTTGTTCCTATGATCAGGCTGAACACCTGATGGACTCTCTCCGGTGTCACGTGTCACGGGGGGAGTGTGTCATGAGTTCTATGTCTTTCATTTCCCAGGAAAGGGCCAAGTTTAATCCTTTGATTGCAGCGTCAAGCTCTGCCATATTTATGTGACGCGCGTCTTCAGGGCGCAGCCATGCAGCGTCTTCTACGATGGGGCCATCCACCTCCAAGGCGACTCCCAGCGCTAGCGCGCTCGCATCCACCCACAATCTGGCTTTCTTACCTGACACGTCCCATCTTCCATGTGCAGGGTCGTGTCCCTTCATTACGGTGGAGTTCTCCTGGAGGTACTTGCGTATCCGTTCATCAACGATCGCTTAATCCCATTTAGATGTCGCACCATTAGCCTTTCTTTTAATAAAGGCTGTTGCTGTTCTCAGCCAGCCACATGCCGGATAATGGCCCACCAAGTTGCCACAGTATGAAAATACCGTTCTTCGGGTTAGATGTTTTGGCAACTCTTCTATCCCGTTTCCTCTTGACCATACTAGGCAACCACGCTCCCCCCAGACTTTCAGGCCAAGAACAGGGGCACCATCAGCCACGTGCTCAGGAATCTTACACGACAATTCATATTGTGCCAGGTGCTTCTCCACTTGCTTCGCGTCTACGATGTTCTCGTTGACGAAAATGTGATCAATATACGCTGATGTGCCTTGCTGAGTTTTCGGATCAAGAGAGAGTACATGGCCAACTACAGCTTTCATGATTGCGGGGCTACGTTCAAGCCGAACCCTAATCGCGTAAGGCAATACCTGCGGCCTTCGACTATCACGGTCTGCTACGGCCAGAGCTCTTCGTCAACGTGCACCTGCAGGTATGCCTTTTTCAAGTCTACGATGGATACATTCGCGCCTTGGCGCCGCCACTTTCGCAGCGTGTGAGCGCACACGTCGCACTTCGCCATAAACGCGTCAATGTGCGTGTTTATCTCCCTAAAATCCAGCACAGGACGTACCTTGTCTTTGCTGCGTTGATTAATCGCCATCAGGGGGATTAACGCCTTAGCTGGTCCAAACTTCTTTTCATCGTATGGTGCCAGCCAACCGTTGCGGATCCAGATATTCAATTCCTGGTCGTATTCGTTCCTGGCTCCTGCTGCTGCTGGCAGATATTGCTCCCTTGTGTTCCATAGAACTTCTGGGGCCACATTATTTGCCCACTTCCATGCGGCCGTCCAGGCACGAGTCTGGCTATCATAGGTGACAACAAAGTCTTTTTCATCTATGCAAATCTGGGCATCAGCGCTTGCGACGACTTCTGCAGCCGTTGAGTTGAACCCAGCTTTTCCTTTATCGTTCACGTATACCCCTCCAAGGGCCATTATGCCATTCATTCCAAATCCAACGGTCTTGTTTTCGCGACGATCGCTTCAACGGTGGCACAGATTCCTCCTGCTACTCGCAGGGTGACAGTGCTCACGCCCATGCACCGTAACTGTTCTCCACTTACCGTCGTTACGGTAACTTCTCGCTTCCTCCACTCCTTGCAACATGG
Organism: Trichuris muris; assembly: GCA_000612645.2. Taxonomy (NCBI): domain Eukaryota; kingdom Metazoa; phylum Nematoda; class Enoplea; order Trichinellida; family Trichuridae; genus Trichuris; species Trichuris muris. Next base: position 1,109,572 of record CBXJ02000361.1, on the reverse strand, counting down.
GACGTGAATGATACACCGTGTGCACCCAGTGTCTATCAGCACATGACGATGCACGCCATTCACTTCCATTTCCACTGTCGGTAGCGCCGCAGTTGTAGTTGGGAAAAGGCTGGCGCAGACACCTCCTCCCTCTCCTCGTTTCCCTGATGTAAAGGAGCGATGGGTCCAGCCAGATTACGACCCCGATTGCGTCTGTGAGCCTGCCTATTCAGATTTTCGCTCCTCCTAATAGCTGCCGAATCACGGCGCCTCGTTGGACATTCCCTGGCGAAGTTATTCGACCCACCGCACGCGTAGCAGCGTATCGCGGAATCGCCATGCGTTCTACTGAGATACGTACTCGATTGATCAGAAGCCAAACGTGTATCCCTCAAGTAGTCCGTATAATCTTTGGTCAATATCGCTCGGGCACGCGTGAGCAGTTTACCAAGACTGAGATCTTCCATCCGCACTCCCGACCTCAACGTATCTTGAACGCGTTCCGGCAATCCGGCGACGAAGGCACACCGTACAAGGCTTTCGGGTGCGCCGCCGGCCAAATATACCAATCGTCGCAACTCGGCCAAGAAGACGTCGGGCGACTCTCCAACTTGGAGTCTTCTAGTTGTCATTCGTTTATAGGCGACGAATCGGTCCACGGCAAACGCGGCCAGTAACGTTTCTTTGACTTCCTCTACGTTGTTTTCGCTCTTCCCTCGTTAATTGCTGGTAGACGGCGAAATCTCCGCCGGTAAGTCGTAATGGAATCACGCGAGGTAGATTTTCTATATCATTGAGCTCGCATACTAATTCCACCTTTTCCAGCCATTCTGCTGCTGGCAGCGACGACTTATCAAACTCTGGAATTAGTTTCAAATCCAAAGTTTTCCCCACTGAAGGAGCTTCCATGACGCCTTGATAGCTTGTAGGAACAGATCGTGTAACGGATGAAAAGTTTATTCAGCTTGTCAAGTATCACAGTCACGTACAACGATGGCCTTAAAAACACACACTCCGTCGCTGATGCAAGTGTCCGATTATATACGCTGCTGGTCCCAGCATGGTGCCACAACATCTGGTATCCAACCCAGTTTCGCACCGTGGATCCATTCAGCGTCGGGGGTCAACAAAATAGTCAGTAGGGTGCTCCGTGTTATTATTAACTCATTCCCTGTCGAGCATCCAAACATGTTTGTCGTCTGAGTTGGTGTGACACACTCCCCCTTGTATTCAATCACCACATAGGCAATTCCGTGGTCGACGAACCCTTGTCGACCGTCGCAACACAGGTAGTGAGGGTTCGGCCACCTGCTCTTCACTGTAATCTTCGTGGAAACGTTGTTCAGCTGCGATGGGCCGTGCCTCTGGTGCCGCACGGCACGCCTGTGCCTCTTGCTCCTCCTCGTCGACCCTCGGGTGCGTCGGCACTAGTATATACGACTCGTCGTCGCTAGCATTCGTAGATCTTTGTTCCTGTAGTCTGCTTGGGCGGTTACGGTGACGGATGTCTCAGACATGCCGAGTCATTCCATCCACCTCTACTGCCTGGTCAGACACCACTTTCGTAACTACCCTGCGTTATATCGCAAATCGCATCGTCCGGCCGATGGCTTTACCCATACGTGATCCCCGACACAGTAGGGGCAGTCAGTTTCATGAGATACGTTAACCATTGGATCCACGCTCCGAACTCTTATCGGATACCGATATACCGCGTTAGCTGGAGCTGTAGCTGCCGTACAATCATCCCGTGGCATGATGTTGTAGAGGTAGACCGCCTCTCTCACGGAGCATCCTTTCCGGGTGGCAATCACGTTTGTGGTGCGATGGCACCTTTCTACTATGCGGTTCAGGTGCGCCTACGCGCCATCCGGGTCTGCATGCAGGTTGGCAATTTCATTTCCAACTCAGTTTCTTTCGCCCGAGGGGGATGTGGAAACGGGAGATCCTGCTTCCAGTATTAGCGCAGATATTAATAGAAAACTTGAAAGACATCGGCTTCAACAAAGAGGACGCAACGTGTTACACTAGGCCGGTGTTTCTCAACGTGGGCCCTGGGGCCCCCCTGGGGGCCCTGGGAGATTTTAGGGGGGCCCTGGAAGCCAGGGGGCCCCGGGGGGGGGGGCCTGGAGGATAATGCGCCAGGAGATTGTCCCAATCAACAGTTCTGCGGTAATAAGTAGCGTAGGAAAGTAATACGGCGGGCCTATTTGTCACTAACGGGAAGGCGTTGACAGCCCAACGGAAAATGTTACATTGCAAAGTCAGGACGCGTTGACGTTATCTTTCTTCTCTAGGAGCCAATGAAAAACATGCTTTTACATTCCCTCCTGCCCGGTATGCTTCTAAAAAGTCTCTGTGCATGGCGTGCTTCTAAAAAGCCCTTGGCCTTTCCGTAGGGAGCAGTTCGCAGAAATGTGTTCCATCTGCACACCCTTCTATCAACCCATAAAAACTTGTTATTCTATTCCTTCTCGTGCAGTGCAAACAAGCGCCGTGCCCTTCAGTTTTTGCGAACGGAACTTCAGAACAACTCATTCCATCCGACCGTTCGTAACACAATAGCAGCCGGTAATATATTCCCGTACGTACGGCTTTTCCGTCGCACATTCCCCACTTTTTCCCTCGACTCATAAAGGCGCCGACTCATAGAAGCGTACCCTTCCATTCCTTCCTCCCTGGTATGCGCTGAACAAACAGCATTCGTAGTGGTCCTTTTCTATTATTCACGCGGACTCTAGGCGGCGCGACAGGAGCGGACAAAGCAAGAAAGCTGTGGGCACTAACAGACACGGTCTTCTGTCCAAGTGAGAGCGCGCGCGTCAGTCAGTCGTCTCGGTCTTTCGTTCCTCCGTTGAATTGCTGATATTAGTTGCTGTACTCGACTGCCGAAGTGGTCATTTTGTGCTGACCGTCTGCTACAGTATTCGCCTTTCGTCACAGGCTCACGTAAGTGAAATCGTTTGTGCAACATTATCAAAAATGCAATAGAAGGGAACGGGTACCTAGTAAGTAGGCGCGGTTGCTGAGGTTGTAATTTGAAAGCAATTATCGGTTCTATTCCTAAGGAAGAAGTATAGTAGACGAAACAGGAGTTGCGCACCAGCAAATGCGAGGAAAGAAGTCTTGAAAAACGGACCCTCGGTGGTTATTTCACGTTTGCTACCGTAACAGTATTAGTATTGGCTAAGGAACTGCAATTGCAGTGCGCTAAATTCGCCATTTGGAAGAAATAGCTTTTTACAGATTGAACCATGTCAGAAAGCAAGAAAAAGTGCAGGCAGTACAATGCTGAATATCTTAAGTATGGTTTCGTTGCGTCGCCTGGTAACATGCAGGCTCCGATGTGTCTGTTATGTGAGAGGGAGTTTTCAAATGAGTCGATGAGACCCTGTAAGATGGTCAAACATCTGTACAATATGCATCCAGATAAAGCCAACAAGAATCTGGCGTATTTTCAATCGCTCCACGAAAGATTTCTCAGGCGCCCCAGATTGGAAAGATCGCTTCCATCGACGTCGAGAACGCAAGAGCACGATGGCCTGCTTGCATCATATAATATTTCTTTGCTGATCGCGAAAAGCGGTAAAGCGCACACCATCGGAGAAGAACTTCTGATTCCAGTAATAAGCGAAGTGCTTAACACAGTATTACATATACCTGCTGCAGACGTAATTAAGAAGGTCTCCCTCAGTAACGACACTGTCCAGCGTCGTATCGATGATATGGCTGCGGATGTAGAGCAAACGCTGTGCGAGTTTCTAAAAACCACGCAATTCTCGCTACAACTTGACGAGTCCATCCTACCCGGCAATGAGGCTCTCCTTTTGGCCTATGTACGATTCATAAAAGCGGAGCAAGTGGTTCAGGAAATGCTTTTCGCGAAGGAATTGATAACTGACACGAGAGGGGAATCGATTTTCCTCGTCCTAAAAGACTTCTATGAGGAAAAGGAAATACCGCTTTCGAATATAACCGCAGTAGCCACTGATGGAGCGCCGGCGATGACGGGAAGGCAGCGTGGCTTCATTGCGCATTTAAAGCAAGTCGTGCCGGATATCGTCGCGGTTCACTGTGTGATCCATAGAGAACATTTGGCAGCAAAGCGTCTCAGCAATCGGCTGAATTCTTCGTTACAGTTAGTAATAAATGCGATCAACAAAATCAAAAGCAATCCGCTCAATGACAGGTTGTTCAGACAGTTGTGCGAGGAAAGCGACGCAGAATACAAGCGTCTGCTCCTGCACACCGAGGTGCGATGGCTTTCAAAGGGCGCCTGTCTTACGCGGTTTTATTGCCTTTTCGAAGCGGTTGTAGAATTTTTCGCTTCCCACGACAATGCCTTGTGTGAAAACCTGAAGAGACGTGAGTCCGACATAGCCTACTTGGCAGATTTGTATTTTAAGTTCAATGAGATGAATCTTCTTCTCCAGGGAGACGAACTTAATCTAATCACGACAAGAGCCGCTGTGTGCGGGTTCGTCAGGAAACTCCCTTTGTTCAGGCGCAATTTGGCACGTAGAGAGCTAGGCCAGTTTCCAAACCTTTGCGCCTTGCAAAAAAAGGTGGAGATCAAAGATTACGATGTCGAAGCCTACTGCCAGCACCTAGACATGCTGCACCATGATCTTTCCGCACGCTATGAGGATATTCTTGGCATGGAAGTGCCAAGCTGGGTAATTGACCCCTTTTCGGCCGCGGAGCTAGAACTACAGGAAGAACTCGTGGAACTGCAGGCGAACGAAGAATTAAAGGTGAAATTTTTAAAGAATGGCTACCAAGCCTTCTGGCTCCAACGAGGCATTGCGGAATCATACCCAGGCTTATGGAACATCGCGCGCAAATTGCTGCTCGCCTCTCCTTCGACATATCTGGCCGAAAGGGGGTTTAGCGTGGTCGCGGACCTCCTGACGAAAAAGAGAAACCGATTGCAAATAGCAAAGCGAGGAGACCTGCGACTGCGCCTCACTAATTTCAAGCCGAACGTCCAGAAGTTAGTTTCGTCGCGGCAAATCCAGCCGTCGCATTAGCCATTTGCTTATTCGGCGATACGCAGAGGTGCCATAAAGCTATATATAGGAATTGCATTGCCCCTTTCCATGAACGCAGTCCAAGCTCTTGCGAACGGTATTAAAGGCGGAAAGCGGATACGACAAGTGCCGGCAACTTTTCCGCAGCGGAAGAAACACCAGTCAACGTTGCAGGTGCTGAGCGAAGATCAGGTGAACTACAAGCATGCGCTTTTCGCTTGACCGCTGCGGATCGTTAAATATCACCGTAAGGTCCCTACACAAGATCAACGGGCGCCTGCCATGCGTCCAGTCCGTGTTGGAGTATAAAGGACCAATCAGCGTTGACCAAACCGTCCTGCGCCATCTGGGGGCCCTGGCGAGTCCAGGGGGTCCCTGGGTCAGAAAAGGTTGAGAAACTATGCTCTAGGCGGACCAAACCCTAGGTCGACTGCATTTTCGCTTTAATCACAATAGGCAATGAAGAAAAACTTTTGGTCCATGCCATTAACCTTTTACAGGACCCAACTTATTTACCATGGAGAACGAACGTGAAAGTATGCTTCTATTTCTATATTCCCCAGAAGAGTAACCAACTTGGAAGAACGGTGTATAGGAAACCCATGAATTTGGATCTGTTTAGCTACATTTCGGCCCCTGCAATCCTATGTCGGTTTACTTTGGGACAGTTAGCGGGATGGTAGGTAGGACAGTGCCTGTGCGAAGAAGAATTCCTCCACGATGAGCTAACACACACTGAGAAGATTCTTTGCCAAAACGCGTGCCCTATACGCCTCTTCGTTCAGTGATACCGAGGAAAAATAGGTTGAAATCTGAAGGATATATATGTTAGGCAACAGACAGCTTTTCTCAAAATTCCCCTCCAACACTGGTGTTGCAATACTAGGACGGTTTGGGAGGACGGATGAATGAATGGGCTAGGATCTTTGACTTTAGGATGTCCTTTAAAACAGCAAGGAATTTGAGGAATACCTTAAGATGTGACACGTTGAAGATTGGGTTGCTTGTAACGAGTTCGCGCATGATAGTTTGGTCTTTTTGAGACGGATTTTAACTCGCTGTGTGATGTAGAAACTGTATCAGTGATGCCAAGTAGAAACCAAACAAGTGATGGTTGAAAGGTTTTTTAATGGACACGTGCGTACAGTAAAAATCGAAGCTTTCGGAACAGCCTAGTTCCGTCGTCAGCGATGAGGAAAAGTCTGGTGCTGTAGGCGAAAGGGTATAAGTAGTGGGATAGTAGGTATCGTCAGAGGGTATAAATAGGGCGTCTGATATAGTTTCTACATCACACAACGAGTTACAATCCGTCTCAAAAAGACCAATCCATCATGCGAGAGCTCGTTACAAGCAACCCAATCTTCAACATCATTCGAGCAGAACACGGGACTGCAATCCAGATATTGGCACGTTGATGGGAACACACCCACCTGCTCCTGACTAAAACTCTTGGTAAGCTGACATTTCCTCTCAAGTGCCGCGACTCGGGTTTACTCCCCAAGTCTTACAACCTACAATGGCCTCAACTAAAAAACGCACAAACATCGCGTATATTGAAAAGAGGCTTGGCCCTACTACGAAGTTCGATTAAAGAACACAGAAGGACCATAGCCAGACTTAAACTCAAGCTCATGGACATGACAATTGACATGGAATCGACATTACATGCGGCAGAATTTGTTGCATACAGCAGCACATTCACAGGCTCACTGCTTCAACTTCTGCGAGACAAAAAACCACATACGAAAGCGGACAAGGGTAACGTGGTAGTGATCCTCGACAGAAGTAAGTACATGGAGAAGATCCACGATATGCTGAAAGGACCAACCTACATGGAACTAAACGGAGATCCAACAACACGGATAAGACATGACTTATTAAATTCACTTGATTGTTTCGTTTCAGAAACCAATGACGTTACACTATCGTACATCAGACGGTACATATACTTCACCACCGAATAATAAAATGTTACCATTTTTGGACACACTGGTGATACGAGAAGATGGTAAGTTACTTACTAGAGTCTACAGAAAACCAACTATTAGGTTGGAACAATCAAAGTTGCGGATTTTTCATGTGGCTAATTGTCAATGAATTATGTTCTTTGCCTGCAGGCATCTTTTCTTATCGTTGGTGTTTTCTTGAAGCACGTAACTTCTACAAAGAAACATGGAAAAATGCTGTTTTCGAACGCTTTTACTTTATCAGTACAAACGTGGTCTCAATGCAGCTGCAGCCAGTCGCGAATTTGCTGATCTTTGGCCCGAGGAAGCTGTTAATGGACGCACTATTTAGCGGTGGCTCAAAAGCCCAAAAGACCAATCCATCATACAGCAGCACATTCACAGGCTCACTGCTTCAACTTCTGCGAGACAAAAAACCACCCTCAAGAAGAAATTGGAAAACCTATACTGTAAGTATACATGGGAATTTCGGAGATCGATAAGAAAGAACAACAACAAAACTTGTTCCTCTTCTTTCTTGGACAAAGTTGTGGTGAATCTCAACTCAACAGCGCTCGATGACACGCAGAAGACAATCCTTTCCAAAGGATTGAACTTTGTTCCGACCCCCAAATCTCCACCTATTCTGGACATTATTGCTTCGACCGAAAAAAGTCTATCGAACACAGACCAACGGACAGCAGACACAATAAAGAGCTGCATCTCCAACATCCTGTTACCCAGACACAACATCAGGTTTAACATCACGCCGATTGAAAGAAGAAGTTTTTTCAATTATAAGAACATTACGTGATCTGAAAAAGAACAACAGCATTCTCATCACGAAAGCGGACAAGGGTAACGTGGTAGTGATCCTCGACAGAAGTAAGTACATGGAGAAGATCCACGATATGCTGAAAGGACCATCCTACATGGAACTAAACGGAGATCCAACAACACGGATAAGACATGACTTATTAAATTCACTTGATTGTTTCGTTTCAGAAACCAATGACGTTACACTATCGTACATCAGACGGTACATATACTTCACCAGCAACAGTAAGTGTCCTGAACTGTATGGTCTCCCCAAAATACACAAGCCTGGCACACCTTAGAGACCTGTGCTAAGCAGCATTAACAGTGTGACATCCAGGTTATGCTCTTACCTAAAAGACATTATCAAACCTCTGACAGGGTTACGACAGTCTTATGTAAAAAACAGCAGGCAGTTTTGCGATGAACTTAAAACGTTGAACATATCGAGAAACGATATCTTAGTAAGCTACGATGTCAAAGACTTTACCAATTTCACGTACGCTCGATGTCTTAGAATCACTGCTTAATGCTGATATGGACTTAAAAAACAGGACGAGCCTTAATCCTTACCATGTGACTAAACTAGTATCTTTCTGCATGATTGAAGGAAATTATTTCAAGTTTCAAGAACGTTTCTTCTCTCAAACAAAAGGAGCACCAATGGGGAGTTCTCTCTCTCCCGTCCTTGCTGAAATATTTATGGAGCACCTCGAAGAAATTGCTTTCACGACCACAGATGTTTCTCTTCTACCAACCTTCTTTGAAAGATACGCTGATGACATTTTTGCCGTCATATAGGTTGGAAAAGAAGAAACATTTCTTGAACACTTAAATAACATCTTTCCTAATGACATCTGTCTTACGATGGAAAAACAGAATAATAAAATGTTACCATTTTTGGACACACTGGTGATACGAGAAGATGGTAAGTTACTTACTAGAGTCTACAGAAAACCAACTATTAATAACTCTGACCGATACCTGAATTTTGGTTCACACCATCCGTTATCAGTAAAAACAGGTATCGTCAGAGGGATGGTAAACCGGGCTCTAAACATATGTGACCCGAAGTTCCTTTCATCAGAGATAGCATACATAAAACGCACACTGATGTTTAATGGATACCCGACTACATTAATCAGATCAGTTATTAACCAGGCGCTAGATCGTTCGACCACATCTACAGCAGACATCGAAGACAAGAAACCTACGATCGTTATCCCATATCACGCTGGAATTGGTGAAAAAATAAAAATTTTGGGGAAGCACTTAGGCTTCCGTGTCTTTTTTCAAAGTTCACCAAGCTTACGTGTTTTGCTGAGGACTGACAAAGTCCGTATTCCACCTGACCAAAGAATGGGATAATCTACGAGTTACGATGTGGTTGCAACGCCTCCTATATAGGAGAAACGGCCAACACTTTATTGCACAGATTTCAACAACACATGGCCTGCATGACACGGTACAGCAACGCAAAAGATCGATTCGACGGGACAACAACCAAGAAACGCGGCCACCCTCCGAAGCTGGACCCAAGAAAAACAATGGCTGACGCAATCAAGGCCTCAGCGGTTGTGGAGCATTTCTCCCTATGTCCACAGAAAATCGCACCGACCATACTATGCCACGAGAGTCGTTTCCGCTACCGAAAAATAAAGGAATCCCTCTATATACAATCCAACTCCACAATTAGCAGAGACCAGGGAGTTGAGGTCAGTCAAGTGTGGACCGGCCTACTTCATCAGGCCGGTTGTTGCCACATTCCCACTTGACCTTCCCACTATTTATACCCTTTCGCCTACAACACCAGGCTTTTCCTCATCGCTGACGACGGAACTAGGCTGTTCCGAAAGCTTCGATTTTTACTATACGCACGTGTCCATTAAAAAAACCTGTCTACCATCACTTGTTTGGTTTCTACTTAAGATGTGACACGATGTGACAGACAGATAGGGATTTTCGTCTGAGACTAGCCGAGCATTGGAAGAACTTTGCGAAGTGCGTTTGGCGAGTGTTAGGAGATACAAAAATGCGAAAGCAAGACTGGGAAGATGAGAGGTGACAACAAGAGAAGGAAGATAACACAGACGGAAAAGCCTTTGCAAACCGCTGAGGACGGAACTGGGCTGTTCCGAAAGCTACGGTAGGAATTGTATCGCTCGCAGTATTTTGCCACCGTCTTACTAATAAACTCGCCCATCTGCCACAGGTGAGGCCTGCTTACGTGATTACAGACACCGCGAGCAAGACCGAACGGGTAGTCAACCGTCTTCCGTTGAACAATAGATGCATCTGTAGCATGAATTTAGGAAGGGTTAGAACAATTAATTCGCTACAGAAGTAACTGAATATTTAAGTAACCCAAGTGACTGTTTGGTGCATTTGTTCTGAAATGCGACGATATAATTTAGACTGTACTTGAAAATGCAGTCTCTGCTTGAAAGGAAAGCACATCGAATAAGATTTTTACCGCCACTTACTCTTCGAGAGTTCATTAGTTCTGCTCTTAGTAGATGAAGTGAAGTTCACTGTTTCATTGGTAAAGTTCATATTCAGCAGGAAGTTGCCTTGCGACATCCGTGTGAGGTCAGAAGAACTGTTCTCTCCAACGCTGTTTAAATTGATAATTTTTATTATAGGAATATCAGGACAGTGATCTCCCCTTATATTTGGCTTATGGTAGTGTAAGTGCTTACGCATATGGAAATCCTGCTGTATTTCCTGAGTAAAGTTCTTATCATTGAAAAATTGCGGCGCTCGCATGTAGAAGTGAAATTTGTTCATGTTAACCAACCTGAAAACAACAGAGGTTGGATTTTGCCTGTACGGGAGCATACGCAATTATTGAAATTTTGTTTTTGCCGATCTGCCAAGTTACTGCAAGATAACGGGATTAAATTTTGTAACAGTTTTAGAGGCCCTGTTTCTTATGGTTTAGAAATGCGGTTGGTCATTCGAATCTGCAGTGTCGGATTCAGGATTTCCTGCTCATGAGATAGTGTAGTATTGGAAAATCGATTGCTTAATAGTGAATAGGTAAAGTTACAATTCATTTGTAAAACATCATTTCAAATGTAAACGGACAGCAGATGCGTTCAAAGGATAAATACTGAGCCAATAGATGAATGAAGAATAATCAGTAAAGATGAGGACCCTGAACTTGCGCATTTAATGGCTGTGGGAATTGTAACGTTCGATAGCAAGGAGACTTCGTTCATTCGAAGGCTCACGGATGATGTTGCAAGTGCCAGTGAACAGCAGGCATTTACACGGCCTCAGGTGTTCTTCCGCTGAGAAGCTGGCAAGGTGAGCTCTGCAAGCGCCGGAAAGTAGCAGGCGAAATTTTGCAAATAATGGAGAAGTTACTTCAGCAAGATGAATGTTTATGTTCTTCTTATGAAGGCATTTGTTGTTGATGTCAACGTTTAATTACATCTTACTGCATTAGCGCAAGTCTACGTGTCGTATTTATTGGCGATGCCAATTATGTTGAAATGACCGCAGTTCCTTACGGTGGTAGTAGGATGCATTCAATGGGCATCGATTTGTAGCGCGAACAAAACTTATGGTTTACATTCTTGTATGCAGTTCTTCAGAATCATTCCATTCAATTGCATTTGTGACGTAACGGCGATCTTGACGAAGTCAAAAATGCCAGCTGCATATTCAGTCGGTTCCGCATCATCATATTTTGGCAGTTCGTATTCATCTCTTTCATTATGGCGAAGAGATTGTAAATTCAAATCGTAACATTTATCATTCCATCGTACAGTGATGATTACCTGTTTTCTGTCACTGCTTAGCCGACATAGGAAATCACCTGAATTCTTCAATAATTCACACGCTTTCTTCTTGCCAATACGATCATTGCACCAAATCCAGTTGGTGTCATCTTTTTCATGCACATTGTACTGATTGCAGAACAAATGCCTCTGGACAGGCTTTAACAGATAAATCTCGTTGCCATACTTTTCTTTGTAACGTATGGCCTATAATTATTATTGTTTGCGGAATTGTAGTTGCCAGTTGGATTCATGATTCTCGATCGATTCCCTCTAACACTGAAGGCATGTGCTTACACTTTAAAATAAAAGTGCATTGGTGAATGGGCATTGCAATAGTTGCCGTTGGAAATGGGCAAACCGTTGCTCGTATATTTTTCTCTTGCGCTATGGTTAAAAATTGACCTCTCCCTAATGTAGTGATACCCCTACTGAGTGTCTCTTAATGCATTATAAACGAGCTATTCATCCATTGGTCAATACTTTGTCACTGGTTGCAGGAAATGTTGACTATAGAAGTGATTCAGAAGAAACAAGAAACCGTCTGCCCCTTTTATTTACTTCACAGCACGGCTTAATCCCTTTAATGGCAAAACACAATTTTCCATGGACCATTCAGGACTTACCTTGAACCGTCTTCACTGTGACAAACTAGCTCTAATGTTTGCATTACAACCGGTTTGCCACGCTGAAGATGTGACAGAGTATAAGTTCTGAAAGCTCCGTGCGAAACTGTGTTCTGCCATTAACTGGATTAAACCGTGTTCTGAAGTAAATAAATGAGATAATATCCCGTGCCTAAAATTCCTATTTTTGAAGTCTGTTCCTTTTGAATATTTCAGCCTGTGTTCAACCGAATGCAAATACTGACCTGAACTGGTATGTGAGATGTGTTATAATAGGTGATCAGTTCATCCACTGTGCCAAATTTCAGCTCAGCATCAGCATTCGTTATTTGGAAGAAACCTTCTTTATTCTTCGTAATGTTGGCAGTGTAGATCATGGTCTCATTTTCCGTTGTCCAACGAACTGCTAGCATTAGATTCTTCGTGAGCGCGTTCGTATATAGCAAGTATTCACCAGATTCTTGAAGGTTGGATACAGCTTCCGTAAGAGATAACTGGCCAAAGTAAATCGGTAAGGAGTGCAATGGTCGTGGTGCCATTTTTGCTTGCTTGCTTCCTCCGTCTTCCAACTGCTTTGCAGCCTTACTTGCCTCAGTGGATGACCCATCCTTCTGTTTTCCTGACATCATTTGGTGTGTCTTGATGGGCCTCACAAAGCTGATGCCATGAACAATGGCTCTAGTTCTCGCGTAGGACTTTACCAGTTGGTCTAATGATTCAACTGTCTCTATAGGTTCACCAACATCCGATCGTGGAAGCACCCAGCGGCCTTGTTTATTTGGCCGAAATTGCAATATGTACAAGTAATCTTCCCACTTAACAATGAATCTGTGATGATTTGGATTTTCTTCCTGTCCAAAAAGAATGTAATCCCCATTTCGTTTCAGTACAGAAGGTATAGATTTAAACGGCGAACTTATTGGATGGAAATAGGCCCATGTTTCCATTCTTGAATTATTCTCCAAATACAGTGGTGTTTGGTACTCAGGATCGTAAATTGGCCGGCGAAGGTAACAAGGGGAATCCCTGGATTCCTGAAATTGTATTGAAGAAGCTGCAGGTCGAAGATTCCGCGGAGAGGAGTGACATAATTTTGGTATGTTGTTGGGCTAGTGAGATTAACCACGGACAATTTGCGCTGAAATATTGCAGCATTTGTCGACTGATCGCAGTATCAAGGGGTAGCTAATACTTACCCTGAAAAACATGCGCTGCATGAGCGAGAATTTTTCCATGTAATTGACTACCGCACTTCTGAGTCAGTGCATTCTTAATACAGCATATTGATTATTGGCTTCCTGGTGCACTAAACATAACTGCAATTGCTTCAAGCAAATACCTCGGCAGTTGACGGCAGAATAATCTTGTTAGCAGGAACGGGTTCAGAGGAACATACGAAAAATTTCTGGAGCTATCAGAGCGATCTTGCTCCGTCGTCAGGGAAAGGCAAAGGACCTTGCTTTTCTCTGATGACGGAACATGCCCAAGTTAATGATTTCTTCAAAAGACTTCCTGTTACTTCTATGGTTTCCTATTTATTTAGTCAAAATTCCTCTGGAGCGTACAGAACCGTTCGTGTCCAACCTTCAACTGCAAAAAGTTCAACTACGAGTGAATCCAGTTTCCCAATTTTTCGCAGCGAGTATACGAATAAATATTAATAGGCGATAGTAGGAACGGTGAAGTCATTTTTCACTTTCGGAACCAGGGCGCTCTGAAAGCTACGATAAGAGTTTTCTGACCTGTCATATTTTTAATAACCGGCCATTCATCCGCTGGAAGGGCATTTGCAGATTTCTGGCAGTTATCATCAAAACGGACCAGCCGGAATGCCACAGAAACAAAGTAAAAACGTTGTAATATTTACTGTTCTAAACTGGTTGGTTTCCATAAATTTTCTTTGTCCTCTTCACGCACGGTGAGCCCCGGCATCAGCGGAGCAACTGCACGTGAAAAAGTAAAACAATTTAAGGGTTTTGTTTTCATTGAAATGTAAGCGTTAAACAAAGCCAAATCCATGAAATCATTGCCATATCCTGCTACTGTAGCAAGTGATGTCTCTAGAAATGCGTCTATAGCATTACCTATGGCACTACGCATGCATGCCAACATAGTGTTGCATCAGCGTAAGAAATTGCATTGTAACTAAATCGTCGTCAGCAGTTTAGAACACTTTTACTCGCATGGTTATATATCAAATTAGGAAAGAAGAGCAGCACTACTTGACAATGCCTTCTTCGATAGCAGTTGACTACATTCTACGCATGTGAGTATGCGTTGGCCTTTCAATAGTGCTATTAATAAATTGATTATGAAGGCAATGTTTACTGAAAAAATTTGACATAGCTTTAAGAACCTATCTTGTTAAATCCTATGTATCAGGAAATAGCAGATAAGTGTGCTCAGCCGTAATAACTTCTCTCTCATCGACTCTATCCATCTGAACAAGAAAGTCTGAACTTTATAGGAGGAAAATACATATCCGCCGAAAACTCGTAAAACTAATATATTTATATACCTGATAATAACTTAAAATATGACATTGACTGCTTTGATAATTCAATAATTGATATTTTGACTACCGGATGTTTTGTATCGGTGTAATTTTGATATCGTTAATAGTGGAAAAGCTTTAAGCCGTATGTTTTACACTAATAAATCTTTCAGGAGTTTCTAAACATGATCACCACCCTTCTTCAGCACCAAAAGCACATCACGACATGAGAAATCGACGTCAAACATTCCCTCGTATGGTCTCACGCTTCTTGCTGGAGGTGAGCAGGTCTGAACGCACTAGACAGATTTATCAAAAATGAGACATCCATGTCAATGGTGTCTATTTGTTTAGGAAATCAATTCTCAGTTTTGCACTATTAAATGCAAATGGGTTGATAACCAATTGCTGTCATAAGTTCAACTGAACAAATTATAAAATACAACTCTTATAGTTCGCCGAACGCAGATGTACCCTCTTCTTACTTACCATTCACTGAGCTATCATTTTACTGCGAAGATGAAATGATTGGAAACATCCGGTTTTGGCGTCTGACGGCTAGACTGAATTGAGAAAGGACACTCAGGGACAGGCTATCGAAGTTCGTTGTATAGATCTCAGGAGAGTAAGGATCCCAGGACCGCCATACATACTGTTCAACATTCAATGCAGTTCTCCTGGGCGATATTTTCTTGCATATTACGTTTTGTTCCTATCATTCAGACCATATGAACAAGTTGGTTAAGAATATCATTGTCTGTCCGTCAATCGAATAAAGTTGGCACAAAACGTTTGCTGCCATATGCAGCCATTTAAAACCGAATACGTGAAGCATTTTATAGATTTGCAAGACAATGCTTCGTTAAACGTTAGTGGACAGTAAGCAATTAATAAACTGCTGTTCCAGTCGTTCGTAAGGCAACTGCTGTGAGACTATGAGCGTTGCTGTCGTATTGCCAAGCGAAAAACAATATTTCACTTTCAACTACCAGTCATGTATTTTGATGTAAAAAGACTGCATCACATAAGAATAGAAAGTAATGCATCAGGATGCTACGGCAAATGAAACGATCGATATTAATACAGTGAACTTCTAACTGCATGTCTAGCGATCCCAAAAGCATTGCTCTTCTCATATCAAAGCAATAATTTTCCCTGCCAATTTAGTCTTGCTGTTAAAACAGTGATGTTAGTATGGGATAAACTTGAAGTGCTTAAAGAGATAGCAATTTTTGCCATTGCGTGAAATTATTAATAATGATCAACGTGTCGTTGGAGCTGTAGCGCCTCATAACAGGCTTGTCCTTCAAGTTTACTGGCTTCCTTCGCATCAGGTAAAGCTGTTTGCTGGGTAGCACGTAAGCATTTATTGCGGTCAATAGTCAGCATAATCGCAACAACGCAGCAGCAAGCTTCGTAAGCTACGATGGTCTCTTAAACGCATGTCGTAAATTCCTTGTTGATTTCCAGTGCACTTTTACCACGAAATAAACAGCTTTACCTGGTTATAAACATGCGAAAGTTAATGAAAAATTCACTAACTTGGGCATGTTCCGTTGTCAGCGAAAAGCAATGTCCTTTGCCTTTCGCTGACGACGGAGCAAGATCGCTCCAATAGCTCCAAAAAATTTTCGCATGTTCGTTTGTACATGTTGTTCCAAACTAGATTATTCAACCATCAGCTGCGATTAGTACTTGCTTGAAGGAAACGTCAGTATATTTAGCACACCAAAGGTTGAGAAAATCTTCTCAAACAGCTGTATGAATGTATTATATTCAAGCAGTTACCTGAACGTTTAATTTATTGTCAGCGTAGAAACGAATGAGTCGTCCGATCGTGCAGAACCTTTCCCTGGTGTCTTCTGCGTGAAATATGAAGTGTCCTTTCGAATCTGTTTTTATAGGAATTGTTTTGACATTGTTACTTTCGTCGCACGCGTAAAGTGTAGGCTTGCTTTGGTCATGAGTATTTAAGAAAACAAGATAGTCCCCTTTACGTGTTATTTCTCCTTGTAGCTCGTCCACACTTCTACGATAATGATAATAAGGCAACTTGCACAGTGGCACAGGAATATTTAACACATCCAGTTCTGTTAATGCACTAGTCGAATAAGTGCCGGCATTTTTAGGTGATAACGGACGGGCATTTGTTGGCGCTGTCTCTACGGGACTGGTGCTTTGATCGATTCGGTCATTGAATGTAATGCACTCTTCAGTATTGCTCTGGTTTGCCAAGGAAATGTGCATTTCCATTGGTTGCTTGGCAGTTATCTTTTGTTCAATATTTTCATTCCTTGAGTCACTGAAGACGTTTTCATTTTTTGCAATTTGTCTTAAACATGTCTGATGAAATCGCATACCTTTCAAGAGGGGATCCTTTTTCCGCGTGGATTTTTTTCTCCTCTGTAGTTATCGAAATAGCTGGTTCGCCCAACTTATTAGAATGCTTTCCAATCACCTTGATTACTCCCAATGCTATTTTGTTCTCCGTCATTTTCTATTTGAACTACCATGCCCCACGAATCCTACGCTGTTGGGAAAAAATCCTCTATGAAAGCTGCATGTTATAAGTTTAAAGCGCCCAGTTGGCACTTTAATGTGATACTAAAACTTTTATCACCATTAAACTTGCATATACAGTTGTCATTCACTGTTTGTCATTGCTCAATAACTTAGTTCTTGGGTATGCTGTGTAGGCGGCTACGTCATTGACCTATGTTAGAAATGTGATATTTGAAGAGCAAGTTTGTTCCTTGGAAGTTTGTTTTAAATTGTTTGCGTACTGCCTGGGCTTGCTGTTCCCGTATAGAACCCCTACAGTTTGAACTGATGGCTACATTTCGTATAGTGCCTTGGTGCATTTATGTTACTATTCATTTTTAACCGAATCAATAAGATGGCACTGATCCTCTAGAGACATGTTCATGACTTATGCGACACGACGTTTTATGTTGAATTTTTATATCGAATGACTCGTAATATTCCCGTTTGCTTGTACTGCACGGAAGTTTCGAAAATGTTAGTTCCATTTCCATTGACAGCGTAATAACATGCGTCAATATGATCAAACAGTGCGCTTTCAAACTATCTTTAGATAATATTCGTAATGACTTTAGGTCATGGAAAATTCCAATATATCGCTTTTTACGTAGCATCGTTATTGACTCTTCGGCATATAAGACCTATGCGTCTGTATTGCAGCACTGTTATCTTAATTTTTCTTGTGAAATAGCCTGTCAGCAAGTAACTGTCCAGTAAATGTTGTTCAGTTTAACTGGTTGACAGGCAGGCAGGCAAATAAATTAAGAGAAACGTGGAATTCAAAGATGTGTGCGTGCGTGTCTATGCACTTTTTGAAAGGAGCAAAATACATGCGCGCGTGAGTAGGAGCAAGAGTACGCTTGTGAAACTGCGCTAGAATCTTGTAACAATTTTTGGGGCGGTGTTTCCGCATCTTTGGCTAAAATTAACGAAATTCAGTATCTACAGCAATCGAATATTGGATTGCTTGTAACGAGGAGTGGTATGATAGAATTGTCCTTTCGGAACGGATTGCAGTTAGTTGATATAATGTACCGACTGCGTGATTGCTTCCCAAAGGGAACCTAAGCAGTAACTGGTTATGAAGGATTTATTGGTAAACGCAAACGGTGAAGATCGAAGCTTTCGGAACGGCTATACCCCATCTTGACGGGGCCGACTTGACGGGACCGTCTTGACGGGAGCCAACTTGACGGGAGCGAACTTGACGGGGCCGACTTGACGGTGAGATTCTCCTTAGCAAAAGACGCTTGCATCTAGGAAAGTCCCCTTTTAAATAGGCTCATTGACTGCTAGTTTGCAGTGCGTAACGTTTAGGCTGCTTTCCAGGATTAGTCGCCATTTTTGCTATGGCAAATGTTTTAATGCATTGCACGACATATGTTTGTAAACCACTGATGTTTAGTAAGCGAGCAATGAATTGCTGATCTGGATTATCATAAAGCGCTTGTATGCTACTGTTTTGAGAAGCGAAAAAGTAAGCTTTATTGTGACAGTAAATTATCAATGAATGCTGAAGTTATACGCAATAGCACGCAAATAATCTACATGAGCGCGCCTGTCGAATTGCTGTACTATTCGTTGAAATCGCTCGGCGCATCGAATCAAATCATGCGCCGTCGCCTTCCCGGTGGCTCTTCAATCCTGAAGTACAGGTCTGCACGATGATCTCTCCCAGCCTGCACAGTTAGCGTGCGAAGCGGCCCATCTTGACGGGGCCGTCTTGACGGTAAGATTCTCCTTAGCAAAAGACGCTTTCCTCTAGGAAAGTACCCTCTTAAATAGGCTCATTGACTGTTAGCTCGCAGTGCGTAACGTTTAGGCTGCTTTCTAGGGTTAATCGCCATTTTGCTATGGCAGATGTTTTAATGCATTCCACTACATATGAACTGTGTTTCTTTAGTAACGGGGTGAAATGCATTTCTGCGAAACAATTCTTCACACGGTATACCCCCGTTCCAGAAAACCTTTTATTTCCCAATAAACGCTAGCTTTCGGGTACTCCTCATGTACCCGTCGTCAGGCCATAAAAACAAACGCTCGACTGCCCAGTCAGGGATCGGTTCAGCAAGCTCATCCGCTAGACCGTCCGGGCTGGCGACATCAGCTATCAGGTACTACTCTTGTACCCGTCAAGCGTCCGTCGCCCGCCCAGTCAGTCCTGCAGAGAGCGAGCATCCCTACCGACCGGGACAGTGACCCAACTTGGTGGGTACATAAAGAGTACCCGAAAGCTAGCGTTTATTAGGAAATAAGAGGTTTTCTGGAACGGCGGTATACCGTGTGAAGAATTGTTTCGCAGAAATGCATTTCACCCCGTTACTAAAGAAACACATTTCATATGTAGTGGAATGCATTAAAACATTTGCCATAGCAAAATAGCGATTAACCCTAGAAAGCAGCTAAACGTTACGCACTGCGAGCTAACAGTCAATGAGCCTATTTAAGAGGGTACTTTCCCAGATGCAAGCGTCTTTTGCTAAGGAGAATCTCACCGTCAAGTCGGCCCCGTCAAGATGGGCCGCTTCGCATGCTAACTGTGCAGGCTGGGACAGATCATCGTGCAGACCTGTACTTCAGGGTTGAAGAGCCACCGAGAAGGCGACGGCGCATGATTTGATTCGATGCGCCGAGCGATTTCAACGAATAGTACAGCAATTCGACAGGCGCTCTCACGTAGATTATTTGCGTGCTATTGCGTATAACTTCAGCATTCATTGATAATTTACTGTCACAATAAAGCTTACTTTTTCGCTTGTCAAAACAGTAGCATACAAGCGCTTTATGATCATCCAGATCAGCAATTCATTGCTCGCTTACTAAACATCAGTGGTTTACAAACATATGTCGTGGAAATCATTAATATATTTGCCATAGCAAAATGGCGACTAACCCTGGAAAGCAGCCTAAACGTTACGCACTGCAAACTAACAGTCAATGAGCCTATTTAAAAGGGAACTTTCCTAGATGCAAGCATCTTTTGCTAAGGAGAATCTCACCGCCAAGTCGGCTCCCGTCAAGATAGCTCCCGTTAAGTTGGCTCCCTTCAAGATGGCTCCCGTCAAGATAGCTCCCGTTAAGTTGGCCCCGTCAAGTTGGCTCCCGTCAAGTTGGCTCCCGTCAAGATGGCTCCCGTCAAGATGGCCCCGTCAAGTCGGCACCGTCGGGATGGCCCCTTCAAGTCAGCCCCGTCAAGATGGGGCGCTTCGTTCGGAACAGCGTAGTTCCGTCGTCTGCGATAACGGATGGCCGGATGCTTTTGGCGAGTGGGTGTACAGGCCTTCCCTTGCCGCTGAGTATGGAACTAGGCTGTTCGAAAAGCTCTGCATCTCACTGTGTTTGTGCAGTCAGTACATCACATCAACGTACTACAATCTGTTCCGGCTGGATAATTCTGCAGCAGTCATGTGAATGTCTGAAATATTTGTCGTTCTCTGGGACTTTTCACTCCGTTTCTCTGGTCATCCATTACTTCAGCGAAAATCAGTAAACTTGGTAGGGCTAATTATATTTCGCATGCTGGTGTTTTTCGGCGTGTTCCAACAGGTTTTGAGTCTAACCTCAACCCTCGGACCGTCAGTGCTGTCCAGTCAATGAGGTGAAGGTGGAAACATCCTTTCCGATCTACCACGGTAGTGACAAAGCAACATATGAAAGCAGCAACGAAAGAAGAGCTGTATTCATCCTGTCTTCTCACTAAAGTTGGCAACGAGTTCTACGCGTAGCACATGGACCAAAGGCTGCTGTGATTGGTCGAATACTGTGGAGAAGGAATATGGTCGACACTTTGAAATCGCGCGGCAAAAATCTTTTTTCCTTTTTCTTTTCTGTGAAAAGTCAAGCTAATAATTTGCATATATTATGGATGCTACTTCTCTACTTCTTTACATTTCGC
This sequence comes from Trichuris muris, assembly GCA_000612645.2. Classification (NCBI taxonomy): domain Eukaryota; kingdom Metazoa; phylum Nematoda; class Enoplea; order Trichinellida; family Trichuridae; genus Trichuris; species Trichuris muris. The sequence goes on along the minus strand of CBXJ02000361.1, from coordinate 1,088,460 downwards.
CTGTGTATGGAGAAAAGAGTTTATTTGGGCACTTACCCAAGCGACGAAGCTTTTACGAGAGCCGACTCCAGTCCTCAGCCTCAAGTACGAACAGTCCGGCGCGAAGTAATAGTCCTATAAAAGGATGAGGCCGGGTAAGCACAATTTAGGCAAACATTGGAAATATTTGGGTCATCGCAGTTAGGGAGAAAAGGTCGATAACAGTAGTGACATCTGGTGTTTGTGGTCAGCCAAAAATTCCATGATTCGAGGTCCAAATTGTGGGGCTTTAAAGTTTCTTTTCCGCTATTCTTTCTTCTTCCGCTTCTTGTAAGTTTCTTCCTCCTTTTGGGACTTTCCTCCTTCCTGGGTTGTCTTTATTTGCGTGCGACTTGCTCCTGAAAGGTTTTAAAAAACCCATCCACTCAGTGGAGGGAATTGTTAGGTATATGCAATACGACAACATTGCGTAGCGGTAACGATTTCATCCCAGATGTCTCTGACTTCCATTCCCTGGTCTCTATTTATGGTCTGATTATGTCTAATATACAAGGCTTCTTTTATTTTCCACATTAGGAAATGTTGTTCATGGCACATTACTTGAGCTTCTAAGAGCCCTGAGCAGTTAGCTGAGTGTTCTGCTACTGCTGATGATCTGAGAGCCTGGTTCACGGATGTAGAAGGGTCGAGAGTTTGTGGGCGCCCTCTCCTCTTACCCATGCCACCTTGTAGTCGATCTTTGGCGTTCCTGTACCTCGTGAGACATTTCATGTGTTCATTGAACCGATGGATTAATGAATTCCCTGATTCACCTTTGTATTTGGCCGAGCAGCTGCATTTGATTAGGTAAACGATGCCAGGGTGTGTCTCAATTTCCGTTTTAACCTTGTCCTTTGAAATTTTGAAATTTTTCTTTATTGTCTGACGGTATAATTTCATAACATTCCATTTTGCATAACACGGTTTAGTCCCGTTTCTTTGTAAGAACATTTTTTTAGAAACAGAAAGAAGAAGGAAAACACCGGGAAAAGGACTTTAAAGAAGGTCGTTTTAAAGAAGACTTCGACGTGTCTTTGATTGTTACTGCTGTTGTTCATTTTGTGTTGTGTCGCTGCCTTGGTCGGTCGGTTGGGACGCTCGCACTTCTGCATGACTGACTGGGCGGGCAACAAATCGCTTGACGGTTCAGGATCGACCTGATAGTTGATGTCGCCTACCCGGTTGGTCGAGCGGAGGAGCTTGCAGGACCATTGACCGTACTGGGCAGTTGACATTACCTTTAGCACTGATGATGGACGAAGTTACGTCCGAAAGCTCTGCTAATAATTTAGAAAAATGTTCTTACAAAGAAACGGGACTTAACCGTGTTATGCAAAATGGAATGTTATGAAATTATACCGTCAGACAATAAAGAAAAATTTCAAAATTTCAAAGGACAATGTTAAAACGGAAATTGAGACACACCCTGGCATCGTTTACCTAATCAAATGCAGCTGCTCGGCCAAATACAAAGGTGAATCAGGGAATTCATTAATCCATCGGTTCAATGAACACATGAAATGTCTCACGTGGTACAGGAACGCCAAGGATCGATTAGAAGGTCGCATGGGTAACAGGAGAGGGCGCACTCAAACTGTCGACCCTTCTACATCCGTGAACCAGGCTCTCAGATCATCAGCAGCAGTAGAACACTCAGCTAACTGCTCAGAACTCTTGGAAGCTCAAGTATTGTGCCATGGACAACATTTCCTAGCGAGGAAAATAAAAGAAGCCTTGTACATTAGACATAATCAGACCATAAATAGAGACCAGGGAATGGAAGTCAGAGACATCTGGGATGAAATCGTTACCGCTACGCAATGTTGTCGTATTGCACATACCTAACAATTCCCTCCACTGAGTGGATGGGTTTTTTAAAACCTTTCAGGAGCAAGTCGCATGCAAATAAAGACAACCCAGGAAGGAGGAAACTCCGAAAAAGGAGGAAGAAACTTACAAGAAGCGGAAGAAGAAAGAATAGCGGAAAAGAAACTTTAAAGCCCCACAATTTGGACCTTGAATCATGGAACTTTTGACTGACCACAAATACTATTATAGATGTCACTACTGTTATCGACCTTTTCTCCCTAACTGCGTTGACCCAAATATTTCCAATGTTTGCCTAAATTATGCTTACCCGACCTCATCCTTTTATAAGACTATTACTTCCCGCCGGACTGTTCGTACTTAAGGCTGAGGACGGGAGTCGGCTCTCCTAAAAGCTTCGTCGCTTGGGTAAGTGCCCAAATAAACTTTTTTCTCCATACACAGGCGAAACGTAAAGAAGTAGAAAAGTAGCATGCGCTTACACGAGCCTGTACGAAGTCACATCTTCCATATTTTATGGAGGTAAAAACACACAAATGCTTAAGCTTCTAATCAAACATTGACCCGTCCTCAGTGCATGTTTGTCCCTGTGCAGTCAACTGTTTGGTCCGCAACTTCCTCTGCTGAATCAACTAAAGCAGACTTCAGCTGTCAGGTCATTACAAAAAAACAGAGACAGGTAGTTAACAAGGAAGTTTGCAACTGCCCTGTTCCCCCGAGACGGTCGTTTACGCCTCTGCATGACTCAGTGGGCGAGAATGATGCTCGAGGGATCAGGATTAGTCCTGAAAGCTAATGTCACTACCTCAATCGGTCGAACGGAGGAGCTTAGGGCTTCAAATGTCTGACTTGTTATTGGAAAAAAGCTTACCGATTATGGATGGAGTTACACCTGAAGGTTATGTGAAACTTTTTCTGTTCACATAAAGCATAAATAGGAACAGGCCACCGCAAAAAGTAAACAATGAGAAAGAATGGCAGGTACTCCACTGTTTTCATCCAGGTAAACTAAATAATCTCCACATAGCTTCAAATGCTTTTCTGCTACTTTAGCAGATTTTTTCTCATAAGAGATGAATACTTGTTACATGTTACAAATGAAACAAAATTCCGCTGTGGTTCCTCTTTTCACTGACGATTATTTATACTTTTCATTATTCATACGTGTCGACGAGACGCATCGAGCATTGTTGGGGAATGTGTACGGACAAATACAGGACCTAGTGTGCGCGATACTGCATTCAATGAATCACTTCCCAAAAGCTGTTTTCGTGATACCACTCTGTTCTAGCAGCTCGTGCATGCTCGTTTGCTTTTTGAGACAATTTTTTATTTCTTCGCCAGGAAACTAAATTCTGTGCTCTTTTCACCATTGCTCTAGTTAATACTCCTGCAGCAGTGAAAACATAGTACGAATAATGATGGGGAAGTTTCTATGATCTTGTTTCCCAGACGTGACTCACGGAGAATTGTCCATTCCTGAAATGGGGCACAAAATCGGGCATTTCAGAACAACTTCATGAAACTGAAATTCGCACAACACTGCGCTTCGTAGGAACTCAGCTAAGCTGCGAACATATTCTGTCGGTTCGCATTCGTCCTCCTTTGGAAGCACGTACCCTTTTTGCTTGCTTTCGTTTGATGTGACAATTATATCATAGTGATGCCCATCCCAAAAGGCAGAAATTGCAATTCTTTCTCCCTGTTTGTCCCAACGTAGCAAATAATCTCCACTGCGATTAAGCTTCTGATGTGCATCCTCTTTGGCAAGGTTTCCATGGAAACATTCCATTTTCGTGACATCATCTTTGTTAAGAACATGGTAATTCTTGAAATAATTCAAGTTTAGCATTTCGTTTTTCAAATAGCCACAATGCACGCTGGCTGTCGCCTCGTCATGAACCTGTTTAGATGCATACGATCAACAAAATAAACTCATACCTAAATACCTACTTCTATTGGTAAATGAAGTCTTTTGTAATACTCTAATAGTTCTTCGACTGTTGAAAGCTTTCGCTTAACGTCGTAGGGCTGAATATAAAAATATCCATCTTCATTGCATTTGATTGGAACGTGAACACATTTCAGTGGTTTGCTCACTTCAAGGCACACAGGAATGGTAGGTACTCCACTGTTTTCATCCAAGTAAACTAAATAATCTCCACAGTGCTTCAAATGCTTTTCTGCTACTTTAGCAGATATCTTCCCATAATAATAAGGGAGACTGTGAAGTGGTCGAGGAGCTTTTCCACTTATTAACTGATCTGCTTCGTCGCACGGTAACCTTCCTGGGACGATATGCTGTACCCTGGGCCTGCAAATTGTGCTTTTCGTTTTGCAATTAACTTGGACAGGCCGTAGCAGCATGAAACCATTGCTTGCATCTTTTATTCTTGACAGTGACTTCAGCACTTGGTCAATTGTTGAAACGGTCTCTTCCGGTTCTTCCAACTGTGACCGAGGTAACTTCCAACGTCTCGTTTTTTTGTTTTGTTCCAGACAGAATTCCGTGAAGGTGTTTCCCCATTTCACCAAGACCGTTTTCAAATTGTCTTCCTTTGGATCACCACACAGCAGATAGTCACCGTTGGCTTTAAGATGCTTGTGCAAATATTCCGCTTCCTTTGAACATGATACAAAATATGGCCACGTTTCTATATTGGCACTTTGTTCTACCATTAGCCCTTTCTGAATCTCTGGATCCACCAGCGGGCGAAGGAGCACAGTGTTCTTTTTCGTCAACCCCTAAAGCATAAGAAGATTATCCAAAACATAACGCCTGTGTGTTCGAAAAATGTATGTAAAGTGCCCATCACATTAATACTTGATATTAGCTTTGCATCGAAAGCCCACAATGGGTGTTTCACCGTGTGTAACAGCCATTAATGCGATTGTATGCAAACTGATTTGTGGAAAAATCAGTGACTCAGAAATGGAGAAATGGTGAACTCGGCTGATTTAATTTTGCACGTCATGCAGTGTTATTGCAATTTTAAAATACTTTAAGGATGAGTAAGCGAAGATTCGACCGATTCGATTTGACCAAGTGACTTCATGTGCTCAACAGTACCACCGTTCTTTGTGGGGTAGGAACGACTGTTTCCTATAATTCTGGGAAACCGCGAAGACTTGTAGAAGAACTCCGTACTTTTCGTTATTTACTCTAGAAGATATTTTTCAAGTGACCATCTGCACAACACGCCATGGTATGCAGTTACTATTAATATGAAATAGGTTTCTGCCGTTGACATTTAGTCGTAATTACAGAAAATGAAGTTCCATTTTTTCGTGCGATAGTGAACTTCACGAGAATCAAAACTTCTCGACTAAGTCGTGAAAGTAGTCATTGTTGTGTTCATAGAACGGAACATTTGTCAAGATCAAAAGAGCATTACAAGTTCGAATGATGCACCTTTGTTGTTATGAAAGGTGAGCGTCTTTTCGTCATCGATAAACATTAATTCCCAAGTAAAATGGAACTGCGCGTGGAATGGCTTTTCGAAGCGACTATTTTCGTGTAGGCATATCAGGGGCGCATAATTTTCGCGTTAATGCCAATAAATAAATGGTAACTCATGTTATTAATAATATCGTAAGGTTCTTTCCTGTTTCGGTGCCCTCTCTCTACACCTAGCAATGCAAAAGAAGAGAAAACCTTGCTTGTGTAATCGAAAATTTATTTTGATCAACTCCAATTTGTCTGAATATAATCAAAATCCGTTTTAATCAGTTCCTTAATCTGAAATTCCGCCTGCCTGGAAGGACATCTATATTCTGGCTGTAAAAAATAGCACGTAGTAGTACTTTAAAACTTCAAACAAGAAAGCCTTGTTGGCTACTAACTGACTTGGTTAGTTTTATACAATTATGTAAAAAGGGAACTAATTCATACAATCGATTGAATTCGGATGACATCCTTTAGTTTTAGAGAAAGTTCTTCCTCAGAAAGTCAGCAGTACAAAAAGTGCGCTTCGCTCTGGAGATTGCAATATTGGAAATCGAAGCCGCCATGACGACATAAAAAATTGTTTGTCATTTCCGTCCTATAATTATGAAGATCTTGAGCAGCCAAAAACGATTTCATTGAAAGCCATGAAGGCTTTGCATGCCACAGTGAATTTAATTCCATTATGTAGATCAGCCATTCTCAACCTTTAGGCGTACTTCTCTTCTCTTGAAAACGTGGGTACAGCGAGAACAGAAGGTCATAAAATCAATTGTTACGCAGCAAGAAATCTTGTACATTCCGATATAATGGGCTCAACTTGCATGAAGGGTAATGCTGTTCTTGAGCTTCATTGGTATTCACTGAACAGTTGATGACTAACACCGATGCTCAAATTGCCTTAATTACGAGTAGCTTTCGGGGTATCTCGTGCCCTGTCTTCAGATGAAAATCAGAACGCGACAGAACGATCGCAAGTGTTGTGAACAGTGTTGGTCGTCGATGTACAAAAATATTAATGATGTACAATTACACCGCTACCAAAAATCCGATAACCGGTTCTTGAGCTTGGAACTTTCTGCAAATTTCATGATACTAATCTCTGAACTAGACGATGACAATCTAAGGTCGCCTGCTGCCATGCATTCATTCCAGTCTTCGATTTTGGTAAAGTAAATACCATGATGAGAAGATATGGATCCTTATTCTGTGAACTTTAATTACGGGAGCTTTCGAAACTAACATGTTCCGTCGTCAGTGCAATTCGTCAGCGCAATTTCGCAATTCGAAGGCTCCCTTTGAATTGCGCTGACGGCGGAACACGTTAGTTCCGAAAGCTCCCCTGATTAAAACTCACAGAACAAAGATCCACATCTTATTATTATTGAACGCCTTGCTACTAATCTTTCTTGTTTCAAAGAAACTACCAATCCTGGTTCGATTACAAATAACAGCATTAATAAACTCGCACTGAACAAGGCGCGTTGAAGGATGGGCTGCGCCAAGTGCTTGGCCCTTTCGCCGCAAATGTTCAGAAACAATTGACCAGATCATTCTTGATCAGAAACCAATTCAAGACCGACAGAAGTGACGACATTTGTCTCACTCCAAACGTCAGGTCAACTCTTAAATTTCATCGTCAGTTTGAATGAACGCATTTTCAATTTGGATCTAGAAGGCAATCATGGATCTTTGAGATTTGAAGGCAATCAATCATCTTTGAGAAGTCATGAAATCTTTCTTGCGCATTATTGCTCAGTTACTCAATATATGCACAGATGTATAATGCTAAGTTATGTGTTTATTTGGCATTCCCCCATACTCCCTGTGCGATTCCTCTTCTTTGGCACTTTTGAAATGTTGCCGGGCCCCTAGGAAACCTACGTTCCATGTTGAATGGCATGGGATTTGCGTGGATTCATGAGATTACAGGTGACGTAGTGCAAAACGAGCTTTTGTGTACGAATTCCCTGACCGACCAGCGAATTCGCTGGTAGGGCGTTATTTACGACATATTTTCAGGCACATTTTGATCTCCAACGGGAACAAGCCGTACATTCCATCATGCCACATAAAACCCCTTCCAAAACACCCTATTTTCAATATGTGACTTTCGAAATAAACCCTCAGTCATCAGCGTATAATATTATATGTTCATCCTACGCTGATAACAGAGCTGATTTGTTCTAATAGCTTTAGTTTTTAATTTACTTGTAATACAATTAATGACCTGAAGTTAGAATATATGATTCCGTAATGAGGACAGGGATTTTTATTTCTTATTGTCACTGGTAAGCCCTTTGTTTAATATGTTTTGTTTTTAGAAATCTAGTGGCGTTCTTTCTCTCGTCATCACAGTGGAGAAAAGCAGTTTTATCGATTATAGAAGACAGTCATTACCGTAAAATCGGTCAAAATAATGATGAATGATAGGTTGCTGTTGAGCTAACAGCTGAGCACCAGTTGTTTCGTTCACTGTTGCCTGCAACAACACCAGAGAACGTAACCTATCCAGTGATTGGTTGGCGAGTTGGGCAATGGACAGGTGCAACCATACGAATGTGCGGAAATATTTTATTCTACTAATGAACAATAAACAACAGATGCTCAGCCGTCAGATCAAAGTGATGCAATACGCTGTTACAAAAAAACCTAATCTTCAATATGAAAGAGAATTTGTAATTATTTACTTACTTTTATGGGAATTTGTCCATTTTGGTAATGTTTCATTAATTTATCTATGCTCGTGAAGCAATACTTCAAGTCAGATTTTCGTAACCAGAAGTAGCCGTTTTTGTCACTTTCGACAGTGATGCTGTTTACAATTCCTTCATCGTCACATACCAGTAAAGTGACTTCGTATTCAGCTTCGCTATTAAGAAATATTAGATATTCACCTCTTGTAGTCGGCAAGTTGGACAAATTCTCTAACTTATTGCAACCATGGTAATAAGGTAATTTGCATAGTGGTCTTACGGCAAATCCATGGAGCATTAATTCTTCTTTGGAAACTGAATTTTCATTCCACGGCACTTTGATGCGTGAGGACACACCAGCGGCTTTCTGCGTAGGTGGACACGGTTCATCCGGATAGTCTGTTGGGAGATTGTCATAGTCAATGTTTTTAAGTTGTATTCGCTGAACAATGATGTTGTCGGTGTGCAAAACCATTTCACAATCTTGCAATGGTATGGGTTCATTTTCTACATGTCGTTGTTTTGAATTAGACTCACGTTGTCCTGACATGTCGTCGTTCTGTTCCATAATTATGGTACTATAAATTTCAACTTTGACTACAGTGAAAGTTTGGCATGGTTATGCAATTGCCTTTGAAGAGTACATGCACTGCAGTTGTTTAAAGTGCAAATAATTTGCGATGCAACAACTTAAAATAATTAATCAGCAACAGTGTATTGTTTAAAAGTGCCGCACACTTTAAGCATCTCTATGCCAACGAGCCAGTTTGTAATTACAAGTGTTCATGCACAAAATTCTGGATTCATTTGGTGAACTGAAGCAAATCGCACTTACTTACACAAACTGCCCACGCTTTGTGACTGCGTTTTCAGTCATTGTTGCATTTATCTACCTGCCTTGGTTTGCTTTGCACATCGAAAGTCATAATTTTCATTTCCTGTGCGAATAAGCCTGTTTTTGGATAAGTTTTTGTACAGAACTGTTTCTAGTCATTGCATTTGCACTGACGCAAAATACATGGATGAGAATGGAGCTCCTGAAAGCTAGGTAAAATTTAAAATACTTGCTAAAAAACATGCCCACACTTAGGAAATAATAAAATCTCACGTACTCGTTTTTCGGAAATCATAGTTTTGCTTATTCCTTTTCGATAAAATAACGCTATCAATTTCACGCAATTCAAGTGCTCTTTTTGAAACGGTTTTGCCACTCGTTGGAAATTTTGTTCAGCGTCTCTAAATTACACAATAAAGACATCACTAATCAAGGTTTCTGTAAGTAAGCAGCTATGACCAATCAAGGTTAGGGTAATTTATTGGCGAAGGGAGAAGAACATGCACGCAAGGAACTTTCAGGTCAGTCACGACAGTGTTTTGTTGTGTAATTCAGACCACTCGACAAACTAGCAACGAGCATCAAAACTGCGTCCAAAACGAACATAGAACTCCATCAGCACGTTACAAGAAACCAGTGCTCAACAGCCTTACATGAAAGTCATTAAAGCGGATATTGGTCGTTGTAACGTTGCTTTAATGCGATGTGACATTGCGGAACCGCATTATAATTAAGACGTTACATTTCTTCCAACGTTTCGTTGATTAAAGTTATATGAACCGTACTTGATATGTCAAAGTTTGTAACAGGCTCATCGATTTAAACGAATCGAGAAATCATGGAAAATTGTACCCGTTGCTGCGGATGGTACCCGATGTTTGTAACAGCAACGCGTACAATTTTCGTGATTTCTCGATTCGTTTATACGGACCGTAGACATAGTTGCATGGGGTGCTTCCTCTTCATTAGTTAACTGCGCTCATTGCTTATAACTTTTTTTGCATCTAACACTGATTATATACTGTTCATTCTTTCTTTGTGGATGCATGGTTATTTTAATACCGGAGAAGCACTGTTCAAGTGACACATGATTAACGCGTAACGCAGCTTTACGAATTGTCGGGAACCAATCTCAGCGTTCTAATATAGAAAGGATGCTACTGTTCTGAAAGTTACGTTAGCAGTGATGCCATTATGTTTTTGAACCTTGTTGCACCTTCGTTTAATGAAACTGCCAAATCCTGTTTCCAAACAGTCGATTTGTCCGGGGTAACGTAGCGTAAATTCCAATTTTACTCCAACAAATAATGAGTTACTATTAATAGTTGTGTGCATGCTAATTTTGCAAAATTCTCTGCTTGCTTTCGTATTTAATGGCTCGTTATTTCGCTGTGCGCATGCGCAGGCATGTCCATTATTCTCCTTCTGTCGCTGCAATTATGCTGGCCTAAATTTCTATTGCATTCCAGCGTATTTCTTGCATGTATGTTAACGGCTGCTTGCATTTAACACTTGTTTTAAGTTCGTTGATTACGAACAATTTTTGTAGTTGTTATACACGGCCGTTGTCTTGATTGCTTCCTTGTAACGGGAGCAATTAACAATGTTTGCTGTTGTACACGGACTTTTCTGCCCCGTTGAAAACGCTATATTCAAAACGAAAAAGCGGAGCTTTCGGTCAATCTTGACCCGTCAACAGCGCAAAAGAAAAATGAATAATAACAAAAAGGTTGAGCCGTGAAAGCACATACCGCGAAAAGGTTTTTTGAGAAAGCGCACTTCCATTAAACCGCAGGAGCGGCTTTTCTCTTTCCTTTTCTTTTGCGCTGATGACGGGTCAAGATCGACCCGAAAACTCCGCTTTTTCGTTTTGAATAAAGCGTTTTCAACGGGAAGAAAAGTCCGTGTAAAACCGGTGAAACACGGCTTTTGATTAATATTTTTTTCTATTACACTTTTGTTTGAGTACTAGTCCTGTCACGATCAATTTTCTTCTGGTTCTATAATAGTTTGAACGGTTCCTGTTCTTGACCCTGCGTTCATATTATGCTGATGCAGATCCTGCCGTGTCAGTAGCCATTGGTATTCACTTACAACATTTTACAAATTCGTTTGAAGTATTCACGGCTTGTACCCGTTCTTGCGTATTCGTAGTGCCTAAAATTAACGGAAACAACGCCCTACCGTACCCTAACTGCCCATCCATCCGTTGGTAGGGCGTTGCTTCCGTTAATTTCAGGCACTATGAATACGCAAGAACGGGTACAAGCCGTGAATACTTCAAACATGCCAATACCCGTTACAAGACATCCGATCTTCAATTTTACAAATTCATTATTAATAGGTATAATAATTCCTAATCCGACGGGGTAAGTGCATTTTTATGCAAATTCAATATTCCAACACGGTAAACCACCCGTTTGATAAAGCGTTTATTCTCAAAACGCTTCTGTAAAACGTGCGGGTTCTTAAAGTGACAATCCAGGTCTTCACCATCCTTGTTTCCCATCCGATGTTTCTGCCCTTTTCTGTCGTTGTTCTTCATCTTCTCTCTTTTTCACCTTTTTTCGCCTTTTTTGTATTCTTCCGCACGTTTTAAAGTAAAGTAAGAACCCGTACGTTTTGAAGTAAAAACACGTCAACGGGCAAGGGATGTTTTACTGTCGTTGTTCATTTGTAGTTGAGTCACTGTCCCGGTCGGTCGGTGTGGATGCTCGCTCTCTGCAGGACTGACTGGGCGGGCGACGGACGCTTGACGGGTACAAGAACAGTACCTGATAGCTGATGTCGCCAGCCCGGACGGTCTAGCAGAAGGGCTTGCTGAACCATTGACTGATTGGGCAGTTGACGAATTTTTGACTTTATGCACTGATGATGGGTGCGTGTGTTGTACCCGAAAGCTCTGCGGTTAGCGTTTTGAGAATAAACGCTTTATCAAACGGGTGGTTTACCGTGTTAGAATATTGAATTTGCATAAAATTCATTATTAAAGAAATTTAATGTCTTTTTCATGCATTGCTAAGTTTTCATGCCAGCGAGTACTAGCATTGAAGTATGACTGCGTTTCACATCATTTGGCAAGTCCGTTTTCAGACAAATATGAGTGATTACGGGTAGTACTTAATGTGATTTTCAATATTGTTTTCTTGAAGCAGCTGTTTGCATATACTGATAGCAAACAATGTATGTTACAAAACTCAAGCGGTCAACCAATGGGTGAATGAATGTCAGTTGAATAGACGAGCACAGCCTGCATGGTCAGTAAACGATAAGCTCCGCTTTGTAGCAGTAAAACAATGGTGCACCTTGGCAGTTGCACTGTCGTCGCTGCAATTATTCCTTATCAAAGGTACAGCAACGATACCGTTTAATGATAATAAACAGCAAGTCAAACAAATTAGTACGACTATCACTGTTTAATGTAGACAACAACTTCGGAGCTTTCGGGGTTGCTCACACCCCGTAATCAGCGATAAAGACGCTCAAATTATCAACCTCAGATGAACTACCGCTGTCACAATTAGTTTAAAAACAGTGCTTTAAACGGAGGATCTTAGTCCCGTTCATTTTAAACAATTGACCTCGCAACGAATGTTTCTTCTCATTTCTTTTAGCCATTCAACTTCCCATATCTCTGTGCCGGAGATCTATGGGATCAGACCATATCTGTTCCAGTTTCTTCTTCTGTATGAATCACTGTGTTGGTGGGTTCTTCCTCCTGGTGGTCTTGGAAAGTTTGTTGTGAGATTACGCAACATCCGTGTTTGTGGATGACATCCCCCAACTACAATAAATAGCAAGACGGATAGACGGTAAAGACGGCAAACGGAAAACGTGTGGAATAATCGGAATAAAAGGGATCGTGCCAGGATATATACTGGTGCCTCGCGCTGTCCCGTCAGGTCACGGGACACCTACAAACGTATTAGGTCGCACCGGTCCCACGCACGGATTAACGGTTCACGGAAAGTCGGTGCCCTTTTGATGCTACGTTAAGCAACACTGGGAAACTGGTAACACTAGGAAACACCCATGATGAAACACACTCCCGTTACAAGACATCCAATTTTCGATCTAATATTCTTTCCAGTATTACGCGTAGCACTTTCATGCGCTACAACTCGTGCAGTTTCACTTCCGGAAACAGTTTTCTTCCCTTACATACGCTTTCGTTTTGTAGCAACTGAACTGCCTGTGATAACCAAGAGGTATGTTGCTCAAAGGTGCACTGCTTTAATGGCCTTAATTAATTTTTAGCTTTTTGCTTTATTGATTATGAAGTAATGCAGTAATCACTGTTACATTCCGCATTCGCCGCTTCCCATTTTAAGCGATTGCTGCAACTCCTGGTCTGAACCATTCATAGTATTGAAATAGCTGAAAATAACTCATATCTTTTGCACTATTTCCTTCATTTAAATTCATGTTCATTTTTGACAGTTCGGTGAGAAATCCTAAGCACACCGTAAACAGCTACTTATTACACGACTCTAATCTTTTTGTGCAAAAAGTCTCGCTCTGTGGATAAATTCTCCCACATGTCGCACAGTGTTGACCTGTTACCGTTTGGGTAAAACAGGAATTGTTTGGCAACGGATGTGCTAAAACGTGTATAACCAATGCTAGAGATCGCTTCATATAGTTGTAAATTTTGCTATTGATAACGAGATGCTAATAGCTGAGAGAACAGTCTGCCTTTATCTCACTGTTGTGCCCACTGAAAATCGTTGTCTGTTCGCTGTCTTATTAGTACTTTAATATAGCATTTTCTTGGGACATTAGTAGTCATTGAGTTAATTTTGCTGGGCAAAAAAGAAAGCTACAGTGCTTTCAGAAGAAATGTTCTGTCGAGAACATGCTAGTGCTGGACCCAAAAGTTTTGCATCTTACGCTGACAGTGGAAAACATTCGTTTTAATGGTTCCATGCGCTACTTTTGTTCAGTAAAATGAATTTAAGGGGTGCTATAATTTTCTGAATAATCCAAGTCTGTAGACCAGTTGTTAAGCACTCAAACTTCAGGTTTAATGCCGTATTTGAATTTTGTGTCGTTTTCCTGTTTTCATTCAAAATTGGGCTTGTTGGATTATTCCTTCTAATTGGAATTAAATTTCAAGTCACGGAATGATCTGTTGGTTCGTTTCAACATCGTTCCTCTGTTCATCATATTTTTGATGGTTACATGACAGCAACTTGCACTTAATTGATGTTAACGTTAATCATGTAAGGCAAAAATTAAAACTGCCTGGAATATCGATTAGTTTTCACGTGCGAAATGAACGACTAAATCAATCAAACTGCCAAAATATGCCTAGTTGAACAGTACCCTAATCCACGCGCCGCAATATTAAAAGTGCTAATTAAGAGCGTGCAGACCATCGTGCAGATAATGTATTATGCCGCAACGAACCAATGTTGAAAAGAAACGTTATCCACTTGGCATAGAACTTGTCAAATTCATCAGAGAGTAGTACTAGTTAATCTAACTAACTGCTAAGACGTAAACGGCCTATTTATAAACCAAATCTTGATTGGAAGTTTGTCCACAACATGATTAAGTCAATAATCTAGCAATAACATATGGAACTCTTAAAGCTTAACTGCTATCTTATTCCCAATGCTAACTCAAGAGCGAATGTATGCACCTTCTTTCATTAAAGTGGTAATGAGCATGTAGGCAGGGCATAAATACTATCTAAGCAGTTAAGTCCAACCAATCAAGACATGGCAATAAAATGAAGCAATCAAAGATAATAATTGTACGGTTTGTATAATGGCAACCTGGTTCAAGTTTTCATTTCTGAGTTCTCACTAGCACCAGCTGCTATTCAAGTGGAACCTCCCATGTGCCCGTTAAAAAGAACGTCATTCATTCTATGTAACTACCTGATGAGAACTGCAGTTCCAGGTAAGCAGTTTTATGTGCGCATCATATTAAAAATAGGGTATTTTAACGGGTCTTCTATGTGGCATGATGGAGTGTACGGCTTGTTCCCGTTGGAAGTCAAAACGTATCTAAAAATATATCGAAAACAACGCCCCCTACCACCCAATGGATGGGAAATTATTAGGGAAATGTCTCGGAGCGCTGTAACCTTCGTAGCTTACGGGACTACCTTTTTCTGCCTTCAGCGAATACACCATTACCATTCGAATTTACCATTACCATTCGCTGAAGACGGAACAAGATAGTTCTGAAAGCTATGAAGGTTGCAATGTTCTGAGACATTTCCCTAATAACTGCTCATCCAATCGCTGATTGGGCGTCGTTTTCGATATATCTTCAGACACGTCATGACTTCCAACGGGAACAAGCCGTACACTCCATCATGTGCATCAAGTTGTCATTACCTGAAACATGAAAATTAATCCTTAAACGGATGCCCTGATTTACATGATAGATTGCACTGTATATTTCGGATCAGCAAACAGCTTAACCACGAGTTTGTGTGTGACCTTTCGGTTGGCCACAGCTATATGAATCAATCTGTCAG
Organism: Trichuris muris; assembly: GCA_000612645.2. NCBI lineage: Eukaryota > Metazoa > Nematoda > Enoplea > Trichinellida > Trichuridae > Trichuris > Trichuris muris. The sequence goes on along the minus strand of CBXJ02000361.1, from coordinate 1,073,146 downwards.
TGTGAACGCCCTTGTCCCAAAACGTCTTACTCTGTTACATAAAATTTTTGCCTGAACGATAAATCATGTGCTACAGCAATTAAGCTCTACAAGATTCTGTTTCCTTAGTCTGAAGGCCAGATTTTAACAGGTCCTCAGAGTTATTGTACCACAGGAAGTGATTTCTTGTAGTAAATTGCTATTTTTTAAGTTTCGTTCCAACGGGGTATGTGCATTTCTGCGAAACAAATAATATCCACAGAATTCTCCCGTTCATTGAATGCTTTTATTCACTCAAAAGCAGAGCTTTCGGTACTGCCCTTGTACCTGTCATCAGTGCAAAACACAAAATATGTCGACTGTCCAGCCAGTCAACAGCTCAGCAAGCTTCCCTGCTAGACCATAGTAAATTGCTATTGATAAATGTCTTGAACACATTTAATACAAATACATGTGTAGTATAATCTTCTTTCATAACAAAAATGTTTTCTTTTCTTAACGGGGTATATGCATAAATACAAGCAAATTTCTCTCACGGATTCTCCCCGTTGGATAAGCCTTTCATTCCTCCAAAACAAGGGAGCTTTAGGGCACAACATTTGCCCGCCATCAGTGCCAAAAACGAATGGCCACTGCCCAGGTTGGTCAGTCAGTCGGCAACCACTCCTGGATGCTATATCGAGTCGTTTCCCCAATCACCACGACCTATCACAAGTGGGCGAGTTGCTCCGCCCCCCATTGTTGACATTGTTTGCTCACTCCCATTGTGCACGACGCCTGCGCACGCAGCGCGAGACGACCCCTACCGCCGCCGTTCACGGGGTCTGCAGTAGCATGGCATCATGATTTCTGGCTAACTTCGGCTACTGTTCCTGAAAATAGGAGCTAGAATAATGCGTCGCTGTTAATCCTAAGCTCTGATCCTTGTAGTGAACTGCCATATTTTGCCCTGAAAAATTTGTTCCCCTATTGTACCCGTATGCTACAAGTTTCAGTGATAATAGTGCAACCTACACTCACGCCACATTTTTCCAAAAGCTATCGTGTGTCCATATCCTGTTTATGTTAGGTCTTTACTATAGGCAAGACTGCGGCCAATTCACATCGCGCAAACTTTATTCACAACTAATAATAATACATATGCACAAAAGTCACTGCGGTGGCCAGTATTCCACTACAGCTTATATTATCTTGTAAAACGAATCTACACCGGGTTGGAGTCTTCCATCATTGACAGGTGTGTGCCGCACCGGGCTTTCTTGCTTCGCTTCGGCTGGGCTCACAATGACTCCACAGCCTGCCTGTTAGCACCCGTCTGCTGGTTAACAAACCCCACAGAGTGGTTTACACGCTGGTGCGTGTAACCGTATTGTGGCAGACTGTGGTATGCCCGCCACTTGTCGCTCATGGTGGTAGAGCCAGGCGCTACATTCTGCCTTGTGGCAGAAATGAGCGTAGCTGACGAGCGCTCGGGCACGGGCATCATGAAGCAGTCACCGGTTTGCAGGCACACACCGCCGAAGACCTATTGCTGTGGGTAGGACCGGCCTCGGTTGTACTTTCTCTTCGAGTACACGGTCTCGTCCACTTGGACGGTGAGGCATGGTCCTCCCACAGTCACCCGGTTCCTCATGAGGGTGTCCGCCACGACTTTCCTCATCGCCAGGTTCCACTCGACGGCAGCCTTGTGGTTCATGTGCAGTTCTCTCTTCAGTTCTTTGATCGAAGACTTTCCATGCATCCAGAGGTACATGAACCAGATAACGCGAGGTGTGCACAAGCCTTCGTTCCTGAACGACCACTACGTGTACTTTGGACATATGGCTCAACAATTGTACCTTGCAACAATGTTCCTGTGCGGAAGGACAACTGTTTCCCACACGATTTCTTATTGCATCTCCACTGGGAAGCTCCCGTTACAATAAGACCCCATCTTTGTAAAGGAAATAAGCAGTCGTTCTGAGTCTTTACAAGTGACGTTCCGGTTTCTGCCTCTCGGAGATCGAAATGCTTTGCGCTGCAGAGTGGAGCGAGAAAACTACTCTTTCCCGTACGTTTTCTTATTGCACATTCACCGGGAAGCTCCCGTTACAATAACATCCCATTTTTGTTATGGAAATAAGCATTCATTGCGAGAATTCACGGACAAGTTACATTCCACTTTCTGTCCCTCGGAGATATAAGCTAAGGGCTGCGGAGCGGGAGTGTTATTTCGTGTGTAGCGCAGTGTTGAGAGCCAGTGATCCTTTGTCTTGTCGCTTCTTCAACTAAACGTGTTCGTTCACATATTTTCTGGGACGCTTCCAGCGAGATTCTCCCTTTACCAGTACGAAAAGTTGAACAACTCATCACTTGGTTATTATTCAAACATGTCGCAATCCACTTCACACGTCACCTACGCTGAGCTCACATGCATGTGTTCTGATGAACGATCAGCCATAGCGTTCCTGCAGGAGCAGGGTGCTCCCCACCGGGAGTAAACCTGCTCCTGCGGGACGCCCATGGTCTTAAGCACGACGGACGGACGAGCTTCCCGATGGAGGTGCAACAAGAAAGTCTGTAAGAAAGAGTTGTCCTTCCGCACGGGAACGTGGTTAGAAGGTAACATTGTCGAGCCATATGTCCAAAGTACACGTAGTGGTCGTTCAGGAACGAAGGCTCGTGCACACATCGTCATCTGGTTCATGTACCTCTGTGTGCATGGAAAGTCTTCGATCAAAGAAATGAAGAGAGAACTGCACATGAACCACAAGGCTGCCGTCGAGTGGAACCTGGCGATGAGGGAAGTCGTGGCGGACACCCTCATGAGGAACCGGGTGACTGTGGGAGGACCAGGCCTCACCGTCCAAGTGTACGAGACCGTGTACTCGAAGAGAAAGTACAACCGAGGCCGGTCCTAACCGCAGCAATGGGTCTTCGGCGGTGTGTGCCTGCAAACCGGTGACTGCTTCATGATGCCCGTGCCCGAGCGCTCGTCAGCTACGCTTATCTCTGCCATAAGGCAGAATGTAGCGCGTGGCTCTACCATCATGAGCGACGAGTGGCGAGTATACCACAGCCTGCCACAATACGGTTATACGCACAGGAGTGTAAACCACTCTGTAGGGTTTGTTAACCCGCAGACGGGTGTTAACAGGCGGGCTGTGGAGTCATTGTGGGCCCAGCTGAAGCGAAGCAACAAAGCCCGGTGCGGCACACACTTGTCAATGATGGACTCCTACTTTTGGGAGTTCAAGTGGCGCCGAAGACTCCAACCCGGTGTAGATTCGTTTTACAAGATAATATAAGCTGTGGTGGAATACTGACCACCGCAGTGACTTTTGTACATATGTATTATTATTAGTTGTGAATAAAGTTTGCGCGATGTGAATTGGACGCAGCCTTGCCTATGGTAAAGACCGAACATAAGCAGGATATGGACTCACGGTAGCTTTTGGAAAAATGTGAGTGTAGGTTGCAATATTATTACCGAAACTTGCAGCATACGGGTGGAATAGGGGAACAAATTTTTCAGAGCAAAACATGGCGGTTCACTACAAGGACCAGAGCTTATGATTAACAGTGGCGCATTATTCTAACTAATATTTTCGGAAACAGTAGCGGAAGTAAGCCAGAAATCACGATGCCATGCTACTGCAGCCCCGGTGAACGGCGGCGGTAGGGGGCGCATCGCGGTGCGCGCGCAGGCGTCGTGCACAATGGGAGCGGAGCAAGTCGCCCACTTGTGATAGATCGGGGTGATAGGGGAAAAGACCCACTACATCAGTTGGGTCATACCTTTTTGGCATTGATGACGGGCAAAGGTTGTGCCTGAAAGCTCCCTTGTTTTGGAGGAATAAAAGGTTTATCCAACGGGGAGAATCCATGAGAGAAATTTGCATGCATGAATGCAAGTGTAATCCAAAAGGTTTGTAAAATACCATTGCAGTTTGTAAATAAACGGGAATGAACATGCAAAAATATGTCTAAACGTGCCACCGATATCTGTCGATACCTACCAAAAGGTTCCGTTGTTTGCGAGCTGCCCGCGCGATTTCTCTATCTGATAGAAATCATCCGTTATAAGTGATGTCGAAAAGCACAGTTTTGATGCTGGAATGTACATCAAGTTTTCGATCAATGGCATAGCATGAATGGCAAATGAAAAATATCATCAAGGCTTTGCAGTAGGTTCGTGAAGACAATGATGCATGTTGGGCAAGCGTTCTGAGTGGATAAAGCGTTTTTTGAAAGCGTAGAAATGATATCAAAGACTATCCAAGAGAGTGACGATTATCTACTTGAACACATGAGAATACTGTGGCTCTTGTGGAAATCTGGGTGCATAAAATCGCTAAAATACGCTCACAGCGTCTGTATGTTTCAGCAGACGCAACTGGAGCACTTTTCCAGACAAGCTCTCAATTCGTAGGGTCCCAAAATACTTACGTAATGAGCAGCTAAGTCAAAGGGCTAAACTTTTTCAACAAAAATTTTAACAGACGAACCTGCGTTTTCCAATAGAATCGTCCTCAGAGATGAAACTGGATTTACAAGTGCGGCCCCAGGAAGCAAACTTAAATCCAAGAAATGATTACAGAGGGGTACAGCAGGGTCAGTGAGGTTCGCAGCAGGCAGAGAATTGACATCGATTTTTTCACAGTCCAACGAAATAATATCTTAGTAGCAGCGAGGTGCCAAATAATGATGAGGGAAGCTGCATCGTAAAATCGTGTTGTATCACTATAATGGTCCGGCTCACTTATCAATGCTGGTTGTGAATGCTTTTCATGAACTTCATAGGAAACTATTCCAAACCCATCCTACAGTTCCGTTCTTACTCTTTCAGATATTTCTCTAAAGGAATGTTTGAAATAAGCTTTCTTCAATTTGGTAGACGAGGAGAATACAGTCTGGAAATAATTCAACCGATGGTCTCCAGGATTCTACAGCGAAGATGCATGCACGGAAACACCCTTTTCAACTCAATGCATGAAATGTTTAGACCTAAGTGGAAGGTGCATTGAAAAGTAATTTTGGCGTTCTCGTGAATAAAAGCTTTCTTTTGCATTTTTCTGGACACATGGATACTTTTTGGACCAACAAGGCCTAAAATCCCCCATAAACAGCTGCTTTATTCGCTGAAGTCAAAAGAAACGTTCAGCTTTAACGCTCTATTTGTATGACCGATGACAAATGTTCAGGCCATGTGGTTGCTCTGTCTTCTCCGTTATTGGCTACCGTAAATTAAAGAGTGTATTCTTCAAAACGCAAGCACTTTTAATTTTCTCTGGGATCATAAAAGTGACTTCAAATGACATGCAGTTTTGCAAATGCTTTTCAACAGTTGAGGCCATTTGTTCGTGTCGATTAGGGCTCTCTTCGTCTGCTTGCCAGATAAACGCCATTATGAATGGTACTTACAATTTTTACCTGATTCCTCAGGTTTCCTAGATTTTTACAATTTCAAAATTAAATTTCCATTGAAAAATAAGTTCGTATTGATGACGTGAAGTTTCTTGTAGGTATGAATTATGGCCAAACACAAATTTAGCCTGTTTATATCGTTCTAATCCCTGAGACAAAAGTAACTGGGCTTTAGAAAGCATCTGTGCCATCGTCAGCGTTCAAGTGGAAATGAAATTTTAGCGGTCATCGAAATTTATGCGAATGCCTGGCTTGTAACTAGATTTAATCTAATTTCTTTTTAACAAGAAAGGTACTGTTTCAGTTCATTTTTATTCAGACTGAGCAAATTGTTCTTCTGAGGGTTACTTCCTGAGCTATGCCCCTCCATCGTAAGTGAAGCATGATGTGATTTCAAAACTGATTTCAAATAGCATGCATTTCAAACAAATTCCAACACGGTATAACCCTGTTTGAACAGAACGTTTATTACTAAACGTAGAGCTTTCGGGTACGGCTCATGTACCCGTCCTCAGTACAAAAACACAAACTATGTCGACTGCCCAGCCAGCCAACGGTTCAGCAAGCCCTCTGCTATACCATCCGGGCTGGCGACATCAGATATCAGGTACTGCTCTTGTACCCGTCAAGCGTCTGTCGCCAGCCCGGATGGTCTAGCAGAGGGGCTTGCTGAACCGTTGGCTGACTGGGCAGTCGACATAGTTTGTTTGTTTTGTACTGAGGAAGGTACATGAGCCGTACCCGAAAGCTCTACGCGTAGTAATAAGCGTTCTGTTCAAACGGGGTTATACCGTGTTGGAATTTGCTTGCAAATATGCTTCTACCCCGTCAAAGAGAAGAAAATCTTTTTCAGCATGCATTTTACACAGGGAATGGATGTTTCTCTCCCCGTTGTAGCAAAAATTCACTGTCGCGGTTGAAAGGAACCGATTAAGAGTTTAGCCAAGACCCCTGGCTACCAAAAGTTTCAAATCAACATCCAATCGCGGGGCCAAACAAAGTGACAGACTGAGAATACCTGAGGAAGTGTCACACTGGCGCATGTGCAGGGTGGCGCGTAATTGCTCGGCCAACAATATAGGTGAATCTAGGCGTACATTAATAGACATATTCAAAGTGCACCTCCTAGACATTATCAGATATAAGAACGCGGAAGAAAGGACACATGGTAATGTTGTACTGAGAAAAGGTAGGCAACACATTTCAAATTTTCAAGCAGTCATCCAAAAGCCATTTTAAACTCTAGAAATAGTAGGACAACTTGCTCAATGCAGACTGGACCTACTGCCATCTGGTTATGCAAGAAACCATTGTATACGCAGGAATATCGAGGGAGGATTATATTAATAGATATGGCACAATAGTTGTTAAATATTGACAAATGAATGTCAGAGATATTAATACATAGATAACTTTAATAGAAAGAACAAAGCGCGTCCTATCCTGTAAAACAATTAGTGCTGCAATCCGTGGACAGTTTAAAACGTTTCGAGTAAACACTGCAGTTTGCAATGAGGGAGGAATGCTTTATGAAGGCGGTGCTTCCTTTCCTGTAAAAGCTTTCAGACTTTTACAGGAAAGGAAGCACCGCCTTCATAAATGTGTAGGCTAGGTGGACTACGTGTTGGAAACAATTTAGATATATATTCTGGTATAGCTTTTTCGTGCGTTTTCCAGTAATGTTTTTGTGGTTTACTGGTTACTTTGCAACCTTCTGATATTTTTCTCCATGCCGACGAACGCTAAGATAAGTAAACATTTATTTGCGCGGAATTCCAACAAAGCTTTCACAGCAAGCTGTTACCTTTTCACCGTTCGGCAGTTAAGAACATGCTGAAATCAGGGCACAACACCTGATTTGACGTGTTACAGCTGTTCAGATATCACTTGTGAATACCATTCGGTTTCTGGCTAATGAACTCAGCGCCTCCAAACTCTTTACACAACCTAACTGCCCCCAGCTTACGCCTGCATTGTACTACATGTTCTATGGCAGCAAATACAATTTTAAAATTGTGCATTTCCACGTAAATCTCTAATGCTTACAACACAAGTATTGCAGAAAAACCGCCAGAGTACAAGATAACTATTAAACCACAATTTCGAGGAACATTCTACCAATTTCATTTTTGGGGAAAACTTGTGTCATTTTGCTTATCAAACAGTTGAGCATGGATAGCTCTTCGACATCAAAAGTGCATATGTCTTGAAGCTAGAAATCACGCCTGAGCACTTGGACTCGCGATTTCGTGTATTATGACTTGATGACGGCAACAAAACTGGGAACCTATTCATATGTACTGTTTGCAGTTAAGAATTTCTACAGAGCACATATTTCAGTGACATTACATTAACAATGCATTTTATTAAATTTGCAATGCCCCAAACTGCTAGTCCTTATTAAGTTGTTGCAAAGTTAGTGGTCCATTTCCTTGGGATTAACGCTTTCCCCGGTTGCTCCCCTCTAACTGAGCATTGGACCGACAAAAGCACAACATGGTAGCAGCACGGCTTTCTTAGAACCTGTTGATGTTCACTTTTCTAAACTGAGCTGATTTAAAAGTACCATTTCTAGATGTTGGCTGTGCCTGTATACCTCCTGCCTTTTATATATTGCATATTTTTGTCACTTCCACGGGGACGGAAAGGATACTTGCACCTTTGCTTGACTGACTATACGGGTGGCAAATGTTGGACAGGTCAAGGTTAGTCTGAAAGCTAATGTCACTGCCTCAGTCAATCAAACGGAGGAGCATGCAAACTTAATGACTGGGCAGGCGACGAAGGAAAAAGGCGCTGAGAACGGGTCATGGCATGGCCTGAAAGCTTCTCTGTGTGAATGTTTTACATCAGTAAAGGATGCAAAACGGAGCTTCTGTGAAAAGACAAAGAAAGTGATATTTCAAAAGATATTTATACTTGCTTATTACATGTTGCGATGGTGTATACAGATTTGTTATTTGGAGTCTTCAGGTTTAACGTTGAGTCCTCCAGCGTATGTCACTCACCCAATCAGTCATGCGGATGCGCAAGCATCTTCTCCGACCGACCAGAGCAGTGACAAATCTGGAAACGAAAACAGAACCAATTTTAGATCTGTCCATCTTAAACGGGAAAAAACTACATTATGAATGCAGATGCAAATTCGAAAAAGGACCCGTTAAAAACGATTACGAAAAAAGGAAAAATAAAAGTGTAAATCGACAAAGGCAACCTTACAGCACAAAAGATGAACTTCAAGAGCTGTTTTTAAGAGCACTGCCAATGTCTTGACAGGAAATGAATGCCTTGATTCTAGAAAATGGTTAACTTCTTTCCTAGGTTAGATCCCCCATTTTAGGAAGCGCATGAAGCTGAGGCTTCATGCTCTAGCCACCTGGGCCCTCTCCGTTGGCCAGAATATTCAATAATCTAATGATTCAAAACCTGAGCATTGCTTATTTTGTAGCAGGTGGATCTATTTTCATTTTCAAAAAAATGGATATCCCTTTCGGTAAACTTTGCTTTCGCACAGTTGTTAAATATGTCTCGCTCCTCCTTCAGGACCTGCGAATAATGGAGATTCTATTATACTGATTAAGTCATTTGGTGTAGAAAAGCAGAAGTGGCTCTCTGCATAATGCACAACGCTATCATCAGCAGAGACAAGGGAAGAAAGGTCACCCAAGTAAAGACAGATCTAATCCAGTGGATCGGCTGTTGGGAACCAACGCCTGACGTTTTCTATGCTGACCGTTACTGTCCATTCGCATCCGCTCACCGAAACATTTAGCCTTTCCTATCGCTAACCACGGAACTACACTGCTCCAAAACCTGCGATACACCTGGTTTTCTTATGGAACCTAATCAATAGATTACTGGTTAGCATATTTGATTGAAGTGATTACAGGCTCATTGCACTGCGCCAACAGGCGACTCAGCGTTTCGAAAATCATCGTGAATAGATTAGAACCCATCATAAGATATCCGATATTCAGAAGAGCAACCTCAAAGGAACAGTTAAGTTCACTTTTGAATTTCTTCAGCGTCGGCAGTTCTTCTAATTGGTATACAACAGGAGGGCTGCACTTTCTAATCTACGGTTACATTGACTCTGGAAAAGCAACGTGAGATTATCTTAATCAAAATGGCAATAAATAACTGTACTATGCGTGATGCACAAAAATGTGAACAGCATTTTCTAATTGATAGACAGGAATGTACAGTTCAGGCTTATGTTTCCAAAGCAGACAATGTATATTAAATACTTGCTCGTGTTCCGCTGCTGCCGGGTCTATTTTTTTGAAAAGAAATTTAAATTCTTCAACCTTAATGTAACTTTCTTTTGCGCCATGACCAGTGATGTTAGTTCGCAGAATGCATCATGATTGTTGTATCGTTTTATTCAGCCTCAATTTTCAACTGAAGTTTCAATTCCTTTTCATTCTCCGCAAAGCTTTCATACAAATTTATCGCCTGCTTTCACGAGCTTTTTGTCCAACTGATGGTTTATCCATGCAACCAGCATTCTTCCTATCCGCTGCAAATGCTTACTTTGCAATTAGCATATGGACATAATATCCAATAAGTTTTCGAAAGACATTGTCTTTGTGCTTTTGGGAAGCGTCATCATTCAGGAAACTTTTGCTGTCTGTTCAATCTTCGCAAAAGGTTTTCTTTTCATAAAGGCAATAAATTACGCCTGAGAAACGACTTTGCACCGTTTTTTGTTTCTGCAATGTTTAATCCGGAGCTCTCAAGACTCTCCGCTCCTGTCTTCGGCAGGCAAAACTGTAGCAGCCCTACTTCAGGGTATTCAAAGTGGGAATCTGAACTTAACGCAAGAGCTAATTCAATAACCAAAAGCATTGTTGTTAGACGTTTGGCCGCTGAATACGAGGACAGTGAGTCCCTGAGAGCTCTGGATTCGAATAGCTGCACAGTTGCCCGAGGAACTACATTCAATTTAGTAAATACAATTTTTTAAATTCATCGTTGCTCAAAAAAGTTATATTCGAAAAATGAATTTGATTTATCGTTACTAATGCATATCACATGTTTTGTAATGGCTTAACTTTTCATGACTTCCTTGTTAGCTTGAAACCATTACCATGAGTGTTTAATTTTAATAGTTTCCTCGGAGCTTTCAGGACTGCTCTCATCTTGTGTTCAGTGGCAAAACGTGCATGAGTGCCTCACGTGGCTCACTTGGCTCGCAATCCCATGCGGCTCACTGCTGTTGTGCACTAGCCGCATATGAAACCCCTATTCACAAGGCTTCTCAATGGATGCATTTTATACGGACTTTACTTGTTAGTTGAATTAAGCAGGCAACCTTCTAAAAAACGAAAAGAATAGTTACAGTGAACGTCGATAAAAATGTGACAGGATCCAACAGACATGAACAGTGTTACAAATCCTATCTTCGCACAGGTTTCACCTTTAATTTAATACTCGAATTTTCGCTTTTTAGTTTCCTGAGCTATCCATGATCCCTGTTCATTCTTTGCTTACAAGCCAGTGGTGGGATTATCCCGCTGACAGCTTACGCGCTGCGGGCAATATTACGTAACTACAAAGAGTGCTGGGGAGAGAGAGAAAGAGAACGATTTGCGAATGCAATGTTAAAAACAGGTTGGGGAAAATTTTCATGATGAGAAACCCCTATTTGGGTTCCGTATTTAACTTCCAAGTGGGCAGATATTTTAGAGATACTGATCGTGAGCTCTCCCGCATGGTAAACATTCACGAAACCAAAATCTGTTGGTCGGTAACCTCGTGCACTTGCGGTTAAACCAAGTTTTCAGGTTCTGTCTTTGGCTGTCTACTTCAGGTTCATTATCTTATCTCCATTGAGGTACGTTCTCATCATGTGCACACGCACCATTCATGTTCGCAGTTCTATTTCTCCTAAAGCTTGTTAGAATCTTTCATGGCATCCTCAGCGTGTAATTTTCAGTAAGTCAACTTGCCCAATTTTATAACTCGTCATGATGAGTCTGAGTGCACGATCAAAAGAAACGAGGAATTAATGGGTAGAACTAATGAAGTAAACATACTGCATGTCTTAAACATTTGTTTGCAGCAACTTTACTATCTTTATTTCCCGTTTCAGTTTAAATCACACGTGCTATGATTATCTTGCGTGACCCACTTGATTGGCACCAGGAAGGCGTGGGTTGCGAGTGAGTATAAGTAAACTTTTGCAACGATCAATGAGAACAATATTACTTTATTCTGGTTCATCAGTTGAACACGAGACTTTAACTATTATATTTGCAGTCGCCAGCACTGCATACAACATGCTGATGGATTTTCCCGATCATTGAGCAATACTCAAAAGAGTTATTTTAATCTTTATTTCACTCGGATTGGAAACGTTCCATACAAATTAAACATTGCACACAGCTCAATTAAGGTGCTTGTCACGCTTATCCGTTTCTCCTTTACCAGATTGCACAATATTTACGCTGGCTGTTAGTAGCAAATCAGCGTTTACAAGAGCAAATACCTGAGATTCGCTGAGCTGAGAGCATATGTCTTGTTATGTGACCGGTTCTTCGCAATTAAGACGAAGAATTACTTTTTCTAATTCAGAAAGTACTGAGATTGCCTAGAATGTATCAATTCTATTTTTCTTAAACTGAAAGTGAGAAAAACGTAACCATAGTATTAATACAATCTAAAATTACACTTGTACTGAATGTTCAAACGAATTGCTTGCGAAAAGTTGCTAAATTAATTCATTTACTGGTGCGAATGTACATAATCATCTTTTCTGCGTTCACGGAATTTGATGTGAACTTCCTTACTCCAAACAATGCAAGGGAGCTTTAGATATTAGCTTTCCATACAGATAGCAGTCTTTGATTACAATTCTTGAGGATAATATCTGCTGCTCGCACATTTGCTTTGTTGTCTTATTTTAAATACTGCATCACTGAACAGTAAATTTAATTATTCTGGTGTAACTTTGAAAGCTCAGAATTAACATAATTCGCGGAAATAAGCACAAGTCGAATATGACGGATTAATGTCAGAGTTATTGCCTAATGCGCAACTAATTTCTTCGACAACTGCGGGAAAGGATATGGCTGTTTTAAAGAAGAAGAAAAAGACATGGATATTCGTTGTCAAGAAAAAAATTGAATAACAACGTTTAGTTAGAGCGAAACCGCAAACGAGAGAGACAGTGAAGAGAGTAACTGAGTGAGTGAGAGTTCTTTAGATCAGTTAGCAGAGGATGACTAACACGCAGTCTAATTGTGTACATAAACGTATAGAAACCGGCTAAAAAAGTATAGCGGTCTGAGCTTGACATTTCATATTGACATGCTTGATATTTCTGTTTCATGCGTCAGAGATCACAAGGATAATCACTTTTAACACTACGAGGAAGATTTAAGCTTTCGGTTTCGATTAAACAGCTACATGGTTTTAATGAAACGAATATTTCCCCAGTTTTTGAAGAAATGTGCCAGTCGCCATTTCCTCTTTAAGTGATCTAGGTGGTAGCCAACAGACTGCGGATATTGGAAAACTATGTAGGCCTTGCAACACAGTATGGTGACTGAAAAACTCGATGATTCTGAGGTCTGAATGTGAAATCAAAGTGCACCAATATTCTTATTTTTACTGATGAACGGCAGTTCATTCCTTGACTGTGTACTTCTCCCTTAATTACGGATCTTACTATAAATGGGAACAAAAGCGACTTTTAAAAACTGAATCTATGAATAAGCTTAATTACATAACCACTGTGGTCTCAAGAAAATGTCAATAACTGGAAAAAGGTAAAAACAGAACACATAGTAACAGAACACATAGTAACGGTTGTGCACTTTTATTTACGGATTCTTCTCGCAGTTCTGTATTTGATGCATCAATGTTTGTAACGGGCTCATCAATTTAAACGAATCGACAAATCACGGAAAATTGTACCCGTTGTTGAAAGCCACATTAATGGAAAAGATGTTTATTTCCAAGCGAGGAAACCGTGGTGCGCAATGGTCAAGAATGCAGAGATTTCGGGCAAACCTAGGCCCGTCTTCAAAGCGATCCGTGCTTTCGACCCTCCCCCAGGTTTGTCTTTCAGGGAGAGCCCCTCCACTCAACCGAACCACAGTGGAGCCAATCAGATCAAATCTAGATCTCTCGAGGTTGATTCCAATGTGGCCGGCCGGGTATCCGAGCTGTTCCCATACCGACCATCCCCGATGGAGGCACATTGACCAAGTCAAAGGCTGAGACTCCAATTGTAAACCACTGTATATATATATATATATATATATATATATATATATATATATATAGTGGTACCTCTATAAGTTGACCACTCAAGAGCGGTAAGAAATTGGTCAACTTATAGAAGTAGTCAGCATGTAGAGCACCCCCTTCAGTGAATTCAGTCGTAAACACGCCATAACTCCTTCCAAGCACTTTACTGAAGGAATGTAGTAATCTATATGAAGAAAGGCTACGAAAGTAAAAGAACAAAAACTGAATTCGTATTAAGGCAATGAAAATAAAACAGTGGTAAAGGAGCATTACAATCAGTGCATTTTATGGCCCGATCGTTGCACATCTAATAAAAGAGTCTATCGTTGTTTGCTTTGCTTTCTTGGTGCTGACATAAGTGGTGAAAGCAAACTCAGCGTTGGCTATTGCATTAAACATATCGGGGCACTTTTCAGCTGCAAATAACTTCAGCTGATGTAGTGAATGGCGAACATCGTCGGCTGTTAGTGTCTTTTCGACTTTTGTATCGCTATCGCTTCTTCTAAATCATCAGCCGACTCATGCGTTTCCCGCACGTCGGAGAGTACTGCTTGAAAAATAGATTCTCCATCAGGTTCATTACAAGTCACCAATTCATCGTCCATTGTAACGAATGCTTCGAAGTCGACTCCTAGGAATATTCCCATATTGGGTGTACTGTCTGAGGAGGCCGTAATGACTGTTTCTCGACTTGTAACAATTCCTGCTTTTGGAAGCATTTCGTTATTGTTTCTGGCTGTACTTTGTTCCATGCGAAACTGATCCAGAGAACAGAATGCAGAGCGTTAACTAATCCAACAAGTGCAGATGCGTCAGTAACCAGATTAGTCCTTTGAGTTTTGGAAACGACCCAGTCTAAATGCTATGCCTGATAGTGCATCCTTAAACGCTTTGATGGCGCCTTGCTGCTGTACGCACAAGCAAACTTCACTTCGCAATATTGACGGTATTCTGCTGGTCAACTTAAGGCGTTCAAAATATGCAGTAATTAATAGCCAGTATCTCAGCTATGGTGGTCAAGCTACAACTTACGGAGTTGGTCAACATATAGAGGTAACTCTCCTATGCTTCACAATTGCGGGCCAACAAACCAAAAAGTGCGATCAGCATGAAAATGGCGGTCAACTTATACAGGCGGTGAACTTTGGAGGTTCCACTGTGTATAGTTCGTAGGAATATATATATATATATATATATATATATATATATCGTATTAAAGGACGGCAGAATACCCGTTCATAAATGCTTTATTTTTCAGCGTAGACGGTTACACTCACATGAAAGGTTGACTCTAGTGTTGCGCTGAAGACGGGACCAAGAGAGCTCCCGAAAGCTACGCTGAAAAATAAAATATATATTTTTCCGAATTCGGAATCGCGCTGACGACGGAACACGTACGTTCCGAGAGCTTCGCCAATTAAAGCTCGTTGAACGAGGATACCGTATCGTTTCACCTCTTTCTTTCATTTTGTAGTTACGTCACTGTCCCGGTCGGTCGGTGGGGATGTTCGTTCTCTGCAGGACTGACTGGGCGGGCGACAGACGCTTGACGGGTGCAAGAGCAATACCTGATAGCTGATGTTGCCAGCCCGGATGGTCTAGCGGAGGGCTTGCTGAACCGTTGGCTGACTGGGCAGTCGACATAGTTTGTGTTTTTGTACTGAAGACGGGTACATGAGCCGTACCCAAAAGCTCTACGTTTAGTAATAAACGTTCTGTTCAGACGGTGTTATACCGTGTTGGAGTTTCTTTCATATATATATATATATATATATATATATATATATATATATATATATATTTTTTTTTTTTATATATATATATATATATATATATATATATATATATGATAATGATCAATTTCCATACGGGGGTATTTTTCATTTAGCAAGGTTTCAACACGGTACACAACCACGTTCTAGTAAAAAGCTTTACTTCCTCAAAAGCTTCTCCTTGCTGAGCTATCGGGTACTGCTCCTGTACCCGATAGTTGATGTCGCCAGCTCGGATGGTCTAGCAGAGGGGCTTGCTGAACGGTTGACTGGCTGGGCAGTCGACATATTTTACGTTTTGCTCTGAAGACGGGTATAGGAGCAGTACACGAAAACTCAGCAAAGAGAAGCATTTGACGAAGTAAAAGCTTTTTACTAGAACAGGGTTATATACCATACCATTCGCTGACTACGGAACTAGACTGTTCCGTAATCTCTGAGCAAAAGCAAGCGTTGTTCTGAACTTTTACTTAATAACTGCCCATCCATCCGTTGGTAGGTCGTTGTTTCGTTCAGACGCACGAGAATGGGAAGAATCCGTGAAAAAGAAACTCAACCGACTCTCCCGTTACAATGAACCCAGTCTTCAACATATATATATATATATACGTAATTGAATGTGAAGTGTTTCATAACGGTTTTCTCCTGTAGGAATTTGGCTCCTTCATGAACGGCGAATTAGCGGCGAATTAGCCAGTTTATTGAGGCGAACAAAGTACAATGCAACTTAACGAGGGAGTTTTACAGCGTACCTTTAACGATATTGTCGTAGCTTTCGGAGCGACCTGCTCATTGGTCAGCGAATTGGTCAAATAGAGGAACGGCAAAAGTTGAGAAAGGTCAGACGGCGAGGTGGGGTCGGCAGGGTACAGCAAGTGGTTTGGCGATTACTGCTGACGAAACCTCATTTACCTCTACACTCTTGTTGCGACTGAAGCAATTGTTATGCCACATGAACAGTACCTCATTTGTTTTCCTAAGGAGAAAAGTCTCAGGACAAATTATATAGTCGTAGGAAGTTTCAGCACTGAGAGAAGTGCTCAGTGACCGCCGAAGCTCTAATTGTCTTGCATTATCCTCTCCGGGTCCTGCGTTTGCTAACGTCCTTCCTTTCGTGGTTGCCTTGCTTCTAGTCTGTCGGTAGTTGTGTCTTGTATCTTTCAATGCTCGCTAAGCATTCGCAGTAAATATATATACGTATATATTTTTTTCTTTGACCACTGCTACGTGTTGCTTATTATCTTTTATTAAATATCGGTACATGCTGAAGTCTTTCATGTCCCATCTTCAACACCATAATTGCCCAACCGCACATTAGACGAACTAATGCAAAACAGCTAGATATCCAATCGTTTGTTCCCTGGGATGTGGTCGTTTTCACTCGCGCGTTGCGCTTTGACGCTGACGACGGGACTAAGTTACCTCCCAGATGCTGCATTTTCGAAATTAAGTATAAGCTGAGCAGGTCTGCGGCCGTTTCCCACCCAATAAGCCCAACAACCTTACCCTATTACGTGTACAAATATTGTTCCAATGTCCGTTTCCCCAAAGATACGTAGTTACAGTTTATTTTCTATTTTTCATCCCTGTTTTAAGTTTTGTACAAAAAGCACTGCTGGAATGGGTATGCATTCAAAACCCGACGAAATAAAATGAAGGACAATGTTTTCTGTAATCAGTTGAGTTTGTGATCATTTTTCGTACATATTTCTTATAGCTGCTTGTTCGACCTATTTGGTTTTCTGCTCCGTGCAAGCCGACCACTTAAGACAATTGACTTCACCCTCAGTGATTGGCTGTTTGTTAATGTAGCCGATTTGGCCCTATTGTGCCTTCACCAGTTGAAGAGTACATCGTAAGTTGCTAAATCATTTACCAGCTTCGATTGTGCAACAATCCGTGTCTATTGAAATAATTGGTTGGCAGCCTAGCAGGTTCTTCGAATGAATTAGTGCATTTGTGCAAGTAACTGCTTTCCTTCGGTGTAGTCGTGTAGGTAAGATATAAATAATTTATATAAGCTTAAAGCTCATGAAATTTATGTGCTAATACCGGATTCAATGCTATGCATGCTATAACGACAGACGATAATATGAATCGATCAATGAGAAATGGTTCATATGAAAGCTGTGGAATTAGACGCTTGCCGTTGCAACACAACGACTCAATGTTTTACAGACCCTTACTCCGAATCTTCAACAACCGCAACAACACGTGCTGGATGAATGCGTCAATTCTAGTAGACTGCTTCAAGCAAGAGTGCAGCAAGACGCAGGCCCTGTATCGCTTATGAATGCTGACGAACTGCATGTCAGAAGTTGTTTGCCGTACACTGCATTCCATCTGTCATCGTGATGCAAGAAAATGAGAATAGTTCAGTTACTCATGGAAATATATCTGCACAGCAGGCGCAAAATGATTATGCTTCCATCGACACTATTCGTGCCGTTGTAGGCTTCGTGAACTTTTCCTGCAATTTAACCCTTTTTGCTGCCATTTTGAGCAAGAAACGCCGTACTAGGATGGACAAATTTCTCGCAGGTTTGCTCTTCTTCTTTTCTTGTATTATAATTTTCGCCATGTGGTACTTTGGTCGATGCATGACTTCACATGTTTGCATATTTCTCGTTGCTGTTTTGCTTGATTTTCATTCTCTAATTTAAATATTCAGCAGTAACATGGTAATTGCGAAACTTGGTTATTAACAACAAAATTCATTCTATACCTGTACGATATTACAGTTGCTCAGGTGCAATGCTGGGAAAAGTTTTAGCGACAAGCAGCTGTATAATCTTGCACAAGACAGAGCACAATCGAGCAAAATAGGTGCATCTTAAAAGTTGACACAACACTGAACGATTATCATTTTACACATTCAGGTAATCTGAAGTGCTGACTAATTTAAGGTATTAATATAATATTAGGACGCCAGCAACTGTCCGCTTGATTCATCAGAGCAGTAAGGTTCCTTATTGCTAATTTGTTTTCCTTGTCGTTGACTATGTTTCTTCACGTGTATTTTCATTATAACAATGGCATTTTATTATGATCATGCTTGTTTCATTCTGGAATGGCTTGTTCTCACTTATAACGGACCATTCTTTAATTACATCGATAGCATTCGCGGACCGTATGGGTGAACATTAGCCAGTAATGAAGATTGCCTTTTCTACTGATGACAATATTCTCCACTACTCCAGATGGTATTTCCATCCCTGTTGACTCTTGAATGTTCATTCATTCGTCAAGAATTTTGTACCGATAACTCTGCCAGCAATTGACAGAAACTTACTGTGTAAAGGCGTTTTTCTAGCAATGCGTGCTCTTAGTTACCTGACAAGTTTGTCTATTCATAAATAGTTACTTCATAATGCCATATCTACATAACGCATGATCAAATTAATCATTTGGACTATTGCGGTATTGGCTTATATTGACGTGAAGTTTATTTTAGATCAGCAGGAATACTTAAGACGGTTTCTATCTCATTGATGACAGAACTTACGTAATTTTTCATTGAAAGTTGAGAAAAGAAGTAATATTTGTTTAAGTAAAGAATTTGTGGCTGCTAGACTTCTCCTCAGCGATGAAACCAGTCCTCCGTATTGAAACTACTGTTAATTCACATCCCTCAGAATGCGCCTTGTCAATTCCTCACCGCGAATCTGTTAGCAATACTGATAATAAGCTACACTGTTAATCATTATTAGGGGCTTACCTTAAGCTTTGGGCTGGCAACCAGAGAACAGAATTCCTGATTGCAGCGGTGAACATTTTACAACCAATATTTTGTTACTTCATAACAAATTACTTAACGTAAGACACTCAGCATCTATGAGGAAAAGCCCAACGTGAACTTAGACATCGTTCCAAAATGTACTTTTCATCGAAGCATTGCTGTGGGCCTTGTGGTTCTTTTTTAATTTCCATTAAGCAAGTTGCAAGACTTAACGAGCATGCAGACTCAGGTAAAATGTAACAGAAAAATGAAGCATTGTTCTTAAGCTTTACAAAGAGTAATACAACAGTGAATGTTAAATATCAGCTAGTTGATGAGGACTAGAATTTTATTGTTTCTACGAAGCAGCTTTTCCCAATGAAGATGCACAATGCCATTTATTAAGAACAAACAGGTGGGCGATTACTTGCCAGTAAAGACAACAAAACTGCGAACAAACGGGCCAATACCCACTTGTAAAGCCAAGGAAAACGGAGTGCGTCATATGCGTTAAATATGTTAATAGAATGGCTTTTGAATCGAAAAGAAAATCACTGAACGCTGACGTCAGAATAACCTCATTCTGTTGTAAGTTTTCCGTTCCATTAAACACAGACAAGCAATGTTCGCCTTTATATTCATAATTTCCCGCCTACTTTTGATTAAACCATATTTCTTTAGTCTTATCAATGTATGCTGTCGACTTCGCTTGCATAATATTGGACGGAAAGCATTCTGAAAGCAGTGGTAGTAATTCCTTTAGAAAAAATGTAACGCAGTTGCAACAAGATTAGGGTTAGGTTGCTTTAACCGGTTCGTTTTCATAATTTCAAATTTTCTTATGCACGGATTTTATCCAGTTCATCGTAAAAGCTTTCATCCTTCTCAGCGAAGTGCAGAACTTTCAGATCAATCCTTAATCCGTTTTCAGTGCTCAGTTATGTGCCAGCTGTCCGGTCAGTCGACAGTTCTGCAAGCTTCCTCAGTCGACCACCCGGGCTAACGCTATCACCTATCAGCTCGAACTTTGACTCGTCAAGCGTTTGTCGGCCGCCCAGTCAGTCCTGCAGAGATGCAAGAGTTCCCGTCGACCAACTGACCGACACAGTGACGCAACGCTAAAAGAACAAAGGCAGTAAGTTTCCCGTGCCCGTCGGTGTCTTCTTTGAAACGAGATTCTCCCCATGTTGTCCTTCATTCTCCCCTTTTATCTGCCTCGATGTTTTCCTTTCTAATGCCGCTGATTAAGAAAATCTAAAATTATGAAAATGGCCTCCTAAACACAACATTTTGAATGAAGAAGTGCTACACGGGACAGCAACGTTCAAAATATTAGGTATTTTTAGCGAAATCATTTTCATAATTTCAGATTTTCTTAATCAGCGCCGGAAAGGTAAAAGGGGAGAGTGAGAGAGAGAGAGAGAGAGAGAGAAGGACAATACCGGGAAAATGGCTTTTAAGCCCGCTCATTTTAAAGAAGACAGCGATGGGCCTGAGGAGCTCACTGCGGGTGTTCATTTTGGGTGGTGTCACTGACTCGGTCGGTCAGTCATTGGGGATGCTCGTTCCTCTTCATGACTAACTGGATCGACCTGATAGGTGATAACGCTACCCCGGATGATCGAGCGAACGAGTTTGCAAAACCGTCGGCTGACTAGGCAGTTGACATATACGTAAGCACTGAAAACAGATCAAGGATTGATCAGAAAGCTCTCCTTTCCAATGATGAGAATAAAGGCTTTTACGATGAACGGGACAAAATCCTTGTTTAAGAAAATTTGAACAAATGCGGTATGTATACTACTACGGTCATAAAAATAGAATTATTACCAAACCATCTTTCTTTCATAGCCAACGTATTATATTTGGTAGGAGCCGTTCGTTTACGTCAGTGAGCGTGAAAAACTCACCGAAACGGCAATCCCTTAGCGCTAAACAGAATTGGGGCTTTGAGAACAGAATTCATTCTACGGCGTCCAACGGATCTGCATTACCACTCCTCTTGGTCTAAGGTTCTTGACTAAGGTTATGAAAAGCGCACAGAACTGATACTGTACACATATGAACACAAGCAATAATGCTGTTAGCAACCACAAAGGGGTGCTTTTTATTGGGGTAGTGAAAGTTACTAATATTAATAGTATTACGAATTGGCTTCCACTTTATTATTGCCTTAACATACACCATCTTCAGCAAAGAGTGAAAAACATCATGCAAATAGCAGATTTCAAGCTGTGACAAGTACGTTCAACAGTTTATCAGTGCCCACAATCAACACAAACTTTGGATGATTTTTATCGTGCAAAAAATACTTTTCAGAAGAATGTTTAGTTTTCATCGTGTCAAGGGACGGAAAAAACACCTGTTCACAAATGCTTTATTTCAAGCGTGGCTTTCGGGACCTCTCTTGGTCCAGTCTTCAATGCAATACTAGAAACGACCTATCACGTGAGTGTAACTTTCACGAGTGAATATGTCGAAGAAAAATTACTTGGGGTAGATGTAATTTTGAACCGAAAAACAGCACTGATTCTTTAAACTTGTTATTTTAACATTAGTCTGATGGAAACCATTTCTTCATTAAAGTGCTCCTTTAGTTGATGTTTAGTTTTACAAAAATTTAATCCTAAGTTAGGCTAAATCATTCACGCAAGTACTGCTCCCGATGAAAAAACTGAGAATTGAAAATACTTCATCTTATTTCTTGTCGGTTGGTTGTAAGCTTTCTATGCTTCATTTTAGTTCAGTTCGCTGTTATCAATGTTCATTGGAAATCGAAATGCTTCTGAAACTTTTTGCGTGCAACTTGATCATCTGCGCAGTTAAATTGTCACCAGTCGAAATTTTTTCGATTAGATTTAGTCACGAAAGATGATGAAGACAAAGCATAGCGTGTTTAGCTCTTCAAGAAAATATGCTAGGAAATGGCATGTAAACTGCAAATTCACGCAGCTCCTATTAATAGTTTGCATCTAGTGAATGCTTTTGCCTAATTTGACCAAGTCAGCAGCATTGCAAAGCAACTGTTGCTTAACATTACAGTTGTTTACGATAGTGGAATCAGTTTGTATTGTCGAGCTGGAACAAATACATGCCAAATGAGCGAAAGAATCAGTACATCCTCAACAACAGCGTAGTCTGTTTAGTCTTTTGCTCATTGACGACACTATGATTATTTTAGACATTTGCGTTCTAGTTTTGCAAGTTCGAGGATAAATACGTTCTACCGCTGTTAACAGCCTCAAAGGCGACCAAATAAACCGGTAACAAGGTACTAAACTTTCCATATTACCTTGACTTATTAATCTATCTTTTCCCCCAGTAAATCCGTTATTCAGGCAGCTCAATAATGAAGATGGGGTGCATGGTAACGGGGCGTTCGGTTGGCATGTTGGATGGTTGCCACGGTTAAACCCGTTGTAATCACGTTCTCTGTGCTTCTATAATTACCAAGAAAGAACCTCACCAGTCGCGGGTGGGTTGATTTATTGGCGAAAAACGAGACACAGTAACGTACGATTGTTCGTTACTGTGTCTCGTTTTTAGCCAATAAATCAACCCACCCGCGACTGGTGAGGTTCTTTCTTGGTAATTACAGAAGCACAGAGAACGTGATTACAACGGGTTTAACCGTGGCAACCATCCAACATGCCAGCTCAATAATAAAATATAAAATCAACCTCCGTTGCCAGTTCGATCGTCAGCGATACGATATGATCATACTGCTATGGACGGAACAAGCACTTTTTCTCTGCGAAACATATTTTCCATACGTTCGTGTGTCTTTACTATTTCCCCTAAAAATTTCACCAATCAATCACTGGGTAGGTGGTATTTTCAGCAGTACTTACAGGCAGCAATGTACGGACAACCATCTGATGCTCAACTGTTCGTATTGACGACATTTAAGTGTATTAATATGTTCCAGAAATTGTTATTCTGTGATTATTGCATAAGTGTATGATTCCGGGAAATCATCAAAGCACTTGAATTGGGAAGAAATGCTTTTACCTTCCTCATTCCTTTTTTGTGACTAGCTTAAATGAATTCTCGAATTTTGTGAACAGGCGGAATTTAAGACGTTCATAATTGGCTTCTTTGAGCAAAATCATTCCGCTTATGCTCGTAATTCGATGTAAGTACCCGTAGAACAAATAAGCGCAGCAATTGGGAATTAATTTTTTGAAATAAGTGAACATAAAATAAGGCTTGAGTGCATTAACGTAAACTATTTCTTATGCAACGCTTTGGCTTTCGTCGGCGATTTTGTTGCTTTGCTTTCTTGAGTGCTTATTTAAAATTTTCACGACGCGAGCCAATTCTGAAGCTCACATCGGTTGTTTCAAGTGAATTGTTAATATAATAAAATAACAGGATAAACGCCGCGAACGCCAGTGAACATGAGTCAGAATCATGCTACGAATCCAATATTCGTAAAATGATCATGTTATTTTGAATCTTTAATTTTAAACTCAATATTCTTATTTCAGGCATCGCTAAAGGTTTTTATATTTTAGCTTACGCCTTCGGATCTAGCTTATTGGGACTTGGTTACTTTTCTGAATACGTGAAGTATCATCTCCTTGGTAACTGGGAGGTGTTGGTAAGACCAGCATACTGCTTGCTAGTAAGCCCCAACGTTCTGCTTTACGCAATCGGAGATAACATGGCCTCGTTCTCCATTTTTTGTATGGCCATAAACTCATTTGTCGCCGTTTGTTTTACACAAATTTCTGGGATGCTTCGACAAGCTTTGCACAGATCTGTTCTCTTATGCATTTTGTTCCCTGTCGGTGACGCTACTTGGTGCTGGATTAGTGCCTTTTCAAAGGATCATGAAAAGATTTCTATTCTCTGTGACTATATGGAAACCGTTGGCTCACTATACGCAGTTTACCACGTGTGCATAGTCAGCGTTGTAGGAGCTGTAAGCATAGCAGTATATGTTACAGCACTAATTTTATTAATGCGTCGAAAATCTTCATCTTCTGGAGTCAGAGCAGTTCAGATTCGGCGAGAAGCTGCAGTTATGAAACAGGTGTTGTTCATTGTATTGGTTACTTTCCTATTCCTTAGCACGCCGAACATTGTCGAAATGCTGTCAATTCTGGAACAGGTGAATGTGTTACTGTCTGAAAATTTTTGGCTCATCCAGCATGTCGGGTTCAGTATAGCCGCTTTGTACAGAATTTTCACAGATATGTCATTAAGACAGGCAATTCGAAGAGCAGTATGGTTCTTGAAGAAGTCTGAAACAATCGTAGTGACTATCCAAACAGGATAAGTTCTGGGTTAGCTGATTCCAGTGCCAAAACAAGTGGAACGCGGACAACTTTACGTATGTTCACTTGCCAGGGTCTTGGCAAGGCATTTATTGCAGCCGTAGTACGATGAACTTGTGCCGTTGGTTGGTAGCGCAACAAGAGTTTCAATGGCTAAGCAGAGTAAACTGAACTCGTGGCATCACCAGTAAAAATTACGTGAGCGGAATGGATTGCGCATTGCATAAATTATATTGTCACAAAAAATTATTATACACTGTTTTCATTGCTCATTGCTCACTCACGTCCATTCATCACTAGCACCCCAACAAACGTGAATGCTTCTCGCATTCAAAAGAATAAAACGTTGTGCATGATCAAATTTCATGAAGTCATTTAATTCCTGAGCAAACACACTGCATTGTACAATCTACTGTAAGCTTTCCGTTTCACTTTGTTATTTATTTGGGCTCCTTGGGATAAATTGAATGGTATAACCCCATTTATGATAAGCGCAAGCAATCAGTACAATATTACAGACACGGAAGCAGATTGCTTTGGATTGAGGACAAACGTTAGGCCCTCATAACAATTGGCTTCCCTGTTCTTTTAGGGTAGAGGTAACGATAGCCTTAAGTGTTCATCAAAGGTTTCCTATGCCGTAACTGATCTGAAGTGGAACCAACTTAAGTTGAAGATGGGATGCATTGTAACGCAATTTTCAGTTGGCATGTCTGCTCATTGCCACAGTGAACCTGTTTGAACACGTTACGATGTTTCTATAATTACCAAACTGGATAGGTTCATTCAGGATAGAAACAGTTTCTTCCGACGGCTGCCGAATTGAATCTTCGAAAATTGTCATGTCCATGACAGCTGGACTTTGCTGTGGTTCTGAGAACACTTCTGATCGACTGCCTATCTGATTGGTATGTCTAAGGCATATTTTTTACCAACCCTACTTCGCACACTACTTTCCCTCGCCGAGTGACGACTTCATCTTCCATCCATTTTGGAGTGTCTTGATAGCTCAACACGTATACTCGATCACCGCCTTGAAGGCGCGACTACGAAATGTACCTGCGATACTTAGCGCGATTTTCGTTTCTGGTTGCTTGCACTCCCTCGTAGGTAGCACGAGGCTGTTAGCTGTTCGCATAGGCCAGTGTTTCTCAACCTTTCCCGCGCTATCGCCCCCTCCCCCAGGACCTTGCCGTCGCCCCCTTATCGCCACCCTAGATATCACAATCCCCCCTGCTCTGATTGATCCCCTATGGCCTACGGAAAGGTGGCTGGCTTATTCTTAGTACTTTATTTTCCTGCTATGACGTCACACGTATACGAGAAGTTTTTGTAATAAGGATGAGTTTAAAATAGGACTTTATTTCATGCATGCACAATATCCTTCACCGTATGAAGTTTAGAAAAAATTAGTGAAAAGCCTGCTACTGTCGAAACGAAATTAATTTCTGGATGTTGGGCTGAAGGCTGGTCAGCCGCAACCGCAGGTCACCATGTTTCGCTATTTGCAACCGGCTTCTCTTTTTGCTCAGAAGGTCTATTACCACGCTAAACCCTCTTTCCACTAAATACGATGAGGGAAACGCGATAAGCAACTTTTTTACAGCAGTCCATAGGCGAGGATATAAGTTAGGCATCCGTGGTTGAAGCCAGAAAGCTTGGTACCCGTTTTTAAATTTGGGCTTCAACTCTTCGTTTGCTTACAGGTCGAACAATTCCTCTAGGACGTTGACTGCTGCATTTTCAGCACGAGAAAGCGGTTCTATCACTCAACTTGGTATTTCGATAGATAGAATATCTTCAAAGTGTACGCGTGATTCCTGGATAGCATGTTTAAGTAGTCACAGTAGACGTCGACGTCCTGATCACGAATTTTTGCATTCTCTTTCATTTCGCAAAGATTTGGAATCTGGTGAAACGCGCCTTGTGCTAGGTTACCTTCAAACATTTGCAACTTTGTAACGAATGCGCTTATAACGTCTTTTCTCTTGAACAAATTGAGATTATCTCCTTGCAAAAGTAGATTCACTTCATTGAACTTCAAATATAAATCAGCTAAGTAAGCAATATCGCCTTGAAACTTTTTAAGTTTTCGTACAGGAACACATCTTGCTCTTCGAAAAATTTCAGAACAGTTTCAAAAACCGCGTAAAGTCGGTTAAGTGCATTGCCCTTGGATAATCACCGTACTTCAGGATGGAACAGGAGGCGATTGTACTCTTCGTCGTTCTCGTGTAATAACTTGAGAAACAACCTAATATTCAAAGGTTTATTTTTGATTTTGTTAATCGCTGTAACGGCATATTACAGTGAACAATGCAGTCGACTGCTCAGGTGCTTTGCAACCAAACGCTGCCTGTGTATTACGCAGTGCACAGTCATTACAATTGGTACAGCCTGCTTCGAGTAGGCAAGAAATCCTTGCTGATTTCCCAGCATTGACGGTGCTCCGTCAGTTGCAACGGATATTATATTTGTAAGAGGTATTTCTTTTTCCGCTAAATATAATAGTTTTTCAAAACAAAAACACGGACTTTCGTTTAGTGTCAGTTTCCAACTCTCGAGCAAATAACAAATCTTGTACCAAATTGTCATCATGTATAAATCGAATGCAAGCTAGGAGTAACGTCTCATTACCAGGCAAGATTGATTCATCAAGTTGCCCATGAAAACTGCGTTCTCCTCAGGATGTTGCACAATACATCTTCCACATCTTTACCCATTTCATCAAAATAAGTCTTATTTTCCTACACCAAATTTTCAGTGCATTTTACTGTTGTCCTTTACATCAGTAAAATATTACATGAACGTTTCAAAAGTTACCTGCTCTGTTATCAGTGTGTTAACGAACGATGGGTCTTGGCCCAAAAACTTTCGCGCATTACTACCATCTCTGGGGCTGTGCTGCCAACTTGCGAGACTTCATTCCCGGTCGCATCGTTTTACTTCGTGTTGCGGTGCATTGGCCTAAGTTCGACTCTTTGGTAAACGTCGAGGTACTACTCTCGCCTCCAAGGGTATGCTGCTAACCGATGAGGCTATGCTAGAGTTGCATGACTTTAGTTCAAACATGTGAGCCATTGCTCCCGTTTGCAAAGCTATACTTTCTTACTCGGAGGCTTTGCTTTCAGTTTCAGGGCTTTCAGTCAAATTGCATAATTTCAGTCCAATAATTGAGGTACTACCCCCTGCGGGTTATGGTGCACCTGCGTCTCATTGGAACAAGCAGCAGGGCGTTGGAACGATCATTAGACTCTAGCAGATGGAACATGGGTTTCCGAGTATTTTTCAGATCTTCACCAAATATTAGAGCTTTATTAAGGAATGACAAGATTGACATCCCTAATGAAATGTCCCAGGGCTGGGTTTATACATTGACATGTAGTTGCTCGGCCACTTACATAGGCGAAACTGGACGAACAGTCATGGACAGATTCAAGCAACATCTGTCGGACATTAACAGATATATTAGACGAGAGAAAGGTTGAATGATAACGGTCACGTCCGTAGAAGAGGCAGACCTCCGACATTAGATGCCCATGAAGTAATGGAAAAGTTAGTTCAAAGTTCGGCATTGGTGGAACATGCCGCCGGATGCAGTGGTTGTTTCAATGTAACGAGACTATGCAAAGAGAAACACCACAGACGGAAGAAAATTAAGGAAGCATTATTTATAAGGCATAATGGTTGTTTCAACAGAGACAAAGGAACACTTGTAAGCGAAGTATGGACGAGTTTAATTCAAAAAACGGAATGCTGTAAACTATGTAATCATGTCAATATCCGGAACACAAACATAACAGAAGACGCTGAAGACGGAGCGGGATAGCTCCGAAAGCTACGTCTATTAATTTTTTGCTTCGACTTGTTTCGAATTATAGAATAAAACAGGATCATATACCGTAATAATATTACAAGCAAAAATGAGAATAAATCCTGTTACAAACCATGTGTTTGCTAACTACCAGATGGAAGTAGTATTTCACAGCGTGAACCAGAGACTCGAATCTACGCCAAAGCATCGGAGCGTGAAGTAAAACCACGCAACTGGGAACAAGACCTCACAAGTTGGCAGCAACAGCCTCGGAGGGGGTATCAGTGCCCCACGATTTTTGGACAATGACCCTGCAACTTGGATCAAATTCCTGCAAGTGGGAGCAAAGCGTCAGAGTTTGACTGTATGGCTATACAGTCAAACTCTGAGTGGAAGTTATGCCCCGTAAACTTATCGTTCCTGTAAAATGACGAATGATAAGTTCTGCGGCGGCAAAATGGCTGCGGACAAATGCCCTGTACCCTAAACTTAAGCTAACTCATAAGGCTTATCTTTAGGATTATGTTTAGTTGACTAAAAGCAAAAACGGATGCCCAGCGAGTTCCTGAAAAAGTTGAGCCGACTGTGGGGTGCCGTTTGCAAAAGTTGCCGAACGCTTCTTTCATTCAGACAAAGGGCGTAAGGCGTTTCGCATGCACAGTTAAGAGAAAATAGGTTCAGACAATCATTTTGTACTTGAGCAAACAGACACCGAAATCGAACGATAGGTTTTCGCTGCAGAAAAGAGAGCGTGATCCCGGTTTGGTGGAGCCTGGTATAGGTGTTTGGTCATTGGGCCTATGCATTGAGGAAACAATGAACTTAATGGAACTTGCTACACAACACACGCATAATGCCTTCTTCATCCATTCCGCTGGTCAATTGGCAAACGGGGGCGTCCTTTAGAGATTATTGGTGTTCCGTTTTCACCTGCAGAAACGAATTTGCGGAAAACATTCAAATGTTCCTATTTATCGCGGTGGTCGTTAGTTTTGAAAGACGGGATGTCTTTTAATGGGAGCATAGATCATGGTGTATTTTTACGGTGTTGGATACAGGAAGAATCCGTGAAAATACAACACCATCGTGGTAGTGTGGGTTTTCCAAGTATCCTCTATTCAGAACATATGATAGGAAAAGGCATGTGTATTGAAACGATATGATGCGCAAGTTAAACAACAACAACGTTGAAAGATATGACAGATACGGCGAGGGAGTCCTACAGAGAGTAGTAATGGACGGGCTATGGTGGTGGTAAGTTTTGACAGGTGAGTAAAAGAGTGGTTTGACTTTCGGTGTTTGATTGCATTCCCACGCTGCGGATCAGTTGCATTAAAGACGTAGTCATTTTAACTGGCAACTTGTTCTTTACGATATTACCATTTTACAAACCGCAGATTTCTACAAGCAAAGTTATACTATCGAATTCAATGTATTCTTTTTGATTTTAAAGTACATGACTATCGTAACTTCTATTAACAGTAGCACTATTGCTCGTCGTACTAATGAGCGTAGCAGAGTGCCTGCGAGCGCAACTGGAGGAGCTGTGTGCATTGGAAAGCATATTTTCTGGGTCTGGTGAGGTTCAGGTCGCTGAAGACGTATTAAATTCTATTCGTCGCTATGTTGCTGCGAATGGCTGTATTCCAGAGACACCACCGCCTTTGGACATTACTTTTCGCCTGCATGTATGCAATCTTGCTTACTCTAGAGCTTAATACTATGTTTAGAATGTCGACACGATTGGTCAAATGGAGGTGCAGGTTGAGCTACCCCTGAGTTACCCTTTTTCAACGTGCCCGTCGGTGTTTGTTCGTTGTCAAACGCTTAGCGGAAATCAGGCGTCTGCGTTGAACACTTCACTGCGCGACCACATTGCCAAAGAATTTTGCCGTAGTCCTATTTTGTATGAAATTCTGCTTTGGTTAGGTGAGAACGCCAAACCCCTTGTTGACACAGCTCGCGTAGAACGGCCATTGATAAATGCTGGACCATCCGGTCAGAGACCATTCAATAGTTTAAGCCGGTTTTGGATATACAGTCACCATATATACAACAAAGATAAACGAAAGGGTATTCTCGCTACGTCAAAAGAATTGAATTTATCTGGTTTCTGCCTTCCTGGTAAGCCAGGAATAGTTTGCGTCGAAGGTTTGATTAGTGATTGCCAGACGTTTTGGGAAAGGATCCGCGGCTGGACGTGGAAACGCATTTTGCTGAAGCATCAAGAAATCGCAGCCCTTGATGCTGAAGAATCATTGGAAGCTCAGGTAACCGCTTTCAGAAAGTTCGATGGCTTTGTGGAAGTCGCATTCATCTCACACAGGGGAAGAGGAAGGGAGGTGCACATGGACCTTGGTGATTTCTACACATTCCTCATGAGGCACAAATGTGCTCATGTTTTTCCCATGTACTTTGGTGTTCAAGGCCGGTGCAAATAAGAAAATAGCGTTACCGTGAAGTAGTTTATGTATTATGGGGGAACAAAATTAAGTTCAGTCTTTTGATCTACTTTCGCGCGCTGAAAGCTGATATGTTTTCCGGCCTGAATTATCAAACTAATCATTGCGTCCTGAATATTAAAGGGCATCGCAGTTGATCAAACTTTGGACAAAGTTATAAAATCGTATTGTTTATTGCGTTCATCTACGTCTATGTATGGGCTTTCATGTGCCTATTCGCCGGAGCTTTTGAAACCCTTCTGTTCTCCCATATCGTCAATGTAAACATGAGTGAAATAGTTGTCACAACGTCTTGTTCAAAAGCGCTTACTTCTCGTGCAGTACTTTCATCACTGTTGTTCTGAAAAGCTAGTATTGTTAGTTTTTCACGTCGTGATTTCGATTTTTCACGATTTTCGGTCGCTGTTAATAAAGCGACCTTTACTGGATATGGTGTTTCTCGTAACGGGTTCAGATGTGACCGTGAATTTATTCAAAACAGGTGAGTTGCAACGATCAGATGGCGCAGCGCGCAATCCGCAATCATTTAAAACAAAAGCAGCCAGTGGCCAATTGAGTCTGTTTAATTAGTATAACCAGATAATAGCATTTTGAATGGTCACTGAGGACAATGGCAGATATATACATGAAATTTTCTCACGGTAGAACCCCCGTTGTATAAGAACGTTATTAAAGGGCGTCTTTATTTTCCCAACTCCAATGGGAAGAGCTTTCGGGTAGTGCTCCTCTACCCGTCGTCAGTGCAAAACATCATATTCGTCGATTGCCCAGGCAGCCAACGGTTCAGCAAGCCCTTCTGCTAGTCTAGCAGAGGGGGTTTCTGAACCGTTGGCTGGCTGGGCAGTCGACGAATATGATGTTTTGCATCGTCATGTTTCTCGACTTGTAACAAGTCCGCCATATGAGTCGTAATCGTTGCACATCTAAAGAAAGAGTCTATCGTTGTCTGCTTTGCTTTCTTCCTGCAGACATAAGTGGTGAAAGCAAAGTCAGCGCTGACTATTGCATTAAACATATCGGGGCACTTTTCAGCAGGAAATAACTTCAGCTGATGTAGTGAACGGCGAACGTCGTCGGCTGTTAGTGTCTTTTCGACTTCTGTATCGCTATCGCTTTCTTCTTCTATATCATCAGCTGACTCAGGCATTTCCCGCACGTCGGATAGTACTGCTTGAAAAATGGATTCTGCATCAGATTCATTACAAGTCACCAATTCATCATCCATTGTAAAGAATGCTTTGAAGTCGACTTCTGGGAATATTCCCATATTGGGTGTACTGTTTCTGGACTTGTAACAAATGCAGCTTTTTGGAAGCATTTCGTTATTGTTTCTGGCTGTACTTTGTTCCATGCGAAACTGATCCAGAGAACAGAATGCAGAGCGTTAACTGATCCAACAAGTGCAGATGAGTCAGTAACCAGGTTTGTCCTTTGAGTTTTGGAAACGACCCAGTCTAAAAGCTATGCCCGGTAGTGCATCCTTAAACGCTTTGATGACGCCTTGCTGCTGTATGCACAAGCGAACCTCAGTTTGTAATATTGACGGCATTCTGCTGGTCAACTTATGGAGGTCAAAACATGTAGTAATTAATAGCCAGCGTCGCAGCTATGGTGGTCATGGTACAATTTACGGAGGTAGTCAACGTATAGAGTTAACTGTCCTGAGCTGCACAACGGTAAGCTAGTAAACCAGAAAGGTACGGTTAACTTGTAGAGGTGGTCAACTTTGGAGGTTCCACTGTATTTATATGAAATTTTCTCATCTAAAATGGAGCCATAATCGCGATAAATTAGCAGGATCTTAGAGGCCACTGGTTTCTGTTTGCTCCGTTCCA
Source organism: Trichuris muris (assembly GCA_000612645.2). Classification (NCBI taxonomy): domain Eukaryota; kingdom Metazoa; phylum Nematoda; class Enoplea; order Trichinellida; family Trichuridae; genus Trichuris; species Trichuris muris. The sequence continues at coordinate 1,040,622 of CBXJ02000361.1, read as the reverse complement.
CGTTCAGAGAGCATCGCAAAAAGATGTCCTTTCTCAGATACGAGGAGCAGAACATTATGGCCGTTTTGATAAGTACTGTCGACAGAAGCGTCTTATCACAGTTACAGCCCACTTACATAGCCACTGCGACAGCATTAACGTACAGCAGAATGGACTCTACGCAGGAAATTAGATAACGTCAACTGTGTCCAATCATGGATTCACCATAGCAGGCACAACAGAAAGGGAAATGGTTTCTCGACTAGACTTGAACAAAGTGGTTATGAATTTAGGCTCGACCACAATAAATTTGGTCGAACAATGCGTACTGGCAAAATGGCTAAGTTTTGTCCCTACACCAAAAGTTTCACCGATACTGAGCATGATGGCATCGGTAGAACACAGCCTGTCCAAACTGGAACCTACCAAAGCGACAGATTAAAGGGCAATCAGCAGTTCATTATCGCACTTCAATAGAACAGCTCCCAACGTGCACATGCTGTAATAAAAGACAAAACAGTCTCAAAAAATAGCCATCACAAAAGCTGACAAGGGAAATGGAGTCGTTCTCCTAGACCAGACTGATTAGGTAGACAAGATGTATTCCGTTCTCAGCAGCTGGGTCAACATACCCTTGGTCTTTGACCCTACTTGCACGACCAGTAAAGAGGCATTGCGAATAATCAATTGCATGATAGAGGAGACCAATGATCAAGAATTATGCAACATCAGCCGCAAGTTGTACTTCACGGGCAGTGTGCCCCGAAATATATGAATTTCCAAAGTTCCACAAGTCATGTGTTACGTTGAGACCAGTGATTCAGAGCATGAATTCGATGACGTCCAACCTTAGCGGATATTTGAGTCCAACCACTAGCAGGTGCTGGGTTTCGCATGTTATCAATCACAAAGATTTGTGGATGAACATTTTTTGACACGAACTTTTTCCCTGTTGTAGACGCTTTAATTCGGAAACAGCCAAAGCGAAGCTTTCGGGTCAGGCTGAACCCGTCATCAGCGCAACTAAAATGAAAAATAACGAAATTTCATTTTAGTTGCGATGATGATGGGTCCAGCCCGACCCGAAAGCTTCGCTTTGGTTGTTTCCGAATTGAAGCGTTTACAACGGGGAAAACAGTCCGTGTCAAAAAACGTTCAACAATGTTAAATCGCCCCGTTACAAGATACAATCTTATGAAAAGATTTCTGGATGTCATTAAAGAATAAACATCACACGGAATGAAATTATGGTTTGCCATGACATAAAAGATCTTTTCACTAGCATATCCATAGCATACACGCTCAACATTTCCCAAGATTTGCTAGAATCCGACAGCACACTGCACCGAAGAACAAAGCTAAACCATTTTCATGTAATCAGGCTGGTTTTCTTTTGCGTACAGGATGGGAAGTACTTCAGATTCCAAGATGGATTTTGTGCATATGGAGCACTAATGGAGACCCGTTAACCCCAGTCCTGGCTTTGGTGTTCATGGAACACCTGGAGAAAATTACGTTCAACTGTACGACATTACCTGTGACACTAAAGCTTTCCAAACTCTGCGTTTATGACATCTCTGCAACTGTAGAAGCAGGCAAGGAAGAAACTTTCCTATGTCATCTTAATAATAGCTTATCGGGCCTCACAACGTTGACGATGTAGAAAGAAATAAATAACAGATTACCTACACATTGCGTTCTGGTCTTAAGAGAATGGAGAAGGCTATCAGCGAAAGTGTATCACAAGCAGAAACACTCGAGCAGATACCTCCACTTTACCTCTCATCATCCGTTGTCGGTGAAGAAAGCTATTGCCGCTGGAATGATAGTCCATGCGATTACGTTACGTAATTTAAAATATCCACGCTCAGAACTCAATCACATCGTGATAACATTCTAACAGAATGGTTATTCCAAATTGTTGGTCATTTCTATCATCAGTAGGTTACAGCAAACCAGGAATGATGAAGTAAAGTCAGACAGAACAGACCCAGTAATAAGTCTTCCTTACCGCCATGGCATAGGCCAGCAGACACAGGAGCTAGGCCGCCCGCACTAAACTTCCGAGTTTACTTTAAATCTTCACAAAATCTGCGGACAATCATAAGGAACGATAGGATAAGAGTCCCTTCTGAGGAACAGCCCGGAGTCATTTATGAAATTAAATGGAGTTGCCACACCTCCTACATAGGATAAACGGCAACACTATTTAACAGGTTCCGTGACATCTGGCAAAGTTGATCAGGTGCAGGAACGCAGAACAAAGATTCGGTGGAACGCATACCTGACAACGAGGCGGACCACAAGCACTTGATGCCAAGAAAGCCTCAACGGTCGTCAGACATTCCTCGCAGTGTTTACCCGACCTACAACCAAAAATAATTTGTTGCGGGAGCCTTTCCCACTTAATGCAAATAACGCAGGCCTTCATTTGCAATAACAACTGCATTAAATCTGACAGAGTGGATGTCAGCGACAAAAGGATGCACTTATCGGTAAAACCAAATGTTGCACCGTACCACCTGACCCCTCTCCTTTGCTCTTAGGTAACCTAAGTTGGGGTATGCCATGACATCACCATTTCCTGAAGAAGGAACAAGGTAGTTCAGAAAGGAACGAAGGCCTCACAGTGTTCTGTTTCACGGTTTCCCTAATAACTGCCTATCTATTCGCTGGTTGACGTTGTTATCGATATATTTTCAGACGCGACTGACTTCCAAACGAGTACACGCGATAGTCAAATCCATCTTGTCGTACAGGAGACCCGTTATAAGGTATCCAATTTTAAACATCATACTAATGGGAGACTGGGTGTCTTGGAACCGGTATGTGGATCTTTATGACTGTTTTTCACAGATTTTCCCGTTGAGCTTGAAGTATCCGTAAGTGACCTGAAGCGATCTCCCTACCAACGGATGGATGAGACGTGGTTCTTGAAAACAGAGAGAACGCAATCAAAACACGTACGCAACCGTATATTTCGGAACGCATGAGTTTCATCATCAGCGGTGGTGGAGAGATGTTATTCTCCGTCATGGGGATTACAAAGGCATAGGGGACAATGGGTAGTGAGGGTCAGGACGGTATGTTGCAGCGCATGGTTTTATTTACAGTGGCATTCCATACATCACTGACCTGCACCTCCTTGTCGCGGTTTATCGTGTGATTGGATCTTATGTAAAACGCTTCCTTAATCAGCCGCAGGTGGAATTGCTCTTCATGGCAGATTATCTTCGGTCTCAGGTTGAGTAGGCACCTGGAGCTGTGCTCAACGATCGCGTGAGCCTTCACTGCCTCATCCAAGATCTTGTTTGGATCGCGAGTTTGCGGTCGTTCACGGCATCGCCCTTGTGATCCGTATAATCTTCCCTCTGCGATCTTGCAACGGGTCAACTACGACGTGTGTTCACGAAATCTATCAAATACAGTATTTGTCACTTCTTAGTAGCGAACAGAGGTTAACTGAGCTTTTAAACCGAGCGGTAAAGAGACCGGCCGAGACGTTCACCCAGACTATTGTAATATGGAACAGCTAACACCGGGTTGGGTTGTCCTGACGTGGAACGTCGACTTGTTCGTGGTTTATTTAGTTTCTGACATGTAATGGAACTTATAAAACTTTTAGGATAACCGTTATTGATTAAGGTGCTATATGGTTGAAAATCGGATTCTTCGTAACGGTGTAGTTATACATGATAAGGTATATTAGTACAACTTCCACCGTTTAACCTTTACTTCAAAATACTCGGAGCTTTCGGGGTCGCACACACCCCGTCATCAGCGACTAATGAACAAGTCGTTCATTAGTCGCTGATGACGAAGTGTGTGCGACCCCGAAAGCTCCGAGTTGTTTGAAATAAAAGGTTAAACGGTGCAAGTCGTACTAATATACCTTATAAGGTGCTATATATGTGATTTAGCTCCGGCCTTAAATACGGTGGGTCACAAATAACTGTATGCCGATCCACCATTCCCATTACTATACAGCGTTTTACTGAGGTTGGGTGCTGCGAAGAAAAATATAGCAGTCTGTCAGAATTGGTGGGCTTCCAACATACGGTGGTGTTTATTTTTTCTCCCGTTTTAATTAGTAGAACACGTATAAAAGGTAGTTTATTACCTGATTCTTTTTCTATGGTTAATTTGATGTTGTCAGGAAAAAGAGAATTTAAATGTTCCAAGAAGGTTTCTTCTTTGCCTACCATAATTATGGAAAATATGTCATCTACATAACTTGAATAATGAGTCACGGAGGTTTCTTCCCGTTTTGTAATCACGGTCCAGAAACAAGTAGATGGAACGCTTTATTTCTGAACACGTGGCGTTAAAACATTAGCGAAGCTTTCGAGCCTCCTCTGGGCTCGTCATCAGGGCTGTGGGACGTGTTTTGTTTACTGAGGTCCAGCCAACCAGTTCTGGCCTTCAGGACAGGCTCCTCCACCTTGGTCGAACAACGGAGGGGCCCGCCAGATCGAACCTTGATCCGTCAGGGCTGGTCCTCTTCGTGTTCAGACCAGGCTTCGCAGCAACTACCTTACTGGCCGGCCGTGGTCGCTGCTCAGCGTGTAATGGATCATGCCTAATGGAAAGAGCTCTTTCCATTCGCTTGCGACGGGACTAGAGCGTCCCGAAAGCTTCGATAGTACGTTACAGTGCCCTCACAATTTTTTACCAGTAAACTAACCCATCCTTGACTGGTGAGGCATTTTGGTTGGCTAATTGCAGACACACTGAAACAATTTCAACGGACCAACCGTGTCAAAGCAATTTCATCTCAACGACCCGTTACGGTGCATCCGGTAGTTGCTTGCATGTGACAAAATTTTAATTACTTGTACTTCAAGTGTTGTAAATACCGGCAATCGTAGTAGCTTTGTGAAGTGCTTAATCAGAGAGAAGGATGCCAGTATCTAGCCTTAGGCAGTCATGATGGCGCGCGTAAATTGCTAACGCAGATAGTTCATGATGTTTCCTTTGTTCGTATCTACATGGCTTTACAACTTTCTATCTATATTCACTTTCTGGCAAACCCTTGTAAGGCTTCTCTTCGTATGCGGGTATAAGGACTTCGCGGATCAGTAAAAAAAGATAAAGATGTCGTCTGATAAGTTGTAATTTGAAGATGTAACAAGAAAAAATTTGTTAACTGGCGTTTGTGCAAGAGGACAGAAAGTTTGATTTCCTTTTCAATTGGTCTGAGAAAGATATGTCCCAGAATAACACAAAAAACACTAAATGACCTAATTTAAACGACAGGAAACCTCAACATTATCTTCTTTCCTTCTCGTACGGAGTATTTTGAGATATCAAAAATTCCTCCACAAGGTATCCCCCGTTATGGTAAAAAGCTTTTACTAGCAAAGCTTTCGGGCATAACCTTTGCCCGTCTTCAGTGCAAAAACTAACGGTCACCGCCCAGGTTGGTCAGTCGGTCTTCAAGTACTCCTACTCAGCCGACCTAGGCAGATGCTACATCAGTTGGGTAATACCTTTGACCGCGTCAACTTCGCAACCCGCCCTAGTCAGCCGTGCAGAAGCACGAGCTTCACAACCGACCGCCCCGGACAGTGCCAACACGAAAAAAATCTGACCAACCTGGACGGTGGCCGTTAGTTTTTGCACTGAGAACGGGCAAAGGTTATGCCCGAAAGCTTTGCTAGCAAAAGCTTTTTATCATAACGGGGGATACCGTGCATAAGAATTTTTGACAGGAAACCTCGGTAATATTTCGAAAAGACGCCTGCTAAAAAGCTATCAGTTAGGACACTGTCTTGAAATTTTGAAGATTTAGCACGCATTGAAACATTTACTTGACAGAACGCAAACGTTTGCAAAACTTCGCTTCTTCAAGAGCAGCCTTTCCATTCGGCCACTGAGATACCATTCACGTATTCAGTAGCTTTCAGTTTAACCTTTTCGACATCAGCTTCCGTTCCGTATCGCATTTCAAGTTCCACCCATTTTTTGTAAAAGCTGCGCATCTTACGGGCTGACATTTTCATGGAGGTCACGCGTTCCAATATGAGCCTGTATAAATTACATTTCTCCGACGAAGAGTCATGAAATAATTAAAGTCAAACCTGGCCTCCTGTATGCTTCGATATTTTGCGGTAAGATCCACGTAGACGTGCCATATGTCGCAACGTTTTGGCTTTTCGTTCAATATTTTTTCGAACAAAGTGCAACCTCGGTCAGGATCTCCCTGGCAGTTATACTCCATCTGAGCGAAGCGTGACATCAAATCAACGTGGACACTTGTCGGCATAGACTTGAAACTTCGTTCCATGGTGGTTCGAGCCAGATCCGTTCTGCCAGTTTTCATGTAGTACTGACAAACCATGATCCAACATGCGTATTCCGACCGAAATTTGTTCAACAGTTCATTAACCAATAAGTCACCTTGCTACATAAACGATTCCTGAACCCATATGAGCACCAAAAGGTTACTTACCTCAATCTTATGGCTTTTCTCGTATATTTTTAGCAAATGGGAATATACAAGGAAGTGATCGTTTACTTCAAGAGCTTCCGCAACAATTTTGTCCATAGAATCCTGAGAACCAAATTCATTTTCCAAGTTTAGCAATGCCATCCAGATATTAAAACGCTCTGTTTCGTACCTGAAAAAGCGAATACTATTAATCACTTACAAACATCAGAGAGTGTTTGATATTACGTTGTCAAAATAGTTTTAAGCGCTTTTCTTCCAACAGCGCGAGCTCTATCTAAGTCGTTTAGCTCAAGGAAGTAAGCTATGTATCGAGTCCACAGAGCAGAGGAATTAGGCGACGCAAAAAGAGCTCTGTCAAAATCCTGAACTGAATGCAACGCCTTGTCGGGATCCAGCAGTTTTAATTCTCGCTAAAAGGAAAGCAATTAATTGAACACGGTGCAATTCACCGTACCTCCAAAATTTGTTTCTCTTCAAGTACGTCGTTGACCAATATGTTTGCATTATCCACTGATTTTAACAAGTCTTCGTTGTTTTCAGCTTCCTCCGCTATGCCTGTATTTGTTTCAAGTTCTGTGCAATTTTCTTCTTTTTCTTCAGAAACTTTTACACGGTCATTCGGTGAAACAGGCACATCAGTCAAACTGACTCCCAACAATTTGTCCAAAGAAAACAAACCAGGATTCCACATAAAACTATCAGCCACTGTATCCATTTTCTCCTCATCACTGCTCGCCGAAACGTTAGATTTAACTGCAAACAGTAATTGTGTGATTACTGAGAAATCAGTACAGTGAATCTAGTAAACGTTTGAAACAAAAGATGACAAGCGCAGAATATGTCAGAGATACCGTACATAGAATATTCATATCGAACAAATCACTACAAAGTGCTTTTACTAAAAGAAACCGTTGTTATTGAACTACTTTATCTTTAAATTAGGAGTTGAACAATCAAATGAAAAGGCTCGTGCGTTCTATGTAAAATTTATAAGGAGTACAGAATTAATTTCAACATGAACTGGGAGAAAATGTAAAAACAACGTACGCAAAAAAGTCGTACATGAAAAGTAGTACATTCAAAAATCATGAGAATTACATAATCGACATTAATCGCAAAAAGTCTGCTATTAAGAAACCTTTAAAGCAGTGGACACACAAAGCAATACTCCGTTTAGTCGAAGTTTACGATGCATGAAAATAACAAAGGGATGCTAAAACAAACGGAAATTACGCGGACTGGGCCATCCGAGCTATTAAAGCTGCATATTTTGACTCAAATATAGCTCGACAAACTTATTAAATATGGCTTGTTCACCTAATTCTCAAAGATTATGGCCACTCAGTAGTCCAATAGCGTAGTTCAATTAGATGACAATATTTCGGAGGTACAATGCCACGTAGACATTGAAAGGTTTTAGTACAATAATAATAACATGAACAACAATGCAGAATACTAGTGCTAGCATTGCATATGAGAAATCAGCATAACCCACTACGCAAACAACGGATAGACAGCAACGTACTTGTCACTCTTTTTTTCGAACTGGGCTCTTCTACGCTAAACCAGGAACATTTGTCAGTCGACTTATCAGATCGCAGGTTGGCGTTTTGACACTGGTCATTATCGTGTTTGCGTTTGGAACGAAATGCTTCAGGCAATTGGTCATCAATGCCGGTGTCCATTTGAAGCATTGACAGAGATAACATTGGCTTTTGATCGTTCGTGCTTTCCATACCAATTTCTGGAGTCTGCATGACCGCTACTGTCACTAATGTGCCAGGATGGAACACTTTGCACAGATTGTCAATTCTATACACTGATACTCTTTCAATCGGTACACAACCGAAAACATTGTATCCCAATGCTATCTGAAGATGTGCACATGTCACTTCTCGAATAAATCCGCGACAAACAGTGCCAGGAGAGGCGTGGTCAGCAGAAGAAATCAATGGATCTAAAATATGAAAATTGGAGCTTGAAAAACGAGAACAATGCAGTGATGCCTTTTAGGGTTGTCGTATCTCCATAGCAAACGCTTCTCCGTAGGGACACCAACCATCTTTTGTTGCCTTTGTTTAGAATTGGGCATACGTCAACGAACTTATTTTTCTCCAATAGCTGAAGCACCACAGTAACCTGTTCATAGTCATCAGCCATGTCTGAAAGATAGGCGACCCCACTGCAGCCACCTACGAGATTAAATCTTGCCATGGCCGTAGTCTTAACGCAGGCCACCTCAGCAACCGTTAGCTTTCCCGCCTGCACTACAAAATTCCAGTTTGCATACGTGCATAAGGTGAGGTGGTGATCATTTTGCTGCACACCAACAACGTAGAAGTAGCGCACCTGACCTGGCTTGAAGCAATTTAAGGCCGTTTGTACTTCGTCGGCAGATCGACCGAGGCAGAACTTCTCAACGGTTCCCTTCCACACGGGGTTCACTTGGACGTGGAAGTTTCCATTTCGGCATTCAATTAAAACTGCACTCACTCTTTCGCCTTTGTTGAATTTCTCTTGATAACCAATGATGCTTTTTGCGTTATTTCTGGCAAAGATTTTGCTTTCTTTCAATGTGCAGTATGCGATTCTTGTCCGTCTCGCCCTTGGCCACTTTTTACGGGTTGTACTTTGAAATGCTTTCAAATGGATTACTTTCACTGTAACCAAAGTACCTTCAGGGAACGCGCGCAACGGGAACGAACCATCCTCAACGTTGTCCTTCAGTTCAGTGATGAAAGCTCTGCCTTTGTGACGTCCAGCAATTAACAGCTTCAAATAGTAACCGTCACTGCCAGTTACAACAGCACTGTATACGCTGAATGGGGATAGAGAGATGCACCTTTGTTTCAATACAGCACCCAAAGGTACTGCAGTGTCTCCATGGAGGATGAGTACTTTAGATTTCATTTTACCGTACACTAGCCGATTCAAAACAGATCCTACCAGCACACGGTCGTCAAGAAAGCCTTGCACGAAGACCTTCAATGTTTGACCAACTCGATATTTGGATGCTTCAACGCCGAAGTCATTATAATGCAGTCTTGCAGGCATGTAGCATATCAAGCCTGAGCCATGGCCAGATAATGAAAGCAGGATAAGATTACTTTTGATTAACAAAATCTGAGCATTAAACTCCTGCTTAGGTCGGACGATATCGGCAGCTACCTTTCCAGATATTCTCTGACATTTTCTAACTAACTTACTCCGAATGGCCACTTCCAAAATTTCATCTTTGTAGTCGATGAACAAGATGACGGCAGGGTGCTCACTTCCAATCTCGTAATTACTCGCAGCTCCTTCCATGTGACAGGCCATCACGATAGCCTGAACGGTGGAATTAACCACAACACACTGTAGTAAGCGCTCGTGACAAGCCACCACTCTAACATTACAAATCTGGCTGATACGAAAATCTATCAGACCAGTAGCACCTGAGCATAGACGTACCGTTTCCAACTCGGCGAGGTACTTTCGAAGTAACTTAAAGCTGGTCCCCAAGCCTTCCGTAAGGCTATTCATTATGTCCATATTTACGGACATACGCTTCTTCGCAGAGTCAACCTTGTGAATTCGGGCAACAACTGATACCCCCAACGCAGATTCAAGTGGCAAATTGCACTTAAAGGAACTCGAAACGCATATAGCAGACATCTGACCAGGAAAATCAACGAAAAAACCATGCAACTCGTTGTGACGTGCTACATAACCATATGCCAAGGAGCCAACATTTATATGAGAATAGGTCTTAGGCGCAACTCCATCAGCAACAGCCTGGACAATTACCGGTTTCATTGTAATTAATGGAGATGGCCCATCTTTCACAATGACTAATCCAGTAACAGAGTCACCATTCTTGTATTTGGTGAGCAATTGATCAGACATGAACAAAGAATCGGTTAGATGTTCCTTAGGTACAAAACCGACGACATTATTCTCAAGACGCACACGCAATCCAGAAGATTCTACGGCAATTACTTCACCGGCGTGGACTCGAAAATCAGGCTGGTAACTTTGCTTGTGTAACACAGGATGCTTCAGGCTACCGGATTCTGCAGTTACGGATTTTGATTCTACAGCAATACCCGGAAGTACGAGGTGTACTTCATTATTCGTATGATCGACTCTATCTACAACTACCCGAACGACTTCACCAACGAAATACACTTCCTGCGGCGCTTGCAGTATGCCGGCATCAACCAACGCTGCTTTCGGCAAAAGTCCGCGCACGTTGTTGTAGAAGGCAACAAGAATGCCAGACGGACAAAATTTTGCAATGTATCCATCGTATGTCTGATAAACGATCCTTTCAGTACATTCAACCAATGGTGGTAGCTTTGACCGTATTAAACTCTTTTTCGCAGTCAACAAAAGCCTGTTTGCCTCCAAATCAACGCCAAGTATACGAACCGTATGTTCGCTACCGACTGAAAATTTTCTTTGATTAACCGCATCAACCGGCGCATCGCTGCAGTGCATCTTTGCAATCACGCCGTTAAACGTTTTATACAATTTAACGAAAACGTGGTCTTCAGTTGTGTAAGCAACAGTGCACTTTACCACGGAACCAACAATTGTTTCATCGAGCGACGAGAACGGCTGCTTCAAAGTTTCCAAACGACAGGACACGAAATAAGATAAGTAGAGACCACATAGTCCAACAATACGCATTTTATGACGTGATCCGACTTTGTAATATTTGGCAATATTGCTGATATATTTTTGTCGTAGCCGCTTTGTTGGACATTGGGCGTAAAACTGGTCTTCCATCATAAAGGTTACGCCAAATTTTCCAGAATCGCAAACTGTACCGTAGCAGATCTGGCTTTTGGACAGCCCTGGATAGCCTGCATCAAAGGATGCGCGATATAAGAGGCTGTCCTTGGCGGACACTCCTAATATTGTAGATTGAGGCATACAAAAGGTTACCATAATATTTAAAAATGATCCTGCCCGATGCTTGCCTACATTATCAGATGGATGGCAAAGTTGCGAAGGAGAAACATAAGCTATTTGATTGAACGGCAAATGAACGAGCAAGCCATGCTTCCAGGTTCTTAATACAGAGGCTTTCACGGCCAAACCTGGCATTAGCAGCATCGGTGGAAAATCGACAGGAAGTTCATGACTGTCGCTTTCTGTTAATAGTCGGCTCAATGGGCGAACACAGATCACACGCTTCTCCTCTGGCCTTTCGTCAGCAACAGAGCATAGCAGTACTTTTCCTACTGGCAAGCTTTCACCATCACACAGGTCAAACGGCATAAACCCTAACACATTTTTGAAACCTAAATCCAATAAGTAACCTTTTTCTTCTCTGCTATGAATAGCAGCAGCAATCACCTGAAACATTGTCGGGACAATAACATACGCTACTGTATTCACAATGTGGCATCAACATACAACTGAAGACGTCGCTCTATACTTAATGCAACAAAAACAAAGAATGCATATCGTCTTTTCAAATTCAGCTCAAAAAGTTAAACTGATGCATACGTGCATACAGAAATAAAAGCATAGAGAGAGAGAGAGAATGTGTGTGTGTGTGTGTGTGTTACCGACACTGAGAGTTTCACCCATTTTAGAAGTTGCAACACCAGTGGAACAATCTCTTTCCCCTAATAGACAAATAAAGCCAACGCGATGACAAACACCAGTTCGAATATACTGCTGCCAATCAAATTTGATATTAAGATACACGTGACCACTAAAGAGTTCAGATTCTTCAAAAATCCCAAATCTCAAAAAGGCAAAGCGATTACCAAAGCAGACAAAAGAAATATCGTAGTCGTGGACTGCGGGTCCCAAACTCAGAAATGACCAACCTTCTGGGCAATACCATCTATCAACCAATTAATTCCGATCCATTGTACGGTTGGATAAAAAACCTTATTATCACAACTTAATGACTACATAAATGAAATTAAAAACCCAAAACTGAGCAAAGTAACTCAGCAAGTCTATTTAGAATTAATACAAAAATCCCCAGAACATTACAGACTTCAGAAAATTCACATATCTTTTACATCTGCTTTTTGACAACTAATAGCGTACTGGAAATTGGATTACTTGTAACGGGCTCTCGCACGATGGAATTGTCCTTCCGGAACGGATTGTAGCTCGTTGATGTGGTGTAATAACTGCGTGAATGATTTCAAAAATCGAACCAAACCAGTGAGACTGGGTGTAGCGTTTCTTTATTGGTGAGGGCAAACACAGTGAGGAACAGCGGTAGGGAAACGCAGGCCTTCCCCTACCGCTGACGACGGAACTAGACTGCTCCGAAAGCATCGATCCTCACTGTGTTTACGTTTACTAATAAAGAAACTTTACAACCAGTCACTGGTTAGGTTCATTTTTTGGAATCACTCACGCAGCTAGTAAACCACATCAACGAGATATAATCCGTTCCGGAAGGACAATTCCACTAATAGCATATTCACTAATGCTGACCAGGTGATGCTAATACTAACAATTTCATCTCTGTTTATGCAAGCGTTATGTAAAAAACAGCCTTTCTATCTTCTTTACATTGATATCCTTTTCTTGAATCAATTTGTCGCACTAGACATCTGGAATGACGGCATGTGCTTACACGTTCCACTATATATTCCAATAAATTCCCGCACAACTGTGACTGGGTCATTTGTCATCGGCCGACCACTTTTCCATTACCGATACACCACTTTGTCGCTTTGCCGCATTTCTATATTTTCGCTTCGACGCTACGCGTTGGGGAAACCTGCGTTCTATTGTAATTTCTGTTTCACTATGTAAGGCGATTCAAGGTTAGTCCCGAAGGTTAGGTGCTTGAATAAACAGTCATAACGTGTCACTAGCCGTATTATCCATTACAACGAGAACTTGCATAAGAAAACTCCAATTTTAACTTCACGTTCTTCTTCAAAAGTGCTCTGAGCCTATGGTGAACGATAAGAAATGGCAAGATTCAGATAGCGATTGACGAACAACAAGGAATAGTTTATCGAGTCTAGGACACCTGCTCGGCCTCATTCATTGGTGAAACGGGAAAGTTTTAACCATGTTACAAGAACACAAGAATGCTTTATTTGCAACGCGTAGCTTTCGGGACTTCCCCTGGTCCCGTCTTCAGCGCAAAAAAGTAACCAACCGTTTTTTGCGCTGAAGACAGGACCAGGGGAGGTCCCGAAAGCTACGCGTTGCAAATAAAGCATTTATGAACGGGTGTCCTGCCGTCCTATGACACCACGAAACCGAAACCCGTTAGGAATCCAATATTCAAGAACACAAGAAATGTTTAAAAGGTACGAAAATCCCAAAGATAGATTAAACGGGATAAGCATGAGATAACTTGGGCGGCCACAAACGTTAGCCTCATCACTGTAATTGAACAAGCACAAAAAAGACAATAGCTGTCGCGGAACATGCTGCACAACGTTCGGGTACACTAGAACCAAAAGGCATTATTTAAAGAAAGGCATTTTCAATCTAGAAAGATCAAAGAAACCCTCTATACGCGAGATAACTACACAAATAACTGTGACAATGGAATCGAGGGTAGCGAGATTTGGAAAGGCATTGGTGAAAGAACAAAATACTGGAAGTTATAGAAAATAAGTTTAAAGTTTCTGATTAACACCGAAGCACGAATACACAATCGCGTCAATAAGCACTGTACACGTTGAGTATTTACTATTCGGTTGTGATACATTTGTGCCGCCGAAGAAAGGGAAAACCGGTTATAGAATGCTTCGGAAGTAAAATATTGAACAAATAAATTGGCCTTTCGTAATTAAGAAAACGTGAAAACTTGCGTGCCCGTTACGAAGTCATCTGTCCTCGACATTATACAGGAGGGTCAGTATGTCCGCCGGGGTTCCTTTCTAAAGCTTACCATGGATTGTGAAAAAACAAAAAACAGTGATACGGTATCCTTGTTCAATGAACTTTATTGAGCGTAGCCTTCGGAACTGTCGTGTTCCGTCGTCAGCGCAGTTGGAAAGAGATGGAACGTATGGTGTGAACGTATTTAAATGTAATGGAAGGGCGGGGGTGTTCAGAGGTGGCAGCACCTGGTTTCATTTATCAGATCAGTCCAGAGTTCGCTGATCTCGACCCCTTTGTCTCTATTCACTGAACAAGGATACCGTATCACTTTTTTGCTTTTTCATAATTATGAAACGCCTTGTTACTAATTTCTCTTGCTTTGAGCTTACCACGGATAACGAAATTCGCAGATAATACCGAATGCCTTATGACATTGTATACAAAGTGATGTTGCAACACGTACATTAATAATACATTACGTTGGTGCAAAATAATTGCTGCTTTTCTTATTTCAAGCATTATTGCCTATTACGGGGTGAATGTTTATTTATTTAATACGCTTGCAATACCGTGGCCTTATGCTATTGGTTTATTACGTGTTTATCCATAGTTACATGTGGCTGTCAAACATAAGTTCAGGATAACCTCACCTGAACGATCTTATTGCACATCTACAATGCAGTGGAAGATGATCACACATTTCTAACAAGGTCTTTGTTCAAGGACCCCTCCGCCAAGGCACCGCCTCGAAACATTTCATATCAATGTAAAAGAATGGTGGAAATAAGGAGTCACGTTGAACCCTCACGCTTAAACATAGGCGCTGGGAAAACCTGCTAACTCGTGCTGTGACTGGCGCACGGTGGTACTGCATTGTTACCGTACGCAAGAGACACTAAGGCAGTGATTCCCAACGGGGCCCCTGGAGAGGCACAGGGGGCTCTGGAAGGCGAGGGGTCCCTATGGATGGCCCTGGAAGGTGGAGGGGTCCCAGGGAGGGCCCCGACAACATTAAAGGCACCTTGGTATGGTAATGTTGGTGACTGTGAGCTGGGAAGTTCCAAAGGGTTACGGCGATACGGTTTCGCTGATTTCATGCAGGATGCGAAACAAACTGCTTTAGTTTGTCAGAGTGTTCATATAGCAGCGAACATGTTAGGAGCCGTGGACTTCTCGTTTTGTGATACTTTGTGACAACGCTTCCGTCAAATTTTGTTTCTTTCCTTCTCTTTCCAAAAGTCACAACCTGATTCCACCTTACTCAAAGTTGACAAGCACTATGATTGATCAGCGCCCTTAGTCCGGAAGTAAACGCCATACGTAGGAATTAGCTTATGCTTGAAGAATTGTTAGACGACTTTGCCCTGTGGTTTGGGGCTCGATTGGACAAATCTCAAATGGTGACAAGTTCAGTGCTTCCATTCTGCGCTAAATGTTGACCAATGCTCAAATACCTATTCAAGCAAGTTTACTAAGAAGTCACCCCCGAAAAGCATAAAAACCTGTAGGAATGTAATAAGACAATAAGGACAACAGTAAAGGGTTAGTGAAGGCCAAGGATGATTGGCAGCACTGAAAGCGGTCCCTGGCTCCAAGAAGGTTGGAAAACACTGGACTAAGGGAAGAAGAGTCAGCTAAGTACAAGAAGAAGCCACGGATTCTGGATAGGCGGATACGGGGCCCTATTCCAAACGATACCGCAATTATACAATTCATATGTTCTAAATAACTTTTGCACAGCAGTACCTTTCCTTCTGCTTCACAAGGCATCCAAAAATATAATTTCTGATTGTTTCGTCAGCTAGTGTAATAGTAAACAAAGTTTTCACGATACAATTTAAAAATTATTACTGTAAATATCAGCAAACAGTCTTATATATTTTGAAGATATCAAGATAACTCACGGTACGCTGACGTAGGGAGCCGGGAGCTAAATGACCATTGACATGAACAGGATTGGACGACACGCGCCAGTGTTTATCAATTTTTCCAGAGGGTAAAACGCATTCCACTTTGCCAATAACTTTGACACAAATCAGATCGGAAAGCTTAAATAAGCTTTCCAAAGAAAACGCCCTTTCATGGTCACTGTTGTCAGACTGAGCCATTTTGGCGAGAGGTTCAGAAATAGCGCTGATCGGTAAAACAGCACGCACTTTTCCCGGCATTTGCAGACTGAAGCCACTTCCAATGAAGTTCTGAATACAAGCGAGACAAAGCAACCCAACTTCGCATGTCTAAAACAGAAGTATCAACGACTGATTCGACAGATGAATAGTGACGAAACTGAGTCTGTCAAGCTTTGCGACCAGAAAATTTCATCAATCTGATAATTCTCTTCTGAATCCGATGACTTTGTCGCTATTTTCTTGCCATTCACGTTTCTCTTCGATGAAAACAGTAAGGGGTTAAGCAGAGACCGGTCGCTTGATTTTCCACCTCGGGGAAAACACTTTTCCATAGCTGACCAAATAAAGAATAATTTTAAAAAGCACAGTGAGAAAATGAAGCAGGCAGAACATATGGACGAAATGAACGCCAGGGTGAAAAACAGTGGCTCAACAAAAATATTTACTTTTCAATATCTCAACACTCAAACAAAGATTTTGAAAATATTCGTGTGCATCTCAGCGGCTTATGAAACCACAGCAGTCATACAACTGAAAGCGTGTTGAAATTATGTCGAATAAGCAAAACGCTTTCATCCGACCAAAATTGTTCTGCTGGTAATTTCATTCATCTGCGAATGCTCAATAGAAACGTTTCCGACGATTTTCCTGTTGCTGCTGGATGAATATTACTCCGACAACAATGACAACAGCTACAACCACTAATGCCATAACAAAGAGAAATCCAGTGCGCAAGCTACTGAGTCTTGATGGTGGTGGATTGTCGTCAATATGATCTGTGTAAAAAGAATATTACAACTTAACGGACACTGACACACCGTAAAAAACAGAATATCACAAAGTTTACACAATCAAAATTAAGAGCATAAATGAACTGTACCTACCTCGTGGTGCTGAAACTTTCTCTGCATTGGGTTCCACCTTGTTCGCATCGTAATTTTCCCTCTCTGCTCTATGGTACTCTATCTCGTACACTTTTACACCAATGATATCATGGTTGTCTGTTTGCAATTGCGTAAATGTACTAAAGCTGAAAGACCCTACATACCTGTAAGATCGCCGGTAGCAGCGGAAAAGCCAAAATGATAATTCAATGGCAAAATAACATTTGGTACAGTAAAGCAATGGTCCCATATGCCCTCATTTCTAACATCCATATACACCTTAATGTTAAAGGGTAAATTTATAGGCAACTGTCATTAGGAACAAGAAATCATACCGACAAAATTTCACCGACATAGCGAACCAGAATGCGGGTAGGATGGTCCTTATTTCTAAAGTAAGACGTACAACCTTTTTCGTGTCCTCCAAGTTGAGTGTGCGTGCCGTCTCGGTCGTGATCGTAATGTAATGAACCGTTATTGATCATAGCTGACACATACGGATGCGCGTGCTAAAATGCAAGCATGCCCATACGTACAAAATCAACTATCGAAAAGATACATTGTGCGCATCTGGGTGATTCGTGTAGGTATCTATGAACACGGCTAGCCCCTTGAAAAAGTCCTTGGAACCAAAAACAGGACCTGGTTGGCCAGGATCCTTAGTGTACCATATGGCAAGTCCATCTCCGTAAAGAGTTCCAGTCTTTCCCCGCACGGCAAATGCGACCTCGAGTTCCCAATCGCGAATCATTACTGGCTTTGAAAACGACGAGACAATGAATTAGTATTTCGTCATTTTAAGCCTTACTACAGTGTTCCAAAGTAACCCCTGGCGGCTTGGATCGTCAGAAGTAAGACGTATCATTTCATTAGTCACCATTGTAGAACCGCTGAATAACCAAAACGGAATATCAAATGAGGCACCTTAAAACGAAAACAGTATATTTATTTTGAGAAAGTGAAGACACAAACCGGTGTAGTCGAATCCTAAATCGCCGAACTGTCCGACAAGCGAAAACAAGAAAGTAAGCACTACTCTAGCACACTTTCCACATAGCAACGCTGCTTATGAAACTTGAGTAATGTTGAATAAACATGTCTATTGGAAAATCGCCTGCTATCGCGAATCTGGGCCGCAGGGATCGACAACGCAATATAATCAAGTCGGTAAACTCACAAATCCTTTCGGCTGCTCATACCACACAGACGAACATTTTGCCGACAATTTAAATTACAGAAGCGAAAAACATTGAAAAATAACCTTTTGTTAGACGTCGATATTATGTGTCTTATTGACAAGATTTACGGAAGTCGTTGATAGTTTTATCATTGCGGCGGTAATTACATAAAACACACCCACTTCAGTCAAGGGTAGGGTGATTTGTTGGTAAACAACAGATAACAATATTGAACGTACGGGATCAGTGCTTTGGGGACGTTCTAGCACCATCGTCAACTAATATAAGTTGTTACATCCGCTGAGGATGTATAATAACTACGGTGTCACTGAAAAAGTACCAGGAGGTTCCGTAGACCATGTCATGAAAGAATATATTACTCTACCAGCCCGTTACAAAGAACTCAACTCTTAACAGGTCGATATTATTTCATTCTCCGGAAACGATTAGGTCTAGTAATATTTTGTTGTGCCATATGACAGCAGAAAAAAGTTATTAGGCAATAAGTTTCTTTATGCATAGGGCATTAATGTGAGCAAGTTGCTCAAAAAGTATACAAAACTAACGTGATGTTCAAATTGAAGCGTATGGGAGCATTATCCAACAAATCGAAACACCACTGGCATTAACCGAAACCTCTTGTTATAAAGCTACGTGCTCTACTTGTTTTACAACTGTCTTACTTGTGATAAAACTGAAATCATTCAAATACCCTATTGAAAAGATGCCCTGTTTGGAAAAGCATCAATTGATGGTTAAAGGTGTTTATTATGAATTCAAAGTTTAGCAATCCATTCGTAAAATTTCCGTATTTCCCTACCGTGCAAAGTAGACTTGTGTCACTATTGGAAGGGGATGAGTCCTATACGAAACTTGGGGCTCAAGTCAAGATCGCAATTGTTAGACATCTTCACACGCTTTTATGCAAGAGGTAGCAGGATAGTTCCAAAATGAAATTATAACGATACTACTGACAAATTCAAAATAAAAGAGCAGTTTGTTTATTTTAAACCACAGCTTCAATCCCGTTAAATCATAAGCAAATCACATGGAGCCTTCGGGACTGACCATGTCCCGTCTTCACCGTGTTTCCCTATTGGTGCCGCGCGTCTCCAGATGGGAATGAAGACACCAATAGAGAAACACGCTGTAGACGGGACAAGGTCAGTCCCGAAAGCTCCGTATGATTTGCTTATGATTTAACGGGCTTGAAACCCTGGTTTGAAATAAACAAATGAGATCATAACCCGTGTTTAGAAATCCTATTTTTAATACAATAAAAGAGCAATGATGATGTATCTTCACGGATTCTTCCCGTTGCTTTCTGCACGCGGATGGATCTGTAAGTAAACTGACACGGTCTCCCTACAAACGGATGGATGAGAGTAGTTATAGGAAGAACACGGCCAGAACACAACGTACGGTATCTCAGATATTTCGGAACGCTCGAGTTCCGTCTTCAGCGAGCAAGAGAAAGTGTTTAATCCGTTGCCAGGTTAAATAGGAATCGCGAGACAAAAGGTCGCGCGAACGGACATGTCAGGGTTTTAAGGTGCAACACCTGCTTTTATTGATAATAGCATTCCAAACCTCGCTGATCTGTGTACCACTATCGCGATTCATGGACGGATTATGTCTTATATAAAAGGCTTCTTTGATCCGCCGCAGGTTACGAAGTGACAAGATCAAGGTTCCACTGGAGAGGAGGCCGGGGCGTCGTTTATGAAATCAAGTGTGGTTGTCAAGCCTCCTACATAGGAAAAATGGGCAAACCTTTACTTGATAGATTTCATGAACACACGGCTGCGCTGGCCCGATACAAGACCGCGAAACGAAGACTCAACGGGTTACCAACGCAACGCCGTGGATGACCCCAAACCCGCGATCCAGCCAAGATCATGGATGAGGAACTAAAGGCTTCCGCGGATGTTGAGCATGGTTCCACATGCTCACTCAACCTAACACCGCGCATTGTCTGCCGTGAAGAGCGTTTCCACCTGCGGTGGATAAAAGAAGCCTTCTATACAAGACATAATGCGTCGATGAATCGCGATACGGATACACAGATCAGCGAGGTTTGGAAAGCTATTGTCAATAAAAGCAGGTGTTGCACCTTACCACCCTGACCTGTCCCTTCCCCCGACCTTTTGTCTCCTGCTTCCTATTTAACCTGGCAACGGATTAAACACTTTCTCTTGCTAGCTGAAGACGGAACTCGAGCGTTCTGAAATATTCGAGAGAGAACCCGTACGTTGTGTTCTGACCGTGTTCTTCCTATAACTACTCTCATCCAGTATGGAGACCGTGTCAGTTTAATTACAGATCCATCCACGTACAGAAAGCAACGAGAAAATCCGTGGAAAATACAACATCATGAAGATCTATGCTCCCGTTAAAAGACATCCTGTCTTCCTAAAAGAGCAATATCACTACTACCAACTTCAGCATGTACGAGTTCTATACGATTTATTAAATCAGTATTCAAAACATTAAGTTTGAAAGTATAATTTCCCCTTAACTGGAGCTACTCACGTACAAACAAATGCACTTCACCAATTGCTACGCGACAATGAAATGCTACTCGCAGAGCATTATTTCTAGGTAAGACAGTTCCTCATAGGAGTTTTCACGTAATAAGAACGAAAATGTTCACACCGCCGACTTGCAGTGGAACTTTCAGTAAGATTGGATTGAACAATCAAGCAGAAATAACCAAACTGAGCAATATAACGGCATCGAACGAATATGTTGAAAATGCTATATCTACGAACGGACACGTTAGTTTTCATAACTACTCGGTATTTACGGAATTTTTTCAACCCGTTAACACCAAAAAGAAAACCTTTATTGGCGGAGCTTTCGGAGCCTTTTCCCGTCCTCAGCGGAAAAGGAATATCCTTTCTGCTTTCCTTCCACCAAGGTTTTCTTTGTGGTGTTAACGGGTTGACAACATTCCGTAGGTACCGAGTAGTTATGGGGGCATCCAACGAAATGTTAGTACTTACTTTGGTATGGCTTAGATAAAGAGTATTCTCGACGGAAGAAACCCCGAACTTCATCCAATCGAGTGCCTACTTGCAATTCGGTTGCTAAAATCTGACACAATCCAGCAAGAAGCGCTCCAACTCGAACAGTAAAAGAATGTTGCAATTCCTGCAAAGCATACATCAGCATGAATTAAAGCCGTGTCAATATTTCACATACAAAAATCCACAGTTTAATGTTCAAGCAGTCCCAAATTAAACAGTTATACTTAACATAATACAACACAATTTAATACAACATAACCATCACCTTGAAGCAAGAAATATTAGTAACAAGGCGTTTCATAACGATGAAGCGATATGAATCCTTGTTCTGTGAGCTTTAATCGGTGGAGCTTTCCGAACGTGTTCCGCCGTCAGCGCAATTCAGAAGGCTTAGCCCTAGGTCAGCTTAGCTTAACCTTCTGAATTGCGCTGACGACGGAACATGTTCGTTCCGAAAGCTCTGCTCTGCTGATTAAAGCTCATAGAACAAGGATCCGTATCTTTTCAACGACATAAACATTTGTCATTTCCATTCAGCAGTGAAAAGCTTTCCCTATATAACAATTAAAAATTAATGCGCAATATCAGTACTATACGTCCAATATTCAAAATTACATATACTGGTATCCAACCTACAACTGTGCTTTCGTTTGTTGACAGCAGTTGCCTGTCATTAAAGTACAAATGCTAATTAACAATAACTGAAGCCTTTGTAAGATAAAACAGGAAACGTACCAATACATGCACGAACAAATACATACCAATACACAATTACATGTTTCCATCACTTTTTCAAGCGTTGGATTAACCAGTATTTGCTCAACTCCTTTGTTATACTTTCGCAGTTTTTCATGACCTATTTTATACCGTCTTGAAAACAGATGAAGAATCAAAGCCATTGCCTCGTTAGATTTTCAAGTCAAGGTTGTTGATTCTTCGTCTGCATATACGTACTATCACCAGTCATTTCTGCAAGTGTAATAATTTCACGGATTTGTCCCCGTTCGTTGAAAGCTTTTATTCTTCCAAAAACAGCAAAGCTTTCGGGCACAGCCTTTGCCCGTCTTCAGTGCCAAAAAAATATAAAATAATAATAATATTGGTCAACTACCCAGGTTGGTCAGTCGGTCTGCAGGTACTCCTACTCAGCCGACCTAGGCAGACGCTTCATCTGTTGGGTCATACCTTTGACCGCGTCGATTCCGCAATCCGCCCTAGTCAGCCGTGCAGAAGCACGAGCAATCCAACCAACCGACCGCCCAGGGCAGGGCCAAAACCATGACTATGACCATGTCACCAGTCAGATAAAACGACAGAGTTCGTACTGAACAAGACAATAAAAACAGGGTTTTTGAGTACGGGATATGTTCTCATCTTTTATTCTGACTACACGGCTTTAATCCCGTTGAAAGAACACGAGTTAGCACGGAGCATGTTGTTGACTACCCCATGTTTAACGACCAAATTCATTTTGACACGTTAACACAAGAAAGGAATTTTAGATTAAGAAAGTTCAAGGATGCCCTATACATTCATTATAATGAATGCATGAACAGGGAGGATGGAATATATTTTAGTGGTATTTGGTCCATGTTGGTTATGGCAACTAAGTGGTGCCAGTTGCCATCGTGTTCCTCGATACTGCTGCGAACAACATCTACCCAGGGAGATTCTGCTAGGAATAGACAATCGGAGGATTAACACGAGAAGATCACTTTACAGTTTAAACCCTCGAGATCTCTGGCTTTAAACGCACGCCTTCCGTTACCAGGTTGAGATATGTGAACGACTCATTTGTACACGCTGATGACGGGTAGTGTCCCGAAAGCTCCGTGCTAACTCGTGTTCTTTCAACGGGATTAGAGCCGTGTAGTCAGAATAAAAGACTGAACAAGACAAGTATAAATACGTGAAAGCGCAAAGACTCATCACAAAAACATACGCACATTCATTTCTTACGAAAGAGAACCACCAGGTATCCAAAGCCAGCTCAGCAATGCAAAGGAGAAAAGCAAACTTTTCAGTTGTTTGTGTACGGTAGGGAAAAGCATTTTCACGTACTGACTACTGTTCTATATTTTCATGACTGCGTTGTGTACTGGTAGAATTTCATGTGTTCCTTTTTCCATTCGCACTTCATATACTGGTTGATTTCAGGCTATGACAGAACAGAACAACTTACCGTTTCGTAAATACAATTGCAAATATTGGATCAATAACTGCATTCCAATGACTGACGCACGTAAAACCAGCTTACACTGACATCAACGTTCAGTCACAAGTTTCTAGACACAGGTGCTTAATGCTTGTAAAAGCAGGCTTGCTCGAACCGTGAAGCGTTCAGTATTGCGTGTGAATCACACCTTGAATATAGGGTGCATAGTAACGGGGCGTTGAGTTCGCATGCCGGTAGGATTGGGCGTGGCAATCTGCCAACATGAATCAGAACTAATCGAATATATGAATGAACGGATAAACTAAGTTCAGCATTGTAGCGAAATTACCTTATTTTCTGAGACTTGAGACTAGTCAGTGTCGACAAAACCTGTTTGTGTCGAAAGCTAAGTTACTTCACGTTCCTTTTGTTAACTCGTGATTAACATTGGCACAAGCAGGATCACAGGCTGCGTATTTGGATGACAAGAGAATCATCTTTACTATACAAATAACAAATCTTTTCGAGATGTTTCTCATACCTTGCTGCAAAGAATATAACGACCTCACTTTGACTTAGTTACGTAACTAATATCTGATGGCTTGACATTGTCAGTATAATGACAATACGCCATGTTAGTTAACTGGTGTGCCAAACATATGTAGCAGTTATTCCATCGATGTATTTTGCTCGCCACTGTCCACGGAATTTGGCACATGCGCAGGCTTTGGCGAAACAGTCCAGCATATAAAATACTGCTGGGAGGTAACTAACTGTTATATCGATGCTTCTAAGGTCGTGTCTGTCTGCCAATTGTTCGTACAGCAGAGGAAGTTGGAAATAAAGCGGGGACAACCGGTTAGGAAATTGAGAACGTGCGTGGCGGGATGCAGCTTATTATAAGAGGCAGGCAGAGTAAAACACGATTATAACGAAGAAAACAACCATATATCTGGATAAAAGGAAGCAACAGCTATACAGTATGACCACTAAGTAAAAGCAGGTGACGACAGAGTAATAGATATATGAGCCCCAGGGGATACACGTCAATCCGGTCTGGCGTTTCAATTGGCCGTCCGTGTTGACGACCGAGTCGTCAAGGACATCTGAACCAAACGAACCCGAGCACTTCGAGCAGCTATTGTCACCAGAATTCTATTGGCAGCCACCTAAGCTGACAGGGCAGAAGATTTACGACGATAATCCGCTGTCCTACTTCCACGGTCCCACGGTCACTGACCCCAACTTCTTTATATAAGCACATTGCAGTATCGCCATTATGATTATTCTTGCGCTTTGACTGTAGCTGTGTGATTCTCAAAATAAACGATTTGCGGTGAAGCAGTATCGCACTTTACATTTGGTCCTCCGAGCCGGATATCGGGGCCGATGAATAGTATGAGTCGTCAAAGTCAACGCCGTCGTCGCGGCGGACTTTCTCAGGACGGATTGCATCCTGACGCGGCCACCGATATATCTCAATCTGCGGAAAGAGATGATAGTAGGGTGGATGTTGTGAATCTCGCCGATGCCGTGGCCAGCTTGACCCGGCAGGTGGCTGATTTGCAGGTCGTGGTGATGGCCCTGAAACCTCACCCTGAAACGCCTGCATCCTTGAAAACATCGCCTGAAGATATCGTTAGAACCTGCGAACTCGAGGATACTGCCAAACCAGGACGTGATCGAACCGTTCAAGATACTTTGTGGTTTGAAGAACCCACCAACTCGTCACAGAGCGTGGGTGGGATTCCTGTCATCCCACAGCCATGGATGCAACAAATATCGACAGCGAGCCAAATGGATGTGTTCGACGGCGATCCGAGGAAGTGGCCAACTTTCATTGCTAACTTCCGATCGCTGATTCATGAAACTGTGCAGTCAGATGCACAACGATTAGCCATTCTAGGCCAACTGCTCTCGCCGAGATTAAGAAGCGGATTCTCTGGGCTAATAGCGAACCCAGCGATGTATCGAGAACTTTTGCAGCGTCTCCATAAGTTGTACGGAGACCCGAAGACCCTGGCTAAAACGAACTTAAACGACCTCATGTCCCTGCCGCCGCTTAGATCTGAGCAATGCTGCGATCTAGAGACGTTCTTCTGTAAAGTCAGCGGACCCGTTAGCACAATGAAGCTATGCGGTTTGATACACGATTTGAAATCTTCAGCCTTGTTGGAACACACGGCAAGTAAATTGACTCCAAGGTTGCAAGAGCGATGGTTATCCTACGAGCGTGTTCTCCCTACTGTGACAAACTTGGAGACATTCGTTGAATGGCTGCAAACAGTTTTATCAGAGAAGATGCTGACAGCATGGACGTCGGCGACTGGCACAGTCACGCCGACAACCAGAGAGCGAAAGAGGCACACAGTACGAACGACAGCTGTCTCAGGGTCGGCGGTGAATGAATGCTGCATCTGTCGGAACGGAAAACATCTAACAGATCGCTGTTCCCGCTTTCTGGACATGAACCTACGCAACCGAGCTAAAGAAGTGTTCCGCCATGGTCTGTGTCTACAATGCCTGCGCCAAGGCCATAGACAGCGGGATTGTACGGTGGCACGACGCTGTGATATGGACGACTGTCAAAGTTATCATCATAGACTTATGCACGATGCACCCCGACTGATTGATGTGAGAGTCAAAGGAGTTCGCACCGCTAAAAGTCCAATGTGCGAAAGAGAAACAGAACGTGTTGACGTCGGCTTGGCATCATCTCAGAATCCAAGCGAAATTGTTTGCGCTGTTGTACCCGTGATTGCGCATGCAAATGGCCGATCAGTTACGACATTCGCACTGCTGGATAGTGGTTCTGAAATATCTTTGCTCTCCAAAAGACTTGCATTACAAATGAAAGTAAAGGGATCACCCCAACGTCTACGACTACGGACAGTAATAGGAGAAACCTCTGTCGAAGCGCAACGAGCAAATTGTGAAGTTTCTTCTCTTGACAGAAAGACTAGGTTTGATGTCAAACAAGCTTTAGTTGTTCCAGACCTACGACTTGGAACCAGAACTATGCCCTTGTCTCTGATAAAAGGACAATGGGCCCATTTGAAAGACATACATTTTCCAACTGCGACCCTGAACCAGGTTGAAATGCTCATCGGCATGGACGTCCCCTTGGCTCACCATTATTTGGACGTCAGGGTGGGAGAAAACACGCAATTGTGCCCAACAGGCGTACGGACACCCTTCGGCTGGACAATCATTGGTCGCGTACCTACAACAAGGAAGGATTTTAGCCAACGGGAGGAAGATCGATGGGTAAGGCGGCACGTCATGACCGGAAACCGCGCCTTTGAAGACTTGGTGAGACGATTTGTCGATGCTGATCCGCTCACCAGCCCGACGTCTCCTGGAAGACTAACCGTTGACGAACGGATCGCATTGGACACATTGGAGTCCACCACGAAGTGCGACGGGGAACGATATGAAGTTGGGCTGTTGTGGAAATACGCAGAGATTGTATTGCCGTGCAATCGGACGTCGGCATTGAAACGATTCTTCGCAAATGAACGGCGGATGTTGAAAGATCACGACGTTGTAGAAAGGTACGGGGAAATTATGCGACAGTACATTCGTGATGGACACGCGAAGAAAATCTCACTAATCGACCAAGGAACCAAAGGCAGGGTATGGTATTTACCCCACCACGCTGTGTGGAACACTCATCGCACGAAGATGCGCGTGGTTTTCGATGCTGCAGCGAAGCATGAAGGTGTGTCCTTGAACGATTGTCTGCTCAAGGGACCGGATTATCTGCCGAACCTCTGCGGCGTGCTTCTCCGCTTTCGACTTAGGAGAATTCCAGTATCAGCAGATATAGAACGAATGTTTCACCAAGTGAAAGTGAAGAAGGAGGATAGATCTGCACTTCGTTTCTTTTGGCGACAACCGGGATCCACGTACGCTCCGGAGACATTTGAAATGCAGGTTCACGTATTTGGCGCCACATCTTCACCGTGCGTCTGTATGTATGCATTACGTCGAGCTGCATCAGACAATAGCAATATTTACCCGAACGCACTTGAAAGAATGTCAAACGTTTATATGGATAATTGGTTGCAATCATTTGACACAGTGGAACAGGCGAAGGCAACATGTGAAGAAATGAAAGATTTGCTCAGCAAAACCGGGTTCCACTTGAGGAAGTGGGCTACTACCATTCCGGAGGTACTGGATAAGGTTTCGCCCCTGGATCTGTCAGATGCTATGATCACCATGCCACTCAGCAAAACGCCTGCAGAGACGATCCTCGGTTTGACATGGGACTGTTCTAAAGACGTCATTTACTTTTCTTTTAAATTCCCGTTGCCTCACGAACCGACGAAGCGTGAGATGCTGAGTTGCGTAGCGCGACTGTTCGATCCTCTTGGTCTACTGTCGCCCGTTGTCATTCCTGCTCGCGTTCTTATACAAGATTTATGGAGAACGAACTGCAATTGGGACGAGGTCCCAAATGAGCACCTTGTGAGACGATGGCAAAGGTGGGCCCAAGACTTACATAGAATTGACAAGATAAAATTCATGAGGTGCGTAAACCAGAATCATAGCAACTCCGTGGTACACATATTTTGTGATGCGTCGGAGACCGCGTACGGTGCTGTAGCCTACTTGCGCGCCGTGGACGGGAACGAGAAGGTGACTGTCTCTCTTATTTTTGCTAAAGTGCGCGTCGCTCCGATACGTCGGCAGTCCATTCCACGTTTGGAACTGCTCGGCGCTGTGACGGCAGCCCGCGTTGCACGTGTGCTCAGTCAAGAGCTTCACGTCCCGAAAGAGCAGTTTCAATTTTGGACCGATTCAACCGTCGTTTTGTGCTGGTTGACTTCCGCGAGGAAAAGGTTTCCATCCTTCATTGAGAACCGCACTACCGAAATCTTGGATGGATTTGAGCCAACGCAATGGCACCACGTGCCAGGCACTGAGAACCCAGCAGATGATTTGTCCAAGGGATTGAATGCCGCTCTCCTACTTTCTGGGCATCGATGGATAAGTGGTCCTGATTTCTTAGTCCGACCAGAGATGGAATTGCCATTAATGCCAGAACTCCTGAGTAGCACTGTCCAGACTGAGGAGCTTAGTACCATTCGCCGTACCGAGGCATTAGCTGAAGAAGATGATTCTATCATCGCGGCGATCAAGCGAATCTCAGACCTTGAACGACTGGTAAAAACGCTTATTTACGTAAGACGTTTTATTTATTCTTGCCTTCGACGGCCCATCCCCGAAACGTTGAGTTCTCCAGAAAGGGAAAGGGCGTGGCACGATTGCGTGCGAGCCGTACAGCGCTATAGTTTCCCAGATGAGCAGAAACTCCTCCAAAGACAAAAGGGTCTGCCTAGAACATCTCAGTTTCGTATTCTTGTTCCATTCCTTGATACTGACGGTGTGATGCGAGTTGGTGGGCGTTTAACAAATGCACCAGTGAACTACGATGCTAAGCATCCCTCGATTCTACCATCATCGCATGCCCTGACGACGCTGTTTATCAGACAAACCTACATACGAAACTGCCACGCCGGTGTGGAAACGACGTTGAATCTTACCCGTGCCAAGGTGTGGATAATCAATGGGCGAGCGGCAGTCAAACGAATATTGGGACAGTGCGTTGCTTGCAATCGGTACAGGTCGAACCCATCAATCCCGCAGATGGCTCCTCTACCGCTATGCCGCACGCAAAGATCTTTAGCACCGTTTGCTCATGTAGGAATGGATTTAGCCGGGCCAATAACAGTTGCATGTAGACGTTCTCAGGTAAAAAGATTGTAACCGACGGATTCCCGAGTTCGAGCGAGGACTCATTTATAACTTGCCTATCTATCTTTGAGGGGGGTTCTGTAGTAGTGACGGTGACGGTGGAGTGTGTGTGTGTGTGTGTCGGTACTGCGCGTTGCTTGTTCTGCTATTAAACCGGTGCTAAGTCAGTGCGCCTCGCATCCGGCCCTAACATTTTCTGGTCCTCCGAGCCGGATCACATCTCCTTAGCGCACGTCAACGATCGTTTGTGTTACGTCGGCGATGAGTTCCGCCGGCATGGATTCTGCAGAACGTAGCGACGAAAGCAACGTTCAGGTAAGAAACTCGGTTCCCCGAGGGACTCGGGGCGCTAGAGCTGGAATGGGCCGGGGGTTGCGACGTCCGGCTCCCAGACGAACCCGTCGTTCAACTGAAGAGATGAGCGAGTTGGTCGCTTCCTCTGTTGCCAGAGAGATTTCGTCTCAGCTCTTGCCATTGTTTGAAGAATTACGTCGGTCGCTTAATACGTCGTCGCCCTGTGAAGAGACGTCCGCTGGTAACGCTGCGTTGACAAATGCAGCGTCGAACGATACGGGGATTCTTATCGCTGCGACTGCAGCCAGGGACGCTGATTGTAATGGCAGGCAAACGCTCGGCAGGGCTACATGCACTGGCACGTCTAACCAACCGAAACATGACTCATCTCTCGACTGCGCCGGTGTCAACGATCACAGTGCTCAGGCGTCAGCCGACACAGTCAGATATGAGCGCAGCGTTCGCGAAGATGATTGGATTGACGCGTTCGGTGGAACGGCGAATGATAACACGCAAACTTCGACTTACGCGCTTTGTTCGCTGTCACAACAGTTGGCTCCGGCAATCAAAATCGAACCGTTCGACGGAGACCCCAGGAATTGGGAATCATTTATCGGCAGCTTCAAGGTTCTCGTTCACGACGTAATTCCATCGAATGCACAAAGAGCTGCAATTCTCCGTCAGCTGTTGACACCTCGACTTCGCGCAACTATCGGAACGTCGTTGAGTAGTCCAGGTTCTTACGCACGAGCGCTGAAGGATTTACGTCGTCTATTTGGCGATCCTTCTTTGGTGGTCGATGCGAGCATCCAAGACCTGTTGAGGGTGGCCCCCATGAAGTCGAACTCAAAAGAAGAGCTCGAGAAATTCTTTTTCGTAGTCCATGGTATCATCACTACGCTTTGCACGAAGAATGCCGCTGCCGAACTGGAGTCGAAAACGTCTATGCAGATTTTGGCATCGAAGTTACATCGGAACCTGCAATCGGCGTGGGCAAAGCGAGTGTATGACTTGAGACCCCGTGGTGCCACTCTTGTCGACTTCAGTAAGTTTCTTGAAGAAGCCGTCATGGTGAACAATAGCGTTTTCCTCAATGGAAGCGATAACCGATCTTCGAACCCATCGACTAGTGTTCCAGATAACAGGCAGAGAGGACATCTACACGTAATGAAGACAGAAAGGGAAAATCGAAACTGCCCGCTCTGTCAGGGAGACCATTCTCTCCCAGCATGCCCCACATTTGCCTCATCATCTGTACAACGTCGAAGCGAGATCGCACGTGATCTCCATCGTTGCTTTAACTGTCTTAACGGATCTCACCTATCGCGTACGTGTCGCTCTAGGTCCTCATGCAATGTAGAAGGTTGCAGAGGAAAACACCACTCGCTGCTACATGGAGCCTCGCGGGTATATGCGACGTTGGGAGGACCTCATGCGTTGAAACCGCCACAACCTCAAGAACACATTGAGGACTTCCACGTCGGCGCCAGCGCCGTGACACCAATGGATTGCCAAGTGCTGCTAGCCGTCTTGCCCGCCCAAATCGTGGCAAATGGAAGATCCTGTAAAGCAATGGTTCTCCTTGATCCTGGAAGTGAAGCGACCCTAATTACCGAAGA
The DNA here is from genome assembly GCA_000612645.2 of Trichuris muris. Lineage (NCBI taxonomy): Eukaryota > Metazoa > Nematoda > Enoplea > Trichinellida > Trichuridae > Trichuris > Trichuris muris. Next base: position 1,009,332 of record CBXJ02000361.1, on the reverse strand, counting down.
GTTGGCGTTTCGTCTGGGTCTTTCTGGGCCGAGGCGACGTTTAAGGTTTAGTACTTTCCACGGAAGAGACCCTACTCTTGTGTCGACCTCAGTAGCGTTCCGAGTTTCGTCGGTCGACGGAAAACGAAGCTTCGACGTATGCAACGCGTACACGGTTCCCCAGCTTAATGTCAGCCAGAGGAAGGTCGACTGGAATACGATGCGAAGTAGGTGGAATCATTTGAAAGACGTTCAAGTCCATGCTCCTATGGGGACGAAGGTGGACATACTACTCGGTATGGACGTCCAGGATGTTCATGAGCAGTTACAGGTGTTAAAGGCTCCCGGTAAATTGACGGCACCAGTCGCTATAGAGACACCACTGGGATGGTGTATAGTCGGCAAAAATCCTTTAGCGAAAAGAAAGGGAGACGTTCCTACAGGTCCCAGGATCACCCACGTGCATTACCGCGGGGATGCACCGGAGCTGGACGAATTACTGCCCAGTCTATGGCTAACAGAGTCAATGGGTACCATGCCGATGGCGAAGCCGCCCATGAGCGCAGAGGATAAAGAAAGCATTAGAATTCTCAATTCGTCGATACGCCACACAGGCGAAAGATACGAAGTCGGCCTCTTGTGGAAAACCCCGAAGCCCGCTTTACCTAACAACAGACCAGCCGCAGAGAGGAGACTCTTATACTTAGAAAAGAGATTTGCCAAGGACGTTCGTTTCGCACGCAGCTACGAAGCAGCGATTAAAGAATATGTGAAGAACGGTCACGCAGTAAAGGTTGCAGACGAAGATCTGTTATCGAGCAAAAATGTATGGTTTCTGCCACATCATGGCGTGACGAATATAAACAAGCCCGGCAAGGTCAGAGTCGTATTTGACGCCTCAGCAGCCTACAACGGCATTTCCCTAAATGACTGCCTGATGAAAGGTCCCGACTTGTCGACGAGCCTGGCTGAATTGCTTCTGAGATTCCGACAACGTCCTGTAGCGGTGTCAGCCGACATTGAAAAAATGTTTAATCAAGTCGGAGTGAAGCAGTCGGACAGACCATCCTTATGCTTTCTATGGAGACCGCCGGGCAGCAATGGTCCAGTCCAAGTGTTCCAAATGGCGGTCCAGATTTTCGGAGCTGTATCCTCGCCAGCCACATGCATATTCGCTCTTCGAAAAACGGCTGAAGATTTCGAGTGCCAGCTCCACGAGACTAAGGAACGAGTCCGAACCAATTTCTATGTCGACAATTTCCTAGATTCTATGGAAACGGAGCAAGAAGCCATTCAAGCTTCCCACGATTTGCGGAGCCTTTTACGAAAAGGAGGATTCCACTTGACCAAGTGGATGTCAACCTCGCAGAGGTTACTGGATTCGTTCAGAGAGACTGAAGGAACTGAACATAGTCAGCGTAATTTGAACTTGGACTTGGATCGGTTACCAATCCACCGCACCTTAGGAGTCCTGTGGGACAGTAAGAACGACGAATTCTTATTCTCAACCAAGATTAATGCCGACGCTACTACTAAACGCCAAATTCTTCGCGCCATAGCTACGGTTTTCGATCCGCTCGGTTTCTTGTCTCCCATATTTTTAAATGCGAAACATATTCTGCAGAGGTTGTGGAAGTTCAACTGCAGCTGGGACGAAGAAATTCCCGAGGAACTGCAAAGGCATTGGATGGACTGGGCTCAGGGAACTTCCTCTTTGGCGTCCCTACGTATACCACGTTGCCTACGCTATGTGGACCGGCCGAAACCACTAGAACAACAAGTACACGTCTTCTCAGATGCTTCTGAGAAGGGATTTGGTTGTGTATGTTATTTGCGAAATGGTTACGACGACGGCGTCGTGTACGTTGCATTCATCATGGCTAAATTCCGGCTTGCCCCCCTTCGACAGCTGTCAATTCCGAGACTTGAACTTCAAGGAGCATTGTTGTCAGTAAGGGTCGCCTCGTTGGTCTCTGAAGCGTTACGCATGCCGTTAAAATCGTTTCAATTCTGGACCGACTCGATGACTGTTCTACGTTGGATATATTCGAAGAAATGTCGCTTCAATGCATTCGTGGCGAATCGGATTGGAGAAATTCTCGAATTTACCGAAAGAAACCAGTGGCGACATGTTCCGGGTGCGAGTAACCCCGCAGACTGTGGCAGCCGCGGAACGACCATTGAACAGCTTTTGCAGAACTCTCTTTGGCTTAATGGTCCGGAATTTTTGCATTGTTCATCAGACCACTGGCCACGGGTTCTCAAGGTGGATGAGCCTTCGCCTAATGACCCAGCAATGGAAGTGAAAGAAAGATGGATAGGTGTGCTACAGCCTACACAAGATCAGACGATGATTATGCAACTCATCGACAGTTGTTCGAACTTGACGTCGCTGAAAGGTAGATTTGCCTACGTACTTCGTTTTGTAGCCAATATCCGAAGGCCACCTGATCAACGAAGCACTGGTCCTTTAACCGCCGCGGAATTGAAAACCGCCTTTCAGCACCTGATAATAGCGACGCAGAAAGTTATATATCGCGATGAAATCGAGTATATTGGTTCTGGACGACCCTTAAAGGGTTGCTCACGCTTAAACGGCCTGACAGCGTACATAGATCATTCCGGATTGCTTCGAGTTCAAGGTCGTTTGGAAAGGGCGCCAATACCGGATGCAGCAAAGCACCCAATAGCATTGGCTAAATGCCACTTGCTGGACCTAATCGTCATTGAGACTCATCAACGTCTATTTCACGCCTCCACGGAACACGTGTTAGCACAACTACGTCAAAGGTACTGGATTCACCGCGGGCGCGCCTGCGTGAAGCGAATATTGAATCAATGCTGGCTATGTCGAAAATTTAAATCCAAGCCTTCGATCCCACTAATGGCGCCCCTGCCGGCTGATCGTTTAAAGGCCTTCGCGCCTCCCTTCAATCGCACTGGAATCGACTTTTTCGGTCCATTCCTGGTCTCGGTTCGGCGGAGCAGAGAAAAGCGTTATGGAGTCATGTTCACCTGTCTTGTGACGAGGGCAGTCCACCTTGAGCTGGCCTATTCATTGACTACAGACGCGTTTCTCACTGCTTTTCGTCGCTTTACAAGTCGTCGCGGATGCCCGTCTGTGTGTTACAGCGACAATGGCACAAATCTGGTCGCCGGTGAGCGAGAGCTCAAAGAGGGAATTCGACGATGGAATAAGGCGGATATCGCAAACGCCATGGCTCAGAAGGAAATCGAGTGGCATTTTTCGCCACCGTTCGCACCACATTTTGGTGGTGCGTGGGAGCGTTTGGTACGCTCAGCAAAATCCGCTCTACGTCACGTACTTAATAAGCGCGTTTTGAATGACGAAACATTGCATACAATTCTCGCCGAAGTGGAAGCTCTGCTAAATAGCCGCCCGTTAACTCACGTCACGATGGACCCGAACGAAAATGAACCGTTAACGCCGAATCACTTTTTATTGGGCAGAGCTTGCCCGAGCTTGCCCCCCGACGTCGTTACTGCAGAACAGATAACTTCGACCCGCCAATGGAAATCGGCTCAAGCAATAGTTGAGCACTTCTGGGCTCGTTGGCTTCGTGAATACGTGCCTAACCTCATAGAAAGGCGAAAATGGCTACGCGACCGGCGCACGTTGAAGCAAGACGATGTTGTCCTCATCGTCGACGAAAATCTCCCACGTGGTCATTGGCTTACGGGAAGAGTGCTCGAAGTATGGCCAGGTCCAGACGGCCTCGTTCGTACCGCCACAGTCAGGACAGCTCGGGGAGATTTTAAACGGCCCGTCATTAAGTTGTGTCTGCTCGAAGCCGGAAGTACGTAGTGTTTCCGAACAGGTTCGGAAACGGTCGGGGCTATGTAACCGACGGATTCCCGAGTTCGAGCGAGGACTCATTTATAACTTGCCTATCTATCTTTGAGGGGGGTTCTGTAGTAGTGACGGTGACGGTGGAGAGTGTGTGTGTGTGTCGGTACTGCGCGTTGCTTGTTCTGCTATTAAACCGGTGCTAAGTCAGTGCGCCTCGCATCCGGCCCTACAAAGATAGATATGTCTCTTTACCTGTATGGCAACCCGAGGGGTTCATATCGAGGTGTGCCACTCGTTAGACACAAACTCTTTTCTTTCTGCTTTCCGCCGATTTGTTTCAAGAAGGGGTACCCCCACGAATTGCTACTCCGACAACGGCACCAACTTCGTTGCCGCTGCATGTGCGCTGGGCACTGACAAACAAGCGTTCGACAAAAACGAACTTTCAAAGTTTATGGTCACTCGAGATATAACGTGGCATTTCAATCCTCCGCTAGCCCCACACTTCGGAGGTGCATGGGAGAGATTGATTCGATCAATGAAGCTTGCTTTGAAAACGACCCTGCATAATCAACACGTCACCGACGAAGCACTTTTGACCGTCCTATCGGAAATAGAATGGATGATGAATTGTCGCCCACTAACACACGTGAGTACCGACCCGACAGATCTCGATCCATTGACACCAAATCACTTCTTATTGGGACGAGCATACAATCATGTGCCCTTGGACGATGTATCTCAAACTAAAGGACTATCTCTGCGAAAATGGCGCGCCAGACAGATTCTATTGGATCATTTTTGGAGACGATGGATGAAAGAATATGTGCCCACGTTAATGCCGACGCCCAGACGACAAACGAATCATTCACCGATTGTATGCGACGATGTCGTCCTCCTGGTGGACCCCAACGAGCCACGGGGACAATGGCTGTTGGGAAAGGTCGTTCGACTGTTCCCAGGTAAGGACGGTATCGCAAGGGTCGCTGATGTGAAGACAAAGAACGGACTTAGACGCAGGCCACTCGTGAAACTGATGAAACTTCTTTCGGTTTCCCAACAGGAAACCGCCGGGGGGCATGTTGACGACCGAGTCGTCAAGGACATCTGAACCAAACGAACCCGAGCACTTCGAGCAGCTATTGTCACCAGAATTCTATTGGCAGCCACCTAAGCTGACAGGGCGGAAGATTTACGACGATAATCCGCTGTCCTACTTCCACGGTCTCACGGTCGCTGACCCCAACTTCTTTATATAAGCACATTGCAGTATCGCCTCAGGGATTATTCTTGCGCTTTGACTGTAGCTGTGTGATTCTCAAAATAAACGGTTTGCGGTGAAGCAGTATCGTACTTTACAGTCCGCTCTGCGATTCTATTCGTCGTGCGTGACGGCCGCAGAGCTCCAGTATGTACACAGCGCTGCAGAGCACCAACATGCACGGCACCTTATGGAGTCGCAAGACTTGTTTGCAGGTTTTGCGCCCATCTCGACATTTAATCGTCCACCCAGCATGGATAACCAGTGCCATCGGATGCCTTGATCTTATCTTCTCACGCATTGTCTCTGTGATAACCGAGCAGGGGCCGAATTTGTTCAGTCCCATAACACGGTTTTGCTACGTTGCTGGTCTACTCGGGCGCATTACGTCACCTCCACTAAACCGGCATCTCCAATTTGCTACGATTTTCATCTCAGGGCAGACGTCTCTCGTAGGTCAACTGCGGTATATCGTTGACCTTGAAGAGGTTTTGCATCGCATAGACATATATATATACTCGTAACCATGCGTGTAGCGGACTGCCCAGTCAGTCGACAGTCCTGAAAGCTCCTCCATTCGACCATCCGGACTGGTACCGTCAGCGATCAGGTTTAATCCCTGACCCGTCCAGCTTCTGTCACCCGACCAGTCAGTCACTTAGAGGAGCGAGGTTCTTTCACCCAACCGACCGACCGAGACAGTGAGACATGACAAACTGAAACGAAAGAGCGACAGTAGCTCCCGGACCCCGGCTGCAGCATCTTTAAAATCAGAATGTTTAAGTAAGGACATTGAAATGTTAGTAATGACAACCACCCAAGCGAGGCAGTTGTTCACAACAGTGAAACATTATGCACGTGTACTGCGCGACAGTGGTGCGTTGTATGGGGAAGAGTAAAATTTTTGCGCTAGCCATCTTAACTATCCTACTGGTATACTGTAATTCATATGGTTTTTCCCCTTGGTGATCGAACTTATTGCAAATTATTGAAATTAGGTAACTGCATATTAATATTGCGTATTATTCACGTGTCATTTTACAATTTTCCCAAATGGTGTCCTTTCTTCTTCCCTTGCCCTTGCCGATGTTTCTGCCACCTTGCGTCGCTGCTGTCAAGTGCCCAGTGTAGCACATTTTTAATTTTACAATTGTGCTTCCCTCTTTACGGGGTATATTTGAAATTGTTTGAGACAGCCGCTGCAAACCTTCAACACAATTGCTGTACTCTACTTCTCTGTAGTCCAATGTATTCATAATTTCTTATGATCAGCCATTGTTCCGATGCCGGTTTAGTGGAGATGACGCAGCGCTGCGGGCAAATTGGAGCTGTGCGGCCGTGCGCACTTCGCCGCAGCCGAAGTGCGCACGGCCGGCCAATCACACATGACGAATAGAATCGTAGAGCGGACGGCCAATCGAATCGCCCAGACCGAAACACTCAGACCGGATTGACGTGCTTCGGTCCCAGGGTACGCATCAGTTCGACGCAAGCGTTTCGACGCGTCGGCAGTTCGACGCGTCATCACAGGTTCAACCGTCAGGCCTATCTCCACAAACGATTACCGCTCCTTCCATGGCAACTCTCCCTATTTGACGGCTCACTTCCATGTGCATGTCCTTGCTCCCACCTTCGGGTCTCTGCTCCATGTTTTCGCATGAAACCACCGGCAACTTCGGCGACTTAACTCCAGCGTATAGGCTACCTTATTTTATCACGTTGTTTCTTTCCCGGTTGTGTCGTCTTTCTCCCAACCTAACGGCTCATCTCCGTGTACATATTCTTGCTCCCACCTTCGGGTCTCTGTTCCATGTTTCTTCATGGTGTCGCGTGAAAATTCCGTGGCTTAACTCCAACGTATAGGCTATCCTATTCGATCACTATGCTTTCCCAATTGTCGTCTTTCTCCCCATCTAACGGCTCATGTCCGTGTACATGTCCTTGCTCCCACTTTCGTGCTCTGCTCCCTTTCTCCAATCTCAATATTTCTGCTCCATATTCATTGACGGGGCCGCGCGCATTGTCCAAGGAATAGCTCCAACTTGCACGGCACCATATCGAGTCGCAAGACTTGTTTGCTTGTTTTGCTGCCTTGTTCACATTTAATAGAGTCGATTACATCCACCCAAACTGGATACTCCATGCAATTTGCATGCCTTGATCTTATCTTCTATCCGTTATCCCTAGGATAATCGAGCACGGGCCGAATTTAATCAGTTTTTGAGACGGTTTGGCTACGTCGCTGGTTTACTATGGAGCACTACGTGACTATGCAGTTTCGGACGACTCTTCTTACGCTGCTGCGGCCACGCAATATCCAAAATTGTTGTCTCGTGGTCGCAAGCGTTTGTTTTATTCCCGCGTGTAGTTCCCTTTCATGAGCTCTTTGTATGAGAAAGTCTACTACAACATGTCTGCTCGGCAAAGCTATCCGATGTTTCGCTCTTTCCGGTAGATATGAGCTTTGTAAACGTCCACCAACGCAAATTATGGTCTCCTCATCTAGAAAGGCAACAAGAGAAGTCAGCTGACTGTCTCGATTGACGGTCCCGTTTCTTTTCAACTGCTGATAGTCCTCCGCAAACGATTCCCTTTGAACACGGTGGAGCCAAATCCTTTCAGCCTTTGCAAGTTCATCCGCAGTTAGTGGGCCCTTTCGTTTGCTGCTTGGTTGTCGGCAGTTTCTGACCAGTCGCATGCAATATACCTTGATTCGGAGAAGATTTTCCAGGTCATTAAATCGTGCTGGATCCAAACGGTTTTCGCCAATAGCCAATGCAACGTTCACTGTTGTTTCTTTATATCTACAACGACATTCCTCCAGGATGCGGTTATCTTTCTCTGCCGACTGTGTCATTTTTGACAGTGGCCATGCCTCCTCGCTCGACTCTAACCATACATGTCCATTCTCCCATTGTCGATTCTTAACCAGTTTGCAAAGCGCTGATCCACGGGTTATGAGATCAGCTGGATTATCTTTTCCTGGGCAACGGCGCCAACTGCTCAGCTCGGTTAGCGGCTGAATCTCTTCTACCCGATTTTTCACGAACGGTTTCCACTGTTTTGCGACGCTACATATCCATGCAAGGGCGACTTTGCTGTCTGTCCGGCAATGCAATCTATCGACTTTCGGTTCCACAACTTCTTTGACATAGTTGATTAGCCTGTCACCAATAAGAGTTCCCACCAACTCCAATCTGGGCACCGATAGTGGCTCATCTTACCCCGACGCCCCCCATAGGTGTCGCTTTTCCAAGTTTCGGCGGTGCGTCCTCTAGGTGGCGCTTCATTGGTCACAATGACATCATACTGCGTCATGCAACCCCCAGCGTCGCTACCCTTCATCGAACATTTCCCTCACACGGAGTCCGTATATTTGTCGTGAGTAGAAGCGAAACCATGACGTCATCGTGACCAATGAAACGCCACCTGAAGGGTACACTGACAAAACTTGGAAAAGCGAAACTTAGGGGGGCGTTGGGGTAAGATGAGCCCCGATGGCTTCTTCAATGGGGCAACTCTTGATTTAGACGCCACCATTACCGCGGAACTGTTCCCCAATTTTGTCGTGATCTTCAGGTAGATCACTGCACCATACGCGTTTTCTGAAGCGTCGGAAAAAACATGCAAGTCTCTGGTTGCAATGTCCTCGTTTTTCGCGGGGTCAGCCGTCTGGGTACCCTGTCCGTTGGCAAACCTATCAACTCAGACTTCCACTTCGTCCATTCCTTGGCGACTTCGTCTGTTAGCATTTCGTCCCATGCTATGCCGCTTTTCCATGTTTTCTGGAACAGTACTTTCGCTCGTATGGTGAACGGTGTCAAAATGCCAAAGGGATCATAAAGTTTTGCGGCCATGCTTACGAGATGGCGCTTTGTATATTGTGAGCTCGAGGTGATTCCGGATGGCAATTTGAAGGTGAAACTATCGGTGGCGTGGTCCCATACCAACCTGAGAACTTTGGACTCATTCGATCCTTCGCACTGGCCATCTTCCTGTGCCTTGCAGTGACTCTTGTACATTGCTCGACCACTTTGTTAGACGAAATCCTGCTGTCCGTAACAAATGACTCGTGTTCTTCACGATTCGACGAGCATCTTCAATTGAGTTGCAACTTGTGACAAAATCGTCCACGTACATATTCTTCAATATTTCATGCGCGTCCTCACAGCCCTCCCCTTTCTGCCGTTCCACATGACACCTTAGAACGTTCATGGCCAAGAAGGGAGAGCAGTACAGGCCGAAGCAAATTCTCGTGAAACGAAACACTTCCGGATTGCCTTTCATCTCAGACTATCTCCACAGGAATCGACTTACATCAAGATCCTCTTCACGTAAACACACTTGCATGAACATTTTGTTGATGTGTGCTTGAAGGCCGACGGAAAACGCCGGAAACGTATGATGATTCCCAGCAAATCGTTCTGCAGAGATGAACGAGCGTTTAACGCGTCAATCAGTGATACCCCTTGATACCGGCAGGACGCATTGAATACAATCCGGTAACGTGTAATAGCCCTTTCCTGTCGGACCACCATGTGGGGAGGCAGATACCAGATACCACCAGATCCCCTTTGCACTACCTTCTCCACCCATCCATTCTTGAGGTATCTGTCAATTTCAGCCCAGTAGGCACTCTTCAAAGATGTATCTCGTGACAAACGCCCTTCCGTTTGTTTCAGTATTTGAAGAGCCACATGATGGTTATTCGCTAGAGCGATTTCTTCCGTTCTCCAGGGTAGAGATACACTGTAACGCTGTCCATCGAAGGTTACAGCACACTGCGGCTCTCTAGCGTCTCCTTCAATGTTTTCACATGCACCGTTTTTTTGGAGGCCCAATGGTTTAATTTCCTAAAACATCCGTAGCTGCTCATTCAACGACTCATCAACCGTCACATGCAATCCGTGAATTTCTCTCACGAGAGTGTTAAGGTCAGTCTTACCGCATACGACCCAACCTAACGTCGACTGTACGGCTATGGGTTGGCCGACTTGGCCGCGCAATTCTCCTGGTCTCAGGAAATCATGGTAATAATCGGCACCGTGTGAAAACGGCAGAATACCCGTTCGTTAATGCTTTACTTCAAAAGCGTAGCTTTCGGGACCTCTCTTGGTCCCCGTCTTCAGCGCAAATTTTCAAATACAACTATCGTGCGAGTACCAAGTTTAAAGAACCGCATTTGCTCGTGTCAGTTAAAAATAACTTCTACTCCCGTCACTGTTTCATTGACAGTTTTCACTCGTGACTGTGATACTCGCACGATACGTTGCATTTGAAAATTTGCACTGAAGACGGGACCAAGAGAGGTCCCGAAAGCTACGCTTTTGAAGTAAAGGATTGACGAACGGGTATTCTGCCGTTTTCACACAATATGAAACTGAAACCCGTGAGAAATCCAATATTCAGCAATAATCGGCACCGATTAAAATATCGACTGCCGCTGGCTCGCGTGGGAATGAATCTCCCAGGGTGACTCCATGAAGGTGTGTCCATTCCGCCTCCAACGGAGGGTTACTGTACAATGCGGTGCAGATGCGGTCGATGCATAAAGCTGATACGAGTGTTTCCCTTCCACCACCTTTACTGCACAATTTGAAAGTGACGCATTTATGTTTCCAGTCTTAGTTGTGCGCCGAGAGTTGAAATAATCACTCTTTCGTTGTGACCTTCCAAACGTAAACTTTCTGCTATGTCCTTTCTAACGAAGGACCTCTGAGACCCCACGTCAAACAGAACCATCACGGTGGATCGTCACCTTTTAATATTCCTTGAGTTGTTTGCAAGAACACGCGTTCTTTGCTTCGCATGCTCGAGAACCCAATTTGCATGACTGGTTCATGCTGATCATTCGTGGATTGGGTCGGCTTTGTTGGACTTTATGCCGTAACAGTCTTAGGAGGTACATGGAGAAGTTCATGATGGAATTTGTCACAACCCGCTTCCTTGCACATACTTCTCCTCTTGCAGTCTCGCGCTAAGTGGCCAATATTCAAACATCAATAGCAGGCCCCGTGATCGTTTACCGTTTTCCAACGTTCTTTTGGTGCTGCTTTTTAAGAAGCGAGAACATTCTAGAACAATGTTTCTCACCGCCCCCTTTTCGAGCTGCAGTTTCGCCATCGGCCCCCCCCCCGCCTGCTTTTACTACTCCATTGGGGGTGAGAGATTGTCTGCTAACTGTAGAGCGACTGTGGTCCTCTCTGTTGCCGCTAGAATGGCCCATCTAGCGATCAGATCAAAGTGACAAGGTGTACTTGATGCCTCTGATTTTTCCTCTTTTTACCCTCCAATCTTAGAAACCTTTTGAGAACCATTCGCCGCCGATTTTGCCATAGTGAATTGCGTTCGTAGTCGGATTTGCATTTCCCCTTAGTGAGATACGATGGTGTTTTATTTCTTTTCTATGTCACTGACACAAAAGATTAGGAAGAATCATGGCACCCATGTAAGCGAACTATTTTTCAATATCCGGTTCGATTCCCGTCATTCGAAGCCTTAAACCTTTCAAGGTTGACGACTTGCAAGCGGTTGCGCTTCTTCATGAGGAGGTCAGTAATGACGCTGAAACACCGCTCCACTAAGTATGACGACGGGAAAGCGATCAGCAGTCGTTTGACGAGGTACCAAAGACCCGGATATAGAATTGGTATTCGCTTCTGCAGCCAAAACGCTGCGTATCCCTGACGAAGTCTCAGCTTCAATTCATCGTTTGACTGAAGATCCACCAATTCTTCCTGTAAGTGCAGCTCTGCGTCCTCATCGCTGGCGAAAGGATCAGTTACCCAATTAGATACCACCATCGACAAGACATCATGGATCCGCCGCTTTAATTCTTCGTGGAGCATTTCCAGGTGTTCGCAGTACATCTCGATATCCTGATCACAAGGGTCAGGGCACCGCTTCATTTCAGCTAGCTTCGGGAATTGACACAGTTCTGACCGCGAATCCCGAAACATAAAGAAAAGATCATTAATCAAGAAAGAAGAAAAGGAATTAGATTGAGAAATTCTTCGTTGCTTTAGCGTAGCTTTATCGGTGACTGCAGTTGTAAGTCGGGCCGGACATGAGGCTGCTGGTAACGCCGACTGCGGGATTGTTGTAACGTATTGTTGGCATAGCTGGCCGGTTAAATCGATGTTGGATTCTTAATAAATAGAGTCCATGTGTCAGGTCAGGGATATTTGAATAAATGGTTTCCGCTTCTTCATATATTTGCTCTAGTTGCAGTTCTCCTCGATTGCAGCTCCTCACTGGCTCGCATGAACCAGCTTATAATTTTGTTGGTCCGTTCCATTACAATGAGGCAAAGAAGAGCCTTCTGTTGGTAAGTAATAGGAATATTGGCCGTCTTGAGTGAGTCGTCATTCCGGGGGCACCATGCACCACGGGCCCCGATGACGATTGCTCCAGTATCGCAGTTTTTCGTCTTTGTTAAGTCGCATACGGTCTCTTTCAGCCGTTCATATTTTCGGCATTTTTCGTGGTGTCGTCGCATTACAGGTTCTTTCGATTCGTAGGGGACAGCCACATCGACAATGAAGGAGCTCTCTCCTTTATACAACACCAAGTCCGGCTTCCACGTCTGCCCTTCGCACCGAAGGATGGGCTCCCTTAGACAGTCATAGCCGGCATCTTTCGCGATTGAGACAATCCTGTCCACAACCGCATCATGCCGGCGTATGACCAGCCCTTGAGTGAACATGCAGGTCTGAGAGATATGGGCGAGCGATTCAGGGGCTCCACTTATGCTGCCGCATCTCCGGCACCGAACCCTCTGGTCATCGGCGCGCGCGATGTTTCGTTTATACAACGCGAGCTTAGATACAAATGCAGATATGGCCGATTTCGTCTTCATTAAATTCAGGTTACCAACCTGCAATTGTAAGTTCATTGCGTTGAACTTTTCGTACAAATAAACCAAATATGCATTATCAGCTTGAAGAAGTTCCAACATGTCGCGCAGTGCGACATCTTCATCTGCGAAAAATGAAAGAACTGATTCAAACAGTTCGTAAAACCTGATTAAGCAAGCATCTCGAGATAACCACGGAACTTCGGTATGTAGTAGAAGTCAGTTATATTCCTCGTCCTTTTCGTCACACAGCTGCCGCAACAACCTTTCTTTTAAACAACTACTTCGTATTATATTGACAGCACTGATGACATACTGCAAAGACACGTTCAAACGAGGACTCGAAAGGCTTCGCTGCTAAATGCTGCCGATGAATGACGCAATGAACCGTCATAACTTCAGGCACCACTTGCTTCAGGTACGAAACGAAACCACGATAACAGCCTACCATGGACGGCGCTCCATCAATAACAACGGCAATTATGTTCTTAAGTGGAATGGCCTTTGTTTGAAGAAATGGTCGACGACTCGGAAAATAGACTCACCCTTAGTGTCAGTGCTAAGCTCTCTTGCAAATAAGAACTCTTGCGTCAACTGCTCGTCCTTGATAAAACGCACGTATGCTAACAATAACGCTTCATTTCCCGGTTGTCGAATAACAGTCTCGACAGGGAAGTAACAAATGTTTATTGACCAAAATAAACCAAACCGTCCATAACCAATAAAGACCGAAAAACCGTCGGCTCAACAAAACACACCAAAAGTAACTCCCGTTCTTCTTCTGAAGCTCAGGTCTTGTTCGCGTCACATCGTTTTTCGTCTGACGTGTTACGACTGAGCGAACCTTCGTCGGCTAGTCCGCGACACCAGTAGTGTTGATTCGGGCAACTGCAATGAAAACTTTGTCCTTCTCGGCAAATCGCATAATGCTTCCTCCACGTCCACGGCCATGTCATCAGTTAACCTCTGCACAGTGTCTTTGCTTAAGGAAATTTTCCTGCCAATGTCTGGTTCATAATTATGAAATATAGTCCGCAATACCTCATTAACCACTGGAACCAACAACTGCTCCCCGATTGTGTGGTTTGCCACACCTTGCAATCATCAGTGAAATTCTGTAAGATGCAAGCAAACTGTCATGCTCCACGCGTGCTTCAGAATATATTACATTGCACTGAGTCGGCCTATTCATAATTTTATCACGTAATTTACGGAAATAGGCCACGTTTTCACGGCTTCTTTCAGGATGCACCTTAGTAAGGTGTTCCTTCAATCTGCTCGGCTTCATTGGAAAGAACACGCTCGCAAAGTACGCACATGGGGAGGCTTCGGTTGGTAAGACAGTGTGGGAGCCGGGCCACGCACTTACCCCTATAGCAGGGGAATGCGGACCGCTGCAGGTGTTGCCGGTCCCCGATTCGATGTGGGTCATCGCCGCATTAGTCCGCTGTCCCATCTCTTACGTTCCTCGGACACCTGCGTGCGCCACGGCATTCATCACATGAATGGATGCGGGATTAGGGTAATCCGATTACCCCGTCTCTTGCAGCGTCGGGCACCTGCTCTGCGTCTGATGAATGGCCCCGAAGGATTCCGGCACTGAAGACGGCGGGGGAATTGGGCTCGTCCATCGGTCTGACGAGCGGTCGTGCATAGGTTACTCTCGCTGTATATTACTGAACGTGTCTTGTGAATAAAAAGCGTGTCGAACAGATATGTCTTCGAACGGCTTGCGCTCGAGGCGAGACGCTACAAATGGCGACCGCGGCAGGATGCGAGAGTGCGAGGCGCATGCCTGGGGCAACAGGCCTTTCGCAGGAGCTAGCATTGGCTTCCAGCGCCCGCCGCAGCAGCTGGAGGCTGGCGGCAATGTAAAGGTATGGTTGCAGCGCTTCGAGGACTATGCGCTTGACTGTGGTATTCCGACGGAGAGCTGGTCTTCAGCAGCCGTGTCGCTGCTGAGTGATGGAATGTATGAAATCGTCCGAGATAATGGCCTGGGCCGTCTGTCAAGCTTCCAGCAGCTATCTGGCTTTCTCAAGACAAGGTTCTGCCGTCCAGAATCGGCTGTGGAAAGATATCTAGCGTTTCAAAGGAGGAAACAATCCGTGGCTGAAACAGCCTTCGTGTTTGGCGAGGCCATCCGATCGCTGGGACGTCAAGCAGGAATTACGTCGGACGAAGTACTCCGAAACCAGTACATCACTGGCTTGTCAAGCTACAAGGTAGTTGAAAGTCTGCTGTGTCAACCCCCAGAAACTTTCGACCAAGCCGTCGAACATGCAAAACGGGTCGAAGAGGCTGAGACCTTGTTGAACACTATGGCAGTAAGCCGAAGTCGGTCAGAGCGACCGATGGAAGAGCATCGCAGCGCTGGCCAAGTCGTCCATGGTGTGCCCAGCAGACGGATTTCTAACCAACCGACGGATCAGAACTGCTGGTCCTGTGGTCGCCCAGGACATGTTAGGCGACAATGTCCAACGATCCGAAGCGACCAGATTCAAGGACAACAGGAAAGCGGCCTGAATCGAAGACCACCAGTAGCCAATTCTTTAAACTGACGACTGTCGACGCTGTGGGCCGCGCGTCGACGACTGCCCTAATAGGCCCTTTGGGTGAGAACAGTGGTGCTGTTAGCAGCGATATAGTGCTACTTAATGTCGACGGAATCGTCGGAGGTGAGAGGCAATCAATCCTGATAGATTCCGGGTCTGCGGTAACGTTGGTGCATAAAGAAGCCTACCGCCGTTGGTCTGAACCGCCGCACTTGGCTGCGACGGAATGTTCGATCTTAGCTGCTAACGGTTCATCTATTCCCACTATTGGCGTATGCCGTGTTCAGTTCTGTTTTGGGACGAAGACTGTTTGTCACCCTGCGTACATTGTAGAAGGAGTCCCGCTGAGTTGTGTGATTGGTGCGGACTTCCTCATGCAACACGGTTGCGTAGTCGATGCTAAGCGGCAAACTCTGACCGTCGGTGAGGTATCCGTACCTATGCGGTGTAATCTGACTTCTCCGAGAGTCCCTACATCTGACGGATCATGGGGATCACCCGCGTTCTACTCTGTGTTGGTAGACTCTTCGCTGCCTAGACCTGCGCAGTGCAACGACTATGTCCAGAAGAATAGCATAAGCATCGTCAATCACCTGGTTAAGTTACGATCATGGTTGCCGAATGTCGATGCCCAAGAAATGCTGCAGGCGCAGCGAAGTGACCCGGAAATTGGTACGGTGTTAGAATGGACGGAAAAAGAATCGTGGCCGGAACAGTCGCCGACTGGCGCTAACCGAGCTCTGCGATATTTGTGGTGCCAGAAGGGGCAGTTCAGCATCCGTGGTAGGCTGCTTTACAGACGATGGGTCCCTGTTCTGCCACCTGGTAGGGGAGTCACCACATGGCTATTAGTGATCCCTAAGAGTCTGATTCCGCGCCTTCTCGAATCAGCTCATGACGGGCCCGCCGGCGGACATCTTGGAGGCAAGAAGACTTTTGAGAAACTGCGACGCAGCTTCTACTGGCCCAACCAAAGAGAAGACGTGGCCAACTGGTGTGAAAGTTGCGAGGCCTGCGCAAGGAGGAAGTCAGGAGGAAGCAAACGTCCGCGTGCACCCTTGCAACAGCAGTGCATAGGGAACCCGTGGGAGCGTATTTGCCTCGACTTTCTCGGCCCGTTCACGGAAACTACTGCAGGCAACCGGTACTTGCTCATAGTAACGGACAGCTTCACGAAATGGACGGAAGCCTTCCCCGTAAGAGACATGGAAGGAGCAACAACGGCTTCAGTGCTAGTCCATGAGTGGTTCTGTCGCTACGGGTTACCGGAAGAGATTTTGTCTGACCAAGGTCGCACGTTCGAGTCAGAACTAATGAAGAGCGTGTGTGTGCTCTTGGATGTGAGAAAGCTACGAACGAGTGCATACCATGCACAGGGCAACGGACAAGTGGAGCGGTTCAATCGTACCCTACTGGGCATGTTGTCTGTAACGGCGAGAGAACAACCGTTTGACTGGGACGAACAAGTACCGCTGCATTTGCTTGCCTATAGGACGAGCGTGCATTCTTCCACAGGGATAACCCCGTTCCAGGCAGTATTTGGTCGTGAAGCAAAGCTCCCTGCTGATATCATGTATGGGCCGCCGCCAGAGCAAGCTGACCAGATGAACATGCACGTCTATGCGTCCAAGCTCCGAGGAAATCTAGAGGCCGCGTACGCTAGAGCGCGGAAATACATTGGACAGGCGCAAAAACGCCAGAAAGAACTCTTCGACAAGAGGGTCAACTTCAAGCCCCTGTGTGCTGGAGAGCTTGTATGGCTGTTAGACCCAAGCCGCATAACCGGTAAGCTATACCAGCCATGGACAGGACCATTCAAAGTAGTGGAAGTGGTTGGGATGGTGAACTACAAGATCCAACGAGTTGACAGACCATCGCTTACGATGGTTGTCCATTACGACAGATTGAAGAGAAGCCATCAGCGACAGCCCCATCTGAACGAACCCAGGAATTCGCCGGAGCTAGAACGATCTGTGCTAAACCGACCGCAGCGGCACCGAAGGCGGCCGGCCACGCTTGAGGGCTTCGTCGATATTGCATAACAAGCCGAGACGGCTTGTTCCAGAGAGGGGACTGTGTGGGAGCCGGGCCACGCACTTACCCCTATAGCAGGGGAATGCGGACCGCTGCAGGTGTTGCCGGTCCCCGATTCGATGTGGGTCATCGCCGCATTAGTCCGCTGTCCCATCTCTTACGTTCCTCGGACACCTGCGTGCGCCACGGCATTCATCACATGAATGGATGCGGGATTAGGGTAATCCGATTACCCCGTCTCTTGCAGCGTCGGGCACCTGCTCTGCGTCTGATGAATGGCCCCGAAGGATTCCGGCACTGAAGACGGCGGGGGAATTGGGCTCGTCCATCGGTCTGACGAGCGGTCGTGCATAGGTTACTCTCGCTGTATATTACTGAACGTGTCTTGTGAATAAAAAGCGTGTCGAACAGATATGTCTTCGAACGGCTTGCGCTCGAGGCGAGACGCTACAACAGCAAATGAAGCGGAACGTCAAATACTGCTATACTGTCTCTTCTTTCGCTTTGAATCAGACATCACTGAACCTATACGAGCTGTTACTCAGTTGACTGGCGAAATTGGCATGCGAGACGAAGCACAATCAGTAGCACTGCACAGAGAGAAAAGGACCAAAATTCAAAGAACCCAGTCAGACGTACAAACCAACGCTCAATGAATTCTAGCATCAGTGAAAACGATGGCTATTTATGCACCAGAAATCAATGGGGGTTTCTTTTTGCTATCACAAAAGAGGCACCTGCAACATTTGCAATTCCAGGAATTGACGCTCGGTTGTACAGTGGCCTCGCGGCTTGGAATGCGGAAACGACAACGATTAATACAGTAAAACCTCCCTAATTCGGACGCGTCGGGGTGGAGGGTAGTCCAGATTACGGAAAAAACCGGTTTATGGAAGAGGCTTACAGTAAGTCAGAAAAGCAGGTAATGCAATTTTAGATGTAGGTTCCTGGTGTCCACAGCGCGATGTCAGTCTCTGCAAACAGGGAGATAGCTTACGAGGGTGGCGATGTCCGTCTGATCAAGGAAAACGACTGACCAGCGGAAACCAGTTTCTTATATGGCGTGTACGCTGTACCGCGAAGCGACATGGGAAATAGTTCGCGTGAACTTATTTTTCCATATTCGCAGTTGCCGGCCGCCTCTGTTGGCTCGAAAAGAAATTGAGTTAGCGGCCGATCATTGCGCAATTTCTGGGCCATTGTAACCTTCGTTTCCTGGGCTGCGCAGGTACTCATCCTTCCTTCCACCTGTGCAATATAAGTCCACGAAGTCTAAATTTATTTTATGTACTCAGTTATTAGCGTCTGCTTCAATAGGCTTTGACGTTTGCTAGCGGCTAAGTCGCGAATGCTTTTTAAGCATAAAAGGCTCCGTCCATCGCATTCTTCCTGTTCTTCGAACCACAGCAGGGCAGCGTGTAGGTGAGCAAATGCTTCGCTATGTGTGGGGACCACGGTGCGCTCCTCTTCATCTTCAGCTGCCTATTGCTCCTCCTCATTGTCGGCTGGCTTCTTCGACACGAAGTCGACGATCACTTCGTCGTTCATCAACTGCAATCCTTGCTCAACAGAATCTCAGGTCAGCCACCTATCAGAGGGGAGCATTAAACTGGGCTGAAAGAAAAGGCGTAAATCCCACCTGTGTACATCCGCCTCCGCGCACTCGCTGTACGGAGGGAGATGTCTTAGTGTACGGGCAGTTTCTCCGACATCTTCGACAGTGTCGTTATCAGCGGACGACTCTACCGTCCTACTATGGGCTAAAATTTTGTTCCAAGCGTTTCTGAGCGTCGACTGTTTAGTGGCTTCCCAGCTTTCGGCAACAAGGTAGCAGCAGTCCCTCAGATCCACCATCTTGTAAAAATCTGGGGTGGACTTTGCCGCCAAATTGTCCGAGCACAGAAGCTGTTCAAGAAGGCGCCTTCGATAATGAACCTTCAAGCTCAGGATGACAATCCTGATTAATGGGCTGGATCAGAGGAGTCATCCAGAGCGGCAAAAAATGGACTGTCACATCCTCATGGATCGAATTTAACTGCGCCAGGGATGGGTGCGTTGTTGATCAGGAGCAGTACCTTGCCGCTCTTTTCGATGGAATTTTGAAAACCTCTAACCTAAAACAGTATTCTTCATAACCTGCTCAGGGCACTGTGATTTGCTGTACTCTTACTTCAGGGACAAAACATTTTAGAATCAACATATGAAAGTCTCAGTATTCATCCATGCTCTTTGCTGGTGACTGTACACTACCGGCAGCTTCTTCGCCCGTCTGATTGCTCTGGGGCGCTGTGACTTTCCCATCAAAAAGAGGGAAAGCCGATGCGTACCGGAAGAGTTGGCGCAGACCATCAATGCAACCCGGTCTTTCGCCACTTTAAATCCCTGCACGGCGCTTCCGGCACGCGTCGTGAGCGTTCTGGTCGGGAGAGTTCTCCAGTTCAGGCCCGTCTCGTCAGCGCTGTAGATGAAGTCTTCGTCATAGTGTTCTCGTTCCAAGGGCTCCTTCAGCTCTCTTGTGAAGTTTTCTGCCGAAAGCGTATCCGCTGACAGCTTTTCGCCATAAGCCTGAAGGCTCCGGATCCCGTGGCGTTTTACGAACTTATCCAGCCACCCTTGGCTTGCTTTGAAATCCGGATCGCCGTTCAGCCATTCATTGAAGTACAACGCCTTATGGGGGAATACGGTCCCCGATACGGGTACTCCGGCCGCCTGACAGGTCTAGTATGCTGCGCGCCCCCCTTTTCTCAACTGTCGTACTGTAGCATGGCGTCATGTTAGGAAAATCAGGTATTGAGACGGCAAATCCGTGACGTCACGCAACGCTAAACGAAGCGTCGTCAGCACCGCTGTTTTGTGCTGAGCGCATGTACTTCTCGCTAGCTTTGCCTCAGCATGCTGTTTTTTGGGTTGATTTTCGAAATTTAAGAATTGTAGGTGTCTTAGCTTTCTTAAACATTCATATCTGAACGCTCAACGCTTTTACCGCAATTACCACATCCGGGGAACCTGAAGTATCCGGGAGTAGAGTTTAGCCCATATGGAAAACGGCGGGACATGCTGCATCGCGTCCAAACTATTCTTGGGTAACTGCAAGAGGCTTCGCTGCAACCGCAACAGATGGTACAGCTCATCAGAGCTCAACTAATCTCCAGGCTACTATTCACCATTTGCAACAGCAACCCAACTGCCCCAACTGTTGCGTTCACCGTCACGATGATATGGCAGACATTAAAGACAATCCTCCTCCAATCGATGATCGCTCCAACTGGGCGAGCTTTTTATCTTTTAATGAAAGAGGGAGGTCTGCGACTTCAGTCCTTAACCGAGGACGTCGACTCTGGCATGAAAGCCGCGGCGAAACTTTGGTTCAGCCAATACCGGCGCAACCGCCTAGCCCTTAGGCGCGGCGTGGCCCACCTAATCGAACGCGGTATATGTGGCCAGGCAATGTTGCCCCCCCCCCCCCTTAATAACATCAGTCGACGTGACCCCTTCGCACAACCTACAAGAACAGTGAGTACATTATGTAAATGCTCCCGGCGCCCTGCGGGCTCCTGCGAGCACACGGGCGCGGCACGAACATTTGCATAGAGGCTGAGGTTAAAATGACGATATAAAAGCGCGCTCGGGACGAGGGAGCGGTGTGTGTGTGTGCGGTCGTATTATCATAGGTGTGCATCTCTGACTTTCGTTCTGTTCCTTTCTTGTGAAATAAAGGTCTTTGACCAACCGCGTGATGCCCCGCCAAACAACAGTATATATATATAGCACAAGCTAGAGGTGCACTACTTATCCACCGCAGGCCAAGATTTGCAGCTACTTGCCACGCCTCTGGCCATCACGAGTTTGTGAAAGCATGCAGCAATCTGTGGATATCTGACCATAGGATGACACAGAGAAGGTACATTGGCTCAATTAAAGCGGGGACTTCTCTGGTCACCGCTCGTTTGCAGACCCTCCGTGATCGAGCAGAAACAGGTGAACAGAATGTCCTTTATCGACCTTGTGAACACATCAGTGGGTTCCCCGAATCCTTGAACCATATGTCTCAGACTTGAAGCTTCACACACGGGCTTATCGTCCGTAGGCACGGCGTGATCGTGAGCAAGCTGGCCTCGCTTGCCGACGAGAGTGGATTCACGATTACAGTCGATCCTACACTGCGACATGCCGGAAAGCAGTGGGCTCACAGTGATTGGCGCGCTAGAGAAGCGTGGTGCTCTCAGAATGAAGAAATGTTAAAGGCAAGAAAGATATCAATCTACTTTGGCTCGCCCTTGATTTAGCGTCGTCTCAATTCCAGCGTGACAATTCCTCACATGAATTAACACAGTTGCCAGGCAATTTTGCGAAGGCAGTATCGGAGGATGTTTCGCATCGGAATTCATCGCTACTTCTTCCAGACGTCCATCTACACGTATTAAACCATCAAAATCTAGAAATGGGACTAACCTGCAGAATCTAGACTTTCTTGGTAAGTCTTTGCCACGTTCTAGGTACCTCAACTCATCTGCATACGTGTGGCGTTGGACAGCCTGAATACAGCCTTGCCATGCCCATTCTCGTTCTGAGACATTTGATTTATTTGTTTGCTTATCCAGTGAACGGCAAGCGCGAATGAATCGATGCACATACGCAAAGGCATTGAGAAGATGGTCAAGTTTGGAAGGCAGGCCAATGGCCAAAAGAAATGAATCTTCCACTTCTGCAGCGACAATAGGGTGCACAGAAGTAATTTCTTCAGACTGGGAAATGGATAGGCGGTGGTGTCAATGGCCATTCTTTTGTATGATGGGTTAGAAAACGAGGTCCTGGCAGCCATCGATGTCCAGGTTGCAACAAAACATTAGCTTTCAATCCTTTGGTCAAGTCATCTGCTGGATTGTCTGCACCAGCTGCGTGTTCCCATTATGTAGGTTCGAATCCATCTAGGATTTCAGCGGTGCGATTTTCAATAAAAATTGGAAATCTCCCCTTGTGTAAATTTCCCGTGCCTGGAGTTGCTAGATCACGCGATAGATTTGTTCGTGTACTGCATACGCCACGCTGTCTTCGTGAAGCACGCGTTTACCGAGAAACTGCACACGAATAACGAGAAGCTAAGTAAAACATAGAGGACTGGAGGAACTCGTGAGTGTCAGAATATAAATCAGGCGTTCCAAAAAGGTTGTCCAAAAAAGTCAATGTACCATGCATGCTATCTTGGCGCCAGTTGAGATTCCATTTTTCGAAATCCAGGTTAATGATGACAGGCAAAACATTTTTCCGTGCTGTGCGTTGTTCGGTCACTTTTAGAAGCCTTTGAGTCAAGTCTGCCTCATTTTGTGTCATCGTTTGTTGCGGAAAGTACCGGAAAATTGTATTCCCAATGTTCATTTCCGTGATGCAGAAATAGATCCGCATTTCCAGTGGCATCATTGCGAATAGCCTTGGTGCCACCTTCAGTTCACGTTCCTTGGCGTGTACATCAACAACTTTCCAGCTCTCTGGAACTCATCGTGACATGATCTTGTCCATCATGCCCTTAATATCGATGTCTTCGTGGCTTAAGACTTCGAGCATCACTCTGCGACTTTCAGAACTTTTCTCAGGCACATACCCAAGTCGTTTTGAGTCATATACTTGGTCCCAGTGCTCTTTGTATGTCCAGATTGCTTTGTCATCGAGAATTTGCGTGTGATCAAGACAATAGTCAAATTCGAAATTTTTAACCGGAAACACCTGCGCCCAATCATTCAAGCCTGTGCTGCCTTCTTGTTCAATCCAATTTAGTTGTCGTCGAGAACATAGCTGAACAATGCGGTTTGTTTCAGCATTCGAAAAGGTCAGCTTGGGCCACATGCCCTCCAAACGGATATAATTAATACAAAACTCTTTTATTAAGCAGGCGTAAAGTAGTTCCAACGTACGAAGGTCCAATTCGATTGGTCGCTTATCCACTTCTTGGACTTTAAGAGAACCAGCTACCTCGTCTACCACAGGATGGCCCCACATTCGGTAGAGACCAAAAACTTCAGAGATCATACTTGGGGACAATTTCTCAAGGACATTCAACAGTCGTGACAAGCTTGATGCACTTCCACCAGAATCTATATAAGCCGTCTTGTTTCCACAAATATAAGGATCACTGAGCCCACAGCGGTCAGTTTTCTGCAACAATGTAGTACGCGCTCCTTGGGATGTTCACCCGAATCGTTTCACTGACCGAACCGTCAAGTCTCGAACCACTCTCACTACCGAACTCGCCGCAGTAATCCGCGGTCTTCTTATATAATAGGCGATACATAGAAAAGAAAAGGAAAAAAACGAAGGCAGATGCAAAGCCACCTGCCAGTCGAAGAAGCAAGGCCACCAGGTGCGCCCCTGCTTCTGAGGTCGTGTAATTTTTTGTGCCAGTCGTGGTTGCTGGGGAGTCAACATCCCCCCACCCGTTTCCTGTTGGGAAACTACAGGGAGCTCCAGGAGCTTCACCACTGGTCGTCGCAGTAGTCCATGTGTCGTCTTCACTTCGGCGACCCTGGCAATCCCATCCTTTCCGAGTAACAAACGCGTGACTTTTCCCATAAGCCACCGACCACGTGGCGTCTGTGGGCCCACGACGAGTACTACAGTGTCGAGGGCGATGCTGACATGGTCCCCGCCTTTGTTCAGCCCAGGAGCCAATGTCGGCACATACTCCTTCATCCATCGTTTCCAGTAACGGTCCAACGTCACCTGGACAAACAGCCAACTGCGTCTTGAAATCTTTTCGTTTTGCTGCAGAACGTCGATAGGCAAATGGCTGAACGGCCGTCCCAATAAGAAATGATTCGGCGTTAGTGGCTCCGGGTCTGATGGGTCGATGCTGACAAGGGTCAGTGGATGACCATTTAGCATAAACTCGATTTCGACGACGACGGTTTGCAAAGCTTTGTCGGTGATTCGTTGGCCGTGCAGTGTTTCTCGTAACGCGAGCTTTGCTGACCGGATTAATCTTTCCGAAGCACCGCCGAAGTGAGGAGCCGATGGCGGATTAAAATGCCATTTGATTCAATGTGACGTCATGAAGCTCGCGATTTTAATGGGGTCCAACGGTTGCTCCTCATGGCTCAGTATTCGGGCAGCTGCTCTGAAATTCATTCCATTGTCAGAATAACAGTCTGACGGAGGTCCTCGTCTTGACATAAATCTTCGAAAAGTCGACAGGAACGAGCTCACATCGAGTGAGTAGCATATCTCCATATGCACCGCGCGAATGGCCATGCAGGTGAATAAGCAAATCCACCTCTTTACTTGAGACCGTCGACAAGTTACCATAATCGGTCCCATAAAGTCCATGCCCACACGGGCAAACGGAGCCGGAGGTCTCTCCAGACAGCTGGGAGGCAACGGAGCCATCTTCGGTAGTGACGGATTAGACCTATAACGTCGGCAAATCGTACATTCACCGAGGACTCGTCGAACCACTGCTCGACCGTCTACGATCCATGCCTGAGCCCTTACAAGGTTCAGCGTACTTTCGATGCCAGCGTGGCAGTTCTGAGCGTGCACTTGTCGTATCAGTAAGTTCGTTAGATAATGTCGCGACGTTAAAATCGGTGGGTGTTTTGCTTCATAATTCATAACTGCCTCATCCATTCGTCCGCCCACTCGGATCATATCACGCATATCGAGAAACGGAGATAGTCTGCAGAATCGTGATTTTCGCGGAAAATCCTTGCCGAGTCGAAGTAGCCTTAGCTCGTCGGGAAAGCATTGGCCTTGCACTGCTCTAATGCATGTATGCCATGCCATTTTGAAACCTCCGTCTCTTCCTGACTGTCTGCTCGGCGGCAGTTGCAAATAAATCGGTACAAGTAAACCAAAGTTCTAAGTAGTTTATCGAGGTTGGACATGCGCTCGATAACCGACACGATAGGATCCGATGCCTCTTCGAGCGCGGTGCGAAACGTGAAACAGACTTCTTCCGATTGAACTGCATCCACCGGGTGTACCGTTGCGACAGGCCATTCGCTCTCTGGCTGATTGAGAAACCGAGGGCCGACCAACCATCAATGTTCGGTACAGAACATCATTGGCTTCAGCCCTCTTGTCAAGTCGTCTGCAGGGTTCTCTGATCCTGGGATGTGATGCCATTGCGACGATTGAAACCAATCCAATATTGCCGTAGTGCGATTTTCCACGAACGCGGTTAATCGCTTATTCAGAGACTTCAACCACCACAAAACCACATTCGAATCCGTCCAGAACCAAAATTTCTCCTTTGGAATCTTAAGTTCGCGTATGAGGAGTCGTGCAATACGTGAGGCAATGACCGCGCCGAGTAATTCCAAGCGAGGAACTGACAGTCAGCGAACTGGGTTGACTCGCACTTTGGCGAAGGCAAGACGAGCACCTATCGGTTGACTTCTCGTCGTACCGCGAAGATAGGCGACAGCCCCATAAGCTGCTTCTGACGCGTCGCAGATAGACGATGATGTCGTGATGAAGTGAGCTGATGTGAACCGACACATCAGCTACTTGAGGGCACAAACATCTAGGAAATGTCACATTCTCCACCTGACGCACATTTTCTACGTACTGTCGCCATCGCCTGAGTAGTGGTTTTGCGGGAACTTCATCCTATTCACATCGACTTTTCCACAAATCTTGCATGAGGATGCGGGCGGCGATCGTAACTGGCGACAGTAATCCGAGCGGATCGTATAGTCGTGCTACGCAACTTAACATTTACCGCTTGGTTGGTTCAATTGGTGGAGGAGCTTTGACGGAAAAGTGAATAGTATCAGTTCGACAGTCCCATGTCACTCCGAGGGAGGACTCAACGGCAGACACAGTGAATGGAATGCAAACCATCGCATCAGACAAATCCTGGGGCGGCATGCTTCGCAGCAGTTGTGGCATCGTTGTTGCCCATCTTCTCAAATGAAAGCCGCAACTACTCAGCAAGCTGTTCATTTCCTGATACGCCTTTGATGCGGCTTCTACAGTGTCGAATGATTCTAACCAGTTGTCCACGTAAACGTTGGACATTCTTTCAACAGCTTGAGAAAATCGATTGATATAAGCGCTGACGATGGACGAGGTAACGTCCGAAAGCTCCGCAATATTTATTGCACAATAAAGACCGACGGGGAATTTGCCGTGTTTCTCTTCAACAAATAAGAACGATAAGATGTTCCCTAACCTTCTCTGATGGATCCTTTGTTACCGGTGTGTATGTTCCGGTATTCAAAATGTCTTACACTTTGTTGTTATACGTTTCTCTGTCTAAGATGACTACCACATTGACCTTATCTGCCTTCCTAATCATAATAGACTTATCTCCATGGACAACTTTAAAATCGTGGACAACTTTAAAACCGTGGTCAACTTTAAAACCATGGACAACTTTAAAACCGTGGACAACTTTAAAACCATGGTCAACTTTAAAACCATGGACAACTTTAAAATCGTGGACAACTTTAAAACTTTGGCCAACTTTAAAACCATGGTCAACTTCAAAACCGTGGACAACTTTAAAACCATGGAAACTTTAAAACTATGGGCAACTTTAAAACCATGGACAACGTTAAAACCACGGTTAACTTTAAAACCGTAGACAACTTTAGCACCATGGAAACTTTCAAACCATGCAGAACTTTAAAATCGTGGACAACTTGAAAACCGTGGACAACTTTAAAACCATGGACAACTTTAAAACTGTTAGGAAATTGAGAGCGTGCGTGGCGGGAAGCAGTTTACTATGCGAGGCAAGCAGAGTGAAACATGATTACAACGAAGAAAACAACGAAATATCAGGCGAAAAGGGGAAGCAGCAGCAATACAGTAAGTTCTCTAAGTAAAAGCAGGTGACGACAGGTGAATGGCGTTATGGGCCGCCTAACAAAAACGGTGGACAACTTTAAAACCATGGCCAACTTTAAAACCATGGCCAACTTTAAAACCACGAACAACTTTAAAACCATGGACAACATTAAAACCATGGACAACTTTAAAACCATGGAAACTTTAAAACCGTGAACATCTTTAAAACCATGGACAACTTTAAAACCATGGCCAACTTTAAAACCATGGCCAACTTTAAAACCATGGCCAACTTTAAAACCATGGCCAACTTTAAAACCATGGTCAACTTTAAAGCCACGGGTAACTTTAAAACCGTGTGGACAACATTAAAACCATGGACAACTTTAAAGCCATGGTCAACTTTAAAACCATGGACAACTTTAAAACCGTGGACAACTTTAAAACCATGGACAACTTTGAAACCATGGTCAACTTTAAAACCATGGTCAACTTTAAAACCGTGGACAACTTTAAAACCTTGGCCAACTTTAAAACTTGGTCAACTTTAAAACCAGACAAATTCTGCGGGACGGGAATCGGGAATCGCTACATACGGACGAATCGGTTTTTTTACAGGAGAGATTCCCGTCCCCCATGGAACCATTGCATGTTGTCTCGAATTGTATATCTGGTGGACATGGCTTAAGCCGGTCAGAGTGTACCACTCGTCTGTCTCGTTTCTGTTCTAGGTGCTGTAAACGGTACACATTACCTGGAAGGCATTTTAAAATTCTGTAGGATCCTTTCCAAGGGCGACGCAATTTTCGTGAGTGCTTCTGTCCCACACTTGGATCGAACATGAACACGAAGTTTCCTTCCTCATAGGCCGCACCATGGACATATCGATCATAATAAAGTTTCTGCCGCTTTTAGGCAACTCCCAATTTCGTTCTTACCGATGTGAACGCGCGCTCCATTTCTTTGGCCATTTCGCGGACGTACTCGTGCTATGTTTGTCTAGGCGATACTGGTTCACCGACCATTAGATCCATAGGCATTCTGCACTGTTGTCCAAACATGAGGAAAAACGGTGTTTCGCCAGTGCTTGCATGGACACTGGTTCGGTACGCAAGCATGACTTTTGGCAACCACGAAGTCCACGTCGTAGGATTGTCATAAGCATATGCAGTTAGCATGGCATTCATTCGTTCCACAAGCACGTCTGATTGTGGCCTGTAAGGCGTAGTACACGTCTTTCTGATTCCCAATTTAGTGCAGAGATCCGTAATCAATTTCGACTCGAACTGTCGTCCCTGGTAGGAATGAATTGACTCTGGTATACCATAGCGGCAAATGAATTCGTTGACCAGCTTATCCGCAACAGTACCACTTTCTTGGTTCGGCAGTCCGTATGCTTCAGCATACTTTGTGAAGTAATCCATAATGACCAATATGTAGCGATTCCCGTCCGGGCAACACGGCAATGGCCCCAAAATGTCGAGCGCGACACGCTCCCATCTCCGGCCAACACGACTCAGCTGTAGCGGAGCGATTCTCTTTGGGACCGGACTTTCCCTGGCACAACACACTGAACATCGCCTTACCCATTCCGCGACATCCCTACAATAACCGGGCCAATAAAACCGTTCTCGTACTCTACCTATTGTCTTCCGTTCTCCCAGATGTCCTGAGAGGACTCCGCCGTGTAACTCGTGGAGTACTTCATCCGTCATCTGGTGCGGGATAACCATCTGCAGCCATGATTTGGAGCCATCGTCAGAGTACCACCGACGGTACACGATACGGTCATGTACAGGGGGTCCTCGGTTAACGTCGTTTCACTTAGCGTCGCTTTCGCTATAACGTCGCTAGTGAACGGGCGGAAAAATACAGTACACACAAAGATTGACAGGTTCGCCCATTTGGCTAGTGTAACTCTACCCTGCAGTAACGGTTACCTGTCAGTTTGAAATGAATAGGATCGTTATGATGGACGATGCAACTGCCCAGCACCCACGAGGGTATGATGCGTCTCTTCAGCGCCTACTCAGTGAGGCCCTCTGGCAAAGTCTGACGAGGGGGGCACGGAGGTTGCTGACAGACGGCCTCCTCTTCCGGTTAAGTGTTCGCTATAACTTGGACGCGCCCATACCCCTACGTGGTCACTGCGAGTCCGATTCGCTGTCCGCGTATGCAAACCGCTTATCATTCGCGTCGATATACAAAAGGAAGAAAATTCATGCACAGCAGCAGACACTGGATCCGTTTTTGCAGCACAGATAAGCATGAAGGTGAGCTATATTGGTAGCCAGTAATATCAGTATTACTTCAGCTTCTCGGAAATACTGAAAATAGAGCCGAATAAAAGGTATTTTTATTTTGCTAATATCTTAAGGTAACTTATAGCTACCGCAGAGCACGGTGGAATAGCTCCGGAAGTCTCAGTTTTCTTGGCGCCGCCATCACGGGCTGCGAACGCATTCCCCGCAGCCCCTATCAAAATAATAATAAAGTCAGTTTCATTTAACGTCGTTTTCGCTTAACGTCACTTCTCCAGGAACGCATCCTGACGTTAAACGAGGACCCCCTGTACTTCCAAGCGCTGCCAATTTTCTCGCAGTTTCCTCTCCCACAGATCAGCTCCCTCTCCCGGGCAAGCAGCGTTTCCTTTCTCCTTTTCCAAGAGAAATGGGCGAAGATAAGGATCGTTAAGCTGTCGCTTACGCGTCTCTGCCTTGTCGCTCTGTCTCATGAAGATTGTTCCAATCGCTTGAAATAACCGTTGGGTTATCGGCTCCCCTTTTCTGCCTCACTGCAGACATGGTATTCGGGACAAAGCGTCTGCGTTTAGGTGCTGTTTGCCAGGTCGATGCATAATTACGAAGTCAAATTGCTGCAGGCGTTCTTGCCAGCGTGCCCACTGGCCATCTGTATTCCCGCTTGTCGGTAGCCACCGCAGGGCTTCGTGGTCAGTTCTCAGGGTGAAACGACGATTTTGCAAATAAGGGCGAAAATAGTCCACAAAGGTAACAACAGCTAGCATTTCGCGTCGAGTCACGCAATAATTCCTCTGTGCTTTCGAGAAGGACTTGCTAGCGAACGCTACAGGATGTTCCAATCCATCGGGTCCAAGTTGGGATAAGATAGCGCCCATCGCAACATCACTTGCATCCGTATCTAATATAAAAGGCTGAGTGAAATCCGGGAGTAACAAAATGGGCGATGAGGAAATACGTCCTTTCAATTCAAGGAAGGCTTTTTGGCAGCTTTCATTCCATATGAACGGCACACCTTTCTCGCTCAGTTGATGTAACGGTTTTGCTATGTTTGCGAAGCCACTTACAAATTTCCTATAATAAGAAGCGAGACCGACAAATGATCTCAGCTCTTCCAGGCATTTTGGTTCAGGGTAGTTCACGATCTTGTCAGTCAATTCAGGGTCAGGTGATACACCATCCTCTGTCACGAGGTGACCCAAGTACTTTATCTCTTTGCGAAAGAATTTGCATTTGTTAGGTCTGGCCTTAAGGCCTGCTTTGCGTAGTCTCCCCAATACCTCACGAAGCCTGTACAGATGCTCTTCGTAATTCCGTGCAAAGATGATGACCTCATCCAGGTAGGCAACACAACATTTCCAGTTCAGTCCGCTCAGTACTTGTTCCATCAATCTTTGAAAGGTGGCAGGTGCGCCCGTCAGGCCGAATGGAAGCAGCCTGAAGTGGTACAGTCCTCCATGGGTTGTAAAAGCTGTTTTCTCTTGAGAGCCATCTTCTTGCTCAACCTGCCAAAACCCAGACATGAGATCGAGGGTCGAGAACCACACAGAACCTTGCATTGTGTCCAGTGCTTCATCAATACGTGGTAGGGGATAAGCATCCTTTTTCGTGACGGCATTCAGAGCTCTGTAATTCACGCAAAGCCATAGGGTACCATCCCTTTTACGAACTGGGACCACTCTCGATGCCCATGGGCTAACTGACTTCCCGATTAAATTTCTGCGTTCCATATTTCTGATCATCTGAGCCACCTCTTCCCGCTCCAACGGTGACAAGCGTCGTGGCATTTGACGGACAGGTTTCGCTGATCCCGTGTCAATTCTATACTTCAGAATGGTAGTCCGCCCCAGGTTTCCATCTGACCAAGCGAACGCATGCTGAAAATCATCCACAAGGTGTTGAAATCGCTGCTTTTGCTCGCCAGTCAAATGGTCGGAGGATTCGTTGATCATAAAACACAGTTTGGCATCCTTTTCGCTAGGCTGAAGAGAATCTATGCTCAGAAAGCTCGTCGTTAGCGTAAGCGCACTAAGATGGCAACTGACCAACTGGATTCGTTTGTCTGAGTTTCCCATCGTCAACTGGCGATTCTGCATGTCAATGACACATCCATATTTAAGAAGAAAATCGCAGCCTAAGATGGCATGATAGGCAAAATTTTTGGTAACCACGAATTCGCAGCCACACAATTTTGTGCCAATGGATACCATAGCCGCGAACACTCCGTTATGGTTTATCTCACCACCGTCAACGGCTAAAAGGCGTCCACCGAATGGACGAAGTTCTTCCTTGCTCCCATTTACCAAACACCATGTGTCATAGGACAGCAAGGACCGTGCGGCGCCCGTGTCAATCAGGAGATACACCTTGACTCTGTTGAGTTTCCCAGCGACTGACAACAGGCCGCATGCAATCTGTTGGCATGACGCTTGGATCGCTATTTCATCAAGCGGTCCATTCACGCGATCCAAGTGAATGGCTCCTGTTAGTTTCCCGGTCTTCGTGGTCGGGATGAATTCGTGCAATTAGATCTGCGATGTCCCCATCCTCCACATAACCAACATTGTATTCGCGTTCTCCGCATCTGGTTCGATTGAGCCGGTAAACTTCCACCATTGGGCCCCGTAACTGTTTCCGAATTGCGACGTTCGACTGCGCTTTCGAGCTTTGCCAATCGCTCTGTCACGTCGTTCATGAATTCTGCGAGTTGGGCAGCAGTGGCAGATGTGTCATCATGAGTCATATGTCCAATGACATGGGCGGAACGGGTTGCACGTAAAATATTTTCCTGCACTAACGTCTCTCGAACAGCCGCATCGAGCGACTTCGGCTCTGCGCGACGTACACCAACTGCAACGTCGCGGTCCTTGATCTCCTTTAAGTATCGCTGTAAGGCCAGAAAATCTCGCACCTCTGGTGAGAAGTCAGGAAAGGCGCGTTCGGCTATACAGCGAAGAACCCCAGCGTACGACTGCCATGTCTCGCTATTGCTTCGGCCATGGGCGTCAAATTCCAGTCGATGCAACGGTGCATGCTCAGGAGGATCAAATCGTGCAGTCAGTTTTACCTTCGCCATTTGATAAGACTTGCTTTCTTCGTCCGAAAAACAAAGAAACGCCCTCAATGCTTGACCGCCGAGGCGCACCTTCAGCCATTTCAGCTTTTCCTCATCCGACCATCCGTTCAAATATGCACAAGCCACGAAGCTTTCAAACCAATCCCTCATACTACCTGTTCCGTCAAATACATCGGGACTGACCACCGCACGTGGAACTACAACACCAGGAGCGGCACCGCCTTTCCCCTTACTGGGCGATCCTGTCCGCTGCGCCATTTGTAGAACCGTGAAGAAGAAGTCAAACACACCTTTATTTGCACAAGCCGACACACACGGACACACCCACAGACACACACTTCTACCGTCACTCTCTCTCCCCATCCGCAGGTGCTCCCTTTACCGTATGTCCGCTGCGTTACACTACGTTATCCGTAGGGAATAAATGGTGCGGCCAAAAACCATCCCCAATGGTTGAGACATTGTTCTGATTGCGGAGGAGCACGTGCCTCGGGCGCGATGGTTAATGGGCAGAGTCCTAGAAGTATTGCCAGGTTCTGACGGACTCGTACGCAGCGTACGTCTGCGAACGGTAAAGGGTACCATCACCAGGCCTATTGCTAAACTCCATCTTTTGGAACAAGGCCTAGCCCTATGACCGACCACCTGGTGGCGGGGAGGGTGTTACTGCCAATTGCGATTGCGTTGTACCTGAATTCAGTTTGGACGTAACGCCTCATTGAACCTGGCTATCAAGTGTATGCTTACGGTTTTTTTGACGGCTTCGATGTATTGCTGCTTTGTTGTCCCTCGGGTTTTATTTCGCGGTGCCAATGTTCGTAACGTATTAAAGCCTTACTGTTAAAGTGGAAGCAGTGCGGCCGCTAATTCTACCCTTCTGCCGGAAAAAGCACTTCACAATTGTTGGACCAAGACCTCCAAATGGACCATTTTTGGAAGATGGGTCAAATACCTGCAAATGACACCGAAACGATAGAGTTGTACAGCATAGCCTCATAAATGGGAGTCATGCCTCGTAAACAGGAGTAGAATCTTAAAAATGAGGGATGATAGTTCTGCTGCTGGCAAATGGCGGCGGTCAGAAGGCTGTTTCCGTTCAAGTTACGAGGTCTTGCTGCCTATATTTTGGATTAGGCGCGTTTGCTGCCGTTAGCAATGCCTTACAGCCGAGTTGATTCTGCTGCATCACTGCGAGCGTAAGAGATAAGATTTCAGCGAATCAATTCGAAGACTGGTTTCTTTGTAACGGGGCGGTGGATCTTATTCGGATGTTACGATTGAAGGACCCGTTGTCTTATTTACTGATAGCTGTAAGAACACCAAAAACAACCTAACCAGTGGCTGGTTGGTTAATTACGTTACTGAAGAACAGACTAAAAGTGAACGTACGATCGTTCATTTCGTAGCTTTCGGAATCGTCTAACTCACTGGTCAGCGATAAGTTCGAATCTTGGCTATAGCGAATCTATATGCGCGTGGAGACGAAGTGTTTACTGAACCAAACGCGGGAAACGAGAAGCAACCAAGACCATTTATCATCGGAACAATACCGTACCCCCTCGGCACCATAGCTCCTCAAGGGATGCGCAGGGGTTCGTTTTATCTGCTGTCACTACAATGCGTAACAGCAAAAAGAAACCGCTTACTTTTCCGACATCAACTGTACAATACTGTGACATGCGCATTTATATTCTGCATTTACCTAGCATGTTTAACTATGTACCTGCGTGGTGTTAAGTAGAGAACAGTGTGTGTAAGCGTACACGTTGTCGTCGTGCTTCGTACGTAAAGTAAAGCTGAGCTACAGGAAAAACGTCACACATACCATCGTTTATTGTTCGCAGGTTTATTCTTCTGTACCTGCTCACCTTGCCACTACACAGCCCCTCTAAAGAGTTCAAGAAACAACATGAGCTGAGAATAGAATGTGACAAGTGGTATGGTGGCGGGTCGCAAAACATAGGTTTCATTCCATGAAGACTCACCGTGACCATATTGTTGCGCCGTGCAATTGTCACTGTCTTATTTGCTTTGGTTAGTACTGGAAAAGGACCGTCATATAAGGGTTCCAAAGCGGTGGCAGGCTTATCCTTCCATACAAAAACGTGTTTAGCGTCTTGAAGATGCTGCGGTACATACGAAGTCCATTTTCGCTTGGGTCTGCGCGTAGGCGTAGGCTGAATCCCTTCAAAAAACGTTCGTACCTTGTCTAAACAAGCGGACTGGCTCTATGGGCTACTGCGAAAAGGAGCAAAATACAACCCTGGAAGGCGCAACGATGAGCCATATACTAGGTCGGCAGAAGAATGATGAAGCTCCTCTTTGACCGCTATACTTATCCCAAGTAGCACCACCGGTAAACTTTCGGTCCACCGAGTCGCTTCTAAACCGTGCGCTGGCAGCGCTACTTTCTGTTGACGATGGAATCGTTCTACCATATCACTAGCTCGCGGATGGTGTGCTGAGGTGAATGATAGCTTCATTCCTAACTGCTGGCACAAACTTTTCCATAACTCACTGACAAACTGTCCGCTTTGATATGTTGTTGTGCTGGAGGGGACGCCAAATCTTGCTACCCAAGTAGAGAGGAAATTTACCCAGCATGGTCTTCATGAAGACCTGAATGCAGGTAGTTTTTTTCCTAGCGAAAGGAAAATTTTTCTTAGCCGCTGCGTTTAAAAATCGCCAGGCGTCCATGATTCGCGCCATAGCTGAGAGCGCATACATAGTACCATGCATGTCCGCCGATGTTCACCGTGTGTGCTGCTTCTACAAGCAAGTCAAATATTGTTTCTGTTGCTTCTCTATCATATCTAATCAGTAATTCTCCGCATAACACCAAGCATCTGCTCATTAATACAGTGTTCCACTGGGATCGTCTCATATGTTCCAGCATGTGCCCTATTAAGACGAACAAGCACATTTGCATATAACATGCATGCTGAGGCAACCTATCCCTTAACACCAATATCATAATGCTACACACTAATATTGCTTTACGAATATGACGGTGCGGAACAGCATTGTGGAGTTCGATGCAGCAGAATACGCAGTTTATTGTGTCATTTGGAATGTTCAACGCCAGCAGTTTTTCGGACCAAGTTCTTACTAGATCCAATAGCGATAGTAAACGTTCCTTGGCATGTGAAATCACCGAAATGACACCTTCAATGTAACGCACTAGCCTTCTTGAAATCAGACGTCTGTTTGGCACTTCAGCATTGCACGCCTCCTCAAGGAGGGCTTCTGCCCGGAACATCCTATAAAGACGATGAATTGGCGAGTAGACAAAGATTGGGTTAATGCTAAATACGTGACTTGAAAATGGTTATTTCCATACGGGGGTATTTTTGAATTATCAAAGTTTCAACACGGTATGCAAACACGTTCTAGTAGAAAGCTTTTAATTCCTCAAAAGCTTTTCCTTGCTGAGCTTTCGGGTACTGCTCCTTTACCCGTCTTCAAAGCAAAACGTAAAATATGTCGACTGCCCAGCCAGTCAACGGTTCAGCAAGCCCCTCTGCTAGACCATCCGGGCTGGCGACATCCACTATCAGGTACTACCCTTGTACCCGTCAAGCCTCTGTCGCCCGCCAAGTCAGTCCTGCACAGAGCGAGCATCCCCACCGGCTGACCGGGACAGTGACACGAATCCAAATGAACGTACGACAGTAAAAACATTACGCCCGTTGATTCCTCTTGCTTTTAAACGACCGGGCTTTAAAGTCAGCTCCAGCTCTTCTCCGTCTTTCATCCTCATCTTCATTCTCCATCCATCCGATGTTTCTTCCTTTTTCTGCCGTTGTTCTTTCGCCTTGTGCCCCGTGAAGCACTTTTCAACATGAAAATGGTTATTTCCATACGCTTACGGGTACAGGAACAGTACCCGTAAGCGTATAGAAATAACCATTTTCATGTTGAAAAGTACGGGTACAGGAACAGTACTCAGCAAGGAAAAGCTTTTAGGGAATTAAAAGCTTTCTACTAGAACTGGGTTGTATACCGTGTTGAAACTTTGTTAATACGCGACTTTCTTAAAATACGTGACTGGCATAACTGCTTTTCTTGTATTCGCAGAATCCTTTTGATTTATCGCAAACGTAGACCCCAAATATCGTTGCACAAACGTAGAAGAAAAACTCGCTGCCACCGTCACGGAACGACAGCAGTGCAACTACACTGGGCGGCAATTACGAGCGGAAGGATCAAATTTGGAATGGTAAAAACATAGAAACTGCTGTCGTCTGGGCAATGTAGCTGAGCTGAACAAATTGTTGTACATTTATACTTTACTAGAACTGTGGCGAACAACAAGTTGCAGGAT
Source organism: Trichuris muris (assembly GCA_000612645.2). NCBI lineage: Eukaryota > Metazoa > Nematoda > Enoplea > Trichinellida > Trichuridae > Trichuris > Trichuris muris. The sequence continues at coordinate 972,393 of CBXJ02000361.1, read as the reverse complement.
CAGGAGACTGCCCCTGCAGGGCAGGCCTTAAGGGCAACAGATCTAGGGCAGCCAACGAAAACATCCGCAAGATGCCGCCTGACCTACCAGCTGACACTTGACCACGATCGGGATAGGGAAGATATAAGGAGCGCGTACGGAGGGTTGGGTGTGTGAGACTTTGTGCCCCGCAAAGGGGCGACTCGTTTGCGTCTATCGAATAAATCGTTTATCATCTCTGTTACGAACACGGGAGCACCGGCAAGTAGATGTTTTATTCCAACTCGCTAACTATTATCGAGAAAATAGGATGTTTAACAGGGGCGTTGAACATACTGAGAGGTCTACGGCTGCATCCCTGTGTGAATATTGCCAATACCAAGCAAATGCTTCTTAGAGGAACAATTTACTCGTATCGACAACAGCTGTTGTTGATACGACTAAATTGTTCCGCTAAGAAGCATTTGCTTGGTATTGGCAATATTCACACAGGGATGCAGCCGTAGACCTCTCAGTAACTCGCTAACTAACTGAAAATTGTATGTCATGTAACGGGTCTTCTATTTGTCATGATGGCACGTACGACTTGATCGCGTTGGAAGTCGAGAGTATGTCTGGAAGTTCTCCGAAAACAACGCCCTACCAGCGAATGGATGGGCAATTACTAGGAACACGTTTCAAAGCAATAACCTTTCGTAGCTTTCGGAACTCTCTTGTTCCGCCTTCAGCGAATGTTAATGGCGACATTTATTCCGATGTTTGGGTATTTATAGGCTGAGGAGCGGGTTCAGGTCGTATGGTGCAACGTTTGTTTTTACTGATGAGTGCATTCCATAAGTCACTGACCTCTACTCCTCCATCACGATTCAAGCAGTTGTTATTGAGAATGAAGAGGGCCTCCTTTATTTGCCTAAGGTGGAATAGGCTCTCGCGACATATCATTTTACGTCGCAGGTCATGTGAGCATTGAGAGGAATGCTCCACGACCGCGGAGGCTTTCTTGGCGTCATCCATGATCTTTCGTGGATCAAGTGTTTGTGGTCAGCCTCGTTGTCGGGTCTGGATTCCACTGAGTCTTTGTTCTGCGTTCTTGTACCTGGTCAACGCCGCCAGGTGCTCATGGAACCTGTGAAATAAAGTGTTGCCCGTTTCCCCTATGTAGGAGGCGTGGCAACTACATTTAATTTCATAAACGACTCCGAGCCTTAATGCGGAGGGAACTTTGATCCTGTCGTTCCTTGTAATGGTCCGCAAATTCTGTGAAGATTTGAAGTAAACTCGGAAGTGGTGCAGGTGGCCTAGCTGTTGTATGTGCGCCTATACCATGATAATAAAGGATCATTATTATCGGTTCTGTTCTTTCCGAGTTTACTCCAGTATTTCTGTTTTGCTGTAACCACCTTCTGATGATAGAGTCGACCAACGGTTTGGGGTAACCATTCCGTTGGAGTGCGATCACGATGTGATTGATTTCTGATGTTAAATATTTAGGATCACATATCGTGATCGCATGGTCTATCATTCCCGCAGCAATACCCCTCTTCACCGACAAAGGGTGATGAGAGGTAAAATGGAGGTATCTGTCCGAGTGTATCGGCTTTCGATACACTCTCGTTGAAAGTCTTCTCCCTTCCCTTAAAACTAAAACGTCAAGGAAAGGGAGTCGGTTACTTACCTCTTTTTCCATCGTTAATGTGATGACACCAGGGAAGCTGTTGTTAAGATGCTGCAGAAAATCTTCTTCTCTATCTGCTTCCAAGATCGCGAAAATGTCATCCACATAACGTTTGAAACACTTCGGGGCTACAGGTGATGCCGTACTGTTGGACTCGACTTCCTCCAGGTGTTCCATGAATACCTCGGCCAGAATGGGGAGCCCCTTATCCCCAGTCCTGCTTGAATCGTGATAGAGGAGTAGAGATCAGTGACATATGGAATGCACTCATCAGTAAAAGCAAATGTTGCACCATACGACCTGACCCCGCTCCTCAGTCTATAAATACCCAAACATCGGAATAAATGTCACCATAACATTCGCTGAAAACGGAACAAGAGAGTTCCAAAAGCTACGAAGGGTTATTGTTTTGAAACGTGTTTCCTAATAATTGCCCATCCATTCGCTGGTAGGGCGTTGTTTTCGGAGTACTTTCAGACATACCCTCGACTTCCAACGGGATCAAGCCGTACGTGCCATCACATCGCTAACTAACTACCGTAACTTTACATATGATGTTCAAGCATTGTTTTCTTGCTTGTCTCTGTCGTATTCCGGCTTGCCCGTTTTGATGATACCTGTAATTAATCTGCAAAGGTTGGCATTTGCAGATTTATTACGGGCATCATCAAAACGGGTACACCGGAATACGACAGAAACCAGCAAGGAACCCGTTACAAAGCATTCAGTATTTAAATTGTTTCTTGCTGCTACAATTTCCCGGCCTCTTTCGCGCTACCTGTTAAATGAACATTCCACAAGCACGAAAGGTTTACAACACTCTGCAACTTCTTTTACATTGTAGTTCCTGTAGGATGGAACCTGATTACTGTAGTTATGGATTGAATCTGTAATTATTTGTGAACATTTCAAGGTAACTTGTTTCACGTCATTTGCTAGTGGATGGTCGGGACGTGCATTTAAAGAATCTTTTCTAGCACATGAACAAGTGGATTTGCGGAAACAGTGCAGTTGAGGATTCAATCGCTTTATTCAATCAGATTCGATTCTTCTTTGATGTCTGCTGCCTTTGTCTGTCGTTCTCCAGCGGTCGAGCAGTTTTGCTGCTGTAGCTGTGGGTCTCTGCTATATTTATTTGGTGGGGCGAAATTTGATGGGACATTCGTCAATGAACTGTGCCAGTTTTCTTTGGAGAGGCGTAAGTTTTTCGTCACTTTGTTAACGTAAAATTTATATTATGTCTATCTCTGTTATGGATGCTTGAGAGTCTAAAGTCCATACTGTTCAAAGTTGTTGGTGGTAACTCGTGCTGAATTTAGCCCTCACGAAATGCAGTGGTATATGTTCATATTGGAGGATTACTGCTGAAGCGCCCGTTGAGTTCTATTGACTGCTACCTGTAAGAACACCAAAGCAACCTAACCAGTGGGTGGTTAGGTTGCTTTGGTGTTCTTACAGGTAGCAGTCAATAGAACTCAACGGGCGCTTCAGCCGCAATCTTCCAATATGATCCGCCGCCACGTTACAAAGAAACCAGTTTTAGAAGTGGTATATTTTGTTGTTTTGACTTTACGTTTATCCATGCTGAACTTTTTTCTTTGCTTTGTTATCTTGTAAGATCGGCGTGCTTCATGTATTTATTCTCCATAGTTAATGTATCTATCGAATGTGACTGAATCGTGATAACAATTTTGTAACGGGTTCATCGCTTAAGGGCGTGTCGAGAAATCACGGAACATTTTACCCGTTGTTGTCGAAGGCCACGTGAATCGAAATATCTTTATTTTCAAAAAAGGAAAAGTCGAAAAGCGTGGCGCATCGTGGTCAGGAAAGCGGAGCTTTCGGGTCAGCCTAGACCCGTCTTCAGCGCGGTTAGGTCTCTTTGTGCCCTCCCCAAGGTTTGGCTTTCAGGGAGAGTTTCTCTACTCAGCCGAACCACAGTGGAGCCCGTCAGATCAATCTAGATCCGTCGGGGCTGGTTCCACTGTGGCCGACCGGGTATCGGGGCCTTTCCCTTCCCGACCATCACCGGAGGAGGCACGTTGTCCAAGTGTAGGACACGGTCTGTGTGGAGGCATCGTTCGGGAAAATCGGTCACGTCATGTTTGCAAATCCTTTGTTTGTTTCGTCCGGGAGTTTGTCCTGTGCTCCGCGTGCACATATAAGTTCTTGATAACAATTTTGTAACCGGTTCATCGCTTAAGGGCGTATCGAGAAATCACGGAAGATTTTTATTTTCAAATTTCATTGTTATCAAGAACTTATATGTGCACACGGAGCATAGGACAAACTCCCGGACGAGACAAACAAAGGATGAGCAAACATGACGTGACCGATTTTCCCGAACGATGCCTCCACACAAACCGTGCCCTACACTTGCACAACGTGCCTCCTCTGGTGATGGTCGGTAAGGGAAAGGCTCCGATACCCGGTCGGCCACGGTGGAACCAGCCCCGATGGATCTAGATTGATCTGACGGGCTCCACTGTGGTTCGGCTGAGTGGGGGAACTCTCCCTGAAAGCCAAACCTGGGGGAGGGCACAAAGAGACCTAACCGCGCTGAAGACGGGTCTAGGCTGATCCGAAAGCTTCGCTTTCCTGATCACGATGCGCCACGCTTTTCGACTTTTTCTTTTTTGAAGATAAAGATATTTCGATTCATGTGACTGAATCATTAATATTTGTCTCAAGTTCAATAGGTATCTAGAGACGAAGTTAAGAGGAGGACTTGAGAACTATCCTTTCTTCCGACAAAGACGTGATGTGAAAAGTGGACGTAAATTATTGCTAACTAAAGTCTTGCTTTATTATAGAAGAAAGGGCAGCAACGTGCTTTCGGAAGACAGGATGTATTTAAACGGGAACATGTTGTTGAGTTTTCACGGATTTTTCCCGTTGCTTTGTACGTGGATGGATCTGTAAGTAAACTGACACGGTCTCCCTACCAACGGATGGATGAGAGTAGTTATTAGAAGACACGGTCAGAGAACAACGTGCGGTTTTCTCTCAGGTATTTCGGAACGCTCGAGTTCTGTCCTCTTGCTCGCTGAGGACGGAACTCGAGCGTTCCGAAATATCCGAGAGAAAACCGTACGTTGTTCTCTGACCGTGTCTTCTGATAACTAGTCTCATCCGTTCGTTGGTAGGGAGACCGTGTCAGTTTACTTACAGATCCATCCACGTACAAAACAACGGGAAAAATCCGTGAAAACACAACAACAGTGTGTTCTAGTCGAACGAGCTTTTGGAACTTTCCATGTTCCATCATCTGGGTCATAAATATTAAGTGATAAGAGTATGGAGATGTAAATTTATTGGCAACATTCGTAAAGCTTAAAACGTAATTTTCAGAAACCTTAGGCGAAGTCTTCAGCGTATGCATTTGTGTTTGATGTGGTTTGACCGCATCGCTTGAAATGACAACAAATGCTTGTCATATTTGTTGCAATTCTTACTAGTCAACCTAGTGAAGTCGTGCGGTTATTTTTCTATTTCTTTATGTGCCTCTGAATTGGAAATCTCGATTTGATTGTTCCTCAATAGGACGGTAGCATTTTGCTCTGGTTGCCAGTACGAACCAGATGTCTTTAACTTCTACGCCATCGTCCCTCTTTATGCTTGGATTGTACCACGTCGCAAAACGTTTTTTTGGATTTTTTTGGTGTGAAGTTTCTTTAGCCAGTTTAGAAATGCGAATAGGGACATTCAGTTGGGAACGCATTGTAACTTAGACCATCGCTGAGGCGTTTTTTGCTTCTTCCATGATCCTACGTGGGTCCTGTCTGGGGGTGGCTCTCCATTGTTACGACTTCCCTTTTGCCTTTTCTCAGCATTTCGCTGCTGCCAAATGATGTTGGAACCTGAGTTGCATAGTTTATTCCGTTTCGCGAATGTAACTTGCTCCACTGACACACTGGATTTGCTTCTATGTGCTCTGAGGGGGTTTGACTTTATCACAACGTAGAATCAGATCGTGGTTGCCTTCATAAATTACTAACACCAAGTTCTTTGAAATTTTTTTGAATTCGTTCTTCTACACAGTGTAGGAATGAGAAATCAATTTTGTCTTTCTTTCGGGGATGTTGCTCACTGCATTTTATCGATTATTTAATTTCTCTATTTTTTATGCAGTGGCCCGTCAGACGTTCAGGATAGTCGTTTTATAGCAGAACTTTGCAGAAGTATTCTATTTCTTCGTTGAAGAACTGTGTCGCGAATATTAAAGGCCCTATCCAGCGTTCCTGTTTCGATCACCTTCCTGTTCATCGCATGGTTTGAAAGGGAGTTCAGGTACCTCTCTTTGGGAGACTATTTCGCTCATTAAAGAACATCTATAATGGGAACTTGTACGTCTAGTTTCTTCCGTCGCGAGCGAAATCTCGTTGGCGAAAAGGTTATCCAAACATTGTACTACACGTTTTTCCTTTCTTGACAATGCCAAAGATGTCGTCCACCTACCGTATGAATATCTTGAGATATTAGGATGTACCTGGTGGAAAGGCTTCTTCCATTAGGTGTTCCATTGACTACCTGCGATATTACCAGTGGTAAAGAGCTCTACGTTGCATGAAAACGCTGTTTTCCTATGCTATCACCTTCCTTCTGCAATGCTTAACAAATTGTGGTCAGTTGGTATGGATTCAGGTTTACTTATTTTCGTTACATCTTGTTTATTCCATGCAGCCATTTGCATTTGCGAGCTAAAGCCGAAAATATTTGCAGTTGCAGCGTTCGCTTCACTTTTCTGCTACAATTCTTTGTTTTTGTGTAGATTGGATAATTTTGCCAGCCGGTGGAAGCGTTCCCAGACCTCGCGTCGAAGCCAGTATAACATACGCTAATTCGAAGTTGTTTCTGTTCGGCGGCCTTGGATCGGATGGTACTCTTTTGAATGACTTGTACGCATATGACTTAGGTGAGTAACCGGATGAAGTGAATTCGTCGTCACCTTTTATGTCGAACTACCATGTCCTTAAACACTGCGTTTCTTTTAACGGGTCTTGTTTTCATGATGGTTCTTCGTCAAGCACGGCTTGTACCTGTTTGTTCGCAATGTCTGAAATTGACTAAAACAACTCCCTACCACCGGATGGATGGAAAGTTATTAGCAAATGTCAGAACAATACTTAAACTTTGGAGCTTTCTGAACGTTCTGGTTCCATCGTCAGCGATATGTGGTTGTGATGGTTTAATCGGTCTGAGTCACTATTTATAGGCTGGGTCAGTAGGCGAGGTGGTATGGTGGAACATTTGCTTTTACTGATAATTGCATTGCATACCTCACTGACTTTCCTCCCCTTGTCACGGTTGATGGAGGTGTTATGCCGTATAAATAGGGACTCCTTTATTTGCCTAAGGTGGAACAGGCTCTCACGGCAAATAATTCTTGGATATAGGTTGAGCGAACACTGAGAGGTATGTTCGACAACTGTCGATGCTCTCTTGGCTTCGTCCATTGCTTTCTTCAGACTCAGCTTTGGTGGTCGTCCTCGGCGTCGTGTTTGAGTTCCATTGAGCCGTTGTTCCGCATTCTTGTAGCGCGTTACCGCTGCCATATGCTCTCGGAACCTCTGAAACAAAGTGTTGCCCGTGTCCTATATAGGAGGCATGGCAGTCACAACGTATCTCGTATACGACATCTGAGGTTTGATCAAATGGATCTTTGATCTTATCGTTCCTGATAAGTGCGCAAAGGTTCGGAGAGGATTTGAAGTAGACACGGAATTTGTGGGTGAGACCAAGTCTCTTTATCTCTTCTCCTATGCCACAATAGTATGGTAGAACGATTATTGAACCTTCCGTATGTGACTTCATGTCCGTCGTTTCTCGTTGCTGCAACTTCCGTCGGATGATAGACCTAACCAACGAAGTGGGATAACCATTTTGTTGGAGCGCTTTCACGGTATAGTTCAATTCAGAACGTAAATATTTGGTGTCACAGATAGTGATAGCGCGGTCTACCATTCCCGTGGCAATGCCTCCCTTCACTGACACCTGGTGATGAAAGGTAAAGTGGAGATATCTGTCCGAATGTGTTGGTTTTCTGTACACCTTCGTGCTGAGCATTCTATCTTCTCTTAGTACCAACACGTCTAAGAAAGGTAGTCTTTATTTTTCACGGATTAAAAGACATCCTGTCTTCCGAAATATGAATAGTGTTCACGGTGCACATTGCCTACAAGCAGCACAGGTGCTTGAACGAAGCGCTCTGCGGTTATCTCCCACCTACGGTAGGCTTACCTTCCTACTACAATGTAATGACGTGGGTCTCCTTCCAAAATATTTCCAACTAAAGTGGAACCACACAAAAACAGGAGAACGGAGAATATCATAGGATCAACCAGTGTTTCCTTGTTAAAAGCAACCATTCGGGAGCATGGCAGCACGGTCGCGCATCTAAGGAAATCCTCGCACGACTTAACGTCGTATCTGTCACGAAGCATCGGGCCCCACCTTTTCTCTCAATTAAGCGTAGAAATAAATGAATCGTGTTTTACTTCAAAACTTAATCAGACCGGAATCTTGCACAAGAAGCTCGGGAAGTTGTTTTGTTTATGCGGGTGAGAGTTTAAACAATCGTGCAAAAACGGCCCAACAAACCATAATAATAACAGCAACAATATTGATAAAATGGTCGTTAACCTCAGTTCCACAAACTTAAACAACGCCGACCAAGTCGTGTTATCTAAAGGGCTAAATTTCGTACCGACCCCAAGGGACCCCTCCACCATGTTAGATATCATTTCATCCATTGAACACAGCCTCTCTAACGTCGAACCCCAAACAGCGACTGAAATCAAGGGTTCAGTTTCAAGCCTACTTTTGCACTCATACTCTAGGGCACCCCCAATCTCACACCCTTTGAGCGTAACGTTCTTAAAGATCTTGAAACTCGTCAGGACATACTGATTACCAAAGCTGATAAAGGTAACGTCGTCGTGATTTTAGACCAAGGCGCGTATACGGATATCTTTTTTCGGCTGTCGACCCGTTTGAAGGTATCTGTAATAGATCTAAAAATGCCCTACCAGCGGATGGATGAGCAGTTATTAGAAAGTATCACAGATAAAGAACGCTTATCGATTCAAAGCTTTCGGCACTCTCTGGTACCTCTTTCCCATCACTGACGACGGCACCAGAGAGTGCCGAAAGCTCTGAATCGATAAGCGTTCTTTATCTGTGATACTTTCTAATAACTGCTCATCCATCCGCTGGTAGGGCATTTTCAGATCTATTACAGATACCTTCAAACGGGTCGACAGCCGAAAAAAGATATCCGAACATGAACAAGCCCGTTACAAAACATCCAGTGTTCCAAGCGCGTATATAGACAAGATAAACGAACTCTTAAACAACAGCGTTTATCGCCACATCGCGCACGATCCCACATCGATTCTCAGAAGGAAACTGCTAAACTTATTGGACTGCTTTGTAAAATAAACACAAGACCCGATACTTTCAAAACTAAATTAACTGCTGTGGCGACCTATACTAACGAACAGGAAGACCAGACCTCGCTGTGACTCAAAAGACGACAAACAACGTTAATGAGCTTGTTTTCCTATAACGCTGGGTCACGCTCCAGCCTTGACATGAAATATATATATGGTGCAAAGTTTCACATTGCGACCATTGTTATTGAACTGAAGTAAAGCGTTCGAGTGACACTTCACTGCTTTACTACACGTGCAATAGTAAATGCCCAGAATTATACGGGCTCCCCAAAATTCATAAACCAGGGGTCACCTTCAGAACGGTAGTCTTGAGTATTAATATAATAGCCTAACGTTCAAACTTTCCACCTACTGAGGCGTTTTTTGCTGAGGCGTTTTTGGATATTATTGAAACTACTAAGGATATTATTGAAACTACTAACGGGAAGTCGAGGATCGCATGTCCAAAATTGTAAACAGTTCGTTAATGAAATAAAAACTGTACCGTTACGCAGTTCGGATGTTTTAGTCAGTTATGATGTTAGCGTCCTTTTTACTTGTATACCGGTCACATATACAATTGACATTCTAAAATGCCTATTGGAGTCAGACAGTAATCTGCGCGAAAGAACAAAAACCCGTTTCATGTCACTAAACTTGTTTCTTTTTGCATGCGGGAAAGAAACCACTTTACGTTCCGGGATAGGTTTTTCACACAAAAGGACGGGGTTCCTATGGGCAGCCTGATCTCGCGCGTTCTCGCTGAAATCTTCATGGAACATCTCGAAGAAAAGGCTTTCAGCACGAACGAGAACGGGTCGGCGCCTTCCTTTTTCAAAAGATATGCAGACGATATATTTGCAATTATCAGAACAGGATGTGAAGAACCTTCCTGCCACACTTGAACTCCGTTTTTCCTAGTAATATTAAACTTACCATGGAAAAAGAACGTAATAATAAATTGCCATTCTTGGACGTTGTTCAACTCGCGGAACAGCGGCAGGTGGAACGGCTGGAGCTTCAGTCGCCTTGCGTTTATGGCCCCAAGCGCTATAAAAGGCTTTGAGGCCTGCAGGTACGTGGAAATAATTACGCGAGACAAGCACATGCCAATCATCTTGATGAAACATCACGTCTTTTCCCAACACACCGCAATGCCACCCATTGAACTCACTAACCAATAAAAAATGTTGAGAAGCGCCAAAGAGAGACTTGCCCATGCGGTAATTTGCGCCATTCACAGCCGTCTTAATAGTTGTTGCACTGACATACGCGGCGGTGGGCTCCAGGCCATCGTCGGATTCGCTGGCGTACCACTCAAAAGCAGCGCTGAAACTCGTGACCGCCTCCATGGCAGGTCGCCACTTTCCATCGTCTTCGAGAGGAACATATTCCACATGTTTGAGCACGTCATAGATCTGCTTCACTACACCTGAGTCAGCGAGCACGCCGGTGCTGCCTTCGAGTTGTGCTTTGACCCAGCTCACCTTTGCTTCTCCGCTGACCGTAACGAAGGTTGCACATATCGCCTCGAAGGATTGAGAAAAATCCGGTGAGCTTTTTGAACGGTAACACGACATTCCTGCCCTCTCCTTTGCAAATTAAAGGAGACGCGGCCAACGTAGTTCCTTTCATTACGCAATAAATGTAGGTCCCAATCCTACTGAACCATATGTCGGCAAGGGCATTTGGTTCTGTATTTTGGTCGGCGCCGGTTAAGTAGTAACTTCCCACATGGAAGTGCAATCGGTCCGCAAGCACGCGGACATATGCGTCGTACACCTCGGTTAACATGCCTAACTCGGGAATAAAGCGCGCGAGATCGCTGTGAGCTAAAGCACGCGCACCCGCGATCACCAACCCGAGTTTGGCGCATCCCGCTGGCATGCTGCGGACTCGGATTCGAAAGTCATCTGAGACCTTAAATGGCGTGTCTGGCCAGTTGTGCGGCTTGAATGTAGCTTTCACGCTGGGAAGGCCAGTCGCTCGGAAAACGTCTTTAGTCGAGGCCCAATGCCCGACCTGGTGCACAGGATGAAGGGCCGTCGCCTGAGCCTCGTCAAGAAATACGTTTTGCCACGCGGGGTAGGAGCTTATGAGCTTCCGAATGTAGCCTGTGGGAGCTCCCTGCCCCCCCCCGCTCATAAGCTCCTACCCCGCGTGGCAAAACGTATTTCTTGACGAGGCTCAGGCGACGGCCCTTCATCCTGTGCACCAGGTCGGGCATTGGGCCTCGACTAAAGACGTTTTCCGAGCGACTGGCCTTCCCAGCGTGAAAGCTACATTCAAGCCGCACAACTGGCCAGACACGCCATTTAAGGTCTCAGATGACTTTCGAATCCGAGTCCGCAGCATGCCAGCGGGATGCGCCAAACTCGGGTTGGTGATCGCGGGTGCGCGTGCTTTAGCTCACAGCGATCTCGCGCGCTTTATTCCCGAGTTAGGCATGTTAACCGAGGTGTACGACGCATATGTCCGCGTGCTTGCGGACCGATTGCACTTCCATGTGGGAAGTTACTACTTAACCGGCGCCGACCAAAATACAGAACCAAATGCCCTTGCCGACATATGGTTCAGTAGGATTGGGACCTACATTTATTGCGTAATGAAAGGAACTACGTTGGCCGCGTCTCCTTTAATTTGCAAAGGAGAGGGCAGGAATGTCGTGTTACCGTTCAAAAAGCTCACCGGATTTTTCTCAATCCTTCGAGGCGATATGTGCAACCTTCGTTACGGTCAGCGGAGAAGCAAAGGTGAGCTGGGTCAAAGCACAACTCGAAGGCAGCACCGGCGTGCTCGCTGACTCAGGTGTAGTGAAGCAGATCTATGACGTGCTCAAACATGTGGAATATGTTCCTCTCGAAGACGATGGAAAGTGGCGACCTGCCATGGAGGCGGTCACGAGTTTCAGCGCTGCTTTTGAGTGGTACGCCAGCGAATCTGACGATGGCCTGGAGCCCACAGCCGCGTATGTCAGTGCAACAACTATTAAGACGGCTGTGAATGGCGCAAATTACCGCATGAACAAGTCTCTCTTTGGCGCTTCTCAACATTCTTTATTGGTTAGTGAGTTCAATAGGTGGCATTGCGGTGTGTTGGGAAAAGACGTGATGTTTCGTCAAGACGATTGGCATGTGCTTGTCTCGCGTAATTATTTCCACGTACCTGCAGGCCTAAAAGCCTTTTATAGCGCTTTGGGCCATAAACGCAAGGCGACTGAGGCTCCAACCGTTCCACCTTCCGTTGTTCCGCGAGTTGAACATGGTCCCCGCGTGCAAGTTGCACGCGCGCGCACCCGACGTTGAGCTGTAATTGTACATGCTCATACATATATTCTTGGACGTTCTACTTATTAAGAAAGGTAATGCGATCAACACAACCGTGTACAGAAAACCAACTAATTCGGACCAGTTATTGCATTTTTCTTCCCATCATCCCATTGCAGTTAAACGTTGTATAGTAATCGGCATGGTAAACCGCGCACTTGACGTATGCGACCCGGTGTATCTACATTCCGAACTTAAATACATTTGCGCAACGTTAATTTCGAATGGTTATCCAAAACATTTTGTTGATTCCATTATATTATACAACGCAGGTTACTAAAAACATTCATAATCCCACAGGTGTCCACATCTTTACCTTACCCGGTTTTATACCTGCCATGCTACAATGGTTTGGGGGAGCGCGTTAAACGTCTGTGCAACGCTTTAAACTTTAATGTTCGATTTAAAAGTTCCGGTAATCTCCGTTCCCTGTTGCGAAGTGACAAGATCAGGGTTCCACTAGATAGGAGACCGGGGGTCGTTTATGAAATCAAGTGTGGTTGCCACGCCTCCTACATAGGAGAAACGGGCAAACCTTTACTTGACAGATTTCATGAACACACGGCTGCGCTGGCCCGATACAAGACCGCGAAACGAAGACTAAACGGGTTACCAACGCAACGCCGTGGATGACCCCAAACCCGCGATCCAGGCAAGATCATGGATGAGGAATTAAAGGCTTCCGCGGATGTTGAGCATGGATCCACATGCTCACTCAACCTAACACCGTGCATTGTCTGCCGTGAAGAGCGTTTCCACCTGCGGCGGATCAAAGAAGCCTTTTATATATTAATAAGACATAATCCGTCCATGAATCGCGATAGTGGTACACAGATCAGCGAGGTTTGGAATGCTATTATCAATAAAAGCAGGTGTTGCACCTTAAAACCCTGACCTGTCCGTTCGCGCGACCTTTTGTCTCGCGATTTAACCTGGCAACGGATTAAACACTTTCTCTTGCTCGCTGAAGACAGAACTCGAGCGTTCCGAAATATCTGAGATACCGTACGTTGTGTTCTGGCCGTGTTCTTCCTATAACTACTCTCATGCATCCGTTGGTAGGGAGAACGTGTCAGTAGGGAGACAGATCCATCCACGTACAGAAAGCAATGGGAAAAATCCGTGAAAAATACAACATCATGAATATATATATATATATACAGTTAGCAATGATGGTTCATTTTATTTTCTTGGTGATCTTTTGCTTACAAGACATGACTGTTCATTTGCTGAGTAGTTCAGACAAGTTAAGTACGCGAAGATATTTGTTGGTGAAGGATAGATGTTTCAGAGTGCGTTACTACTGATTGCGCTATAACAGGACGAGGATGTAGTGCTGTTCCTGAAGTATTATTATGGTTTCAGTTAGGCAGAACATACTCGTCCGATGATCCATGGCTGACTGTGTGCAGAATGAATTGTCGCGTTCACAGAGAGCGTACGCACGCGGCTTTAGATACGGGAATATTTGGTCGGGCGTGCTCAAGTCGGTGTTTACCGAATTGTAGACGAATTACAAGAGGAGCATCGAAATGTGGCAATTGAACCCAAACACATCAGACAAGGTGAACACAAGGCAGAGAAAAGAGGGAAGTTACTTGTCACGAAGAAGGGTTCGTGCAAATAATGAACATTCGAGAAGGTTAGCCAGCAACCATGGACTATCTGGGTGCAGTGGGCACAATCTGCCGCTGCAATTGTCTTTTGACATACTTTGTTACGTGGTAGTCTTGTTCAGATATTTTTCGGCTGTCGTCCCGTTTGCTGGTATCTGTAATAGATCTGAAACGCTTCCTACCAGCGGATGGATGAGCAGTTATTACAGAGTATCACAGATAGAACGCTTATCGAATCAGAGCTTTCGGCACTCTCTGGTGCCGTCGTCAGTGATGGGAATGTCCCCTTTCGTCAGTGAACATGAACAAGCCTGTTACAAAACACCCAATGTGATAGTCATGTGTAACATTGGTGCACGCATCGCTGCAAACTTCCGCTTTCCTGAGGTAAATGACATTTTGTTAATTTTAATAAGCAGCGTGACTACGAACCATTTTCACGGTATATTCCCGTTCATTAGAAGCCCTTATTCTTCTTTCAACAGCTATAGCTTTCCGTCCGTCATCAGTGCCAATAAAAATTTTGTCGACTGTTCCGTCAGTCATCGGTTCAGCAAGCCCCTCTGCTCGACTGGCTGGGCGACAGTCGTTTGACGGGTCAAGGATCGACCTAATAGTTGATGTCGCCAACCCTGATGGTCGAGGGGAGGGGCTTGCTGAACCGTTGACTGACGGGACAGTCGACAAAAATTTTTATTGGCACCGATGCGGACCGAAGTTACGGTCCGAAAGCTATGCCTGTTGAAGGAAGAATAAAGGCTTCTAATGAACGGGGATATACCGTAAAAAATTATTCGCAGTCGTGCATTTAGCCCGTTAAAAGAAAAAGCATATTTATAATAAGCAGTGTGATCCTGTCAAACTATTATGCTTCAAATGGGAATTTTATATGTTTCATTTTATGGCCAAGTGACCATTCCGGCAAACCACCTTGCAGGTAAGTGACCTTAATGGCAAGTTAACCAAACTCGATTTGCTTCATTCTGCGATGCTTTCGCGTAACTTGAAATACTTCACTTTCATTGAACAGTTATCGTTCGGTAGAGTTTTCTATTTTGGTGAATAAGTTATTCTTTTTCATTCATATGTGGAATGTATAATTGCATGTTTTACAGGTCGAACTACATGGGATATTTTATTACACTTGAATGGCTGTGTGCCATCTCCTCGACGTTTATGTGGCTTTGCTGCTTCCAATGAGGCGTTGTTTTTGTACGGAGGGGACGTCGGTTCAAGTTCCACTTCAATTGTGTCGCCCCATTTCCGTTCGGTGCCGTCTTCTTCCAGGGAGTTTTTCTCATTCATATTTGGTAGTATGCCTTGTTGTCGGCATTGGTGATCATGTTTTCCATTCTGTTCAGAAGCGGCAAGTTGGAAGCAGGTAGATTGTGTTGACGAATTTGGACCCCCTCCTCTCCGCGCATGTACATTGGTTTGGACTTACAATCGCTGCGTACTTTTCGGTGGAGAAAATAATTGTGGTATTAGTGCTGCATCAACTTTTGTCTACAATCCTGGCACGTCGAGTTATGTGAAATTTCACTGTTAACTCTACTAATTTCCTTTAGAGGAGCGGAAATGGACAGCGAGTTCCATCAATACTATT
Organism: Trichuris muris; assembly: GCA_000612645.2. Lineage (NCBI taxonomy): Eukaryota > Metazoa > Nematoda > Enoplea > Trichinellida > Trichuridae > Trichuris > Trichuris muris. The sequence continues at coordinate 956,758 of CBXJ02000361.1, read as the reverse complement.
TCTTCCCGCTGTAATGTTTCAGCAGTTCCATATATGGATCGCTTTATCATTGCCTATGGTGGCAAAGATGTTGATGACTTTGAATTAGACGACTTGCTAATCTACGACTTAAGTTATTCTTCTATGACAATGTACTAATTCATTTGCCTAATGCCTTATTGTAGGTGCTGATACTTGGTCGACGTCAAACACTAAAGAATGCGAACTTTTCATTGCAGAAGTCGGTTGCAGGTACAGCCATGGTTCTGCCATATTGATAGACAATAACGGTAACTCCTGGCTCTTTATATTCGGTGGCGTGAGAAATACGGATGTTGGCACAGGAATACCACAAACGCAGCTAACCGATAGTTATATAGTGTCTGCAGGTTAGTCAGAGCATTTATTCTGTCTATTATGAAATATCCAGAAATGACGTTTCATTTCTTCTGCGTAGTTTTATCAAGCTGGTTTTTATAAGACCAATATGCTGTTATGGATATTGAAAATTGGTCGTTTATAACGACTGGTTTGACACAATTTCATTCCTCTCTGTAACAATCTGTTTCCATTCGTAAAAGATAGTTACTATAGGCTTTCAGAACGAACATGTTCCGTCGTTGGTGTAAGACCGTGAATCTTCACCTTAAGGTAAACAGGGAACAGACCTTTAGAGCGGAAAACGAAATAGAAATGTATTAATAGAATTTGTAACAAATGCGCTTCTTCTTGTTTGGTTGCATGGTCTGCAATCATGCTTTTTCTGCCCCAATACAAATAGTTTAATAGCATTTCTGCTGACAAACTCTTGACACAATATCAGCCCGTTAAATCAAAGCGTTTATTATAAACGCAGAGCTTTCGGCTACTGCTCTTGTAGCCGTCATCAGTGCATAGTCAAAAATGTATGTCGACTGCCCAGCCAGCCGAAGGTTCAGCAAGCCCCTCTGGTAGACCATCCGGGCTGGCGACATCAACTATCAGGTACTGCCCTTGTACCCGTCAAGTTTCTGTCGCCCGCCCAGTCAGTCCTGCAGAGAGCGAGCATCCCCACCGACCGACCGGGACAGTGACAAAAGTCCATAATGAATCCACAATAGTTTAATAGCACAGAAAATAATATGAAAACGAAGGTGTAAAATGTGCAAGTATCATCGTCGATGTTTAATGATTTTAAAAAATAGGATCGTTGTTTATTTATCTGTAGGCATAATAGGTAAGCATGCTGTTCAACTCTGCCCCAACTTTACAGCGAGATTGATTTGAGCAAAGAATGCTTGTGCACTGGTCAGAAAAGTCTGCTGCTAAGTAGGCTCGCTAACTTCGACCACCGTGCATATCGTTCCTTGATTATTGTAGCAATATCAATAGTTGCATCTGAACGACTTAATTCTTTGCCTAAGAATCTGGTAAGTTCGACAAAACCGAATTATAAGAATCTGAAGAGTAACACGCCAAAACTTGTTCAGTTAAAGGAGTACTAAACTTCGAACACTACGACTTTCGCCGTTTAACCTTTATTTCAAAATAGTCGGAGCTTTCGGGGTCGCACGCACCCCGTCATCCGGGGTGGGGGACCCACCGTATATACGGCCTGATTGACTCGTCTTGTCTTTTCCACGAGCTTCCTTCTTATGACAGAACAAACCACTTGTGTTTTGGGTAGCCGTTATAATGTATGATCTTCTTTATATTCTTTAGCTCATTTTCCATGTAATCCTCACCACATAGATGTATAGCTCTTTTCACCATGCCGTTAGCAGTACCTGTGAAAACTGATCTAGGACGGTGGGAGCTGTAATGCAAGTATAGATTTGAGTTTGTAGGTTGCCTTGGAATTGGACATAGTTACCCTGTTGTAGAGCAGAACTTAACTAATTGCATGATGTGGAATGGGTTTAACTTTGTTCGCTCGCTCAGTGAGCTGTCTCCTAGTAAGCCCATTAATCGAAGAGTTGCACTAAAGGTATGCTGGTGACGAGTTCCTTAACATCATAACTGACCATAAAGTTCTCCTGTCCGATATTTATACATTTGATTTCCATGCGGAATCGACTAGAATTGATAACGAGGGAGAGACGTTTCCCTGTTAGAGGCTGGATAAGTCTTGCCAAGAAAGGACGTATTCTAGATCTCATACCGTTCACATTCGATATCACCGGTTTAACCGGTAATTTTGGGTGAACAGTTCAGGGCATACGATATTGCTAGTGAAATGCATCCAACATGCTATTTGTAATAGTTGGTCCTTTTTGGTTTCCTCTCCAGATCCTATGAGTAACTGAATAAGCTCTGATCTGATTGAGCCGGTGGGATCGCCGTTTAGAGATATGTCAGAATCCGAAGCGCCCCATCTTGACGGGGCCATCTTGACGGGAGCCAACTTGATGGGAGCTATCTTGACGGGAGCTAACTTGACGGGAGCCAACTTGACGGGGCCAACTTGACGAGAGCTATCTTGACGGGAGCTATCTTGACGGGAACCAACTTGACGGTGAGATTCTCCTTAGCAAAAGATGCTTGCATCTAGGAAAGTTCCCTTTTAAATAGGCTCATTGACTGTTAGTTTGCAGTGCGTAACGTTTAGGCTGCTTTCCAGGGTTAGTCGCCATTTTGCTATGGCAAATATATTAATGATTTCCACGACATATGTTTGTAAACCACTGATGTTTAGTAAGCGAGCAATGAATTGCTGATCTGGATGATCATAAAGCGCTTGTATGCTACTGTTTTGACAAGCGAAAAAGTAAGCTTTATTGTGACAGTAAATTATCAATGAATGCTGAAGTTATACGCAATAACACGCAAATAATCTACATGAGAGCGCCTGTCGAACTGCTGTACTATTCGTTGAAATCGCTCGGCGCATCGAATCAAATCATGCGCCGTCGCCTTCTCGGTGGCTCTTCTACCCTGAAGTACAGGTCTGTACGATGGTCTCTCCCAGCCTGCACAGTTAGCGTGCGAAGCGGCCCATCTTGACGGGACCGACTTGACGGTGAGATTCTCCTTAGCAAAAGACGCTTTCATCTAGGAAAGTACCCTCTTAAATAGGCTCATTGACTGTTAGCTCGCAGTGCGTAACGTTTAGGCTGCTTTCTAGGGTTAATCGCCATTTTGATATGGCAAATGTTTTAATGCATTCCACTACATATGAAATGTGTTTCTTTAGTAACGGGGTAAAATGCATTTCTGCGAAACAATTGATCACACGGTATACCCCCGTTCCAGAAAACCTTTTATTTCCCAATAAACGCTAGCTTTCGGGTACTCCTCATGTACCCACCAAGTTGAGTCACTGTCCCGGTCGGTCGGTCAGTCGGGATGCTCCCTCTCTGCAGGACTGACTGGGCGCGCGACGGACGCTTGACGAGTACAAGAGTAGTACTGTCGTGTCACCAGCCCGGACGGTCTAGCGGATGGTACTGTCGTGTCACCAGGTCACCAGTGTCACCAGACAGTACTGTCGTGTCACCAGCTCTGCGTTTTCAAATAAAAAGAAAAGATTTACCAACGGGGTTGCCGCGTTTCACGTTAAAAAAATCAATCGATGGACCCGATAAATGAATTTTAAAAAATTTCATCAAGTAACCGAGAGCATAACATTTGTTTAAACAAAGGCACAGGAATGCATGTAAGCGATATATGGGCGAGTTTAATCCAAAGAGCAAAGTGCTGTTGAAAGATCTGAATGAGTCCACCAAGGAAACACCACGTTAGGTCAAGACACTGAAGACGGAGCGGGATAGCTCTGTAAGCTTCATCCTAATTATTCGATTTGTTCGAATAATCAGTGAGCATGAGAGAAAATCCTGTTATGAATTCATTATTTGCAAATAACAGAAAGCTCAATCTTTAAAGTTGTCATTGCATTAACAGTAGTTCTTTTTATTTTTTATATTGTTATTATTAATGATGAAATCATTTTTTCATCATTATTATGAAACGCCTTGTTACTAATTTCTCTTGCTTCAAGAATATTATTATTATTAATATTGTTGTTATTATTATTGTTGTTGTTGTTGTTGTTGTTGTGTTTTCAACATTCTTTATAGATGCCTTATTACGATCAACAGTACCATACGAAGCGCCTTGTCAGGTTCCATCATGGAATGCACATATTTCGAATATTTGCAATGACTGCATTGAAATATAACTATTCTTCTGTTCGAACAAATTCGAAGGGGCAACTGCACTAATTGCACGTACATGAAGTCTCTAAAATTTTAAGGTGAGCCAAATTCTGTTTATTCAGTTCGGTTGAAGCAACCATGTACATGTACATTGTAGTAAACTTTTGTTTCGTTGCCTCCGTTGACTGCCGTTGTGAAGCTCTTTGGAACGGACGGCTATGGTACCATTCGTTCACACATAGCTCCTTCCTACATTCGGTGACGACATGACTAGGAAGTCCTGAAAACTTTGTACGTAAACTGTTACTTGCTTTGCACCAATAAATTACCCCATTCTTGATTTTTGCGGCTTTTGTCATAGCACATGCTGCCAAGGGGAAAAATGAACCATGTTAAGAAGACCATAATGCCACTGTGGAGAGAGAATTTCATTCCGCTGATGTATGCTAACAGTTTAGTTTCACTTTTCATTCTTGTTTATATCGTTCTGTCAGATTAAAGATTTAAAATGCAGAGTGCCTGGCAACGTGGCAACGGTGTAGCTGATCATTGTCTTTTAGACGACTAAAAATCATTCTTTATTTCTTTGTTTTAAATTTATGTTCTTTCGTTCAATACCTGAACATTTCTTCAGTGGTTACGGTAACTGGCATGCGCCAGCGTTGTCAACTTAGGTCAAGGCAACAAATATCCATTAATTAATCGTTAGTGTGAGCAATGCCTAATGTGTATGATGAAATTCTGTTATAAGCAATCGTGTGCGTAATTAAGGGCTCCATGAATGCTAAGTGTTCAGACTCACTAAGGAGCTCTGGCTTGGCAATAACGCCATTTGATACAGGAGTGGTACCTTTAGGAGTACAAATGGGACGACGTTCGTTGTACGCTATAGCTCCACTTGAGCTTGGATTGGGAAACGTCCAGCCTTTGTAATATTGCAACTTGAGGCAGGAGTGATCCCTCAAATAAGGGAATGGAAAAGCAACCCGTTCGTTATTCTGTGCGATTAACGATGCCTACGACTGGCGAGCATTATGTTTCCTGACATTGCGCTTATCGTGTGTGATGACAGCGATGCCATAGCATTCTTGCAGGAGAAAAGTGCTCTCGCTCAGGAAAGAGCCTGCTCCCGCGCGAACTCTATGGTCTTGGACAGCAGGAGAGACCGCGCGTATTGTTGGAAGTAAGAATAAGGCCTTTTAGGAAAGAGATGTCCGAGCATGGCTTTGAAGGCAAAATTATCTAGGTGTATATTCGACTTAGGCATAGTAGTTGTTAGGAACGAACATTGTCTCTGCATACAGCTAGAGCCACAGCTACGCGTATTGCAGGTTCTGCAAGACAAAGCTCGACATGATTACGCAAGCTGTCCAATGGAACCTTGGTGATAGAAGTAGAAACAGACTGGTGACGCGACAGGAAGTGCGTGTGTGAGTGAACAAGTGAGCATTGATTGCTTCTAAAGCTTTTGCTCAATGTTGTTTGGTGCTTCTATTGTCTTTTTCCGCCGGAACAGTAGTATTGTCAACCGAGCGTTCTGGGAACACTTGTTAGGCGTATCGAATAAGCAGCTAATGGAAGACAGAAACATTGTAGTTGCCAGACCAGCACTGGAAAGCCAGCAGAGAATTTCCGCTGCCGAAAAGCGAGCATAACCCTAGTTCACAGGAGCAAGTGAACGTCTTGTGACAAGTGTCACTATTCGTTCCCGTAAAGAGAGAGAGGAATTAATTCACTTACAATAACCGCTTGAGAAACATGGGGTACGCAACGAAAAGATTCCAATTTGGCGAATAATGTGGAGCTTTCAGCACAGAACGCGTCCCCCATTAACGGTAAGGAAAACTATGCCCACATACACGGATGTACGCGAATCGCCATGTCGAAAGGTAATTATTTTCATCGCGCTGAAGATGGGACGTGAGCTATTCCGAAAACTATGAAAATCTGAAATAAACGAATAAATAATGGTATTCAGTCATCTAGGAAAATAATGGTCAGATTAAAGATGAAGACAATTGCTGAGGGATTTTACTGCATGCGTAGGAAACATGACTTAAAATAGGGGATACATCTTACAGCACTGAACATGAATTTTATGCAGGGAACATCAAGGAGCGCGTCGCCGAACATTAATCGCGATTTCGTAAGACATAGAAAACCGACGAAGTGGGAGATCGCATTCGCCTTTCTGCAAATAATTTCAACCAATTCGATAGTCGTTATTGAAGCGAATCTACGCAACACGACTCCAGAAATTGCAGAACAATTGACCTTTTGCTATTGAACATTTTCTGAACATTTCACCCTTCATCGAAAATCAAGAAAGCTCGACGAACAGGTGTTTTACAAGCAGCAATTAAAACTTTCGCCGTTACATTTCTGTACTGCGCTTTTCCGCGCAACCAAAACGGTCGAGAATAGAGAGTAGTTTAACACAACAATCGAAAATGTTCTGCACATTGGTTGGACCAAAGTAATGAAGCAAAAATGTTTCTCAAACTGAAATTGCACAACAAGAACCTTATTGTCACTACTTGCAGGCCTGCAGTTGGAATGGGCAACTGGAAGTTCTTGTATCCCGGCATAGCATTATATCATAATCTATAGAAGATGGTCGACGCAAGACACCCAAAACTGTAAGTTTAACATCTCAAGTTGCTCTGTCGAAGGAAGTACTTAAAAATAGGGTGTTTCTTAAGGGGTCTTGATATACTGTTCTTGATTGGTGCACGGCTTGTACTCGTTTTTATTCGTACTGCCTAAAATTACACGAAAACAACTCCCTTTCAGCGGATGGACGGGAAACTTATTAGCAAAGTGAAAGAACAATACAGTTTAACCTTCGGGGCTTTCGGAACGGTAGTAGATCCACAACTGTAGATCGCTGACGAGAGAACCAGAACGTTCCGAAAGCTCTGAGGGTTAATTGTAGTGTTATTCCATTTTGCTAATGTTTCCCATCCATCCGCTGAAAGGGAGTTGCTTTCGTGTCATTTCAGGCAGTACGAATAAAAACGGGTACAAGCCGTGCACCAACGAAGAATAGTCAAAGGAAGCCCATATTTCTATTAATACATGAAAACGCTGAACCTCAGGTGTGGCTGCTGGATCTGCTGTATTGTTTACGTTGAAAACTGTCGTAAATCATTCGCTAATTTCCGTATAGCGTTGCACGTTCATTGCACGCATTGCTCGCTGCACGATGCGTCACTGGACATAGGCCGAGCATGCTTGCCAATGCACACTCGCACACTGAACGCCGACCCACCTGCACGTACTGGCAAATCCTTATAAGCATTCTCTCCACTGCACAGCTGTCCGTTAGCGACGCTTTATCTCTTTTGATACGAATGCCGCTCCCAAAGGTTCGACTGCGCGAATGCATGCACACTACTGCAAGGCAGCAGAATCGCCTATGGCTAATCATCGTTTTTCCGGAAGAATAGCCGACGAGGCTACACTGTCCGCTTTCAATGTTCGTTTTCAGTTTTGTCGCTATCTATCGAAGTAAAGGTCGTATCATCCCGTTGCTCTCTCTTTCTGCCCTTGCCGTTGAAAGATATGGCCATTGTTGCTGCCATGTGAGTTATTAGAACTCCTAGCAACGACATCATGTATTCCAAATGACTGCCCCAACTGAGTAAATTTGCTTACAACCCTACCTTACCCAGCTTCACCTGAGGACAAATTATTTGGAACCAATGAGGATCCTGATTTGCTAAACGGGTCAGTGCGTCTGCCGCAGGAACACTTTGTAACGCATTTTCAATTTACTTGGTCTTCTTATTCTCTCCCTTGTTTTCAAGAGCTATTAGCAGTTAAACATTCACAAGAAAATCCTGTTTATTAAAGAAAAACCCGTGAAAATACAAGGTGCATTAACAAAAAGGTAAAAAGTTTTCAAGCTTGCAGAGCCACGTTCCTCATCAGTGAAATGGACAAATAAAATGCTTGGAAACAGAATATGAGGATGGATCTGGGGCCAATCCAACAGACACAAATCGCCTATTCCAAATGAATCAGATACAGCATTGAACAGTCGATATTCAAACGTTCACCGACCACGCAATATGCGGTATCATTTACTTTAATTTGCGTATTTTGTACAGAACGCACTGTTCCTATATAAAAACAATTCGTGAGACGCATTTGCACTTTTCTATTTCATTTAGCTCATTTTGACAGAACCACCTTGCGAGCAAGGAACTTCTGGAAGAAGGAACTTGCACGACTTAAGCAATAGAAAGTAGGAAGACCACGGTCTATCCAGTAGCTGGAAGAAGCCATTTCAGTGGACGAAAAAAAATACTTTTTTATACTCCTTCTGTGTAATCGCCTCCAGCAATGTACAAGTAATAGGCAAACATCGGTACGCATTTTCAGTATCCTTCAGCAAATAGTATATCTGCAAAATAGGATATCAAACAGAAACAACATAATGAAGTTGGACTACTTCGATGTTTTGTACACCATATGCTGGTAATCGAGGTTCGCCTTCGTCGCAGGAAAGGATTATTTCAAGTTCTTCAGCAAACCTGTATAGAAAAACATTGTGCAAAAATAAAACAGGCCATTAATATTTACGTGTTGCATTCGTGAAAGTTGCAAATGAAGTCCTCAGTTTCAAATTCTGGATATTTTAAAAGAACTGGCCAAATCAGTGCGCCATGTTCGTCAAAGTGAACATGACTGTTTGCGCCATGCAAATTAACCTCAAGAATCGACCAGTCGAAGCCTCCAGTATGCGATTCACTTGATAAAAACTTTAACCTTCGTTCCTGTCAAAGTCAGCAATAATGGTAATGGTAAAAAATATGCACCGTTTCACTTCAAAACTGGCTAATAAACGCATTTTACATGCGTCTTCCTCCTGGACCCTACGATCAGTGATTGCCCGTTGTTGTTCAACCTTGTGGAGCTCATTCTCGACTTTCGCGTGCATCGAATCGAAATCTTGTGGTAACGGTTTCGTACAGTTTGATGCATATTCAGAAAGCCATTCCATTGCTTCTGATGGCTGGTGCAGTCGAATCAAGCAAAGGACACCTTGAAAATTTTGATTTTATGCTTCTATTTCTTCACATCTCATGCTCTAACGCAATTTCTCAAGGGGATGGTATCGCTTCAGGGGACTGAGTGATTCTATGGGTGACTATGAAGGCTAACGGAGCAGTTAAGGGTGCGGTCGATGAAGGGCTATGCGGAACTACGCCCCTATGCCCACCATCATCTTTTCTCTACGCAACAAGGAACGTACAGTAAAGCACAATAAAGCGGTTTAGTGCAGATGTGAAACGCAAAATACGCCTACCAAATTGAAATAGCCAGGAAAAGGAAGGAAAGGGAGTTTCAACTCAGCAGCGCTGACGAACCCTTCCTGGATCTCTTTCCACTCCATTTTCACATCCCAAGGTACACCAAAGCCTTTAACAATTTATCGTAAATAAACTCGCAGGCGTTAGAGAACCCAATGACAATGAATGATTAACCCGAATAGTAAAGTAATTTGAAGAACGTGAAATGACCACAGAAAAAGGGTAATTTTGACAATAAACCATTCAAAATCTGTCCATAATTTCTGATGGTTTAAAATGGAAAGCCTATTTTCAGAACATTGTCCCGCATCGTAACGGTGAGGGACATTTGCTTTGACAATTGTAAAACGGCGAAGCCAAAGCGAATGCCAAGCAAAAACAGTGAAAATAGTTACTTTCGACAATACCGTACCTCTACTCACAGCCTTCCAATATGCTGGACTAAACTTTCTGGCGAATGAACAATCCCGCAACGCCGAGCGTACATTGCCTTTTGAACTTGCATTAATGTTAAACGCCAGCGTTCAAATCGTTCACCTACCCAAACGAAGGTTCGCTGCAGCCCTATTGCTGTACAAGACGGCATTTAGTTCTTTGTCGATGCACTGTTTCTTTATTCCTTCCGTATAATCATCAATTGCACGCCTGTATTGCTTAAGCTCGAACCACTTATTACCGTCGTTCTTTAAGCCTAAGGCTTGTCCTGGAAATTGCAATGTAGAAGGAACAAAAAATACCCGAAAGGAGAAGCACCTTCTGCTGATTCCTCTTCATCATACTTTAGCATTTGTAAGGCTAAAATTTCGTCTGAAATGTTGCCATCATCTGGCATTTTTTTCATGAAAGCAGGATGACTTTCCAACTCCTAAATATAATTCGCTAACGAACTGCCCTTTTGATTCGCCTACCTTAAGCATGTCATCAAACGAGAATGGCTTCTCAAGGCTGTCCATCCACCGAGCTCTACAAGTTTCGAAATCGTCATCACTGTCGCTTTCCCTCATAGCCATGAATCACAAGAGACGTTTCTTTCTAAAATCGTTTTAACAGAGCTCTAACACATTGAAGTTAAACCGTGAAAGTAAAAGTGTTCCTTGCGCACACGTTCAATGCGTTTACGTACAGAACCACTCAAATGATGAAAGAGTGTTTAATTGCAGAATATAAGGGAAACGCAATAAATTCCACAAAAGCAAGAGTCAAGAGAGCGCTATCTGAAAAGATGCAAATAGAATGACGAAGATATCAGCACACTTTTCTCCACTTGCGACGACAAGAAGTTGAAATTAACAAGTAGTAAATGATAGGACAGCCAACACATTCCGAATTATACAACAGAACACGATTAAAGGACGAAAGCAAACGATGATGTTCAGCAAACAGTCAGCTCTGACTCAATGGCAGAAGAGTTCTCTGTTGAAACATCGTTCGAAGTTGATGCCTAAAAATGACGCTGCAATTGGGCCAACTGAAACTGAGAAAATATTTTGTAGAACGAAACCAACAGATTGTCCTCAAAACGAATGCGCTCTTCTGTCTGCGCAACAAGTTGAAGCTTGCGCCTATTAGCAATGGGTTGACCAATTCGTTTATGCATTGGTCCCCGCCTTAGACTGACTTTGGAACATTCTCTTCGAAAGATGCGTTTATTCTTATTCTCGATAAAACTCGAAAATTTCGGAACGCTCGAGTTCCGTCTTCAGCGAGCTGTGTTTTCTGACCGTGTCTTCTTATCTCAATAAAACTGGATGAACGGACTTACAACAGTCTCGTAAACAATGAACAGCTAATAGGAACAGTAGTAAATGAAGTCAGCTTTGTAACGGTGCGTATGTTTTCATATGAATTGGTATGGCGATGCCCGTTCGAAAGGTTTAATGATGGATCGGAGCTTTCGGAACTGTCGTGTTCTGTCATCAGCGTAAGGTGTAAAGGGTTCTCTCTTTACACCTTACACGGTAAAGGTGTAAAGAGTAAAGGTGTAAGGGTGTAAAGAGTTGTCTCTTTACACCTCTCCTCTTTACACCTTACGCCGACGTCGGAACACGACAGTTCCGAAAGCTCCGATCCAACATTATACATTTCTAACGGGCATCGCCATACCAATTCATATGAAAGCTAATAGGAACAGTAATAACTACACATGTAAAGGCTTCTTTACTTAATCGCATTCAATTCAGCGTCCTTGCATGCATGCTTTTCCAATGGATGGATGGAGGAACGTTCCTAAGCCAACGGGTTATTAGATTCAACGTTCCAAACAGAAAAGTGGCACCATTTATAAACTGACGGCAATAACAATAGCACGAAACTATTAGCTCTTCATGTATGCCCTTAAAACAAATTGAACTGAATGCAAGAAGAGCTCTACTGTCGCGTACGTATAGCATTTGACAAATGCGGTTACCGTAAATATAACTTTAGTAGGCATTAGAAAAGGTAGTAATAATCAGCTAAATACATAGGGGAACTATTTGTAGCAAACACCAGCACTTTAGTAATCTTTCAATGGTAATCAAAGTAATCTTTCTTCCTAACAGTTCATTGTTTTAACAAACCGAAGGTGCATTTCATTTTATCTGCTCAATGGTGCATTGACTGTAGTAGGCAATAATTACCTCGGAAACGCTGGCTGTTTGAGAAAGCAACTTTGGATCCAGAAGCCAGGAAACAGCTTCGTTACCCATTTGCAAATCCAACGGACAATAGTTATATAGCAACGACTTCCTGATTCCGTCCCGAATGCTGCTTTTGCTAACGTTACTACATGCAGCAGTAAAGTCTGCAGACTTTGTAACCTTCATAAAGTGCGTAAACTGTGGCATTACTCATAATCATGTACAGAATTCAATTACCTGCTCACGTTTGGCGTTCAATTCGTTCACATAACACTGGGTAACTGCTTTGGTTGAACCTACGTATGCAGTTGAAGCGTTTATCAGTTCAAGAAAAGAGTGAGATGGCCCAACAACCTTGGAGCCAAAGGATAGACTTCTTTGCGAATACTCCCCACATCCAGTAACTGAGCCGCTCATAAGTTGAACTGGAACTCTTGTAAAAGTCTTCCAATCGAGTGAATACCGAAACAACTGGTAGGACACTTCGCCGCAGTTCTTTTGCTCACCAGGAGCTAACGGCTCTTCAGTAATGAGAAAGAAAAGTACTCCCTCACGACAAAAATTTTCCGTCAGAGACTCTATGTAGCAAAGTTGCCGCGATATAACGTGTTCCAAGCGACTGCGATTCGGCAACATAGATTGTCGACGAAACCGAAACCATCCTAAAGGCCCGTAGTTCGGTCTCTCGTCAAGTACCTTGGCACCCAGCTGCAAATGTAAATTTCGCAAGAAGCAATATTTCATAAAAAGCTTGGAAAACCTTTTCAATAAAATCCGTATGCAGTTTAAGCTGACGATCATAAAACGAATGAGAACATCCGCAGTTGACGAATCGCTCTATGTTCACATCACAGGTCGTAAGAACTGTCTGATCCGACGAAACAGCGTCGCTGCACAACATGGAGCTTCTAGTTGAAACGGAGCCATATAGAATTCCTTCAAATTCAGCCACCGAATTGCAGGCGTCGTAAAGGAGGAAAGATAGAACAGCAGGACTCAGATGAACCTTCAACTCGGATTCCATCGTTGTATCTTTCTAGACAACATCAGTATGCTAAGCGCAAGGGCAAATTAAAACAAAATTTGGTGTGATCATGAAAAAATGAGCATGTAGATGTCCGTTTAAAGGAAGCGTTGCCGTAAAGGTGCAACCATCATGAATTTGAATAATGCATTTGAATGAAGTTAGCTTCAGCGCCACAATATAAGAGCTCAGCAGACAGCATATCCAATTACAACGTATAAAATTAGCGTCACATGACACAATCATACACTTAACATAGGATAAATTTAAAAGAATACTGGAAAGAACGATCGTCTTACCACGCAACGGAAAATAACCGCTCCATCGAACGTCCTACTGTATACCTAAATCAGGACATAACCTGCCAATCGTTTGCTGGTAGTCTTATAGCTACATTCTGATTGTAGACTTTCTGGAACAGTGTGAAGTTTACGTGTTTTTCGTTGTCATCATCTTGGGCCAATTTAACTCTGCGACTATTTTTGCATAAGGTACGACGGCGTCCTAACTGCCTTTATTTCCGTTGGGCAAAGGATGTAATAGTAAGGGATGAAGCGTTCCTTTCGACGCTAACCGTGATTCCAAAGTTGCGTTTCTCCCCGCTGTTCTCGTAGTTTCCAAAAGCTGTTGCGCTGCTTAAATTTCTCTCGCTATCTCACCATGAAGCACGTTGGAACAAGGGTAAAAAAGTGTGAAAAATCTCGCTTTTCTTTTCCATTGTCGCTTTTGCTCCTATTGCGTGGCAAATAGTGTCCAGAGTTACATAGAAATGTTTCACGAGTTCAAGAAGTTTCGTAAATGGTGAGTGTAAAGGTATTTATGGAACAGATGATGATGTTGGGCGTTAAGTAATGAAGTCACGAAATTGTTGTTCAAGGACTACTGTTCTGCGCAAAGAACTTTACTTCCCATCGCTTCTGGACTGCCTATGCAGTGAAGATGGGATATGAGCGATCACGAAGGTTATGAAAAATTGTTTGATTAAAAGTGTAACGTACAGAAAACTGGAGAATTTATGTTTCAAACGTTCTTTTGTGGTGCATTTTGATCTGTGCAGTTTATTTTTATCTTTTCTTTCCTGTTGTCTCTGGACGAGAGACGTTTCCTTGCAGTATGAAGTCTTGAAGGAAACTGTCTCTAACGTTTTGCTTGGCATAGTTGGTTTTAGAGTATACCACGTTCAACAAGTCGTCAACCGCTCAGTAAATAGCTTTCTTCGTTTAAATTGTGGTTAAACTGTAGATGCGTATTCCTCTTGATAAGCAAATGCGACTTTACGGCTTAAAGCTGTCTAGTATTTTTCAGACTGTACGGTCACGTTTCTTGGACTATATGCCTTAGCTGCAAATTTGAACTTTGCGTATGGAAGCAGTATCCCTGCTTTGTTTGGGACTTTCCATATGGTTCATTGTGTGCCTGCTTCGTCCACCGCAGGAATTGGCAAGCAGTGGTTTTTCAATTGATGCACTGTTGAACTTATTTATCTGCAATGAAAGGCAATCTTTTGTCCATCATCATCTTTGGCGAACATGCTTGATTGTGCCAATGCAATGTTTGGTCGCTCTCGGTAAGTAGCTGATCGTAAATCCCAGGATAACTTCGTTAATTTTCAGCTGTACTTTACTTGAATGTTAGTCTACTAAAGACGGATTGCAGTACCTATATCAAAAACTGGATATGGGGTCTGATAGCTACCTTTACACTTTTGCCGGTTGTCTTCCGAGCGCAATCATGGCGTGTTGACAGCTGGCACAAACATCCATTGGTGAAGAACTTGCAAATGTATAACTCAATTTGGCAAGACGTTGCAGCGCAAGTTGACTCCGAATATGCACAGCTGGATAAGTTCGTTGCACATCTAAGCGGCGGCAAAAGAGTTATTGTTACGAATTCATGGATAATTTCGATTGACAATTCAATGGTGAAATTAGTGAAACAAGAGGATGCATCGCTTTCTATTGTCAGTTCTGTTGAGCGTGGTTTTAGCGATCAACTAGTTTGCATCCGTGTGAAAAGTCTACTAAATGCGGTTGAACCATTTGTAGTCAGGTAAGTGGTTAAACTTTCTTCGTTGCGTTTTCATTTCTTGATTGCGTAGGTTCAACGGCTATTTGCTACGCGATCTGCGCTCGAAACTGAGGATTCCAATTGCTAGACTGGACAGTGTTGTGCAAAGCGTAGAAGACCGGTTCATAATGGCTTTTGAACAATATGTTCTCAGTAACCCACGTTACGATCCTACTTTGTGGCAAGTACGTTTATTTCTTTTTTATATAAGGTTTATGCTCTTGCAATTTTCGATTTTGCTAAAAGAGAACTTTTACTGTAGAGCGAAGGTTCTTGCATTGGATGTTATCAAAACGAAGCGAATGTAAAAATCATGAAAACATGCACCGAAGAAAGTTTCACTGATGTCTATATAGGTGAGCAACTTGTTTGCTCATCTTGTAACTGCCGTCCAATGTGGTAAGATTTCTGTGTAACTTTAACACGTTTTTCATTGCGCCATTTCTTAGGTGTCTGTCTTGTTTGGGTCGCTGGTTTGCATCGAGGCAAAATCCGAATGTTCCAGGCGAATGGATGTTCGGAAAGTCACCTTGTCCAAATTGTCGTGCTACCTTCTGTATTCTTGACGTTTGCCTTCCCGCTTAAAATTCAGGCGTATTGTTTCATGATGGTTTCTAATGTGCTTACTGGTTGAATAGAGCAGTGTTTCTCAAGGATGTGAGATTTTAGGCGGATGATGGAAGCGGATGGGCGATAAAGGGGGCGATAGAGGACCGAGTGAGGCGATGGAAAATTGAAGGGGGCGATAGAAGATTGAAGGGGACAATAGAAAATTGAAGGGGGCGATGCATAGCTGTTGTGCATTTAGGAGAGAACTGACTGATATCTTGCTTCAGACGCATGCGTACAGCGAGATTTGAAATGCAATTACGAATGAGGCATCTACCATTCAGTCACATACGCTGTCGGCAGTAAGAATAATTCCCTCACACTAAACGGCAATACAAATCGTGCTCGCGATCGTTCGTCGACCGTTTTATCGGTGACAAGCTTTTCACACGGCATAATCAGAGTCCTACTCAGGAAGGCACATCTGATCAAAGCTACTCTCAACCTTACTGTATGCTGCCTCCACCACGTTATCATTGTAGATGATTCTTATTGTTCACCTTTCTTTGCCCTTTGGCGGACATCTGACTTCCTGTGATACTGTTTCTCTGTTAAGCTGCTGTTAGCTGACCGTGCCCTTCCAGAAAGCTTCTAACTTGGCAGTTATGATTATACCTGGCGTCACATTTTGCTTAAGTGAACTGTCTTATACTTATATGTAATAGCAAATGAAAGTGAATTGAGCAGTTAAGCAATAGACTTATTATTGAAATTGAAAACTGGATGCATCGTAACGGGTCGTTGAGATGACATTTGTGTGTTAGACACTGTTTACCCGTTGGTATTGTTTCAGTGTGTCTGCAATTAACCTAAAAACCTTACCAGTCAACGATGGGTTAGTTTATTGGTAAAATTGTGAGGACACTGTAACGTACTATCGGAGCTTTCGGGACGCTCTAGTCCCGTCGTCAGCGAAAAGGAGCGTCTCCTTTACGTACGTTCACTGTTTGCCTGTTTTTCCACTAACACAACCAATCAACTAGCCATTGGTTTGGTTGCTTCCGTGTTCTTACAGGGAACGGTAGATAGAACTCAACGGGTGCTCAACCGTACTCTTCCAACATGGAACGGTTTATGACTGAAAGGGCCTATCGAGTTTCCAATGTGCTCCTGAGAAGGTACTGCGCGAGTTCGATCGAGAAATATCCGCGAAACGCCTATTAACGACGTCGGTAGACATGAAGGACAGTGGCAGAGGGGACCTCCTGAAGCACCTATCATATGCGCTCTCACTTTGTCGTGGTAGGTCCTGAATCACCCGGGCGTCGAGCTCTACGGTGCAGCAGGCTTCTAGATATCATCAGCGCCCCTCTGGGTTTACCACCTCCTAAAAATCTCCCAGTGCTCCCCGGGGGAGGGGGGCGCTACCTCCCCCGTTGAGAATTATTGGTCTAAGCTTATCAGTTTTATTTGCAGAATTTCAAAACAGAAAGGGATCTGCGCATCCCAAAATGATAACAAAACGAAAATGAGAAGCAAATGCAAGCAAAAGACCGGTCTTTCATCGGCTTTGATCAATTTATGCAGGTTACCAGCATGACTATGATCGGGCTGGAACATAAGGAACGGCGGTGCGACGACGTTCTGGTGCAGGTTGGTTGATGCCCGTTTTGATTATCTGGAGACGGGCGCTCCTCAGGCAGTTGTTGTGTGGTCAGTCTGTGAGCGGAACTGGCCACGGTCGGGTTGAGGTGGTGCTTGGCCTTCGTGCCCACGTTCTGCACTCCTCGTGAAGACCAGCGCGTCGGTTGAGCGCATAAACCAACTAACTAGCTGGTTCGTGCGCTCGAGCGTCATAAGGCGCAAAAGTGCCTTAAGTTTGTCGGAGATCGACCACTTCATTGCCTTAAGCGTCTCATCATTCCGACAGCACCACGCCCCTCTGGCACCAATCACAATGGGCCCAGTGGCGTACTCAGTAACACCCATGAGCAGGTGCACTAGGTCAGACAGGGGTTGGTATTTGTGACACTTCTCAGCGTAGCGTCTCGCCAAGCAGTCCGAAGACTCAAAAGGGATGGCAATTCAGGTTTATTTGCGGTAATTATCATAGCTTGTCGAGAACTCCTCTGTAGCTTGTAGGGATACCGCGAATCCGTCGATTACAAAGGAAAGAAAAGGAGAATGATGAAATTTGAGAGAAAAAGAAAAGAAAAAATCATGTTTCGAGAATATTCAGTGACTGCCATTTATAGTCAGGCCGGTACATGGGGCTGCCGGTGACGTAGTTGTTGGATTGCCTTGTTTTTCCAGTTTTGATGAGAATTCCGTCCTTTCGTCTGTCATTTTTGATTCGTCCTACGCAGGTGCGTATGCGCTCTTGCTAGTGCACGGTGCCTGTGGACAATTTCGCTTGAGCGCATACACCATGATATTATTTGGTTTGTTCGCTCCAACACCATTAGGCATAGCAAGGCCTTCATGTGTCTCGATATCGGTATGTTTAATTCTGCCAGCGTTTCGTCATTTTTCGCGCACCAAGCACCTCGTGCTCCAATGACGATTGCTCCGGTGTCACATTCTTTCGTTTTGGTCAGTTCAATCACTGCCTCCTTCAGGGCGACATATTTTCTTCGTTTTTCAGCGTACCTTCTTGCTAGGGAGTCCCTCGTTTCAAAGGGAACGGCCACATCAACGATAAAGGCCTTTGTTTCCTTTACTAAAATAAGGTCAGGCTTTAGTGTTAGACCACTATGCCTCAGAATAGGCTCCCTCAGGCATTCATAGCCCGCTGCCTCCGCCATTGAAGCAATCTTGCCAGCGACCATGTCATTCCTTCTAATTACGAGTTCCTGTGTGAACGAGCAGGTCTGAGTGACATGAACGAGGGATTCTGGGGCTCCACTTATATCTCCGCAACGTCTGCACCGGACATTCTGGTCCGCCAGGTCAGCTCGACCACGATGGGTTTGCAAGCGCGTGGGTACCAGATTTGTCCGGGCTTTAATTGAGATGTAGCTTCGCTCCGTCATCCTCTCGCCCGTGATCCACTCATTACTGCATCGCTCACTGAACTCGTGGTAGCATACTCTTTGGTACGTGGCCATGAAACGAGCCTTTCGCTCTTCAGCGATTCGCTTCTTCGCAGCAATGAGCTGTGCATTCGTGAGCGTGTGAACACCCAGACGTAGTAGCAGTTTGCTTTTAAGCTTCTGCACTGGAAGCAGGCATACGCAAGCCTACGTTGCTAGGTCATCACTTGACTCCATTCTTTTTAGGAGTGTAAGGAGGCAGAAGTCAGTAGTTCGTCTGAGATTGACAAATCCGAGGCCACCTTCAGCCTTCGGTATGTAGAAAAAGTCGTCGCTCGTTGTCGTGCTGGGCAAGTGTAACAACTCTTTTACTGACTGTCGCACAAGCTTGTCAATCGTTGCAGCAGCATTGGCCAACGGGTTGCCCAATGTCAACGTGTATAACAGCCGTGGCAACAAATTGGTTCTGATCATCTCAACCTTCTGTTGAGGCTTCAGTTCCGCTTTGCATATTTTGCCAATGAGGTCGTTTGCTTTCGATACTTGGTCGCGCCTTCGTCCAAATGGATTGAATTCAACCCTAAGATACTTCATAAAGCTCGAAGCGGTAAAACATGGTAGCAATGTATCCGGTTCGAGTGGATTCAGGTAAAATCTCAGATCAACGTCAGCATTAACAGATCGCTTCTTCGGCGCCTGATAGAGTCTCAACGTGGAACATTTGCCAGCATTGACATTGAGGCTCCGAGCCTTGAAAAACTTGTAACAACTGGCTCTGGAGCCCGGCTTTGCAGTCGCTCAACACTAGAATATCATCAGAAAAAACAAGAGAGCAGAGTGAAGTATTTGGAGCAACAGTGAAACCCACATTTGAACAGTCAAGTTCATCAGCAAGCTCGTCAACGACAAGGGAGAACAACAAGGGTGACAGAGGATCGCCCTGTTTGACTCCACGCATCATCATTATCAGATCTGATATTCCGTCTGAATGTTCAATTCTAGTGGACGAATCAGCAAGCAGGTTCTTGACTAGCGTAACTGTTCGAGGATCTGCATTCTGCCTGGCGAGAGCGCGCAGAACTGAGTGATGAGAAACAGAGTCAAATGCTTTGGCAATGTCCAAAGATGCGATGCACAGTTCTCTGTGCTCTCTTCTTGCAATTGCAAGCACCGTCTTCAATAAGTACGCATTTTCACCACAGCCATCTGTTCCTCGAATAAACGCCTTTTGCCGCTTATTCAATTCTGTGATCAAACTTAACCGTTGATTCAGAATCTTGGCGAATAGGCGGTATATCAGTGAGGAAATCGTAATCGGGCGATAGTCGTCAGGTCCTGCTACCGGGCTACACTTTGGCAACAGAATCGTTCGACATTCTTTGAATTTCGTCGGAACATTTTGATAATGCAGCCATAGATTAAACAGATTCAGAAGAGCCGGAACGGGAATTTGGCGCAACAAAGCAACGGCAACAGAGTCAGCGCCAGGAGAAGTATTTTTAGGCAATGTGCTCATCGCCTTTTCTATCTTGCCTCGATCAATGTAATGCGTAATATCATGACTATTGCTAGTCAATTCCATACTGCTTTTCTCATTCATAGGCATGTCATCAGGAGGGGAGGCAGATTCAAATATTCCTTTGAAGAAGGTCACGCAGTCGTTAAGCGGGACCTCATTTCTGTCAGGAAGAGCTTTATCTAGCAGGACTTCAGCTAATCGTTCCCTGTTCGTGTTATAGAGCCTTCGCAGCATCTGGAAACGTCGCTGCTTCTGTTCCCTGCTC
The DNA here is from genome assembly GCA_000612645.2 of Trichuris muris. Classification (NCBI taxonomy): domain Eukaryota; kingdom Metazoa; phylum Nematoda; class Enoplea; order Trichinellida; family Trichuridae; genus Trichuris; species Trichuris muris. The sequence continues at coordinate 936,254 of CBXJ02000361.1, read as the reverse complement.
CTTCTCGGAGCCGAACGCGCTCTGCGTGGTGGTCTACAGTAGAACGTCGATTATCCGAACTAATTGGGACCGGGGGTCATTCGGATAATGGAAAAATTCGGATAATAGAACAGCTATTAAAAGTGCGTGATTTTTTAAAAATTTTATCGTAAAGTCATATTTGGCGCGTATAGTCGATAAAGGAAAGGCCAAAAATTATAAGCTTCTGCATTGAATGCAGTTTCTTCCTGTCGTTATACGAATCGTGCAACCAACTCTGGATTCTATAGAAGCGACTTTGAAGGATTCTGTTATACTTTAGCAGGTTGGTCTTCTCTGAAAAAAATCCGCACTAAGAAACCTGAAGAGAAACGCTTTTGTTCCAGCAGAGATGAACGTAGTGTTCAGTTGTACATACTGATGTTGATGAAGAGAAATGAGAAGGAATAAAAAATTATTAAAGCTTTAAATGCCTGTTTTTTCAAAGATAGATCTAGTAACGGGGTTCAGCAATTTGATGGAAAAAAGTCACGGATTATTTCTTCCCGTTGAGATAATCATTTTCATGAACTGATGGTAACGCTTTTATTTCATGAAAATGAAAAGGAAAAGCACGGCGTAGCTTTCGAGCCCAATCTTGGCTCGTCATCAGCGCAGGTATTTCGTTGGCCGCCTACCAGGTCTGGTCTTACGGAGAAGCTCCTCCACCCAGCCAAACGTCGGTGGGAGCCCGTCGGATCAAACTTGATCCGTCAAGGCAGTTTCCCTCCGAGTTCGGCCAGGCGTCGGAGCAACTACCTAAAACCGGACTTATCCACCACCACCGGACAATGCCACTACTCCAACTTTACTGTACGTTGAGTTGCCAACCGGGGACGGTCGACAAGGTAGTTGCTCCGACACCTGGCCGAACTCGGAGGGAAACTGCCCTGACCGGATCAAGTTTGATCCGACGGGCTCCCACCGACGTTTGGCTTGGTGGAGGAGCTTCTCCGTAAGACCAGACCTGGTAGGCGGCCAACGAAATACCTGCGCTGATGACGAGCCAAGATTGGGCTCGAAAGCTACGCCGTGCTTTTCCTTTTCATTTTCATGAAATAAAAGCGTTACCATCAGTTCATGAAAATGATTATCTCAACGGGAAGAAATAATCCGTGACTTTTTTCCAGCTTTAAATGCCACTTGAATACGGCATGAGTGCGATGAAGCTGATGGGCATCCATGATTTCAAAACCTGAAAGACGAAGGAATCGTTGCATCAGTTTCAAACGCATGACAGCCTGTCATCATTAATCAAGACTCCATGGGATACTGATTCTGCTTAAAAAAGTCCGTAATGGACGTCTGTCTCAAAGTTGTTGTTCGTTTCTTAGCTGCTAGATCTCGGATGTTCTTTAAGCACAGAAGCATTGCTGGGTCGCATTCCTGCTGGCATTCAAACCATTCAAGAGCAGTTTCCAGACATCGAAACGCTGTATCATGAGAACGACTTGCAGTTTGTGCTTCTTCACCTTCATCAGTGTCTTCGTCCATTTCGTTGTCTACGTTTGAAACTGCTTCAATGATCTCGTCGTCTTCAAAAATTTGTAATCCAGGGTCGTCATGGTCACAGGATAACCACATTTCCACATCAGCCTCTTCGCATTCACTGGATAGTGAAACTGCTTTTAAACCATCAAGCAATACTTTCATTTCCATATCTGTATCGCCCAGGCCAGGCGTTGCATTCGACTTTCTATGGACAAAGATGTTGTTCCAAGAGTTTCTTAGCGTGAACTGTTTTATAGAAGACCAACTGTCCGCTATCATATAGCAGCAGTCCTTCAATGTAATTGTCTTATAAAAGTCCAAGACTGATTGCACACTTCGATCTTCCGTTAGCAAAAGGTGGCGGAGAAGTTGTTTTCGGTATAGGCGTTTCAAATTTTCAATTACTCCTTGATCCATCGGTTGCATTAGTGAATAACATTAGGTGGAAGAAATTTTACTTCAACAGTTTCACCAACACTGTTCAAAGATTCTGTAGATGGATGAGACGGAGCATTGTCAATTAACAGTAGCACTTTTCCTGATTTTCCAGTCAAATTTTGGAACTTTTAAACTTCAGGTATAAACGTGTTTTCAAACCAGTCCATGAAAATTACACCGTTCGTCCAAGCTTTTTTCTGACTCCTATACACCACTGGCAAGTTCTTAGCGTGCTTGAAACACTAGTCTGTACTGTCTTGCCTTACCTTCATTCCGTTGCGAGACATTTCTATGAGGTGCACTTAACTCTGCGAGACCTCTGAGCAAACACGACAAGACAAGAATAGAAAACTGCTACTCAGCACGGTCCAACAACAAGACCCGCAGCATAGTAACTTTCTCGACGTGTAGGAGTACTTATATAAGATGCAAAACATGCTACGCAAATGGCAAAATACGCTAATTTCCTCCAGTAAAATTCACAAAATGAAAATCAACAGCGGTACAGGCATTATCTCTCATTGTCAGACAATTTAAAATTTTGTTCTTCCAGCGAATTCGGATAATAGAACATTCGGATAATCGACTCCGGATAATCGACGTTCTACTGTACTTATTGGCCTGCTCGTAGAGCCAAGGAAGCTTAGCACAGCAGTTGCAGATTCCTCCAAAACATTTTCTCCGTGAAGAGCCCTTCGGACAAGTTCGAGTAAATCTTTCTCCAAAGCAGATGATGTCTCAGATATCTGAAACTGTCGTTCTAGGAAAGCTTGTACAGAGCTATTACTCATGGCATAGCATCTCTCCTCAAGAGGAGCAGCCCCAATGCCTTCTCCCTCAATTGGAGCAAGGGAGACAGGGCTCTCGCTGCGCAAGCGACTAGGGCGGTGTAAATTTTCAGCGTCATTATGAGTACCTGGTCCAAGTGACCGTAAGTAGGAAACCATTTGCTGGTATGCAGGCTTGCGCCTTTGTCCTTTGATCATCTCAGTGTTTCCACTCATACCATGCTGTTCGAAGAGCAATCTCTCGAGCTCTTGATTGACATATCGCGTGCTCATGGACAGCGACGCTTCCAGTCGAGCCAATGCTTCGACCTCAAATTTGGTCCAACGTGCTTTTCTCTGTTTCGGCTGGCTCGCAGCGAATTCATCGGGATGTTGGCGCCTCCGATGAAGCTGCAGTCCGGGTTCCGTCAGGAAGCGGATATTGCAGAGAGTACAGACCTGTGAGTATGGCGCACCATCCGTAACGACAGTGGAAACCGCTTCGGAAGCGTCGCTGGGGCTTTACATCTACAGTACTGCGTCGCGGCCATCCAGGTTTATTTGCAGAAACGACGTAATGAAAGGGATCTGCTAGTCCCAAGCAAAGCACACCATCTAACATACCAAAAGAAACACGAATGAGTAAACGATCATAGCTCGATCTCGAAGAAGTATAGCTACGCTATCGAATTCAGACCGGGGCATGAGGCTTCCATTCGATGAAACGTGCCGTTCCAGTGCTGAGGTTGCCGGGGCTGTACATGCGGGCTTCCAAAATATGATAGTCCGCCAGTGGGCACTGCACGGCAGATTAGTGGGCGTATCTACCGCTTGTGGTTGGATGCCTTTATTGCGCTGATGTTCTGCGCTCCTGGGCTCCGTGCCCACGCGTCCTTCCGATTTCCCTGAAGGCCAGGTTTTCAGTGGCTCGCATGAACCAGCTGATTCGTCCGCTCCAATGTCATGACGCACAGAAGAGCTTTACAGGGCTCTGATATGTTCCACGCCATCTCTTTAAGCGTCCCGGCGTTCCTGGAGCACCACGCGCCTCTTGCGCCGATCACAATTGATCCTGTGCCAAATTCCTTCGCTCCTGTTAGCTTCAACACAGGATCCGCAAGGCAAGTATATTTGCGGCATTTCTCGGCGTACCGTCTCGCCAACGCATCATTAGATTCAAACGGGATGGCCACGTCGAGCACCCAGGCTTTACCGCCCTTCACTGCGATCAGATCAGGCTTGTACACCTGGTCATCATGCCGCAATGTCGGTTCGACGGTGACCGTGAATCCACTCGCCTCGGCAAGCGAGGTGAGCTTCCGCACGATCACGTCGTGCCGATGGACGATAAGCCCGTGTGAAGGTGCAGTTCTGTGAAGTGTGGCTTAGGGATTCAGGGGATCCGCTTACACGCCCACAATGCCGACTGAACAGTAGGAAATGCGCGACTGCACTTTCCACATGAAAAACGCACACTGAGTCCGTGTGATCTGACGTGCTCGGTAAATTTAAAGGCAATCCCACAAATGAAAGCACACCTCGGGCATTTAAATGGTCCCGGGTAGGCGGCAATCACCGATACAGCCTCTTCGCCCCCGACCGTCCGCTCGAGAGCATTTGTCGGAGTGTCATGATTGGATTTATTCATATTTGGTGCGAAGAGGTGATCTAAGGAAAGCTCCTTTGACCAGTAAAGCTTGGCGTAAAGGCATTGGAAGCCCTAAGGCCGTTGACCACCACCGAGCCGGTGGTTCCTTTACCGGGTCTAGCCCTACACCGTCGGTTTCCCTGCAGTACTGCCGAAAAGAGTGCTGCAGGTACTCACGTCCCCGACCACGAGAAGGTGGCGTAGGACATCGGCGGCGAAAGCAGCAAAGCCAAACACGGCACCGGACCAAGGTCCAGCCTGCACCGCCTTTAGAGGAATTCCCGAGGATAATATAAACCAGAGCTCGGGAAAGAGCCTCCCGGGGACATCAAGAGCATCAAGAGCCCAGGTCTTACTATCCTTGATTGCGATCAGACCAGCTTGTAGACCTGATCCTCATGTCGCAATGTAGGCTCAACAGTAACCGTGAATCCACCCTCCTCGGCAAGCGAGGCGAGCTTCCTCACGATCACGTCGTGCCTACAGACGATAAGACCGTGCGTGAAGCTGCAGGTCTGGGATATGTGGTTTAGGGATTCGGGGGATCCACTAACATGCCCACAACGCCGGTCACATCGTTCTGGTCTGGTCACCCGATTCAGTTCGACCACGAAGGGTCTGTAAACGCGTGGGGATCAGAGAAGTCCTCGCCTTAATTGAGGCAATGTAGCTTCTCCCCGTCATCCTTTCGCCGTCCAGCCACAGATTACTGCAAGGCTCCACAAACTCCCAATGGCCAGAGCCCTGATACGTGGCCGCAAACCTCGACCTGTGGCGTTCAAGCACAGCAACTTTAGCTTGCGCTCTGCCGCGTTCGGTCTGATCCGCTACGTCGCGCTTACGGGCTAGATGGCTGCGCCGGCATTGGTTGAACCAAAGTTCAGCTGCGGCCCACACAGCTGAGTCATTGCTACTGGATAGCTTTCGGTAGAGGTTCAACATACCAAAATCGACGCCCTCGCTTAAGGATTGAAATCCCAGACCTCCCTCCTTCATCGGAAGATAGAAGAAATCATCTGACATAATCGAGAGGGGGAGATGGAGGATCGCCTTTATTGCTTGCCGAATCATTCGATCGGCAGAAGCAGCAGTACCGGCAGTAGGGTTTCTGTTAGAAAAACTAAACAGCAGCCAGGGAATAAGGTGAGCTCGAATGAGCTGCACCTTCTGCTGCGGCTTTAGCGCAGCCTCTTTCACTTGCCCAAGCATCACCTCAACGCGACGCAGCATATCACGCCACTTTTCGTACGGGTTGAACTCAACGCCCAAATACTTCAGGTACCCGGAAAAACGGTAAAATGCAGTAAAACTGTAGAGGGCTCAGACGGATCGACATAAAACTCGGTAAAATGATCGACGCACACAGAACGCTTCTTCGGAACGCGGTAAAGTCTTAAGGTAAGACATGTTTGCCTGTTAAAACTGAGGTGTCTAGCGTTAAAAAAACCGATAAGACCTCAATAGGAGGCTTTGGAAACCGGCTTTCCAGTCGCTCATCAATAGAACGTCATTGGCGAAGGCCAAGCAGCAGAGCGGCTGGCAATTGGAGAAGGCGTAACCGGCGCCGACAGCTTCCAGCCCATTCAACAACTCATCAAGCACTAGCGAGAATAATAACGGCGACAGGGGGTCACCTTGCTTTACCCCACATTTCATCGGAACAGGGTCCGACCTCCCATCCGAGTGCTCTATCATTGTGTAAGAGTCAGCCAACAAGTTGGACCCCAGCTCTACGCTGTGGCTGCTCGCTCCGTGTCTTCGTAACGCACGCCGAATCGAATCATGCGACACGATGCCAAACGCTTTTGCTACATCAAGTGTGGTTTGAGGACTGATTTTCTTGTAACGGGGCGGTGGATCATGTTGGAAGACTACGGTTGAGCACCCGTTGACTCCTATGTACCGTTCCCTGTAAGAACACCGAAGCAACTTAACCAATGGCTAGTTGGTTGGTGTTAGTGAAAAAAAACAGGTAAATAGTGAACGTACGATAGTTTATTTCGTAGCTTTCGGAATCGACGACGGAATCAGTCGGAAAAGTAGGCGCACTGCATGATTAATGACGACAGCGAGACGGCTCATACTGACAATCGGACGCTTACTTATTTTCATTCATGACAATTACTATGAGCCAGACTCTCAGCAGGTGCAGGCCCAGCATAACCTCGGAGCCTGAGCCTCTCGACCAGCTCTTTGCATGAAATCTTACGGCGCTGGCCTTTTATCATTTCGAGATTCGGCCTAATTCCGTATCGGCGGAAGAGCTCGACCTCCAGGGTATCCCGAAAATTGGGAGTGTCAAGCGGCAACGAAGCCTCGACTGAAGTGAGGACTTCAATTTCATACGCAGACCAACGGGCCTTACGCTCCCGTGTCTGCGTTAAGGCAACTTCAGCAGGGTGAGCCGTTCTCCAATGAAGATGCCGGCCAGCTTTGGTGGCAAACCGTTGACTGCAATCTTGGCAGGGCCAATCTCGGTAGACGCTATTCGAAGTCCCTGTGGACCAGTACACCAGCGACCATAATGAGAGGCAACGGAGTTGATCGTCAGAAACGACCTGCCGCATCTAGAACACCGGTATGAATCGACGAGCCCATGAAAGCGAACGTGTTCGCCGTACCGGTGCCCAGTCGACGTAACGAATCCACAAAGCACGCACCTGAACGGGCCCGGGTAGCTGGCTATACCGCCGTTGGCCTCGTCGCCACCAGTCGTCCGCTCGGGAACGCTTTGCTGGTTATCTTGATGTGGCTCTTCCATTGGGCGCGAGGTGATCTGGGGCAAACCCCCCCCCCCCCGATCACTAAAGGGATAGCGAGCAGTTGTTTCAACGAAGCGGGTAGCCACCGTGCAAGCACGGTCACTGCTTTAGGCTACCTGGCAGGGTGCTGACCACTGCCGCTATTGGCAAAGAAAACTTCACCCCACACACCACCGAGCCCGCGAAGTTCACCACAAGGGCTTCCCTCGACAGACTCGCCGACCTTAACAACTCTGCGAAGACTGGACTCGTGCGGTACCTCCAGTCACAGCCATATCTGGCCCAGTGAGGGAGGCCCATAACGAGAACCAAGCCAAAGACCAGCAAGTGGCCTAAGACCGCCCGACCTTCACAACTTAGGTAGCCAGAGGCCAAACAAACAATGCGCCGTCCCAGCATAAGCAGACAGGAAAGCAACCATGCTTTGCGGAGGACCAGGCGAATCCAGACCAGCGCTACTCACATCCCCGACCACGAGAAGGTGGCGTAGGCCAAGAACGGTAATGGCAGCAAAATCGCAAGCGATACAGGGACAAGTTCCAGTTTGCACCGCCTTTAATGAGGATCCCGAAACTCAATCGTTCCACCAAGACCTCACGGCGACGAAGGAGTAAACGAGGCCAACTGTGGTTGAACCAAAGCACATCTGCGGACCTAATAGCACGTTAACGATGCATTGTACTCTTCAGCAAGAGCGGTCAATAATCCTTTACGTCCCCAATGATGCATGACGTCTGGGTGACTGTAGCAGCGAACTTACTTATTTCTGCGATGCTGTAAAAATGGGCATTTGGTAAAGAAGGCTCAGAAAATAAATTGGTAGGCACTTTGCTACGGCCTGCACACGAATGCACGCCTACTCATTTCCCATAGCCACCTTTGGATTGAATGAAACTCCGCAATTATTTACCAACGTGCAAATCATAGAGCTGGTTGTCATTACTGTAGGTTTTGAGTTTAGCGGTGTTTGAACTGCCTTACTTGGATTTTTATTAAACTGTCTTACAATGGTCACGCCCCTTTAGGTAAGCAGCTCGTAATGTTAGGTGTTTCTGTTGAGCGATAGCTTTCTTGCTAAAGCAGTTCATAGTGGTAAAGCCAGTTTAAGACTTACATCAGTTATTGTTCCTAACTTCTTGTCATTTATCTTATGCTGTACTTTCTTAAATATTGTTTCTTAGGGCTGCTCTTATGCTCCGTTGGTTTCTTTCGTTGTCGAAATGTGAGACCGTTAATGATTTCTGAATTTGAGCATAGGATGTTTACTAACGGTGCAAATGTGCATAATGTTTTTTGACGAATTCGCTGCATTGTTACTTTTATTTCACGTTTACAGTCCGGAGCATTCTTGATTTCCCATGTCCCGTCTTCTGCAGAGAAACAGTTCCACTGCGTTGGGTCTGTGTGTGTTTGTTTGTGTGTTAGCATGTGTATGCGCGTGTGCATGCTGCTCGCTGTTCAGTCGTGTCCGACTCTGGCGGCCATTGTAGACCTAGACGGGCCAAGTTCTCCTGTCTTCCACTATATACCGAAGTGTGGTTAATTTCATACTCGTCGCATCCATAATTGTCTGTTCATCTCGTTCTTAGCTACTCCCTTGTCTTTTTCCTTCGATCTTTCCCAGAATCAGGGTCTTTTCCCGTCAGCCTGCCTTATCATTATGTGGCGAAAGTATTAGGGCTCTAGAATTATTACTACTTCTAATGAGCTGTCAGTTTAGAATTTGCTTAGTACTGATTGATTGTATCTCTGCTCTTTACGGATTTTCATAACTCTTCTTCAATTCCCGAGAATATCGGGTGGCTAGTCTTCTTCAATACCAAAATTCGAAAGCGTCAGTTCTTCATCACAGCTTTGTGTTACAAGTAACAAAATCATAATCTTGGCGGTGCGGATTTTTGTTTACAGAGTAAAGTTTCTACCTTTTACTATGGTGGTCAGATTTGTCGTCGCTGCCTTTCGATGGAATTAACGTCCTTTATTTTCACGGTTGCAATTGCTGGCCGCAAAGATTATGTATGTCAAGAAGGCAGATTTTGTTAGTGATTCCATTTCTTCCCCATCTCTACGCCAACAGGGTGATGATACAAATACTGGGACTTAATTGATTATGTCAAGAAATTTTGATTGGTTCTGTTTTTTCTTGCCACCGCTTAATTGTCTTTGGGTCTGTGTCGGTTATATCTCTGCCATGATTATCTTTCATTGTGTTCATTTCTGTGTAAAACGTTCCCTTGATATCTCCTGTTTTCCGGAAGTAATTTCTTTTCCATTCCTTTGTATTTTGCTTTCTTCTGTTGCTTTGAATCGTTCATTCAACATTGCCTTGTCTTTTATTGGCGTCAACGAATCAACGCGCAGATTTTGAGTCACATTTCCCCTCCGTTCTTTGTCACTTGTTCTGTCAGTTGTGTGCTAGTAACATCATCATTGACACTATCAAGTACTTTTCAACCGTCCAATCAGTCATGCAGAATTGGAAGCATTCCCGCCGAACGATTGCGGCAGTAATATAGCGAAAAAATATCTTCTTTCTGTCCTCTAACAATCTGTCCTTCGTCGGACATAGCTTATCCCCTTTGAACTTCCCTTCTCTTCTTTCCGTTGCAATTTGCGAAGTTTAGACAGACAGCTATTTCACTTTCTTGCTTTGCTTTTCCTCTGAGATTCTTCTTGCCTTTACCTCCTGTGCAATATTACGAATTTGTGTCCGTATTCCTTCAGGCACTCGTCTGATCTCGTAAGCCTGCTTTTCATTTCCAGTGTATATTGGTATTTTTCTTGTAATATTATTACGGTATATTATCCTGTTTTATTCTATAATTCGAAACAAGTCGAACCAAAAATTGATTGACGTAGCTTTCGGAGCTATCCCGCACCGAGTTCAGCGTCTTCTGTTATGTTTGTGTTCCGGATATTGACGTGATTACTTAGTTTACAGCATTCCGTTTTTTGATTAAACTCGTGCATACTTCGCATGCAAGTGTTCCTTTGTCTCTGTTTAAACAACCATTATGCCTTATGAATAATGCTTCCTTAATTTTCCTCCGTCTATGGTGTTTCTCTTTGCATATTCTCGTTACGTTGAAACAACCACTACATGTATATTGGTATGGGGTATCATTTACATAATTTCTATATGATCTGGTCGTGGCCCGTACTTTTTTCGGTTCAGGTATGAATTTTGTAATCGGAAGCTCATGATCTGAGGCACACTCAGCTTCAGGCCTTGCTGTTACTGTTTAGAGCTTTCAGGCCTTTCTTTCAGGCTTATTGTTGAAATACAAGCAGACCACAAGACGCTGAAGACGGAGCGGGGTAGCTCCGAAAGCTACGTCAGTACTATTGTTCGATTTATTCGAATAATATAATAAAAACAGGATAACGCGGTAAATTTCAAGTAAGAAATGAGAATAAATCCTTTTACAAACCCTGTGTTTGCTTACATAACTAGTGGCATCCCTAACATAATAGTTTATAGAAAACTAACAAATGCGGACCGATACCTAAATTTCACTTCTCATCACTCGTTACTACTGAACAGGCAATTGCGAAGGGAATGGTGCGTAGAGCCATCCTTTATCTCTGACTTTGTTGGCGTGAATAAATGTGGTTACCTGCTGTGAAAATAATTCAATAGTAAAGGCACCTTTAACCGCTGCTTTTGATGGTGGACCCGTCGACTTGCATCCTGAAAATAGGTACGTTCGTGTTCGATCAGATTTACTGTGCGAAAATAATGGCATACTTTTTTGAACTGAAACGTATTCCCGTTTGTAGCGTTTGGAATTGAGGGGAAATTCCGTCATTTTCTAGGCCTGAAAGATGGAGCGCGACAGTTTCGAAAGCTGTAGTTTCGTTTTCGAGTAGTAGATCTTATCCTACAGCGACGACCACATTTTCGATTGTGCATAGTGAAAGTAGACAGAACTTTTGTGTGAAGGTAATAATTTCATTACATAAAACGGAAATGGAACTTTCTGGGCAAATTTTTCCGCCTTCAGTACCAAAAACCAGCGTTAAGTGCAATGATTAGAAAATGGCTATGCTCTATATGATTACCAAGCGTCTGGTTGGAGGCATCAAAAGTATAGAAAGTTCCTGGGAATGACGTCCCAGCTCAAACCCACCTATGAAATTCCACCAGCCCGAAGGTTCTTTTCTCTCATTTCATGCAGTGAATACGTTCATTTTGTGCACAACCCAGCTATCTCTTAGTCATGGCTTTGTTTGTTGCCAGTGCTCTTTACGAACGCTATCTTTAATCAAGCTGTTTCAGAAGGTAAGTTTGTTTGAATTATTGTCGATTGGAAACATTGTGTGCCCTGTATTGCTTGTTCAGCGTGGCTGTAATTATTTGTTCGCAAGAATGAACGCTGCTGAAAGTATGAATTTATCTTCGAAATTTTCAGCACGGTCTTGTTTTGTCGTCAGTGAACGGAACTTAACGTCTGCGAACGAGCTCTGCACATGTTGAAGACGTGTCGTTCTGTTGGACATAGACTTTTGTTGACATGAGTCCTGAAAGCTATGGAAATTGTAATAGAAGTGAGCAAAGTAGCAAGCATTTCAAGTTTCCAGAGAAGGCAGTTTTACAGCTATGTTGTAATAACTGATAGTGCGTGTGTGGCAGTAATGGTAGATTGACGGTGCGTCTACACAAAGAATACCTGCTTTCTTTTAATTTAATTTTCGTCGACTTGAATATTGTATCGGAATAGTTGTGTATTACCTCACGCTGTGATCTTTAAAAGCTCTTATATATTTTCAAGGTCTACGTCTGCGGCGGAAATGTGAACTCATGATAAAGAAAATGGCTGCTGCCTTTCGATGTCGCTGTTCCGTCGATTGTCAACTTTCTTTATTGTCAGGGCTGAATCTTTACCATGCACTTTGTGACAATGTATCAGTATATTCTTGCGGCCAAGAACAGTAAGGAATATTGAATGAACGACAGTGTTAAATTTCCTTATTAGGTTAGACGAAATGCTGAAGGGCGGTTTATATTCAAATGAATTCACAGAAATTGTGGGGACAATTGGTAGTGGAAAGTCCCAAGTGAGTGGTTACGAGTTCGCTTTGCTGCCTAATGGTTTTATTTTCTAGTTTTGTCTCGCGTTTGTGGCCACGTTGATTGCAAACACCAACGGTCGTGTCTTGTTCATAGATACTACTGGTTCATTTTCGGTATTTCGTGTAGCAGAGATCCTGCTGGCAAAGCACTCTACCTTTGAAATGAAGGTTTGATTAGGCGATGATTAGCCGCATTTCAGTTCCAATTTTCAGCAGGTCAGTGCTCTTTTGGCAAGAGTAATTTATGAAAAATCATACTGTCAGAAACAGCTGAACGAAATTTTAGACTCTGTTTGTAGGGTTCGTTGTTATTCAAGTATGATTTCTTGTTTTTATCGTAAGTATTTTAGAACGTTGAGGGTATTCGCAACAATCTGAAAGCGATCATAATCGACCATGTAGGGACTATTCTTTCTCCTACGTTAGTTCAAGCACGGTTGCGAGGTGCGTTTCTTCTCACACACTTATACTTTTGATTACAATTTAAGGCATGCAAGACATGATGCGTACTGCAATGAAGCTTCGAGATTTAGCCAAGTGCTATAATTTATGTGTACTCGCTGTCAACAATGGAGTTGAAAAGGAAAATGGCGATCTACAGCCTTCGTTAGGCTCTTGGTGGGCCAGTATTCCTGATACACGTTTGCTTCTTACGTCACTTGATGACAATCTCTTCAGTGCCCAATTGCTGAGGAGTGCTAGATCGGTAATGCTTTTATTTCGATCATTGAATTTTTTCTCCGGAGCTGTTCCAGTTTTGGCAAGTTTACTCAAAAGGTAAACTAGCCAAAATTATTGAATCAAATATCGAAAATAGGATTTCAGAATACGGTATATAATCTCATATTTAATATCAAGAAACCAATGGCTTGAATCCCGTTAAAATAACGATCAGCTACACGGAGCTTTCGAGACTCTCCTTGTCTCGTCTTCAGCATGTCACTCTGAAAGCGTAGTCTCCATACGGCATTGTAGGTGTTTCCAGTTTAAAATGAAAGATTGTTAAGTTTTAAAGAACTATAATGTACGTTGAAGTCATTCCTCTTGTTGTCTCACAGAGTGTGTATTCCCGCAGTTTAACTGAATACTTTGTAGTTCCGAACCTGCTGGTGGAATTCGGCAACATTTAGTTGTCAGAGTTACTATAGACCAGATATCACTAACTTCGGTTCCTCCATCTCTATTCATACAGTGGTTGTTATGAATAAACAAAGCCTCTTTGATTTTTCTTAGTCTGAAGTTTTTCCTGCGTTAACGTGCTATAACTAAACCGGTCTTGTAACATCGGGCATTCCACCACATGTTCCGCAAAAGCACAGGCTCTTTTACACTACACTACTTGGTTTGGTTCCCTAATTTGAGGTCTGCCTTTAGTAGTGCGAACTTCGCCACTATGTCTTCCTTGTGCATTTCTATACCTCTTAACGCCAGCTAAATGCTGTTTTACACAATATTCCGTTGTGTGACCAGTTTCTCCAATGTGTGATGTCCCGCAGCCACAACGAATATGGTACACCTTACCTGATCTCTTCTCTACGGGGATCCTGGTTATTTCCGATCTGAGAATCGATCTAAGTTCGAAAAAACCTTTGAAAAATGTCCTGATCCCGAGTTGTATGGTAAACCGTTGTACAGGGTCACTAATGTCAGGATAATATGGTAAGACCAGTGTTATGCCCCTGTCCGAGATTTCCCTCATGGTGTCCTCATGGTTTCTCCAGTACCTTAACCTTTTCTCTATGCAAGCGGTGATAAAACTTCCAGGGCATTCAGGAGCATGGTCTTGTATATATATAATCCAAATTTCATTTAACAATTCCTCATCACATATTTTCAACGCTCTATCCACCATCCCTGTGATGATACCTCTTTTCACGTTCAAAGAGTGGTTGGAGTAGAAATTAAAATATCTATCTGAGTTTGTGGGTTTCCTATATACCTTCGTTGTTAGGCGAGTTCCTTCTTCATTACTAACACATCTGGGAAAGGCAATTGCCACTCTGTTTCTATCTCCTTGGTAAAAACAATGGATTTTGGGAACACGCTATTCAAATGCTCCAATAAACAGTTCTCTTCGCCATTCTTCACTACAGCGAAGACGTCATCCACGTATCATTTAAAAACCCGTAACTGATGTTCATGGATGCCTGACGGAAAAGCCTTCTCTTCAAGATGTTCCATGAAAATCTCGGCGACCGTGGTTGACAAATTGCTTCCTATAGCTGCACCTCGTTTTGCATAAAAACAGAACATTTCCATTTGAAATAGTTTCCTTCCTCTAGGCACAACTTCACCAACTGTGTGATGTGATGAGGATTCAACTTTGTTCTGTTCGGTAGGGTCGAGTCATGAGAGAGCTGGTTGAAAATGACTGTGAAGGTATAGTCAAGTGGGATGCTCGTAAATAAATCCTTGACATCATAACTCACTAGAACATCCTCTGGTTCAAGTGTGATTGATTTGATTTCCTCCACAAGCTGAGCGGAATTCAGAATGTGAGACTGCCTCATGATTTGATAGTACGACAGACACCGTTGAATAGACTTTATTAAGAGAACCGAAGCTTTCAGGATCAACCTAACCGGTATTCAGCGGTAAAGAAAGACAAATACAGTAGTGTGGTCTAAGACAGGGTGGTAAGGTGTATGTTTTACACCAAGAATGAGTTTAAAACAGTTTGGTCAACTGAAACTTCATATGAATCTTGAGGCATCCCAGCAAGCTTTTTCTCTGATAATGGAATTCCAAATATCACTGACTTCTAATCCAGGCTCTCGGTTAATTGTAACATTGTGTTTCTTGAAAAACGCTTCTTTGATTTTTCTCAAGTTAAAGCGCGTCTCGTAGCAAAGGATATGTGGATTAAATGGACCAGGGCAATGGGCAACATGTTCCACTATTGCCGATGCTTTAATCGCTTGGTCCGTCATTTTAGTAGGAGCCAGCGATTGTCGGCGGCCCCTTTGTGTGGATACTGTTCCATCCAATCTTGCTTTGGCATTGTTTTAACGAGTGACATTAGCCATATGTTCACTAAATCTATGGCTTAATGTATTACCTGTTTCAAAAAATGTATGATGCTGAACAGTTACATTTCAATTCATAAACAATACCTTCTCTCCTACTAGTTGGAACCTTGACCTGATAATTTCTGAGGATTGATCTCAAGTTCCTTGAACCAGTGAAGAATACTTTAAATTTCAGCCTCTTACTAATGGTCAGAATTTTCTCTGCTATTCCTTGGTAATAAGGCAGTACAAGAGTAGGAATCGTGCATGAGCTCTCTTTCTTGTTGCTCGATTCAAATAACCTTCTGTTGATTGTGAAAGTAATGAGTTTTTTGGCGTAAGCAGTAGCAGTTAGACTACTGATAATGTATCAAATTTCTGTTTGTAAAAATTCGGGACTACATATATTCAAAGCTCTGTCAACCATACCAATGAATACAGAACGGAGATGGTGTGAAGAGAAATTAAGGTACCGATCTGAATGGGTAGGTTTTCTATAGAGTCTTTAGTTGGGGTATCATCTTTAATGACCAAGGTATCCAAGAAAGGCAACTTGTTGTTTGATTCTTTTTCAAAGGTAAAAATGATATGTTCCGGAAATAAACCATTCAAGTGTCTTAGAAATACGTCTTCTTTGCCTCTCTCTATGATAGCGAAAGTATCATCAACGTAACGTTTAAAGACTTTTGGGCAAAAGGCATTGTCAATAGTGGAAAAGGCCAGCTCTTCTAAGTGTTCCATGAAAACCTCAGCTATGGCTGGTGACAGGGTGCTGCCCATAGGAGCACCATTCTGTTGTAAGAAAAAGTTTGCTTGGAAGTGGAAACAGTTAGCTTCACGCATGCAGAAAGAGACCAATCTTTTCACGTGACGGGGATTTGGCTGTTCTATCTTTTAGAGTTTCATCATTGCTTAACAATTGTTCTAGACCAGTTATTCTCAAGCGTTTGGCGCGAGGCCCCCCTGGAGAGTCTTCCCAAGCGCCGGGCCCCCTTTTTCCTATTGGTCAGTTTTGTTTGTCATTTTTCGCCTGGCAGCCGATATCCCCTAGGCAAAGTCAGTATATAAACATTGTAGAAGGATATAGTGTAAATGCACGGTCATGATCCCATTTATTCATATAGATCAGCATATGAAGCATATCGGCAAGGCGGACAAAACATAAAAAACGCTTTATTGGAACTAATGCAACCGTTCAGCGTATGCCTTTGCTAGCTTCATGATGCCCGGCTCCAGACTGGTCAGTGACAACCGCAAGTCACCTCTAGCTGCGGCATCCATTCTGTTTCTGCACTTCGTTAAGGAAACGACTTTGCTAAACGCGCACTCTATTAAGTAGGTTGAAGGAAAGGCGATAAGGAATTGCTCTACTTTTCCCCACAGCGTTGGAAATTTGTTCGGCAGATCATGCTTGATCCAAAAACCTCTACCAAACTGATCGAAGGCATGACGTGGAATCAAATGCTTCTTCATTTTGCAAGGCTTCATGTTCTCGTTTGAAAAAGTAGCCTTGCAGATCAAGCACAACGGCAACGGATGGTCATGAGGAGCCGGGACGAAACCGTATTTTAGGTATTATACAGAATAGCGTCTATACTTTTTCTTTGCCGCGGAACTCATGTGCAAACCTGGACAACGAGAGCTTGTTGGGAATCGAGGAAACACTGCTCATGCACCGTTACATGATCTGCAAGTTCACTAGATTTGCGGAGATATAATATGGTTACATGTTTTCGGAGATTTGCTGGAGTGGTTACCACAATTATTTTGCCCTCCGCGGAACTCCACGGCCCCCCCTCCGGGTCCTCTGGTCCCCGTCGGGCGGTTAACAATTCCTGGCCCCCCTTCACAGGCGCTGGGCCCCCAGGTGGGCCCAGGCCCCACTTTGAGAATGACTGTTCTAGACGATTCACAGTGGGTTCCAAAGGAATGCTGGTGAAAAGGTTTTTAGCATCGTAACTAACCAAGATATCGTTGTCTGTTATTGGGATATTTCTGATTTCGGTGGAAAATTCTTAGCTGTTTTTGACATGGGACAATCTAGAACCTAGTAGTGGGTTGATGATGTCTTTTAAATAACTGCACAACTCAGGCGTGACCGTATTGATGGTTGAAACAATCGGTCTTAAAGGTATACCTTTGTGAATTTTCGGTAGACCATATAGTTCAGGGATGTGACAGTTGTAGACCATGTCACATCACGGTCTACAACTGTCTACTGCGCCAAATGACAGTAGACTATCCAAGATTCCAAGATTGTATCTCAATAACAGACAACGATATCTTGGTTAGTTACGATGTTAAAAACCTTTTCACCAGCATTCATTTGGAACCCACTGTGGATCGTCTAGAAGAATTGTTAAGCAATGATGAAACTCTAAAAGATAGAACAGCTATATCTTCGTCACGTGAAAAGATTGGTCTCTTTCTGCATGCGTGAAGCCAACTGTTTCCACTTCCAAGCAAACTTTTTCTTACAACAGAATGGTGCTCCTATGGGCAGCACCCTGTCACCAGCCATAGCTGAGGTTTTCATGGAACACTTAGAAGAGCTGGCCTTTTCCACTATTGACAATGCCTTTTGCCCAAAAGTCTTTAAACGTTACGTTGATGATACTTTCGCTATCATAGAGAGAGGCAAAGAAGACGTATTTCTAAGACACTTGAATGGTTTATTTCCGGAACATATCATTTTTACCTTTGAAAAAGAATCAAACAACAAGTTGCCTTTCTTGGATACCTTGGTCATTAAAGATGATACCCTAACTAAAGACTACTGTCTATAGAAAACCTACCCATTCGGATCGGTACCCTAATTTCTCTTCACACCATCCCCGTTCTGTATTCATTGGTATGGTTGACAGAGCTTTAAATATATGTAGTCCGGAATTTTTAGAAACAGAAATTGGATACATTATCAGAAGTCTAACTGCTAATGGTTACCCCAAAAAACTCATTATTTCCACTATCAACAGAAGGTTCTTTGGATCGAGCAACAAGAAAGAGTGCTCATGTACGTTTCCCACTCTTGTACTGCCTTATTACCAAGGAATAGCAGAGAAAATTCCGAACATTAGTAAGAGGCTGAAATTTAAAGTATTCTTCACTGGTTCAAGGAACTTGAGATCAATCTTCAGAAATGATCAGCTCAAGGTTCCAACTAGCCAGAGAGAAGGTATTGTTTATGAATTGAAATGTAACTGTTCAGCATCATTTTTTGAAACAGGTAATACATTAAGCCATAGATCAGGGATGGGGAACATCCGGCCCGCCAGACCATTCCATCCGACCCGCGAATGGTCTTATATGCGTCCAAACGGCCTACGGCAGCAAAAAGGTTCCCCACCCCTGCCATAGAGTTAGTGAACATATGGCTAATGTCACTCGTTACAACAATGCCAAAGCAAGATTGGATGGAACAGTATCCACACAAAGGGGCCGCCGACAATCGCTGGCTCCTACTAAAATGACGGACCAAGCGATTAAAGCATCGGCAATAGTGGAACATGTTGCCCATTGCCCTGGTCCATTTAATCCACATATCCTTTGCTACGAGACGCGCTTTAACTTGAGAAAAATCAAAGAAGCGTTTTTCAAGAAACACAATGTTACAATTAACCGAGAGCCTGGATTAGAAGTCAGTGATATTTGGAATTCCGTTATCAGAGAAAAAGCGCGCTGTGATGCATCAAGACTCATATGAAGTTTCAGTTGACCAAACTGTTTTAAACTCATTCTTGGTGTAAAACATACACCATGCCGCCCTGTCTTAGACCACACTACTGTATTTGTCATTCTTTACCGCTGAATACCGGTTACGGTTGATCCCGAAAGCTTCGGTTCTCTTAATACAGTCTATTCAACGGCGTCTGTCGTACTGTCAAATCTTGTTCAATTACACCGTTACAAAAGTCCCAATTTTTAATTATGTGGTACTGCCTCTTCCCAACTAATGGGTTCATCAATTTAGCCAGAAAGTCACAAATATTACTGGTAACGCTCTTCCTGCTAGAAATCACTGGCCTCAATGGTATCTCCGCTTTATGAATTTTCGGTAATCCAAAAAATTCAGGGCAAGAGAAATTGGTCGTATAATGTAATAGTCGAGCTATGTCGCACAGCTTTTCTTTCATTTCATCAAGCAAAACCGAGATTTTGCGTAATAAAGATTTCCTGATATCTTCGGTAGGGTCTCTCTGTAAGACTGTATAAGTGTCAGAGTGTAACAAACAAGCAACTTTGTTGCTGTATTCTTCCCTGTCCAATATGAGCACCACATTGCCTTTATCCGCTTTTGTGACAATAATTGACTCGTCACTTTTTATGGTCTTAGTGGTATCTACAGTTGGGAATCCATTATCCGGAATGCTCGGGACCGGGGGTATTCCGGATTTCGGAATTTTCCGGAGTTTGGAATATGTGGAATGCTTTGAAGTTATTGAGCTACCAGTACACTGTTAGTACATAGCTGCGTTCCTACAGCGTACCTTGTGCATTTCTACGAATACGTATACATAAGTAAGTGCTAAGGTTTGGGCCGAACCCAAGTAGAAAATCCATTTACTGGCGCAGGTAGAGGTTGTAGGTAATCTCAAGCAGTTTATCTAGGAAATTAGTAGCTTCTTTCAATTATCGGCGCGCCTTCCGCGGACGTCGAAGCTCTCTGCTCGGTGACGTTTTTGAACGCTTCGCTTAAGGTGATCTGCCTGGTTAATCGTGGTGTTTGTTGTAGAAGCTTTTCCTTGATTCTATAAATCGCCATGATGTCGTGCTCTGTCATGAACGCACGTTGCTCTAGTGCTTCAATAAGCTTGTCACACATTTTCACTGTCTCCTGTGTGGAAACCCTTTTTGCGGTGCTCACGACGTCCTCTTCGTCGTCACTGCGATTATGTTCACAATCATTCAAGACCATTTCAGCTATTTCGCCATCCGTCAGGGAAAAAGCGGTCGGAGCTTCGTTATCTATGTTAAACAACTCCTCGATGTCCACTTCTTCTAGTTTACTAATGGACTCCGAAGGGAGGCTGTTCGCATACCTAAGCATACCTGACCAACGAATGTGTTACTGTGTTACGATGATTTACAGGCGTCCCAGATTATCGTGCAAAAGATACGTCGCGAAATGTCATTTTCGCCTGTGACGTCATGTAAATGACGTCATGTAAGCGCTAAAAAGTTCCGGATTTTGGACTACTCCGGATTTCGGAAGTTCCGGATAATGGATTCCCAACTGTATTTCGTTCTTAGACAAGTTCCTAACAGGATGATACCTTCTAGCCATGAGGCAATGTGCAATCGCGCATCTGATCATCCCTTGTCTGGTCTACATTCCTAATGCTACTTTCAACCCTGCTAAAAAGATCAACGTAGTCAATTCTCTGTGAATTAAGGGCGAAATTCATTCCTTTGCTAGGACGCATTTTTCTGCTATTGTCATCCTTTTTGAGCTCAGATTAAGGAACTTGTCAACATCCAGAATTGGTACGTTGATTCCTCTCGGTCTCCTGTTCTGGGATCTGAATTCCCATGAGCGTGTCAAAATCAACCTGTTGAACTTGCACTGCAAACGTTGTTGTTCATGCCGCTTGATTTTAAAGGTATAGTGCCTGATCATATTCTGAAGTATGGAAACGACCTCTGTGTTCATTACATTAATCAATCCTTCTCTCTCTGTCTCTCTCTGTGCAGTCCATAAGTGGTTCAATCTTGCCAGTTCTTTACGTCTTTCTTTGATTGTGTTCCTCAACAACGAATAGCCTGCATCCAGCAAGATTTTCTCCGTTCTCTTGTTTCTCAGTTGTCCAGTCCTTAGCCTGAAAGATACAGGAAGGAGTTTAAAATCCGGGCAGTTCTTAAGGAAGTCCAGTTTTGTCTTAACCATCTCCAATTTAATCCAAATGCCTTCAAAGGTCCTAGTAAGTTTCAGAGCTTGTGCGCCGTGAGCATTTCTTATGATGTTGAAAATAGGACTTCGAAATACGGGATATGATCTTTTAATACAAATCACGGCTTTGATCCCGTTGTGTAGAGACAAGACAACACGGAGCTTTCGGGACACGACCTTGTCCTGTCCTCAGCGTGTACAAAATGATTCGTGTGTCTCGAAATAGGAATGGAAGGTATGAGTTTAAACCATAGTTGTCATGCATTTTAAACTATAATGTGTTCTTAAAGCTGTTCTTCAGGTTGACCTTCCCTGTCTAATTCTTCTTGGTTTGATGTTGGTCTTCTAACTAACGACCGCATCTGGCAACATTTTGTTGCTAAAATAATCGTGGTCCAAATATCACTAAACTGTATTCCATCGGCTCTATTGACGCATTCATTGTTATGTATATACAGTGCTTCCTTGATCTTCCTGTGTTTGAAATTTCTTTCCCTAGTTAATGTGCCGTAGTAGAACTGTTCGTTAAATAAAGAGCATCCAACAGCATGTGTGAAAATGTAAAAATGGGTATTATCTCGGGGATGGTGGATAGAGCATTAAGATTGTGCGATGATGAGTTCCTGCCAGGTGAATTAGCTCATATACACAAGACCTTGAAACAGAATGATTATCCTGAAAACTTGATTACAGAATGCATGAGGAGGTTAAGCAAGTGGAAACGTGGGGAAGTTAATAGGAGAGAAGACTCAACCAGAGACGCAATACTGGCATTACCATATTATCCCGGTGTTAGTGAACTTATACACAGAGTTACTAAACATTTCGGGATCAAGACCTTCTCCAAAGGCCATTTCAGCCTTAGATCTATTCTGAGAACGGGTACAACCAGGTTACCGGTAAACCACAGGCCAGGGTCGGTTTACCAAATCCAATGTGGTTGTGGAGCATCGTACATTGGAGAAACTGCTCATACAACTGATTACAGGGTACAGCAACATTTACAGAGCCTCAATAGATACCGCAACGCCTTTAGGAGGCTCAGAGGTGAAACTTCTTCAACGAGAGGAAGGCCACAGACAAGAGATCCCAGCACTGTTATGGAAGAATGTAAAAGGTATTCTGCCTTTGTGGAACATGCTGTTGGATGCTCTTTATTTAATGAACAGTTCTACTACGGCACATTAACTAGGGAAAGAAATTTCAGACACAGGAAGATCAAGGAAGCACTGTATATACATAACAATAAATGCGTCAATAGAGACGATGGAATACAGTTTAGTGATATTTGAACCACGATTATTTTAGCAACAAAATGTTGCCAGATGCGGTCGT
Organism: Trichuris muris; assembly: GCA_000612645.2. NCBI lineage: Eukaryota > Metazoa > Nematoda > Enoplea > Trichinellida > Trichuridae > Trichuris > Trichuris muris. The sequence goes on along the minus strand of CBXJ02000361.1, from coordinate 913,827 downwards.
TAGTTAGAAGACCAACATCAAACCAAGAAGAATTAGACAGGGAAGGTCAACCTGAAGAACAGCTTTAAGAACACATTATAGTTTAAAATGCATGACAACTATGGTTTAAACTCATACCTTCCATTCCTATTTCGAGACACACGAATCATTTTGTACACGCTGAGTACGGGACAAGGTCGTGTCCCGAAAGCTCCGTGTTGTCTTGTCTCTATACAACGGGATCAAAGCCGTGATTTGTATTAAAAGATGAGAACATATCTCGTGTTAAAGCAACCTATTTTTAATACGGGATATGATCTCATATTTAATGTCAAGAAACCAACGGCTTGAATCCCGTTAAAATTAATTGAATCAAATATTATTGAATGGTGAATGTGCGTGCGGCTCTGTTAGCTCCGACCATGAGAGCTGTCAAAAGCATAAGTAGCCACTGTTCATCTGTTAATTAGTGACAGATGTTTCTGTCAACGGCTGTGAAGAGGATGGGACTTGAAGAATTCGCATAATCATACTTTCTTAAAGTTAATTCGAAACAAACGGATTTAGTTTTTGTTATGTATTATGCTGTTTGTTTCTTTCTTGTTTTCTTCAAATTGCGCAATTAAACTAGGCTGCTTATAATGTTAGCATTATGACGAAAGGTTGTCTTGTCAGCTTGCTGTACCTACGGATAATGTTTTATAGGATTGCAGTGCTTCCGTGAGATTCAGCATCGATGCACAGGGATTGGTGTTACCTTGCAGCAGTGAATGAACTATAATGAAAGTCACAAGTGAAAACACAGTTCTGTTTGGTTAACGAATGAACGTGGTTAACACAATGTTCCAAGAGAGCGTTCCTGTTATTACAATGATTATAGTATTATTAACTTCAAATTGAGTAAATGCCCATCTTTCCGCTCAAGCACCTTCGACACTACCGTTCGAATCGTCTTGTACGTGAACTCGCTAGCTCAATCTCTTTTTAGCAGGATTCCATGTTACTTCATTATCGCTATGTGTACTCTTGGGGAAGCAAAAATGCAGTTTGCTTGAATTATTTAACGACTGCTACCGTTTTCTGATGCTCAGGGTATGTATCACCGTAGAGTTCAAGGTCCTTGTTGCTCAGTATTTAGCGGCCACATTACGCAACCACTTGTGTATGTGATCCTTCAATGGTAATAGCGCACAAATTAACTATACGAGCGGTTGTTAATCTTTCTGTTACTGAGGGAGAAAAGTGACCTGGAAAGCTCTAGTGAACAATAAAAAATCTTTCAGAAACGGTTTCAGTGGTTCAATAGTCAATTCAAATCATGTGCTGCCGTAATTCGATTGTCGGGTCAGGGATCCGATCTGCCCCACAATATTACTGTAGCGGACGACGAAGTAAGAAAATGCAGGTTATCTCATCCGACACCATGACGTCATTAACGTAAACACCATTTCGATAGCATCGTTTCGTAACTGGAAGCCTCGCGGGCAGCGGGAAAGCCTGCAGACTGAAAGGAGCCTCATAAACGGAAGCAGTTCCTTACGTATGACGCGTGATACGTTTTCCCGTGGTCAAATGCAGTTTAGTGCACCGGAATGTAAACCGCATGCTTACGTTGACTTGTTGCGTAGCGTAATTTGAAGGGTTAGCCGCAGCCAGAAGGGCAACGCGCTGCAATGTCTACGACGTCAAGTTACAAGAGTTTTCGAGGCGCCCCAAATTCTGGCATCTCATCTCTTGGTACAGGTATCGCTCTACCATGCACCTATAAGTTCCTTCCCGAAACTTTTTGACTCAGGTGAATGTCACTTGCTCGTGAAGTGGACTGGTGGTATGAGCTTGGTGTCCATGTGGACACGGGTTACGCGTGTCGGTGTAATTTTGCTACTGCTTGTGTCTTGCAGCACAGAGAACCATGACAACAAGCAAATCGGTGACTCCCGTATAGTGTTTTTATTAACAACGAATATGTACAAAGAACGTGCATGTGCGCGCGCAGGCGTAGTTTAATGTAACGGGTAGCAAGTTGCAATGTCTGCGACAATTTTTTCAAACGGGTTTTCACCGGGTCTCAGCGTCCGTCGCCACATGTATTGGCAGAGGTACGACTCTACCATGCCCCTGTCGGTTCCTTTGCGGAGCTTATTGCCCCTCTTCAGCTCTGCCCAGAGAGACTCGATAGTCTGCGTGTGGGCCCCTGTGACAGGATTCACAAAACTGACAGTGGTTTACACGCCCGTGCGTGTGACCCACCTGCGACAGACTATCGTAGTCTCTCCAGCAGTCTGACATGACCGTAGTGCCGGGTCGCACGTACTGCTGTATCAGCGGTATCAAAGTCCGGCTACTACGGTCAGGAACCCGAACAAGGAAGCACTCTTTGGTTTCCCGGCATATGCCTCCAAAGACCCATTGCTGGGGGTAGAGTCGCCCTCTTTGATATTTTCTTTTTGAGTAGACGGTCTCGTCCACTTCGACCGTCAGTCCTGGGCCCCCTATGACGAGAGGCTGCCTCATCAGCACCTCTGCGGCTACGCCTCTCATGGATTCGTTCCAGTGTTGGGCACTTTTCTTGCACATATCTATAAGTTGTTTGTTAGAGGAGTAGCTATTAAAAGGCGTAAATGCTGTCACACCGAGCTCGTCGCAACAAAAGCGGATGGTCGTGTATCCGTGGCTCCATGAGTAAATGAACTTAACTACAGCGCACAAGTTCACCTTGTACCCTATGAAACGCACGTCAAAATGTGAACATACATGTGTACAGTTGCCATACCTTCGAACCACGTACCGCTACGTAAACTAAATTGTTTTCTGCAAACGCGATTGTTGCATCTCCACCTGCGTCCTCGATTCGTCTCCTTTCCCGTAAGCTTCATGACGTAGCCACAGGTGCACGTCCTCTGAGAATGCAACAGCCCTCTGTCTTGTAAGTGTCGTATTACTACGTCTTCATTGCACATATTTTTCTTGAATCTTCTGAACTCGACAGACATACTGAATGAATTTAACACGAGTGTTAGAAGCAAGTTATCGCGGTCGGACAAAGAAAACTTACACCACACATGTAAAACACCTTTAGTGGCAGTGGCACACGATGAAGTATAAGGAGCGAGACAGAACAGCAGCGCGAAATGGAGAACAGACGAAACCAGAAGAAGCTGGGAAAGATGAACCTTTCAATATTGACGGTGTCTTCGTTATGAAAAGGATGAAAAGGTATGCCGATGTGCTGCCCCCAAAGGATTAACGCCTCCTTATGCGCTAATTTTGGCATCGACCCTGAAATGTGAGACTTTTTGTAACGGGTATCAAGTATAATTGATTAAAGAATCACGGAGATTTCTTCCCGTTGATCACGGTCCAAAAACAAGTAGATGGAACACTTTATTTCTGAACACGTGGCGCTAAAAAACATTTAGCGAAGCTTTCGAGCCTCCTCTGGGCTCGTCATCAGCGCTACGGTACGTGTCTTGTTGCTGAGGTCCAGCCAACCAGTTCTGGCCTTCGGGAGAGGCTCTTCCACCTCGGCCGAGACAACGGTGGGGGCCCGTCAGATCGAACCTTGATCCGTCAGGGCTGATCACCTCCGTGTTCAGACCGGGCTTCGGAGCGACTGCCTTACCGACCGTCCGTGGTCGCTGCTCAGCAAGGAATGCGGTCAGGTTGAGTGTTTCCGTGGCATCGTCGGTTGTCATCGTGGTAGCTTGGCACGGCACAGGCTTAAGCCGTGTGTCGCCTCGTTTCGGCATGCGGATGGAATAGGTCATCGTGAGGGCAAGTCCGGTATCTTTTGTCTTGTGCTCCGTGTGCACATTGTCTACATGATGTAAATGTGAGACTTTTTGTAACGGGTATCAAGTATAATTGATTAAAGAATCACGGAGATTTCTTCCCGTTGATCTCGGTCCAAAAAATGGTCCAGAATTGTTGAGGTCCAGAAAAAATGGTCCAGAATTGTTCTTCCCGTTGATCACGGTCCGGAATTGTTGAGCGAAGAATGACAACCGACGATGCCACGAAAACACTCAACCTGACCGCATTCCTCGCTGAGCAGCGACCACGGACGGTCGGTAAGGCAGTCGCTCCGAAGCCCGGTCTGAACACGGAGGTGATCAGCCCTGACGGATCAAGGTTCGATCTGACGGGCCCCCACCGTTGTCTCGGCCGTGGTGGAAGAGCCTCTCCCGAAGGCCAGAACTGGTTGGCTGGACCTCAGCAACAAGACACGTACCGCAGCGCTGATGACGAGCCCAGAGGAGGCTCGAAAGCTTCGCTAAATGTATTTTAGCGCCACGTGTTCAGAATGAAGTGTTCCATCTAATTGTTTTTGGACCGTGATAAACGGGAAGAAATCTCCGTGATTCTTTAATCAATCGACCCTGAAAGGATTAATGGCGATTAGTGCCACTGGCCTGTACACGGTGCTAAGTGTAGCGCTGACCCGGACGATGGAATACCGGCCGCCTTGCACAATTGTCTGCAGGTTGGCGCTAAGTCTTTGCTGACCTGGACGAGGGATTACCGACAGTCCAGCGCATTCATGTGCAGATGCAGGGTCCACAAAGAGGCCGACGCTTCCCACAAATGTCCACAGAGGAGCCGACACGTTCTCAACAGTATCGGCTACTGTTGAGAACAAAACGACGTACAAGTTTTGTCTCGGATATTTCGGAACGCTCGAGTTCCGTCTTCAGCGAGCAAGAGCCTATTACAGCCGATGAAATTTCTTGTTTTAGCGAAAATTAAGAAACGGTCAGCTGCAGGACCGGACAAGGTGACTATCGAAATGCTGAAAAGTCTCATGCCAAATGAGCCAAATGAGCTACCACTACCTATGGTTGTACTGTGGAGATGTTCCGGCCACGTTTAAAAGGTGTCGGACAGTGTTGATACCAAAGAAGAACCCAGTGCAAAGTCCTCAAGACTATCGACCGATCACGATTGCATCGATGTTCTATAGAGCAATTGCGAAATTAATTGCTCAGCGACTAGAGCCTTATATAGAGCTGAACCGCCGTCAGAAAGCCTTTGTGAAAAATGTTGATGGATGTGGAGAGAACATTTTCGTTCTTAATTCGGCACTTACGCTATCAAGGCAACAGCACCGAGAGCTGATCCTTGCTGCCCTTGACGTAGCAAAGGCCTTCGATACAGTGTCGCATCATTCAATTCGCAGAGCTCTTGAGCGTCAGGACATTTGTTCCAATTTATGGACGTTTGTTCCAATGGCATACAGTTGATCTGCAGTCTCTTGAAAAATTCTTTCGGGTCTTATTGCGGGTTTCCCCTGCTCCTACAGTAATCCGACAATCGTAAACAATGGAATGCAGGTAACTTCACAAGGCAAAACAACAGCTGTGACGTAGACGTCGTCTTCGTTTACGGGATGATGTCGACACTAAATTTCGGGAAATACGGATGTCCTGTTGATTCGGACGGCCATAATATAGGTGGAAGAGCTTAAACGACGCAACAGCGTTCTATTTTTGTCTCAACCTTGTCAGGCATGGTTCACTGCTAATTGCTACCGCAATTCCGAGCGTAAAGTTTATGCTTCCCAAAGGAGGAGATGTGAGATTCCTAAGCAGCGATGGAAGAGAAGGGTGCCGCGTTTCCTTATGTTGAACTTTTAGAAATTTAAATGCCACTGCTTACATGGTACAGACTATTTGGCGGGCTTCATTTGGCCCTGTTCCGTTGACCATAGCGAGTTAGCCGTGGCCATCGTATGCTCCTGGAAGGCAAACATACACCGAAACAGTTGTAGTTGGGATCTGGATAGGCACGCATTGTTATAGCCTGTTTTTGTCTCCCCTACTGTTTCATCACACGTTCATCCCGTTGATCAGTCGCGAATTGAACAACAACAGCAATGAATGAATGATTTTATTCACAACGGTTCATATACAACAAAAAACACGTATATACAACGATAACTGTACAATGATCACTGTGGCGGCCAGTACGTTGCAATGTCATTGACAATGCAATCGAATGGGTCTTGACGGGGACGTAGCCTGCGGCGCCACATGAACTCGCATAAGTACGAGTCCAGAAAGCGCCGAGGTGTGCCGCACCGGAGCTTGTTTGACCGTTTCACTTGTGCCCAGAGGGATTCCACGGTCTGCGTGTGCGCCCCTGTGTCGGGTTGTACAAATTGGAGGGAGTGGTTCACTGTCAAATGAGTGTAACCACTCCCTGACAGACCGCGGTACCCTCGCCATTGGTCGGTTATAACCGTAGTGTAGGCCTGACGTACTGCCGTATCAGCGGTATCAGGGTCTGGCTACTACGGTTCCCGACCGGCACAAGGAAGCATTCTCCGGTCTCGCGGCACACGCCCCCGAGGACCCATTGCGTTGAGTACATTCGGCCGCGCTGATACTTTCTCTTCGAGAAAGCGGTCTCGTCAACGGTCTACGGTGAGTCCTGGACCGCCTATCACAAGAGGATTCCTGAGCAGCGACTCTGCGGCTACTTCACGCAGGCGTTTGTGCATTGCGACCGCACAGTTGCTGCTTATCCCTATAAAATTCTATATAAGTTATGGGACAACGTTAGTGTCCTTCGTTCGCCTAGGATCGGTAGGTGGTCGCAAACGCGGAGGGCTAAAGGAAACGTCTCTTATGATTGATGGGACCCTGTTTAGATTCCGTTACGCGGGTCGCAGGACAAAAGAACTTGTGACTGAAGTGACAGCTGCGCCGTCTCTTGGGCTCATGCGATCAGGAAGCATTCTGACGGCGGAACAGCCATTTGAGAAAACCTTTCGTTCGCGACCCAGGACTGTGCTTTCACAAGAACTTTCGCTTGATATATCAGGCGAAAGTTTTTATGACGGTCGCCTGCGAGATAGGACATTTGAGTATGGAAATTGCGCAGGCGACCGCCACAAAAACATTCCCCTGCGCGATTTCCGTACTCAAGTGTCCTATCGCGCAGGCGACCATCACAAAAACGTTCGCCTGATATATCAAGCGAAAGTTTTTGTGAAAGCACAGTCCTGGGTCGGGAACGAAAGGTTTTCTCAAATGGCTGTTCCGCCGTCAGAATGCTTCCTGATCGCATGAGCCCAAGAGACGGCGCAGCTGTCACTTCAGTCACAAGTTCTTTTGTCCTGCGACCCGCGTAACGGAATCTAAACAGGGTCCCATCAATCATAAGAGACGTTTCCTTTAGCCCTCCGCGTTTGCGACCACCTACCGATCCTAGGCGAACGAAGGACACTAACGTTGTCCCATAACTTATATAGAATTTTATAGGGATAAGCAGCAACTGTGCGGTCGCAATGCACAAACGCCTGCGTGAAGTAGCCGCAGAGTCGCTGCTCAGGAATCCTCTTGTGATAGGCGGTCCAGGACTCACCGTAGACCGTTGACGAGACCGCTTTCTCGAAGAGAAAGTATCAGCGCGGCCGAATGTACTCAACGCAATGGGTCCTCGGGGGCGTGTGCCGCGAGACCGGAGAATGCTTCCTTGTGCCGGTCGGGAACCGTAGTAGCCAGACCCTGATACCGCTGATACGGCAGTACGTCAGGCCTACACTACGGTTATAACCGACCAATGGCGAGGGTACCGCGGTCTGTCAGGGAGTGGTTACACTCATTTGACAGTGAACCACTCCCTCCAATTTGTACAACCCGACACAGGGGCGCACACGCAGACCGTGGAATCCCTCTGGGCACAAGTGAAACGGTCAAACAAGCTCCGGTGCGGCACACCTCGGCGCTTTCTGGACTCGTACTTATGCGAGTTCATGTGGCGCCGCAGGCTACGTCCCCGTCAAGACCCATTCGATTGCATTGTCAATGACATTGCAACGTACTGGCCGCCACAGTGATCATTGTACAGTTATCGTTGTATATACGTGTTTTTTGTTGTATATGAACCGTTGTGAATAAAATCATTCATTCATTGCTGTTGTTGTTCAATTCGCGACTGATCAACGGGATGAACGTGTGATGAAACAGTAGGGGAGACAAAAACAGGCTATAACAATGCGTGCCTATCCAGATCCCAACTACAACTGTTTCGGTGTATGTTTGCCTTCCAGGAGCATACGATGGCCACGGCTAACTCGCTATGGTCAACGGAACAGGGCCAAATGAAGCCCGCCAAATAGTCTGTACCATGTAAGCAGTGGCATTTAAATTTCTAAAAGTTCAACATAAGGAAACGCGGCACCCTTCTCTTCCATCGCTGCTTAGGAATCTCACATCTCCTCCTTTGGGAAGCATAAACTTTACGCTCGGAATTGCGGTAGCAATTAGCAGTGAACCATGCCTGACAAGGTTGAGACAAAAATAGAACGCTGTTGCGTCGTTTAAGCTCTTCCACCTATATTATGGCCGTCCGAATCAACAGGACATCCGTATTTCCCGAAATTTAGTGTCGACATCATCCCGTAAACGAAGACGACGTCTACGTCACAGCTGTTGTTTTGCCTTGTGAAGTTACCTGCATTCCACTGTTTACGATTGTCGGATTACTGTAGGAGCAGGGGAAACCCGCAATAAGACCCATTCTTTCACGCAAATTGAGCACTCTAATGGAGTTTCGGATTTAATTCCGATAATGCGAGGGGTAAAACAAGGAGACCCCCTGTCGCCACTTTTGTTCTCGCTTGTGATGGACGAGCTTCTTGATGAATTGGACCGGTCAGGTGGTGGCTTCACACTTGGTGAGAGTGTCAAACCAAACTGCCTTGCGTTTGCCGACGACATACTCCTTCTAAGCGACAGTAAGGCCGGTTTGCAGAGCAATTTATTGTTATGCTACCGGTTTTTCACAGCTCGCAGCCTGCAGCTCAATGTACAGAAATGTTGCTCGCTCATGTTGTACAAAGTTCCAAGGAATCGATCTGTTGCTGTTAGCACGGTTCCTGAATTTTATCTGGACCCTGTTGATGTTGATACTGTTTTACCTGTTTTTACTCCTGCTGAATTTTTGAAATATTTAGGAGTAGAATTCAGCCCCTTCGGTCGGCGGCGTGATCAGGTTCATGGAGAGCAGGTACTCCTTGATCGCGCTTGCAAGGCTGAGCTCAAGCCGCAACAGAAGATTGAACTCATTCGTAGCCACCTTCTTCCTCGATTGCTCTATACGTTTACGGTTGGCAATCCTTTGGCTAATACTGCAAGTGCAGTTGACAAGATAGTTCGCCAAGCAGTCAAGAAAATACTGCATTTGCCATTGACTACCATCTGCGACGATTTCTTTTACCTACCGAAAAAGCATGGTGGTCTTGGCTTCATTAACTTGCAAGAGACAGCAGACCTATCCACACTCAGGCTGATGATGAAGATGAGCCACAGCAATGATCAAGTTGCACAGGTTGCCTCTGAACTTAGCTTTAATCAGTATAGGCGAAGTCGCCTGATGGCAAGACGAAGCGTTGCATCTTTTGATGCTAACAGAATTCACGAGGCGAAGATGGAGATGGCTTCGAGGCATGCCGCCAGATTTCTAGCCACTTACCAGGGATGCGGCTATCAAGAGTTCAAAGATAAGCACAGCAATAAGTGGATTGTTGGAGACGGCATGACGGGGCATTGCTTCATCGCTGCGATTAAGGTCAGAACGTCTCTAGTCCCCACGCGCATTCAGTCCTTGCGAGGACGAGCTGACCCGGGAGACAGGAGACTTCTGTGCCGAAGATGCGGTCCGGTGAGTAATGCCTCTGAAACCCTCATCCACATATCCCAGCGTTGTGCCCTCACCCACGGACTCATTATCCGGAGGCACAATACAATAATGCAGAAGCTGGCTAGTATAGCCAAAGCCTCCGGATTCCAAGTAATCTGTGAACCGGTTTTACGGCACCAGGAGCAGGTATACAAGCCTGATTTGCTCCTTACGAGAGAAAATACAAGTTGGGTAATCGACATAGCCATTCCGTGGGAGACAAACGACTCCCTTAACCGGCGCCATACAGAGAAATGTCGAAAATACGAATGCCTATCGGAACCCGTCCTGAAGCTGAAGTGGGCTTCTGTCTTTAAAACTGGAGCAATCGTCATAGGAGCCAGGGGCGCCTGGTGTAGTCGCAATGACAGAACACTATGCGACGTACAGCTTCACGTTAGCGACAACATGAAATGTCTCTTATGCTTGGTGGTGCTAGAACGAACCATCCAGCTCATTAGCTGGTTCATGCGTAGCACGGATGCACTTGCATTCCGTGCAAGCTGATGAATTTCGGATCTCCTGGAAATGACCTTAACCAAACTACGGACTTGCCATAGGTATATCGTGGCCCAATTCCACATTAATGGCCCAACCAACGAGGACACCGAAAATTGAAGCCAGCCTGGGTCGCCTACTAATATACCCAGCCAGACTTTTACGAAAAGAATTATGCAGCTACGAGAGCCTACGTGCGCGAACAAGCAGCAAAATTGGCAGCACTTGTGACTCTACTTTTTGCGTTCTATGTGCTTCTTTGCCCCGTGTTTTGTTTGCCTTTATTGCTTCTGTTTGCGTGCATTATTTGGTTTCGCGCCGCCAAAACCTTGGTTTGGGGGCTGGTTTGCACCTCGCGTCGTGTCACTGTCCCGGTCTGTCGGTGGGGACGCTCGCTCTCTGCAGGACTGACTGGGCGGGCGACAAAAACTTGACAGGTACAAGAGAAGTACCTGATAGTTGATGTCGCCAGCCCGGATGGTCTAGCAGAGGGGCTTGCTGTACCGTTGAGTGGCTGGGAAGTAGACATATTTTATGTTTTCTCTGAAGACGGGTACAGGTGTAGTACCCGAAAGCTCAGATAAAAGCTTTTTGGTGAAAATAAAAGCTTTCTACAAAAAAACGGGGCGGTATACCGTGTTAAAACTTGGACAATTACTCCCTAAGTTTCAACTTATCTTTAAATGGGTTCTAATCCATAAAATCTCTAAGTAACGAACATTCAATATTCATCATAAAAGCGGACCAGCAATTTCGTGGTTGTGTTAGACAGAGAAACATAGAACAGTAAAGTGAATGATCTATTAGGTTCTGTCACATATATACCTATAAGGGATGACCCTGAAGAAAATGATTAAAGGACATGCTTTCCCACTACTTGAAGAGAGTAAACAAGACAAGCAAAAGAGCCAAATGAAATTTTGCAACAATGTATTAATGGATCGTCAGTAGTGGAACATGTGGTGGGTTGTCCGGATCCAGTTGAAAGTTTGAGGATATTAAGACAGAATACAAAACAACCACTTTCAACGACAAGTTTGTTAGGCGTAGTTTATCCGCCATAAGCCCTGTATTTGCTGGGAGGACGGTTATGCAATCAGTGATATTTAGAGTTTGGTGACTACTCTGACAAACTGTCACCAACGTCTGTCCCAGAAAGAGAAAGAGTTCACAGCGGTTTTTAAACAAACCTCGCTAGTTAAAAATTTTTTGGTAGCATATTCCAACACGGTATAACCCCGTTTTCAGAGGTCGTTTATTGCTAAATGTAGAGCTTTCAGGAGCGGCTCGTGTACACGTCCTCCGTGCAAAACCACAAACTATGTCGAATGCGCAGCAAGCCGACAGTTCATCAAGCTCCCTTGCTAGACCATCCGGGCTGACAACATCAGCTATCAGGTGTTGTTCTTGTACCCTTCATGAGGGTGTCACCCGCCCAGTCAGTCCTACAAAAAATTGCCGTCCCTCAACAATGAATCCGGAACCTATCAGAAATACATTATTCAATTACATAAGAAGTGCACACGGCGTAGAAGCCTTACAATGGTCAAGGGAACTATAGATTGCTACAGTTGAACTACATTGGAACACGAAAAATTTTCATTTCTTGTTCAGCTGTAGAGATTTGGGCATCCTTCCTAAATCGTTTAAATAGAGAAATGCTCAGAGGAGGGTCTGGAGAACGGACAAAATCTGGCGAGGAGCTGGGTTCGCCCTACTGAGGAATAACATGAGATAAAGAAGGAAACGGATACCTCACCTTACAGAAAGTATTAGACAAAGGAAAGAGTTCTGTAAGAAATTTCGGAAGAAGATACTGTCAAGCATCTTGAAAGATAAGTTGTGTTATCAGCTTTTCATAGAACTCAGAGTGAACTTGACGTTCTTGAACGAAAATTAACCCGGTTGATCTGCTCGAAGTAATGGAAATTCTGTAGGAAGGTTAGTTGGAAAAGCAATTTGGATTTAACAGACAGTGAAAAGATAGTGATAAACCTAAGTTCCAGTAGCCTGAACTTGGAAGAAAAAAGAGTTCTTCCGAAAGGGTTAAATTTCGTACCCACACCTTCAAAAATTTAATATCTGGGTCTGTTTAGCAGAGTGGAAAATGGGATAAGGAATGATGAAATTTTGATCTCTGACACAATAAGGTCCCTGTTAGCGTTCTGCATTACCAACCAGAAGTATCAACCAGCTATGAACATCACAAGTTCTGAAAACGGTGTCACAAAGGCCTTGAAAAGGCATGAGTCCGTTAAGATTACGAAAGCAGATAAGGCCAATGTGGTTGTCATGTTAGACAGGGTAACGTATAGCAAGAAAGTGAAAGACGTTTTGAATACGGTAGCTTACGCAACGCTAAAAAGGAACTTTCGGAGGGCATCAGGAAACATCTCATCCTGGTTTTGTCGCGACTTTACGAGGAAACTAAAACGGAGAAGATTTCTGGTATCATTAACAAACCTAAGTACACCACAAATTTTTTTGTCCGGAATTGTTCTGCTTACTGAAAATATCCAGAATTGGAGTACCACTTATACCGCTAGTGCCAAGAGCTCAAGGTGTATTTAAAGAACTCTGCAGTTTCCTAGTAAAATTACTGCGACCACTGACTGGGTTACGTCCTTCTCATACATTAAACTCTTCCTCATTTGTGAAAGAATTTAGCAGAGTAAAGCTCGACACTGATGACATCTTAATAAGCTGCGACGTCAAAGATCTCTTCACAAGTGTACAATTGGAACACACAATATCATTTTTGATTCATTATCCATGGATGAAAGATTTAAACAAAGAACAAAGCTCAACCGTTAAAATCTGACACAGCTAGGCAAATTTTTTTCTAGGAAGGAAATCACTTTCGTGGGAACGGTAGTGATTTTTCGTAAAAAAAGGGAGCACCTATTAGTAGCCCACTGTCTCCAGTAGTGGCAAATATTTTCATATAACATTTGGAGGATGTGGCATTCCTGGACAATCTCTCTGATTTCTGCATAAAATGTTCAAACGTTAGGTTGTTGATTCTTTTGTCATCATCGAAGAATGGAAAGAAGCTCTGCTTCTTGAAAATTCGAACAATGGTTTTCCTGATCACGTTATTTACACAATCGAAAGCGAAGACAAAGGAATGTTATGGGTTATTGAGGCCTTAGTAATAAGAGAACTGGGACAGTTATAGACAAAGGTGTTTCTGAAAGCAGCAAACTCTGATCGATTTTTAAATGTGCTATAACACCACCTTATGAATGTGAAGAGAGGGATTATTACTGGTATGTCTGACAGAGCTTGCTGTCTTTGCGACAATGAATTCCTGGAGGATGAAATTAACCATATAAAACAAACTGTATTACAAAACAGCTCTCCTAAGAGCGTTATTGAAGCTTCTGTAAGGAAAAGAATAAAAAGACAAAAAATTTGGAAATAAATTACAATTGAACAAGGGAACAAAACAATTTGCATAGCTTAGACCTATTTTCCGTTCAGATAAGTAAAGTTCAGGCAGACATGCGACCAGGGGTAGTTTATAGTATAAAATGTTGTTGCTGTAAACGATATACTCGTGAAACAGGACACACGTTGCCTCGCAGACTGAAGGAACGCAGAACGGCGTGGACATCGTACAAGAACGCAGAGAAGAGATTGAGAAGGGAAATTGTAGTGTCAAGACGGTGGTCACTAATGAGGGAACCAACCGACATCATGAAACAAGCAGTGAATGACTTAACCTAGGTAGAACATTCAGTGGACTGCCCCCTAACGAATAACCAAACCAGTTGTTCGATATTGGAACATGAACAATACTATAATATTAATAAAATCAAAGAGGCCTTTTACATTCGCAACAACGCATGCATAAATAGGGATGAAGGGATAGGTATTAGTAACATTTGGTCTGTTGTGGCGGTTAAGACGGGATGCCCCTTCCTAGAGCCCACCGTACATTGGAGGTCAACGTACATATAAAAAGTGTGGGTTCCTATTGCCGTTGCTTAATAAAAAGTGGAACTTAATGAAAGATGATCAGCTGAATGAAGAAATTTGGTAGTTTAAAGAACTGAATTGGTTTTGGTAGTTTTATACAACTTCCACACATGACATTATGTTATTCATTTGCACTTTCGTGACCGTTACTATCACGTGTACGCTTGCACTTGATCTTGGCACTGAAGACTGGACGAAGATAGGTCCTGAAGGGTCCGCATTTCCAATAAAGATTTTATTCCTGGATGGGATTTTGTCGTCCCTCAACACACTACTCAAAATCTTATCAGTACGGAAAGTTTAAAGTCATACAATACACATGTGGTAACAACGAAAAAAGTAACAATTGTTAGAACGCGGAAGACGAGGACGAGAGAAGTTCTGGAAAGATTCGTTTGCTGTTTGAACTTTGCTTAACCCCTTGTCCATCAGAGAAAATCAGAATTTAGGCAAATGAGAGACCAGAGTGAGCGAGCCACATTCAGTGTGGTTGCGGAGGTGCATGCATTGGGGTTGAGAGACGCATAACTGGATGCCGTATTTAACAACATTTAGCTGGCATGAATAGATAGCTGAATTTTTGCCAACTGCAACTACTATCCCGGACGAGGCACAAGGTAAATTACTCCTTTCAGCTCACGTGCAACCGGGCAATTTCAAGAGCAGACCGTGCAGAAAAGCCCTGGTATGGATAACCTTACATTAGAAATTTCAGCTACAACGCAGTGATCCACGGAAAGAAACGGACCGTTAACAATACTATACGACGCATCTGGACGACAACTAATTTAGGTTCGGCTGACGATTCCTATAGATGTACTCTCCAAAGAACAGTGCCAGACCATGCCGATAAGGCTAGAAGCATTGTCCCCGCCCCTCCAAATCGGGGGACGCAGCAGAAGACATCCGATCGTGTCCCACAACGAAGTCGCTGCGCCGCTTACATTTCCCTGGACCATACAAATGCCCTCATGCAAGAAGACTTTCACCCGACCAATAGACATATCCAAACATCTCAGGAGCACGCATGGAGTCAGGAAAACAATGTTTATGTGTACCAAGTGCAATCGTATTGGTCCAATCGGCGCCATCAGTGTACACTTCCCGCGGTGCAACTTAAGCAAGTCATCCAACGAGGTAAGAGGAATAATCAAATGCTTAGAAGCGACATGCAAACGGAGATTCACGTCATACACCGGCATGAGGCTACATGCAGCAAATAGACGCCATAAGGCATGTAGTGAGACACGCCAGCCTCATATTAACCTAAGATGGTCACGAGAGGAAAGAACAATCGTCTCCTCACTTAAAATTACCGAACTACTAAGTTTACTAACTTAAAACTCGAACTGTTCTGTCACTGTACTCTTTGGTGAACCTACTTTTAACTGAGAAGAGGATTGCTCTTTCTTCTCGTGACCATCTTAGCTTAACATGGAGCTGGCATGTCTCGTTAAATGCCTTACTTTGCCTATTTGCTGCGTGTAGCCTCACGCCAGTGTATGACGTGAATCTCCGCTTGCATGTCGTTTCTAAGCATTTGATTGTTGCTCTTACCTCGTTGGATGACTTGCTTAAGTTGCACCGCGGGAAGTGTACACTGATGGCGCCGATTGGACCCATACGATTGCACTTGGTACACATAAACATTGTTTTCCTGACTCCATGCGTGCTCCTGAGGTGCTTGGATATGTCTACTGGTCGGGTGAAAGTCTTCTTGCATAAGGGCATTTGTATGGTCCAGGGAAATGTAAGGGGCTCAGCGACTTCGTTGTGGGACACGATCGGATGTCTTCTGCTGCGTCCCCCGATTTGGAGGGGCGGGGACAATGCTTCTAGCCTTATCGACATGGTCTGGCACTGTCCTTTGGAGAGTACATTTATAGGAATCGTCAGCCGAACCTAAATTAGTTGTCGTCCAGATGCGTCGTATAGTATTGTTAACGGTCCGTTTCTTTCCGTGGATCGCTGTGTTGTAGCTGAAATTTTTAATGTGAGGTTATCCATACCAGGGCTTTTCTGCACGCTCTGCTCTTGAAATTGCGCGGTTGCACGTTAGCTGAAAGGAGTAATTTACCTTGTGCCTCGTCCGGGATAGTAGTTGCAGTGACTACGTTTGTCATGCTTGATAGGCAGTTCGTCAACTCATTGGAGCCAGTGCGAGAGCGGTAGTTGCGCAGCGCTGCGTTTCAACATTCCGACAATGAGCTGTGTTTGTGTTCGTGCTTCTTATATACCTGTGGGGTACTGTTTACAGAATAATATATAGTACCCCATAGGCAGGTCATGCAGGTGTTCGTGTTTGTACAGGTGCAGTAAGTTGTTATGATCATTCGGTATTTGGGTCGACCACGGCAATTCTCCAATTATGGCATGCTATTGTCAATTTCTAATTGCATTCCTGGGCATGCACATATGCTGACCTATTGTTCTCGGTGGCCCATGTGCAATATGGTTGGAGGTCATGCTTATTGTTCAGACTTGTTTTTGTCATTCCATTATCATGCAGGATTACTTTATCTAATTTCCTGACTTTTGTCACAGTGCATTCTTATTGATCATGTTTACCTTCAATTCCTGAAAAAACGTACTGTTCGACAAGAAATATCGGGTGTGGTGTACTGGGTTCCCCACAAGCATACTGTAGCATCACTCCATGTGAAGAACGTAGATATTTTCGACGGCCTCTTGTGACATCACACAGTGGAACCTCCAAAGTTGACCACCTCTATAAGTTGACCACCACTGTCATGTTGACCACATTTTTTCGGTTTGCCGGCCCCCATTGTAAAGCATAGGAGAGTTACCTCTACATGTTGACCACCTCCACATGTTGAACCTTGACCACCAAAGCTGAGACACTGCCTATCAATTACTACATGTTTTGACCTCCATAAGTTGACCAGCAAAATGCCGCGAGCATTACAAACTGAAGTTTGCATGTGTTATCAGTGTGCGCGCATGTGTAATGACTGTGAACGTGTTCTCACGTATGAGCATGTGTCATCACTGCATTTTGTGGAACAGAAATCGTTAACATGTCGAAATCATTAGCACGTTTATCAATGTGTGCGTATGTATCATGACTGCTTCTGCCATGGTAGCGCGCATCTGTTGCGACCGTTCGCATTTGTGCCCCATTTACAGATTGGCAAAAGCTGCACTTGTCCTCTTTCTATTTCACGAGCACTTGCCTTCAGTGTGCTTTTTGATTTCGCCGTCTTGGAGTCTCCGAAAGTAAGCGCTGCACATCGCTGCTGCCCTTTCTGTGTTCGCTTCTACTCTACCATCTGTCGATTCCGCTGTCCGTTCACGACTACACACCGAAGTAACATTTTACCTTACTTGTGCTTTAGTTGTACTTTACTGTGCTTTGTTTTCACTTTGCTTTTGCTGTGCTTTACTGGAAGATTGAACTTAATAAGAGGTGGCCCAAAGGAAAGCACAGGATGAATTAACGCTTAAGGAAAAAATTGATCTTCTCCAGTTTTTGGAAACGAATAGCGAAAGAAGGACCGCGGAACGCTTCGGTGTGAGTAAAACTACAGTCCACAACATCAAGCAACGTAAATCTGAATACACAGAGAGGTATGAGAAGGAGATAGGAAAGTTGAAAAGGAAAAGAAAAATAAGCTGTCTGGATGAAGTGAATGAATTGACGCTCTGTTGGTTCAAACCAATGAGAGCAGTCAACGTCCGAGTTTCTGGACCAATGATGCAAGAAGATTTGCACAGGAATTGAAAGTAGCCGATTTTCAAGCATCACAAGGGTGGCTGGAAAAGTTCAAAATGCGACATGGTATTTCCCAGAAAGTCTTATCCGGAGAGTCTAACAACGTTTCAGTAAAAGTTGTGGAAGACTTTGTTGAAAAGTTTCCTGAATTTTCTCGAGGTTTCAGCGATGAAAACATTTTCAATGCTGATGAGTGCGGGCTTTTCTTTTCAAAGCGATGCCTCAGAAGAGTCTGGTTATGAGGGGCGACAGTTGTAAGACCGGAAAACTTTCAAAAGAACGATTGACAGTTCTACTGTGCGCTAGTTTAACAGGAGAGAAACTGTAAGAGCAGTGCGCGCGCCGACGAACAGGAAGCCGTTTATTGCAAGAAGCAGAAGCAAAAGGCGAAAGGCAAAGAGGCGAAAAGCAAAAGCGAAGGGGGTCGGAGGCAGCGCTCTTATATAGCGCTCCTCGATCTGCGCATCTGCCGCCCGACTGGCGCGGAAAAGCCATGGCAGGTGCACCAAGGCGAGAGCTTTCACATTCCGAGGGCGCCCATCACCTGCTCTCGCAAAGGCGAATGGCGATTGCACAAAGGCGGCTGCTTTGATGTTCTGAGGGCGTCATCCTCTGGCACACTCCCCCCTGGCACTTAAGTGTCACAACAGGGGCACGACCGAACCTTATGCAGCCGCGACGAACACCTCAGCCCGGTGGACGGAGTCTGCTGTTCGCTGACCGAGTGCCTCGTCGGTGGTTCCTCGTCCGCGGGCATTGGCTGCGCTTCGGGTCGGCCGAAGTGGAGAACGAGCCCATCGTCCGGGTCACCTTCGGGCGGCACTTCTTCGCCCGACTCATCGGATGTCGTTCGATGTCGCAAATCCCGCACATGTCGAGGGATGCCGTCAACTGCCACGGCGTGGCGTGAAAGAATTCCCGTCACCGTCCCTTGGCCATACTTGGAGACACATCGTGCTCCAGCAGGTCTCACCCACACCTTCTCTCCGATCACGTAGGGCGCAGCGCCGGGATGATCCTCTTCGGGAGGTCGGTCGATTTCACGGATCCTCACATCATACCGGTACACCGCGGCAGCCGGCGTCGACGATGCGCTGCGATCGTCCCGTGGGGTGACATTATAAAGGTAGACGGCTTCCGAAATCGAGCAATCTTTCCGCGCGGCGATCACTTTAATGGATCTATGGCATCGCTCAACGATGCCATTCCCTGACGGGACGTACGCGCACCTGAAGCGCAGCCGTACTCCCCAACGGGCGGCAAAAACGGTGAACGAACGGCTTCGGAAAGCAGTATCGTTGTCCAAGAGCAGTTCTTCGGGCGCCCCACGCTCGCAGAAGATGCTCTCGAGCTGCTCTATCACATGGGCGCTGGTTTGAAGGCTCAAAGGTCGCCAGATCGCGAACCGCGATGGTCCACAATCGATTAGGGTCAGAACCGGTCTCGAACCGCAATGGGTGATGTCGATCGCCACCCTTTGCCATACACGCGGAACCTCCAAACTTCCGCGTTCCCACTTAGCTGGCGGAGGGTCAATGGATTGGCATACTTGACATTCTGACACCACCCGGCGTACCAGACTCCTGTTCAACGTTGGGTCCGCCCGGCGCACAAAATATGACGTTCTTCTCACACCGGGATGACCGGCTGCGTGATGCACGGCGGTGATCAGACGTTTGGCACCTGAGTCGGAGGCGAGGGCTGCACACACCGGGCTACTGGGATCACTTGCCGATGTCAGCCACCGTTGAGGCACACGAGTCAGTGAATCTGCCCGGTTATCCTCTGATTTCACAAGTGTTACAGACAGCTGAAGCGCATACTCCTCGACCAAAGATAACACTGTGCCGATGCGTCGACGTATGAGCATCTCGCCGGCTGCCTTCGTTCTCAGCCGGCTCTTACCTGTTAGCCCGTCGGCGATCCAGCGATAGACAGTCGACGAATCGGTCATCAGCTCGATGATCGTCATTTTCCAAGCGATGGCCAGGTTGAGCCCTCGGATGACGGCGTCCAACTCCGCCATGTTGATGTGTTGCGCGTCATCCCGGCGCAGCCAAGACGCATCCTCTACGATCGCGCCTCCAACTTCCAACGCCACACCGCTGGCGTCCACCCATATCCTGGCCCTATCACCGGATACGTTCCAGATGCCTCGGGCCGGGTCGTGCTCTTTCACCCGAGCTGCAATCTCCTTCAGGAGAGGCCCTATCGTTCCATCGTCGATGGGTTCATCCCAGCTTTTCGTGGCGGCGTTGGCTGATCGTTTGACAAACGCAGCGGCCACTCTCAGCCAGCCGCACACGGGAAGATGGCCCACAAGCTCACCGCAATAGGCAAACACTGCTCGACGAGTCAATTCTTGCGGCACATCTCCTACTGCGTTTCCTCTTGTCCACATCAGGCGACCATGCTCGCTGTGGACCTTCAACCCGAGAACGCGGGCGCCGTCGACCAGACGCTCGGGAGACTTGCACTCAAGACCGTAGCGTTCAAGCTCCTCCTTCACACGGCTCGCTGGGATCACATCCTCATTGACCAGTATGTCGTCGACATACGCCGATGTGCCTCGCTTTATCGCGGGGTCTTGAGAAAGCACGAAATTGAGGATCGCCTTCAGCACCAGAGGAGCCACATTCAGGCCAAACCCTAGGCGCGTCAGGCAGTACCTGCGGCCCCTGAACTCCACAGTCTGGTAGGGCCATAAAGCCTCATTCACGCGGACCTGTAGATAGGCGTCCTTCAGATCAACCATGGCGACGTTGGCGCCTTGTCTTCGCCATTGCCGCAGCTTGTCTGCGCATACGTCGGCCGCCGCGGTGAAGGGCTCGATATGCGCGTTCAATTCGCGGAAGTCCATAACTGGTCGGACTTTCTGCTTGTGCCGTTGGACGACGGCCATAAGGGGAATCAGCCCCTTCACCGGACCGTAGCGGCGACAGTCGTATGGGACGAGCCATGCTTTCTGGATCCATTTCTCCAGTTCTTTCTCGTACGACGCACGGGCCCACGCACTGGGTGAATATTCCTTCACTGAGTTCTTCAGGACGGCTGGCCCTTCACCACCTATCCATTTCCAAGCGGCGCTCCAAACGCGCGTTACCGGGTCGTAGGCTACGCTGAAATCCCGCTCTTCTAACCGGATCGCGTCTACCCCCGCTGAACATATCTCGGCACTCTCTGATCCGAAACTCACCCGCGGGCCTTTGCTTACAGTGACACCCCCGAGGGCCTCTATGCCGTTCATGCCAAGAACAAAATCGAAGCCGAGTGGTTTGGCGTTGACTATGATCGCTTCGACCGTAGCTCGACGGCCACCATTCTGCTCCAGGCTTACAATTCCCGTGCCTTGGCATCGCAGCTCCTTTCCGTCGACTGCGAGGAGACTGACGGGTCGCCTTGTCCACCGTTTGCAACTTTCTACATGAGCCACACATTTTGAACACCCAGTGTCGACTAGCACGTTGCGGGGCGTACCGTCAATTCGCAGTCGCACGGAAGGCAGCGCCTTGGTCAACATTGAGTGGGGGAGTAGGTTGGCGCCAAGGCCTCCTCCCCACAAGCGTTTCCCTGGTTTCCGACATCTGCGGCCTCTGAAACGTCGCGACGGTGGCCCCGTCGTCCTCTCCGACGGCTGCTCGCACTCGGTGGAACATTTCCATTCGGATTCTGACGCACTGTCGGGCATTCTCTGGCAAAATGTCCCACGCCGCCGCAGGTGAAGCACTTCAGCGTCGGACGAACTTGCTCCTGTCTCCGCCTCGGCTCCGCAGCTCCCAGGCAGGTGTCACTGAGGCTCACCGGAAAATCGTCCTTGAGCACAGCGCGGGCGCGATTGACAATATCGCCAAGACTTAAGTCCTCCAAGCGTGAGCCCACGCGAAGCAACTGGCGGATGCTCCCCGGTAGCCCAGCGACGAAGGCGCAGGCAAGAGCTTTTTCCGACACTCCACCAAAAAGGGCTGCCAGCCTTCGAAGATCTGCTAGGAAGGCATCCGGCAATTCGTTTGGGCCCAGCTTCCTCGAGACGAACCGCTCGTACGCAACGAACGAGTCTACCTCGAATGCCGCACGCAGCGCTGCCTTGACCTTGGCGGCGTTCCTTTGGTGCTCAATGGGAAGCTGGCTGTACACCGCGAAGGCCCCACCAGCCAGCCGCAACGGTATAACGCTCGTCACGTCGTCAACTCCACGAAGCCGACATACCAACTCGAGCTTGTCGAGCCACTCACTGATCGGCTGGCCCGACGAGCCATCATACTCTGGGATGAGCCGCACATCCAGGGAAGCGTCCCCAGGGCTGCCTGTTCGCTTGGGCTCCATGTTGCCTCGATAGCTTGTAAGAGCAGTGCGCGCGCCGACGAACAGGAAGCCGTTTATTGCAAGAAGCAGAAGCAAAAGGCGAAAGGCAAAGAGGCGAAAAGCAAAAGCGAAGGGGGTCGGAGGCAGCGCTCTTATATAGCGCTCCTCGATCTGCGCATCTGCCGCCCGACTGGCGCGGAAAAGCCATGGCAGGTGCACCAAGGCGAGAGCTTTCACATTCCGAGGGCGCCCATCACCTGCTCTCGCAAAGGCGAATGGCGATTGCACAAAGGCGGCTGCTTTGATGTTCTGAGGGCGTCATCCTCTGGCACAGAAACTGAAGCCTTTAGTGATTGGTAAATCTTTAAATCCAAGAGCGTTCAAGAATCTGAATCCTGAACATCTCCCTGTTACTTGGAGGTCCAATCGGCGCGCATGGATGACTGCTGACTTATTTGAAGAATGGGTAAGAAGTGTCGACAATGAAATGAAGAAGAAGAAGCGTTCTATTCTATTGACAGTAGACAGTTGTCCTAGCCACCCTCAGGTAGAGAATTTAAGCAACGTTACCTTGAAATTTCTTCCTCCAAATACGACTTCAAGAATACAACCTCTTGACCAAGGTGTCTGTTGCCGACTCAATTGAACCGGAAACTCCTAGAAATCTGCCGCGTCCTTGATGTTGCCGACTCGACTAACCTAGAAACCCCTGGACACCTGCCGCGTCGTTGATGTTCCCGGATATGCAAATGACCACCTGTCATCATTCATCTTACGTCCCTGTTCACCAACCGGTCTTTCATTCATTCTGCTACCTAGTTCACTCGTGTAAGTCGGTTGCTCGCGTTCTCTCTCGTTGCTTACTCGAACGAATTTGTCGTTCTCCCGGTTCACGCCTACACGTCACGAGTAAAGCTCATTATATACACGACTTCGTATCTTTGCTGCCAAATATTCCGAACCAGCGCGAGATTGTTCGGTAGCAAATTGGTGCCTCGAGCCGGGAAGTTCGATTTACTACGACGAAACTGACTGCCCGTATATACGAATCAATGTCAGCGTCTAAGCGCCCATCTCGCATCACGTCTCGAAAGCGTCTGTCGACAAGGGCTGGCCTGCACGGGACAATGTCCACTGGCCGGTTGCCGTCTCATAGACCACCGGACACCCCGAAAGGACCTGACGTCGTCAATTTGGCAACGAGCATTGGCGAAGCCATCGCAAATCGGTTAGCTGCCCAAATCAGTTCAAGCCTCGAAACATTACGGCTAGATGTTTCTTCGTTGGCCACGAAAGGTGGTGCATGTGGATCACATGACAGGCGCAGTTCATCTCAGGCAAATGGTATGTCCGCAGCAGACTCCATGAGTAAGGTGGACCTCGATAAGGGACAACCTGACGCGCCTGACGAAAGGGATACCGTAAGTGCAATTCGCGACGGGCCGGCCGTAGTTTCAGGCTGCGTTAACCGATATGTGTGTCACGGATGCGAGTGCGACGGCTGTCCCGAATTACGGAGACGTTTACCGAAATTGGAAATACCTCGTTTCACTGGAGACCCGTTAGAGTGGCCGATGTCTTCGTCGGCGTTTCACCAGTCTGTACACAGCGTGTTAAGTTCAGACGCCGATCGTCTTTGCATTTTACGAGAATTGCTCGCCCCCGAAATACGCCGATCGTTGGCAAAGTATCTGTACGATCCACGACAATACAACGTCGCAATGGAGGTTCTTCAACGTCGTTACGGCGACCCACAGCGACTGGTTCAAGCCTGTTTGAGATCAATTACGGCATTGCGAACATGGAACGAATTTGATTATGACGGCCTTAGTGCATTCTCAGATGAACTGGCGAGCATAGTGTCCGTTTTGTCCCTCGGCGGCCACGAGGTAGAAATATGTTCGTCCAGCAATGTTAGCACCGTCGTTAAGAAAATGCCGAGGCAACTGAGAGACCAATGGGGCAGTTTTGTCGTCCGGAATATCAAGCCCAGGTTCCCAAATTTGCGCGACTTATCTGACTGGATCACTGAACGTAGGGAAGCCGCTGACGTCGTTGCCCACGAATCTGATAATACACCCTGGCGTCCAATCCGCTCATCACACGACAAGAGGAGGAAACCTCGCGTGATGGTCACCGCAGGCCCAGTTGACCATACAGTTCCTCAATGCACGCTGTGCAGCGGTGGACATTGGCTACCATCATGCCCTACGTTTATGGCTATGCGACCTGAACAACGAGCAGGAACGGTTAAGCGATACGGTTGCTGCTACCGTTGCTTGATGACAGGGCACACCGCATGACAGTGCAGTACGCGCACACGTTGCAGTGAAACCGGATGTCAGGCAGCGCATCATCCAATGCTCCATGGGGCACCTCGCTTGTACGAAAAGAGGCAGTCGACAACAATTGCCCGGTGCGGTCAAAGTCAGCCCTTCACGGGCAAGGTTTGCCAAGAAAGGGCTCCCGAATGCTTACTACCTGTTGTTCCGCTGACACTCATTACACCCGATGGACGCAGATATCGCACGCGCGCTCTACTGGATAGTGGCAGCGAGATCACTATGGTCCACATGGACGTTGCAAACGCTCTCGGGTTGCATGGACCTAAGGAAGCATGTTGCTTCACTACGTTCTACGATCAGCGACCAGTGAGCGTTCAACGGGTGTCGTTTAAGATTGAATCCAGCGACGGCCAGTTCTCTCAAAATATCGAAGATGCATACGCGGTCCCAAGGTTGCAGTTGCCGATACAAACTTTGGATTTGAACCCGATCGTAAGACGCCTACCATTCCTGCAATCAGTAGTCGTGGACACTAGCGGTCCACCGGACGTTACATTGTTAATCGGAATGGATTATCCAGCAGCGCATGCTGTTTTCGAGTCAAGGTCTGATCAGCAGAATCACAATGGCCCACACGCCATACTGACTCCATTCGGCTGGTCCATCGTCGGCCCGTTGTCCAATAAGTGGAAACGGACGCAACAGCGGCATTGTTACCGGTTGGCGTTAAACACCAGTCCCCACTCGCCGACCACCGAACAGCTACTGGATAAGTTTTTCAACAGTGAACTGACGTGTACCCCGTTAAACGACGATAAAGCCGTTAGCCCGGATGAAAAACGGGCCTGGAAAATCCTCGAAGAGAGCACTCGGTTCGACGGCGAAAGGTATCAAGTTGGTTTACTGTGGAAACACGACGAATCCAACCTACCTATAAACCGTATCGCCGCGCTAAGAAGATTCAGTCATTTAGAACGTCGCCTGAAGAATGATCCGGAGTTGTGTGCAAGGTACACCGCTGTAATGGAAG
Source organism: Trichuris muris (assembly GCA_000612645.2). Taxonomy (NCBI): domain Eukaryota; kingdom Metazoa; phylum Nematoda; class Enoplea; order Trichinellida; family Trichuridae; genus Trichuris; species Trichuris muris. Next base: position 888,335 of record CBXJ02000361.1, on the reverse strand, counting down.
AATACATTAGCGCCGGTCACGCGCGTAAGTTATCTTCCGAGGAAGTTAATACTGGTCAGGTAGGCCGCACGTGGTGGCTCCCCCATCACGCCGTGATTAACCCGAACAAACCATCGAAGCTGCGGATCGTGTTCGATGCAGCCGCGAAATTCAAGGGGGTGTCACTAAATTCAGCATTGCTGAAAGGCCCTGACCTAATGGCGAACCTGACCTGCGTCCTGCTTAGATTTCGCCTTTATCCCGTCGCAGTTAGTGGAGATATTACCAAGATGTTCCACCAGGTAAAGATACGACCAACCGACGGGTCGGCCTTACGTTTTGTGTGGCGAGTGCCCGGATCAGATGGACCGATCGAAGATTACGAAATGACTGTGCAAATATTCGGTGCTACGTGTTCGCCGGCAATATGCGCCTACGTCCTACGGAAGGCTGCCGCGGAGTCAGATGATCCAACTGGCCTCGTAGTTTCACAAGTTGTCAACCATTTTTACGTTGACAACTGGCTGACTTCGTTCCCGTCCGAAATAGAAGCGATTCACGCCGCAAATAAGATCAAGACGGCCCTTAAACGGGCAGGTTTCAAACTGACGCAGTGGGCTTCGTCAAGTCCCGCCGTCGTCGACGCCGTTGCGGACGACCATCTTACATCCGTCAATATGGACTTGGACTCAGTTCCCGTTGAACGAACCTTAGGACTTACGTGGAATCCAGGGAATGACAGTTTCATATTACGTTTCAACGTACAGCCAGGAAGTCGAACGAAGCGTGAAGTACTGAGAACCATAGCCAGTATGTTCGACCCACTTGGCTTTCTGGAACCAGCCACGCTACTCGCAAAGACGATCCTACAACGTATTTGGAGATCGAAAATTGGTTGGGACGAATGCCTTCCGCCGGCCATAATGGCGCAATGGGATGAATGGATAACGTCTTGTTTAAAGGCGCCTGTGATATCCATTCACCGTTGTTTGATGCCTAAAAATCCCCCCTTGCCGGCCGAGTTGCATCTGTTTGCCGATGCGTCAGAGGTTGGCTACGGGACCGTCGCCTATTTGCGTCAGCAGCAACATACTGGCATAGAAGTTAGCTTCGTGATGGCAAAATCACGAGTAGCGCCAGTTAAGCCAACCACAATACCCCGAATGGAACTAAATGCTGCGGTCTTAGCAGTCCGTTTAATGAATGCGATAAAACGCTCTCTACGCGTGAACTTTGACGACATCACATTTCACGTTGATTCAACCACTGTGCTGCGGTGGATATCATCTTCCACGTCCCGCTTCCACACGTTTGTGCGAAACCGCATCGGCGAAATTCTCGAGTCCACTCGTCCCGAGCAGTGGCGCTATATACCCGGAATAGAAAATCCGGCCGACGACTGCAGTCGTGGTCTACTCGCATCCGAACTAAGCCAAGGTCATCGTTTTTACCACGGACCAGAATTTCTTTGGCGAGATCGCCAGACTTGGCCGACCATGCCTCATGTCTTTATGACGAGCGAATCTCAAGAAACTGACAAAGAAATTAAGTCCGGACCATGGACAGGGACCATCCAGGTGACGTCTGACCGCATCGATAACCTTGTTATGAACGTCTCAAAGCTTGAACGCCTGATTCGTATCACATCGTATGTGATGCGTTTCATATACAATTCGCGGAAATCACGAAGGGAAGAGCGGCGCGACGGTCCACTGTCTGTTGCTGAACTCGATGAAGCCTTTGACTTTCACCTTCGCGTCGTACAATCTCGTAACTTTAAACTAGAAAGGACCGCGTTGTTGGACGGACGACAACTGAGCAGGGAATCACCTTTGCTCATGTTAACACCCTTCATTGACGCGAGGAGGCTGTTGCGAGTTGGTGGCAGACTGAGCAAAGCCCAAACTCCGTTTGACGCGCGTCACCCGATCATTATCCCGCCTAAAGAACGCCTTTCCCATTTGATCGTTTTGGATATCCATGCGAAGATAGCACATGCTTCAGCAGAGCGCACTCTTCACGAAGTGCGAAAACGTTTTTGGTTACTGAAAGGACGGCGAGCCATCCGCAGCATTATCCGTCATTGTGGCTTCTGCAAAAGGGCTTCATCACAGCCGGTCATCCCGTTAATGGCCGATTTACCGTTGGCACGAATAACGCCAGGACTCCCAGTTTTCGCTAATTGCGGTGTAGATTATTTTGGTCCTTACGAAGTGCTTGTCTGCCGCAAAAGAACGAAACGCTGGGTGTGCATGTTCACGTGCTTGGCATCACGAGCAGTGCATCTGGAAATGGCCTACACGTTGGATACCGACTCGTTCATTGCCGCCATGATCCGCTTCGAACGACGTCGCGGAACACCAATCGCATATTGGAGCGACAATGGCAAGAATTTTGTAGGAGCAGAACGAGAATTAGCAAGTCTCTTGCAAAGACTGGATCAAAAGAAAATTACTGAGTGTTTGTCAGTCCGAAGAGTAGCGTGGAATTTCATTCCACCATGCGCTCCGCACATGGGCGGTGCATGGGAAGCGTTAATAAGGTCAGTGAAACGTTCTTTAAACGTAATACTACGAGGACAAACACTGACCGATGAAATTCTTATAACTGCGTTGGCGAGTGCAGAAGGTATTGTCAATGGACGACCTTTGACGTACATGTCGTCTGAAGCTGCTGATCCGACGGCGTTGACGCCGAATCACCTATTGCTAGGTCGAGCGCTCCCGGACATAGCACCGGACGCCATCAATGGACAAGATGTAAGTTTAAGAAAGCGTTGGCGGCACTCACAATTTCTAGCGAACCAATTTTGGAAGCGCTGGACAAAGGAGTATCTGCCAACGTTAATGAATCGTAGAAAATGGTACCGAGTGCAGAGGAATCTCAAAATCGGAGATGTCGTCATCCTAGTCGAAGCAAACACGCCCAGAGGAAAATGGCCTCTTGGAAAAATCGAGCAGGTGTTTCCTAGTAACGACGGAGCTGTTCGTTCTGTTTTAGTGCGATCAGGCAGAACAACCTTCCATCGACCAGTCTCCAAGTTATGCTTGCTAGAGTCGGCTGACGACGATGTGGACAGCCTATCTGTCCACAGGGCCGGCGATGTTGCCGACTCAATTGAACCGGAAACTCCTAGAAATCTGCCGCGTCCTTGATGTTGCCGACTCGACTAACCTAGAAACCCCTGGACACCTGCCGCGTCGTTGATGTTCCCGGATATGCAAATGACCACCTGTCATCATTCATCTTACGTCCCTGTTCACCAACCGGTCTTTCATTCATTCTGCTACCTAGTTCACTCGTGTAAGTCGGTTGCTCGCGTTCTCTCTCGTTGCTTACTCGAACGAATTTGTCGTTCTCCCGGTTCACGCCTACACGTCACGAGTAAAGCTCATTATATACACGACTTCGTATCTTTGCTGCCAAATATTCCGAACCAGCGCGAGATTGTTCGGTAGCAGTGTCATCAAAGCATTTAACATGCACTACCGGGCACAGCTTTTAGACTGGGTCGTTTCCAAAACTCAAAGGACTAATCTGGTTACTGACGCATCGGCACTTGTTGGATTAGTTAACGCTCTGCATTCTGTTCTCTGGATCAGTTTCGCGTGGAACAAAGTACAGCCAGAAACAATAACGAAATGCTTCCGAAAAGCTGGATTTGTTACAAGTCAAAAAACAGTCATTACGGCCTCCTCAGGCAGTACATTCAACATGGGAATATACCCAGGAGTCGACTTCGAAGCATTCGTTACAATGGACGATGAATTGGTGACTTGTAATGAATCTGATGCAGAATCCATTTTTCAAGCAGTACTATCCGATGTGCGGGAAATGCATGAATCAGCTGATGATATAGAAGAAGAAAGCGATGGCGATACAGAAATCGAAAACACACTAACGGCCGATGACGTTCGCCATTCTCTACATCAGCTGAAGTTATTTGCAGCTGAAAAGTGCCCCGATATGTTTAATGCAATAGTCAACGCTGAGTTTGCTTTCACCACTTATGTCAGCACCAAGAAAGCAAAGCAGACAACGATAGACTCTTTCTTTACATGTGCAACGATCGGGTCATAAAATGCAGTGATTGTAAAGCACTATTTTATTTTTATTGTCTTAATACTAATTCAGTTTTTATTATTTTACTTTCACAACGTTTCTTCATACAGATTATTGCATTCTTTCTTCAGTAAAGTGTTTGGAAGGAGTTGCGGTGTGTTTACGACTGAATTCAAGCGGGTACTCCCTAAGTTGACCACTTCCATAATATAAGTTGACCACTCACTTACCGCCCTTGAGTGGTCAACTTATAGAGGTTCCACTGTATGTGAAGCGAATGGAAGCATTCTTTTGCCTTCAAGAGGCGTGGAAAGGATGCGGATGGAAGATCATCCATGCCTGCTAGCCATGTTGCCCATTTGTTTTGCAAATCTTCGTTCGGAACCTCGTCCCATTCGCACTTGGAGATCCATAAGTCTTGTGGCCATATCCTAGCCACCACGGTAACAGGAGCTAAGAACCCTAATGGATCGAACACGCGAGCTGCGAAACTAAGAATCTGCCTTTTTGTATGGGCGTAACTTTCAGGTCTTGAGACCAGTTGATACGAAAACTGTCGCTTTCACAATCCCATAAGAGTCCTAACGTTTTCTCCTTTCCGAGACTGTCTCGTGTCAAATCAACCTGTGATTCCATTCTCTCTCCTTGCGGAATCTTAGAAAGCAATTCTCGGGAAGAGGACGCTCACCTTCTCATGCGGAAGCCAGAATTGCGCATGACTGTCACAATTTGTTCATAGACCACCTGCGCTTCTTCCACGGTATCAACTGAGTCCAACAAATTGTCCACGTACATGCTTTCCAAATTTCGTTCTGCTACTTCCGGGAAAGTGATTCGTTGCGCCTCTGCAGCTTGGCGCAAAGCGTAGATGCAGCAGCTAGGAGATGACTTCACGCCGAACACATGCACCAGCATGCGATAAACAACAGGGCACTATTTCGATCCCGGTTTTCTCCAGAAAAACTGTAACGTATTTCGGTCGGCGGCTGGCACTTCGATTTGGTGATACATTTTTTCTATATCGGCTGTGAACGGTATCTTTCGGCTTCTAAACTTCAGCAGCATTTTTACTAAGTCTGCCAAGAAGTCAAGCCCCTTCAATAGGCAATCGTTCAGCGATACTCCCTGATATCCTGTCGACGCGTCGAACACTACGCGAATCTTGTTAGGATTCTGTGACCAAGTGAAGGCATGGTGCAGTAAAAACCAATTTTAGCCGGTGTCGCTATTCACAGAATCTTCTTCGACCCTTTCGACGTGCCCGAGTCGCATGGATTCCTCCATTCCATCAGTGTATGCCTTCACCAACCACTGATGGTTCGGCAGTCGGCGTTTCTGTTCGGTAAAACCGACGCAATACTGCTGCTCTGTTGTTTGGTAATCTTAGGGTAGGTGACTTCCAGAGCATCCCTACTTCCTATCTTTTGCCATTAAAACGGGTCGTTCTCTCCAAAATGTCTAGTGCTGCTCTGTCGTCCGGCAGTACCCTTTTGTTGCCATCTAACCCATACGTTTCTATGGACCAAAATCTTTCCATATTCTGTTTCAATTCGTGTAATTCTGACGAAGACTTGCCAGGGGTCTACGAACGCTGATGTAACTAACTGTCGCTCGGAGGCATTGGTCTATTGCTGGGACCTGTCCCACGACTGTCCATCCGAACGGAGTCCTAGTGCCAATAGGGCCCATAGCTCCATGCAGTGGTTCCCTTAGGGACAGTAGGAATCTTGTTGATCCATTCATGCGCGTCACTAATTAGATGACGAGGCATTTGGCTATTTTATTTTACTTGTCTACGACGGACCGCAGCTTTCCCCGAGGATTTGCATCTTCCGCCGCAGTTAGGTCCCGTGCCCGCTTACGCCATGTGACCTGGACGGGATTGGACCAGCGAACGGAGATAAAGAGGGACCGAATAAAATAAACATGCACAATTGAAATTGGGGGGTGCTGGGCCGCCGTAGTTTGTCCATTGCCCGATTGCGCCATGTGGCCTCAGACGGGGTGGGCCAACGGCCAGCTCACAAAAAGGTGGGCGAAGCGAAGAATTGACGTCAGTCGTCAGGTTTGCTCAGCTGTCTTGGTACGTCCGTTCCGTCGTCCTTTGGGTGCTTCGCGTGTTGATAATCTCTTCAAGCTAGCATGTTGAGGCCATAAAGTGCTCCACCATCCGGGCCGACATCTTGAGTGCTAACGTGCACATCCCGCTTTTTTGGTTGTTTGTGACTTTTATTCCCAGGGTCTTGAGGAGTTTATCATTTTTAGGGTCCCATTTGCCGCGCGCTCCAATTATAAATGCGTCTATTAGGGCGTTCGGATTGTGTTGGGACCTAACCTGGTCTAGGAGAGGCGTGTATTTGTTAATTTTACGCTCCCGCGCTCGCGCTATTGTCTGGGGGCTGTCCCATGACACTGCAATATCTATGAGGGCGGCTATGTTTGTTCTCGTGACTAGGAGGTCAGGGACCCATTGTTGCCCGTTTAGCAAAAAATTGGGTTCGGTTGATACAGTAAACTCCTGGCTACGGCATATTTCCGCTAGTCTCTTCACAAGTGCATTATGCCGTTGCACCCTTAAGTGATGGGTGACCCTACATTTTTGGAGTATATGCATTGGAGTTTCCGGTTGCCCCGTGTCCGCCCCGCAGTGTCTACATGCTAGCTGGTTATTGGTGGATGCCCCTCTAACTTTTTGAAGCTGGGACCTAGTAGGGACAGTAGCTGTACGGAGTTGAATGATCCTGATATAGGTTCTACCCGTCATGAGTTTCCCACGCATGCAATCATTACCTGCTTTATTGTGAAGAAAGTTACGCAACTGCCTGCCTCCTAATGTTCGTCGTAATGCGTTGATTCTCTGCACGCGGAGCCTTTTCTTAGCTGAGTTAATGGTGTTTTGGTTTAGAGTGGTGACTTCTAGTTGGGTTTTTAGGAGGTTGATCGCGTGCTGGTTGATTGGGTCGAGAGCGGCAAGTTGCGCAGTGACTTTGTTGGATCTGCTAAGCTTCTCTAGCGAGGACAGTTGTTTGACGCGGATAATGTCATGCAGGTTTGGTATGCCCAGGCCCCCATGTCCCATACCTATGTGGAAGAACTCGTTTACTATCACTTGGGGAGGGAGGTGGAGGATTTCCGCGATTGTGTGCGCAATAAGAGTGTCAATTTTCTTAAGGATCCAATTTAGAGGGGTGTGGAAGCTAAGGGTGTGGATGAGCCCGGGGATTACATTTTCCTTGATGAGCGCTACTTTCTGTTGGGGACGTAATGGCGCTGATTTAACAACTCAGAGGAGGTATTCTAGTTTAGTGGTGTCGAAGTCGGGTTGTTTGCTAGGGGTGATCTCAATGCCTAGGTATTCATATGATTTGTCTGGGGAGAGCTGGCTAAGCGGGACGCGTTACGATCCTACTTTAAGGTATAATGCGCCGTGGGTTGGGACATGTGATGTTTTGTATTTGGGGGCCGGTTGGAGTTGTAATACTGCGCATTTATTTGCATTTAGTTTAAGGTCCCGACGTTCAAGGAATTGGGCGCACCTCTCCAAATGGAGATTAAGCGCAACGGTTGATTTGACAATAACTATTAATACTATGTCGTCCGCGAAGGCGAGGCATGTTATGGCTTGGATTGGGTCGGGGGTGACATGCGTAGTGTTTGTTAGGCTGAAGCCCCAGGATGTGTTAGCGTTTAATATATCTAGTACCTCATCAATTACTAGATTAAATAGGAGTGGCGATATTGGGTCCCCTTGCTTCACGCCCCTGTTTATACGTATGGGCCCGGCCGGCTTCTCCCCCATATGAATTGTGGTTGAACCCCCTGTAAGCATGCTATGGATGAGGTCAATGTACCCGTCGTTGATGTGCTGTGCCCGGAGTGCCCGTAGTATGCTGCTATGCGACACTGTGTCGAATGCCTTTGCTATATCTAAGCAGGCAACGGAAATGGATTTTCCTGTTGTCCTAGCGTGCGTAATGCAGGTCTCCAAAATGCGAATGCTTTCGCTGCACCCGTCCACCCCTTTTGAAATCCCACCTGAGCCGCGTTTAGGGTCACCATCTCCGTAAGCCGAGAGTTAATGATTTTACTGAAAATGCGATAAATTGCACTACTAATAGTTATGGGCCTGAAGTCTGCTGGGTAATTTGGTTGATTCTTACGAATTATTATCGTTTTGGTGGCCTTGTAGGCAGGCGGAATGTCCTTGAGGAATACCCATATGTTAAAAATGAGGCAGAGCACTGGGGGGGGATGATCTTGGCCGTGTTTACGGTAACCCAGTCTGGCCCCGCCACGGAGGTGGAGTCTAGCGATTTTTGTGCCGTTATGACTTCCTCGATGGAGATAAGTGGGACCGGGCTAGGTGTTGGTTTTGGTTTGCTATTTACGGGGGGATCATTGTCGATGAACTTACCACTACTCATTCTGCTACGGATTATGTTGGCTACTTCCTTAATATTAATCTTTTCCGCCCCGAGGCCACTTACACCTAGGAGTTCTTTGATTAAGCGGCTACGATCCTTGTGAAAGAGCTGTTGGAAGTGGATAAATTTACGGTGCTTGGAGAGGGGGACCCTGGAACAACGTCTGCGCGGATTAGGAGGCCTCATAGCGCACTTCGTGCTGAGGAATTGCGAGGTGGCTTGTAGGAGTGTTGCAGCCGTGCTTGAAGTAATGGGACCCTGCAGAAGCGGCATTATGACGGATAGCAGTTCTGAGCATGCGGGGTCAGTGGCTGACGCAGCTATGTATTCGGCTACCTGTAGTGTTGTTGGCCAATTGGGGTCGGGCGAGGTTAAGCGATCGTGGGCAAGGGAGTGACCGGGGCTGTTAGTGGAGCGAGGGGGTTGCGTGGCCTGGGTTTCGCCAGTGGTGGGAGGAACAGGGATTAGTCTTCTCGCGAGCTTGAGCTGCGATTGATACTTTCTATGCTTCTATTGACACCGTAGCTGCGCAATAGCTCCTCCTGGATGAGTTTAATGAGGTTGGTGTGGAGGGATGACCCATTGGCGAGCTGCGCGTGGATCTGGTGGAGGAGAGAGGTTTCCTCGGTGGACCAGCGCCTTCTGCTGTGAGTGGGTAGGGAAGCCGCAAAGTCGTTTGGGTGCCTCTGCTTCGCGTGTTGCTGCATGCCCTGGTAGCTCCCGATGGTTCGACCGCAGGTGGGGATCATGCAGCAAATAGGTAGTCCTACTTGTGACGTGTGGCGCCCCCTACAACGCGGGAAGTGCACGCTAACGCTCATGATGGGGCCCGTCAGGTGGCATTTCTAGCAAGCAAATGTCGACTGGTGCTGGCCGTGGGTGTTGTGGAGGTGCTTCGTAATTTCCGTCGGTCGATTGAACGACTTACTGCAAATGGGGCAAGGAAACGGGCCGGGGAATAAAATGGGGTGGAGCGATGTCATTTTTATGCACGGATAAGTGTCTTCCTCGGCCGTCCCCCAAATTTGGAGGGCCGGGCTAGCGCTTTTTCCCAAAGGGGTTTTTAGGCGCTAACCTTCGGAGAGTACACTGACAGGATCTACAGCTGACCGAACCAGCCAACTGGTAGATGCGAGGTACAATAAGGGTAACGGTCCTCTTCTCTCCCCGACTCGTTCAAGCTAGTTCCGAAGTAGACTACTGGGCGTCCGCATAAGGATGCGTGCGGGCCTATGCAATAGAAGCTTTAGTGGGCGTTAGTATACTGAAGGCGATTAGGTTGTATCGTGCAAGATCACTGACGCGGTGCAACCAGTGGAATATTAGTAACGCAGTTATTGCAAGACAAATAATCAACCAGGTTTGTAGGGTGCAGGTGAGGTCAAATCGAACTTAAGGGCGTCGCAGTTGACGCAATAATTTATCTTACAGGCAGCGCAGCCTGTATTGTGGATTGTACAACGGAACGGAGACTCCTCAGGAAGATGCACTTCGGGCGTTGAATCGATTGAACACGGTAAATTGTCTGTGCGTAATCGACTCATAGCAGCACGGATGCTAAGGCAATGGCAAACGGGGCGAGCACGCGTAGCTTAAATAGACAGACGCACGGGTGAGTCACTGCGCGGGTGAAAGTTCGAACCAATCGACAGCTCGCAGTAGGTGACGTTATCGAGTGAGCGCTCTGATTCGCGGGAAGGAAATCAATTATTACCTGACCAAGTCGACAACTTTTTATGACCGCAATGTATGGAATTGATGTATTAACACTAACCGAATCCAGATTATGATGGCTTGGGTGATCTTACTCGTATTCGCATCGCTCAGGCGAGTGCCGTTGTTGGCAGCGGTTACTAGTCTTCATCACGATACATCCCGGGAGACACAGAAAGGATGTTAGGAGGTATCACGTTTGGGGTATGTTCTATGGGCAGTATTGAAGCTCATGCTCTGGAATTCTCTAATAACTAAATATTTTAGTGCATGGTTTCCTTTCAGAGACCGTGCTATTCGGCTTACGAGTTTCGAATTCACCTAGTTGAACCGTACTCCTTTCGTAGTGCATGGCATCCGTCCCACAGTTCATCTACGGCGTCCTACAGTGGTTCCCACGCCATTATTTTGTTTCGCAACCGACAGAATTCCCGGGATGAGTATGAGAATTACTCCTACAGTACCTGCCTACAGAGTAAAGGTTGCCGGTCCTTTGCCTCAGCGCCGCATGCGTAGCTGCCAAGTGTCCATCGCTAGTCGATCCCTCAAATGTGAGTTTTTTTCCTCCGAAATAACTGCCGTTTAGTGTACGCAAGTCTCCGTGCGCCTCATTGAAGAACTCTAGCCGTTGTTGATCTGCATTCATTTCGCAACACTCACCACCTTTGGCCCTTATATTCGCTGATCAGGCGAAACTATCATGCTTTGGTACAGCTACCGTTCCCCAAAGGCACTGAGCGTATAGTGCTAATTGTACTATTTTACGGGTCCACACTACCCGTCGAACGAGGATTTGTTGGCACACCCATTTGACCAGAATATATCGGGCTGACTTCAGTAAATTTGTCACTTGCATGGAGAGAGTGTCCCAAGTTCTCTTCCGTCAATATGCGCAACATACGCTCCAATGATTTACAGGTTCCTTGGGACTCAGAAAGCAAGTGAGTCCAATGAGTACAGCGCGCAAGAGAGCTGGTGGAATTCCAGCTGCTTATGAGATAGTGGCACTTGCGACCGTGGCAGAGACCGGCTGAGGTAGTTTTGGATATACAGACCAGTTCATCAGCATTGCGGCTGAAGGAACTGCGCGCTGCGGGGCTTAACACTTGGCCAGCAAGCAGTTCAGGGCACGGGACGAGGGCCGGCGTTACCTCATTCCCTGGAGACGAATCTATAAACCTAATGTCTGCAGATTGCAATGGTGAGCTGTTTAGGGCAGCACTGCCGATACCACCACGAGGACATGGTAACGGTCTGTCATCGACGGATAGCTACTTCCAGTCGCAGGCTGAATGGAGAGCCGCTACCTCATCACCGTCAACAGGACACATTACACACCCACAAGGCTCCTGGGCTCAAGCAGACGGATAACCATCTCAAGAGACACAAAGCCGGCGCCGGAACGCGCAGTTTTGCTTCCCCCAACTCGCTTTGTTACCATACCTAGAACCACGATGCCACATGGGCCATTTAAATCACCTATGCGCGGTTCAAGAGTAGCGCAGCTTAAATTCCACTAGAGAAGCACTGCGTGGGGATCTAAGGGGCTTCCAAGATACGCTTAGTTTATATTGACATAGACGGTTCTAACTATCCTTTGATATCAATGGGACTTGACCTGGACATTTCGTTCTCAGAAGACGGATTCCATCTAGCCTTAGCATGCCCCTTGCAAAGCCTCAAATTTGTTCCTGGGTTCACCTATGGTCTATTAGGATGGTTCTCAAGTTGTCGGAGCCAGACGTAGCGGAACGGTGGAACTACTCGTCTCAGTTGCTTAATAGCACTGGAGAGTTAGGAGAGCCACAGAGCATTGCAGTTTGTCGATTGCCAACAACCAAGCAGTGTCGACGCCCCAGGTAACACGTGAAAGCATACGCGCTCCGGTAACCCCAGAGAAGCATGCGTAGTCGACAATGTTACATTAGTGGGGCTCCGCGCATCGCAACAGCACGAGCACTAGGAGAACCTAGCAAATTTACTCAGCTTTAGTTAACTTGTGGTCTGCTCATCCTGGAGTTCCGCTAGGTGCAGCAAATGCCACTACAGCCGTATACGTCGAATCAGAAGGCATACGAGTTATGTTATTTTCATTTTGTGCAGTGCGAGACCCATACCCGCGATCGAAAGTACGCACACAGTATGAGAACTTTATCCATATGCGCACTAGCACCGGTATTGAATCAATTGTGTCCTAGCATTTAGTAACTCCGTAGCGAAGTGTGTCGCCCCAAGATTTATCAAGAGCCTTTCGACGTCAATGCTCAACCTCAGCGTTCAACTCCAAAGGACAAGCGAACCACATTAGCGATAAAACGAAAGTGCTGGATCAACACCAACATCTGCTCCTGAACCAGGGCAACCCCATAATGGTAACTACAGTGAGTCATCACGTGAAACAGTGGCGCAAACAGGTGCAAAGCGCGGACCGCTTCGAACCCAACATTCTACGCGCACCCTGGTGCCTTTTAGCTACTACAGGTGTGGCCAACCTGAACAGGTGCCACAAAGCGCATAGGTCCTGGCCCACATGCCATACGCCTCAACTGCGCGCCAGTATACTCCAGAAGCTGCGAACAAGAAGAAACGGAAAGACAAGTACGCGAAAACAGACGCGTAACGCACTCCTAACGAGATTGGAAACCATCCCCAGAGACATCAACGCCAAGGCGTACCTCATTTTTCCGGTAATACTGCCACGTTTTTTAGGTTTTGGGAAATTATGTTGTGGAATTTTCGCCATAACTACAAATGCGGAACTTGATTACACAAAAATATGACTTTCATCCTACGTATTTTAATTGTTCAAATTTCAGCACCTTGACAGCAAACCATTCACGCAACATTTGTTTACGCTAACATTCCAAATTTAATGTAAAGGGGAGCAGAGGGCAAGCGTTCAGTGTGGCAGCGTCTCAACCACGGAAACATGAAGAAGAAGCGCCATTGCTACAGTTCTGCTACTATTTTAGGATTATATGGAATTTCATAGAATTAAATCTATAGAGACGCTGTGCGAGTGAACTCTCTGTAAATCAGATACTGCAATCCGGCCTTTCTAATCCATCTAAGGATGCCTGCATGAATGCATCCTTGGCGGAATGCATCTCTGCCGATCGAGCACTGATCGCAGGGACGATTGGTCGCTGTTGGACGCAACATGATCCATTTCAGGTGGATGAAGCTCTCGGGCTCAAGCAGACGGAAACCCGTCCCAAGAGACACCAAGCCGATGGCAGCGTATAGCTCGTTTATTTGACGGTCACATTACCCGTTTTTCCAACGTTTTAGAAATTATTATTGTAGGAACCACAATCAGGACAGTACGACTTAGTACCTGCGAATGGCTTGAATTATGCGTCTTGATTACACTTAAATAATCATGACTTTCGTGCTACGTATTATAACTGTTCAAATTTCAACACCTTGATTCGAGGACAACTGAACAGAGCCATTTTCGTAGGTAAAATCCTCTGGAATGGTAGTTCGTCGCTTTGCTCTGTTCATCTTGCTCCCTTTGCTTTTATCCATTGCGCTTCTGGATGAAGTGGAGAATGAAGAGAGAATGTCACAGACGACCAGTCAAACGAGAATCCAAAACTACAGTAACCTTCAAGCCATTCGCAGGTACTAAGTCGTACTGTCCTGATTGTGGTTCCTACAATTATTATTTGGAATTTTCTATATAGTTGAAAACTGGATGCATCGTAACGGGTCGTTGAGATGACATTTGTGTGTTGCACACGGTTTTCCCGTTGGTATTGTTTCAGTTATCTGCAATTAACCAAAGAACCTCACCAGTCAACGATGGGTTAGTTTATTGGTAAAGTTGCGAGAACACTGTAACGTACGAATCGAAGCTTTCGGGACGCTCTAGTCCCGTCGTCAGCGAAAAGGAGGCCTGTTGTTTTGGCCGAACGGTATATATAGACGAGGTTGGGGCTTGTCGGAAGGGTGTCAAGTGGGGATCAAGCAGCAACCTGTCTGGTCAATGAGGCCTGTCCAAGCTTGGCTGATTTCAGTGCCTCGGTCCCGATTGATCGAAGCATTGTGCCTAATGTAGCACGCTTCTTTGATCTTTCGGTGATGAAACAGGCTCTCGCGACAAAGGATCCTTGGCTGGAGATCGTGCGAACATTGAGAGGAATGTTCGACGATGGCGGAAGCTTTGATGGTCTCTTCCATTATCTTCGTTGGTTCCTTTGTCTGCGGGCGGCCTCGTCGTTGCGTTGCGAGAACACTGTAACGTACGAATCGAAGCTTTCGGGACGCTCTAGTCCCGTCGTCAGCGAAAAGGAGGCCTGTTGTTTTGGCCGAACGGTATATATAGACGAGGTTGGGGCTTGTCGGAAGGGTGTCAAGTGGGGATCAAGCAGCAACCTGTCTGGTCAATGAGGCCTGTCCAAGCTTGGCTGATTTCAGTGCCTCGGTCCCGATTGATCGAAGCATTGTGCCTAATGTAGCACGCTTCTTTGATCTTTCGGTGATGAAACAGGCTCTCGCGACAAATGATCCTTGGCTGGAGATCGTGCGAACATTGAGAGGAATGTTCGACGATGGCGGAAGCTTTGATGGTCTCTTCCATTATCTTCGTTGGTTCCTTTGTCTGCGGGCGGCCTCGTCGTTAGGCGAGGCCGCCCGCAGACAAAGGAACCAACGAAGATAATGGAAGAGACCATCAAAGCTTCCGCCATCGTCGAACATTCCTCTCAATGTTCGCACGATCTCCAGCCAAGGATCATTTGTCGCGAGAGCCTGTTTCATCACCGAAAGATCAAAGAAGCGTGCTACATTAGGCACAATGCTTCGATCAATCGGGACCGAGGCACTGAAATCAGCCAAGCTTGGACAGGCCTCATTGACCAGACAGGTTGCTGCTTGATCCCCACTTGACACCCTTCCGACAAGCCCCAACCTCGTCTATATATACCGTTCGGCCAAAACAACAGGCCTCCTTTTCGCTGACGACGGGACTAGAGCGTCCCGAAAGCTTCGATTCGTACGTTACAGTGTTCTCGCAACTTTACCAATAAACTAACCCATCGTTGACTGGTGAGGTTCTTTGGTTAATTGCAGATAACTGAAACAATACCAACGGGAAAACCGTGTGCAACACACAAATGTAATTTTCTATATAACCAGAATTATGCGTCTTGATTACACTTAAATAATCATGACTTTCGTGCTACGTATTATAACTGTTCAAATTTCAACACCTTGATTCGAGGACAACTACGCAAGATTCGACTACACAGAGTGCTCTAAACTTAATTTAAAGAACACCAGAGGATTGGCATGCAGTGCAGCAACAACACGACCGTAAAAACATGCCAAAAAAGTATGTTTTTGACCGAGCTACAGTATACCATATGAAACGGGCAAACTTTCGAAGAAAACGAATAAAACATTGAATTTCATCGCTGGGCATCTATGGAAACTTGCCTACATGCAAAAACGTGCATCGTCTACTTACCAGGTTCTTCAGGAAGTCATCGGAACGCCAAATTTGAGTTTTCGCGGCGACAGGTTGTTTACATAACACGGATTACATCGAAGTTTATTCGATTATCCTCGATTTTCTCACTCCAAACGTGTATTTCTTCTTCAGCGATCACCAGCCGTTTCAATGCTTTGTTTTAATTATACAGTCCGATTCCTCGGGTCCGTGCCAGTTCTAAGTCGGCTGTTCAATGCCGGACGAAGTGGCTTGTCAGTTACTGTCAAGCACACACAGCTGAAGTCGTCCGCGTGCAGCTTCGTTACCATCTGCGGCTTCAGAAGGACCGCGCTCCGGCGAAGCTCGACCAAATCGCCGATGCCCACCGCGACAGTCGCTCAGGTAATGGACGGGAGCCCGACGCTGGGCGGACGGACCGCTCCTCCAACCGGCAGTCAGCGACCGCACCACACACGCATCGAAGCATCAGCCCGACCAGTTCACCGCTTACAGTCAATCCTTGTTCCGAAGATACAGATCCGTTTTGCCGACTTCTCTTATCTGCATTGTTCAATTGGCCAGAGGTTGTTCACATTGGAGACCTGCTGCGGATATCGGTACGAACGAGCACAAATTTATACGGCGTAGCTCGGCTTTTCACGGACCGTCGAGAGCATTCCGAACGCAATGGAAGACATGGCGTTTTGCGGCGACATCGTCGCTATCTCCGGGCAATCAGGTTCCAGCGACTTCGTGCCTTATGAAGAACTGCCGATGGGTGCTCACCAAGATCAGGAGCGTTACCGCGCGCACCTGTCCCGCATACTTGTAGTCACGAGAGCCGTTCGACGAACCACCGCCGCCGTCGCCGCTGAGGCCACGAAAACCGCAGCCGCGGATGTACATCTCTGTGACTTGGTTCCGGAATTTCAACCGGATTCCCTTTCGAACGGTACGGCGTGCTTGTCGTGCGATAAGGACCGTGCGAACATCGCTGCGCCTAGGCTTTCGCCTCGTTCTCACAATCGACTGACCCATGTGCTGTTCACATGGAACCCTTCTCCACTTCGGTCTTCAAAGTTTTCACTTGCTACTGCCACCAAGATCTGCTCCGACGGCGGGTCCGGGCGAGCTTACACTCCACACCTTGAACGCACACCGTCGCGACCTCTTCCTACACGCCTGGCCTTCGGTCGTCCGCTTGCCGAGAAGCACGCGCGAGACGGTCAACAACGTTGCCAAAGCGGTGAGGTACAGGCTCGGCGCTCGAGCGCCATCCGTTTTCAGGGCTAGTCGATTCGGCAGGTGAGTTATTACACACTCCATGGCGGGTTCCGACTTCCATGGCCTTCTATATCGACCAACATATTTCATGGCCTCTGATGAGCAACGAGCATTGGGCACCGTCACCTGACGTTCGGTTCATCACCCATCGTCAGTTCTGCTTACCAAAACTAGTCCATTAGTCGTTCAACACATTTCGACAGAAGATGCACGATTTTGGAAAGCAAATCGGCCTTCTTACCCATTCAAAGTTTGGTCGGCACATCCGCCGGGCCTATGCGTGGCACACCGCCGTGCAACGACGGCTTTGCCACTGAGTTATTCCTTTTTGATCGCCTCCGCTTAGCAATATGCGCAATTCGAGCGGGTCCCAGCTGGCCTCTTTCCCGCCGTTGGCCACCTCTGAACAGCCGACATTTGCGCAAAGGACCGACGCCGACCACTACCGAAGACCATTTCTTACGGCCAAATCTAGCTGACGATGTAGCCTGACGGTCATTACCGTACGCCGACATCGAACCTGCTCATCAGTACCTGCGCATCTCTTTTCCAATATAAATGCAGACGGTACACGTCAATTCGCCGTGAGCGTTTCGCCGGTGAGCGTTTTGCCGCGAGCGTTTTGCCGCGAGCGTTTCGCCGTGGTGGCACTGTCTCGGCTGTCAGGCGTGTCGCCACAACCGATTACCGCTCCTTTCGGGGCCAATCTCCCTAATTGACGGTTCGTCTCCCATCTACACTTCTTTCCTCCAACTTTCGGGTCTCTGTTCCATGCTTTCCAATGGCGTCGCTTGCAATTTCGGCGGCTTAAATCTAACGTATAAGCTATCTTACCCGATCACGCTGCTTCTTTCCCAGTCTTTCTCCCAACTTAACGGCTCATCTCCGATGTGCCTGTCCTTTCTCCCACTTTCGGGTCCCTGCTCCATGTTTCCACTTTAAACCGCGGCCCATTTCCTCAGCTTAATTCCAACGTATAGGCTATCTTCTTCTACCACGCTGCTTCTTTCCCAAATGTCGCTTCTCTCTGCCCGTCAAGCGGCTCATCTCCCTGTACTTGTCCTTGCTCCCTCTTTCGGGTCTCTGCTCCATGTTTCCACATGGAACCACGGCTTAACTCCAACGTATAGGCTATCTTCTTCGACCACGCTGCTTCTATCCCAAATGTCGCTTCTTTCTGTCCATCAAGCGGCTCATCTCCATGTACTTGTCGTTGCTCCCTCTTTCGGGTCTCTGCTCCATGTTCCACGACCTAACTTCAAGTTACAACCTACCTTATCGGACAACGACACCTACTTCCAGGCACTATGACTTATGTCCAATCGTGACGGCTTAACACTCTTTACTAACCCTTTCTCCATGACCCAGTGTTTCTGCTCCGTATACCTTGACGGAGGCACGTGCAATGTCCAAGGAATAGCTGCAACTTGTACGACAGCTTATCGAGTAGCAACACTTGTTTGCAGGCTTCGCGGCCTTCACCACGTTTAATAGTCGATTAGATCCACCGAACCTGCGTACTCCGCGCCATTCACATGCCTTGATATTATCTTTTCACGCATTCTCCCTGCAATAACCGAGCAGAGGCCGAATTTAATCAGTCCTATAAGACGGTTTTTCCTACATTAATGGTCTACTGAGGCGCACTACGTGACCATCATTAAACCGCACATCCAAACAAATGCTGGTCAGAACGATTTATAATTACTGGTATTCGTATAGTTTTGCTTCCGGAACGAATTGTAGCTGGTCATATGATATACAACATGTATCATCAGAAGAATGGTAGACAGGGCTTTAAACATATGTGACCCAAAGTTCCTTCGATCGGAACTCGCGTGCATAGAACGCACGCTGATCATTAAAGAGCCAATCATTAAAGAGGCATTCAATCCTTCCACCCCATCTACGCCGGACACAGACGACAGAAGACCTACAATCATCTTGCCGCATCATGCTGGTGTTGATGAAAAAATAAAACTTTTATGGAAGCAATTGGGCTTCCGGGTCTTCTTTCAATGTTCACCCAGCTTAAGCGCACTGCTGAGCACTGACAAACTCCATATCCCACTTGAGCAAACAACCGCGATCACTCACGGGTTACCATGCGGTTGCAACGCCTTCTGCGTAGGAGAAATGGGCAGTACATTATTTCACAGGTTTCAACAACACATGGTCTGTGTGACCCGGTATAATAACGCGAAAGATCGTTTCAACGTGAGAGCAACCAGATACCGGCGGACCGAAAACCCCTTGTTACTATCTCTGCAAATCGTAGAAGCGGTTTCGTCATACGTTGCGTCTCCAGCTACACATCTATGACGTTAACCGAGGACTACCTGTACTTTCGAGTACAGAGAGAGAGAGAGAGAGAGAGAGAGAGAGTACGGTAATCGCGTTGAAGTTCTCCAGTGGATGTTCCAAGAACATCAAATATTCTCTTTAATCGTACGAAATTCCTCTACGTAACCCGTGCTCGAAAGTTTCCAGTTCTTTCCGTGACAAAACCACATATAGTCTCTTTATTACACAAATCATGAACCACAGAAACCTCGAGGTCGCTACACACACGCTACGGAATAAACAATGCAAACGATTGAACACATCTTCAACGAAACCGACATAGTGCAATGGGCATACGAGAGCCGTCTCTGCCCTGAAATCAACACCATAGGATATTGCATACGGATAATCTCGATGCTTACCTGGACGGAGGATGCCAGCGCCTCGGTCAACGCCGAAGTCGACCTACGGCAGAGGTCTCTGCCCTGAAATCAACACCATAGGATATTGCATACGGATCATCTCGATGCTTACCTGGCCGGAGGATGCCAGCGCTTCGGTCAACGTCGCAGTCGACCTACGATGGGCCGGTGATAGATATCGACCGGACTAACAACTTCGCTGAGGCTGCGCATCGCAGAATTCGGTCGGAATTCTGTGTGCAACGTGGTTCCATGGTCTTATGCCACCTCTATTGATTTTTTTGAGCCCGGCGATCCTGAAAGACAGAACTTTGTTTATGGACAACGTGCTTTGCTTTCTTACCTCTAACGACGGCCAGAGTGCTTCGGATGGGTCAGTGGAAGCAATCGCTCTTGGCGACGACGAATTTGTCCTGCTGGAAGTTTCGAAGTTGCGAATGGAACTGTGCTAATCGTATTCTACACTTACCACACTGACCCATCCTAAAGTTATGCGCTATCCCCCGGAGGTATTCTAGCATCGTTCGTCTGTCATACCGGCGTACGATGGCCAGAATATTATTCTTGGTTGCAGCTCTTCGCTGGCTTGCATGAACCAGCTTATTATTTTGTTGGTCCTTTCCAATACCGTGAGGCAAAGAAGCGCCTTCTGCCGGTAATTAATGTTAATATTGGCCAACTTCAGTGAATCGTCATTTCAGGGGCACCATGCACCACGGGCCCCAATGACAATTGCTCCCGTTGCACAGTTCTTCGTCTTTGTTAATGTGCATACGGTCGCTTTTAGTCGTTCGTATTTTCGGCACTTTTCATGATGGCGTCGTGCTAGAGGCTCCTTCGACTCGTATGGGATAGCAACATCAACAATGAAGGAGCTCTCTCCTTTATATAGCACCAGGTCAGGCTTCCGCGTTTGCCCGTCGCACCGAAGGATGGGCTCCCTTAGGCTGTCATAACCGGCGTCAATTGCAATTGAGGCAATCTTGCCTACAACCGCATCGTGCCGGCGTGTGATCAGCCCATGAGTGAACATGCAGGTTTGAGAGATGTGGGCAAGCGATTCAGGGGCTCCACTTATGTTGCCGCATCTCCGGTACCGAACCCTCTGGTCCGCCAGGTCAGCTCGAACCCGAAGGGTTCAAGAACATCAAGAACCTCAGCACCTTTTTTTACCTTCCAACCATGTTCCACTGCGCAAGGCCACCTCTTTCTTTCCTGCAGGTCTTCACGACGCATCGCCACCGATAGTGGTTCGAGGTCTTGGCGCTCAGGGCCATAGCATTGGCACACTCGCATCGCCTATTGCGTTGCAGTATACCGTTCTCTTGCATGAATGCTATGGCCTCAGCCTCGTCATGCAGAAACCGCGCAACCATTTCTCCAGCCTCTCCGCGTACGACTTGAGACTTGAACGCGACATTTTCTGAAATGCCGAACAACCGTCAGGAGAAGCGAAACGATGTGTTGCCGGTCGCAACGTAAATGTCGATCGGGACAATCGTTATCGAACTTCTGCGTGGCATGCAAATGCGAATGTTAGTGTCGTTGCTCGGAATTGTACAAACTCACACAGCAGCAACGATTGCCATAACTTTCTGTTGTAGCAGAGCGTGGTTTAATGGAAATGAAGAGACACAACCGAAAATGAACGAAAAAAGAATGAAGAGTACAGTATGCCCTGCTGCAAAAGATAAACAGGTATGGCAGATAGGTGACGTGTTAATTTAAATTTATCAACACTTCCTCTCAAATTAACTAAGTCACACTTAAGTCTAATTTGAAAACTATCTGCCACCAAACATGCGAGCGTCAAAGTTCCGAAACATGACGAAGTCCCAATCCCTCGCAAAGTTGCTGAAAACGGACGCGACCAAGTGACTTTGTCATGACGTCGGCCAACTGATCCACGCTTGCGACATGTTCAACATGTAAGTCCCCACTTAGGAACTTTTCCCGCACAAAGTGGTACTTCTGTAACGCGTTGATGAAAACGTGCACACATTTTGTGTGGGGTACGGTAAGGGTGGTGTGTTCGGTGTGGTTGCGTGGTGTTTCGTTGTTTTCCCCTTTTGGCGCTTGTACTCTTTAATAAAGCAATTTGTACTACTCGTGCGAGTATTACACTTCACCGCAATGTGTTCCGTTCGCTTATCGAACTCTGTAATCCGCACCAACTTTTCTGCTCCTGCATTGTCGATCTTGAGAACTGGCTTCCTTAATTCAACTCCCAGTTCTTTCAACAATTCTGTCAGCCAAACAACTTCCTTTGCTCCTTCACTTGCAGCAATGTATTCGGCTTCACAAGTCGACAAAGCTGTTATTCGCTGCTTGTTACTTAGCCAAGTGATGATCCCACCACTGTACTTGCACACAACTCCACTTGTAGATTTTCGCGTATTTTCGTCTCCCGCAAAATTTGCATCACTGTATGCCTCCAGATATCCAAGATTGGTTTTCGGTAAATACAAAATTCCGTCGTCCGTCGTTCCACGCAAATATCTAAAAATGCGTTTAACCGCTTCCCAATCCGCTTATGTTGGCAAGTCGAGCTTTTGCGATACAGTACTGACAGCAAACGCGATGTCCGGTCGTGTGGCAACTGCCAAATACATGAGATTCCCTACTGCACTGCGATACGACACGCTTTCGTCCAGTGCTTCCCCTGCTTCTGTAGCTTTAACGCATGGTGTCGATACTTTGCTTGCTCCTGCCATACTGAACTTTTTCAAAATTCTTTTACAATATCCACTCTGGACGACAAACACCGAACCATCCGTTTGGCGTTGAATATGCATGCCCAGAAAGCAGTCCAGGGAACCATGGTGATTTTGAATTCTTGCTGCAGCAACTTGAGAAATTCATCCACCACTTCATTGTTTGTTCCGGCAACAAGTCCGTCATCAACATAAATGGCAATGATTAATTTTCTGTCCTTATGTATCCGTGCAAAGAGGCATGGGTGCGCATTTGACTACTCCAACCCTTGCATACGAATAAATTCTTTGAAACGATTATTCCAGCAACGTGGTGCTTGTTTCAAGCCGTACCGGCTTCGCTGTAGTTTGCACACACGGCCGCTACCCCATCGAATCCTTCTGGTTGCTTCTGGTTATATATCTCCTCTTCCAATGATCCATACAGGAAAGCTGTTTTGACATCAAACTGTTTCAAAAGAAGTCCTTCATTCGCAGCAATTGCCAGTATTGTACGTACAGTGTCAAAACGTGCAATGGGACTGAAAGTTTCATCGTAGTCAGTGCCGTACTTTTGTGCGAAACCTTTAGCCACAAGACGTGCTTTGTAGCGGTCAACAGTGCCATCTGGTTTTGTCTTCACACGCAAAACCCAGCGATTGTTGAGTGCCTTTTTATTCACAGGCAACTTTACCAAAGTCCACGTTTGATTCTCTGCTAAGGATTGCATTTCCTCTTCCATGGCCCTTCTCCAGTGCGTATACTCTGCAGTCTGCATTGCCTCCGCGTACGATTTTGGATTCTCAGTTTCAACAGCCATAAGTACGTAATCGTCAAAGCGAACTGGCTGTTTTAGCTGAGTGCGGTTCCGTAGATTACGAGTTTCCGCACCAACCGCAACTTCCTCAGCATTTTGATCCGCATCGTTATCCGCTTCCTCTGCAGGGGCACTCGCTGTTCCAGCATCAGGCCATTTCATGTTCACTTCCACAGAGACATCTTTTTCCGCCTCTGTGTTCAAACCGTCATCATTTATTGACTCCACCTGTCGTTCAGCTTGTAGCAGCCTTTCTTCCGCAAATTGCACATGGCAAGTGCAAACGACCTTGTGTTGTGAGGGTACGTAGATGCGATACCCATCGAATCTTTCATAACCAACCAGCAGGCCTTTATTGCTCTTCCGGCTCCATTTCTACCGTTGTTGCTGCGGAACATAGACGAAAGCTTTCGTTCCGAAAACTCTTAGGTGGTCTATTCTTGGTGCAGATCGATTGTACCAGAGTTCATAAGGCGATTTTCCCTTTTCTGGCGTTTGACCTGTTAAATTATAAATGTACGCTGCAGTTGCTACCGCTTCGGCCCATAAAAATTTCGGCAATTCCTTTGCCTCCAGCATTGTACGAGCACACTCGACAAGTGTTCTATTTTCCCTCTTCGAACAACCATTTTGCTCCGGCGTGAACGGAATTGACGAGAAAAAGGTAACTCCTGTAGTTGCCAAAATATTCTGAACTCGCACATTGTCGAATTCTGTGCCGTTGTCAGCTCGAAGTGCAACTACTCTGTGACCTGCTGTTTCTGCTTCCGCCAAAAATTGCTTCAGCTTTTCCGCAACTTCCCACTTATGTTTCAAGAAAAAGACTCGTCGAAACTTACTGTAGTCGTCCTTGAAAACAACGAAATATCTGGCACCTCCCAATGAAGCAATGGACATTGGTCCGCAGACGTCCGCGTTAATCAACTCTCCAGCTGCATTTGGACGGTCACTGCGAATGCCAAAAGTCTTTCGGGGTTGCTTGCCGTAAGCGCAGGCTTCACAGAGTTCCTTCTCTTCAGCAGTCACAGAAATTCCGTACCTTTTAAGGACATTGAGCACATGCTGCAGATTCTGACGACCGAGTCTTTCATGGTACAACTGCAGAACTCCACCTCGAGACGCGGCAGCAGCCATTGAAAGAGCTGGTTTTCTTAATCGCATGTTTAATATTCAAAGTCCATCATCACGACAATGTCCAGTGATGACAATTTTCCCGCCACGTTTACAGCGCAAACTGGTTCCAACTTGACTCCAGTTGCATCCGCGCTTAACACTGGCAGTTTTCGAAAACAGATTCATACCTATATCCGGCACGTGTAACACGTCCAACAAGTGATTTTCCAGCCATTTTCTTCCAATTCGTACTTCTATCGTGATTGTGCCTTTTCCAATAGCTTTAATCGTTCGTCCATCACCGATGTTGACTGCACTCGGCGCCGCAAACGGTTCATACGTAGAGAAAAACAGACGATGCCTTGTCATGTGCACTGTTGCTCCGCTATCGTAGATCCACTCATCAGAAGACAAATGGTGGCTCACGCTTGTAAACACCGATGCAATGAATCCTGTAGTCGAATTCGTATTACCTTTTTCAGCTGAACGGCAGTTTGCCGCAATATGACCTCGTTTTCCGCATTTTCGACATTTAAACGGAAAACTTCGCTTACCAGTCGCGTTCGAAAGTCCCTTCTTCACGTCAGTGGCGCATTTCACCGAGAATGCCGCTGCATTATCCTTCTCAGATTTGTCGATTTCCTCCGCCATTTGCAGGCGCTCAATCAAATCTGATAAATTCCTTTCGGCTGGCGGTGTTGCATCCCAAATTTGCCGTACAGTTTTGTGTTCCGGCGGGATCGTCGACGTGATGCGAAGCAACAATTCCTTTTCCGGTATTTCGAATCCCAACTGTTTCTTCGTCTCTTCACACAATTGATGAAACGTTCGTTGCAACGTAACAATATACTCCAAATAACTCACATTTGGGTCTTTTCGAGCTGAGAAAAATTCCGTACTTAAACGATCGAGCCGATAACCACTGCTTTGTTCGTGTATTGAGACCAACTTGTTCCACATATCCTTGGCTGTCTCAACAACGCCAAGTTTGCGACGCATGTCTTTCTCGATATTCGTGGAGATAATCAACTAGGCATGCGTATCTTTCTTCTTGAACAATTGCAGCCTGGCAACAGCTTCAGCGGTTACAGCCTCCTCATCATTAAAATCCGGACATTTTTCTGTTCCATCGACGACACCAAATAGGCCATGAAAGTCCAAGAGTAACTGAACGTTTTCTTTCCAAAATTACCAGTTTTCCTTTCCAATGAGCTTTCAATACGAACCTTGACTTCCGACGCAGTCATTATTGACTTGTTCCGTCACAAACTCCACTACGTTCCAGACGAATTCTCGGCGTCCGTAACAGCTCAGAAAAAGATCTTGCGCAGACAACTAGTGGCCTGGGCCCATAACATGTTGTAGCAGAGCGTGGTTTAATGGGAATGAAGAGACACAACCGAAAAAGAACGAAGAGTACAGTATGCCCTGTTGCAAAAGATAAACAGGTACGGCAGATAGAGGACGAGTTAATCTGCAATTTATCAACACTTTCAATCACAAGGACGGAAAGTGAGAGCAACGGAGACGATGCAACCTTTACTTCGGTAGAAATCGAAAGATGAAAACGAAACGAACGTTAAAAGTGTACTCCTTATATAGCGTCGTCCGCTCCTCGACGTTACAACTGGCGGGTTTCATGTCAACTGGCCCCGGCCCAACTGGCCCCAGGCCTCACTGGCCCCAGGACAAATTGGCACTGATGCGATTTGATTGGCTGAGCCCGACTCGGCGGCCTGCGTGATTGGTCGACGCAGCGCGATTCTATTCGTCGTCATGCGTGATTGGCCGCCCTAGGCGCGATTCTATTCGTCGTGCGTGATTGCCCTGCGCACTTCGCTGCGGCGCATGGACGCAGAACTCCAACTTGCACGGCACCTTATCGAGTCGCATGACTTGTTTGCGCCAGTCTCCACATTTAATCGTCCACCCAACATGGATAACCAGCGTCATCGCATGCCTTGATCTTATCACCTCACGTACTATTCCTGGGATAACCGAGCAGACGCCGAATGCTTTGAGACGGTTTTGCTGCGTTGCTGGTCTGCTCGGGTGCATTACGCGTCACCTCCACTAAACCGGCATCGGAACAACGGCTGATCAGAAGAAATTGTCTAAACAGAGTACATCATTTGTGTTGAAGGTTTGCAGCGGCTCTCTCAAACAATTTCAAATATACCCCGTAAGGAGAGAAGCACAGTTGTAAAATTAGAAATGTTCCACAAGGGGCCACTGAACACAGCAACGACGGAAGAGGGCAGATACATCGGAAAAGGCGAGGGAAGAAGGAAGGATGCTGATTTTAAATGATGTCCGGGAATCGCCGCAGGAATTCATGGAAATCGGGGTTCCCAGTAGAAGTTTTCCGTCAGACCCACGCTTATCTTTTCATGACCGACTGGACAGACGCGCCCGTCAGTAGTCTCCAAGGAAACCATTGGTCACTCTATCTCGCTATTTTCAAGAATTACAGGAAACAAAACACCATCTCGCGAAGCGCTATCGCTCCAGCTGCTTATGGCGCTCAACGATCAGTGCATTTGCCAAAAATTTGCAACAATTTAAAGAACCAACATATTTGCATGAAAGACAGTCTGGAAGCGCTATTGTTTCTCTCTACATAGCAGCGTTAATTGTTCCCTATTCATTTTGGCTGCATAAATACGTTTAGCTTGTTCCATTTTACTATAGTTTCAGCTTGCTCTGTCATTGTTGAAGACTCGCTGTATCTTCTTGGTATGATCGTTCTTCTGAAGTTGTTTTGCTTGCCCTGTCACTTCCCACAGTTCACGAAATGCTGCACAAATTCATTGATCGAATGCCCAAAGAAGAAAAGCCGCCAATACAGCAGGGAATACCTAATACCCTAAGTGATAGGCCATTTCGCCAGTTGTCCGATAAAAATGATAATGAATTCGACCGCCTCCTCCTTCATACTGAAGTGAGATTACTCTCGAAAGGTACATGCTTAACGCGGTTTCATGAGCTCTTCGGCTCAGTTGTTTAATTTTTTGATCAGCACGACTATCCTCATTGCGAACATTTGCGCAAATCTACAATGGATGCAGCCTACGTGGTCGGTTTAATATTTCAAATTCAACAAATGGAA
Organism: Trichuris muris; assembly: GCA_000612645.2. Taxonomy (NCBI): domain Eukaryota; kingdom Metazoa; phylum Nematoda; class Enoplea; order Trichinellida; family Trichuridae; genus Trichuris; species Trichuris muris. The sequence goes on along the minus strand of CBXJ02000361.1, from coordinate 860,999 downwards.
CAAGCAGCTCCAATGGAACGAACAAAATATGAATAAAACGAACGCTCCAATCGGCGCATTCCTATCGTCTGTGCCCTGAAATTAAAATCATGCTATGATGTTAATTTCAGGGCACGGGCGGCTAACGTAGGTCGACTACGGCGTCGGCCGAAAAGCAGACATCCTTCCATCACGTATGCAACAAGAGGATGCGTATCAAATATGCTATGATTTTAATTTCAGGGCACAGACGATAGGAATGCGCTGATTGGAGCGTTCGTTTTATTCATATTTTGTTCGTTCCATTGGAGCTGCTTGTTCCTTTTGTTGAATCTGAAATATTAAACTGACCACGTAGGCTGCATCCATTGTAGATTTGCGCAAATGTTCGCAATGAGGATAGTCGTGCTGATCAAAAAATTAAACAACTGAGCCGAAGAGCTCGTGAAACCGCGTTAAGCATGTACCTTTCGAGAGTAATCTCACTTCAGTATGAAAGAGGAGGCGGTCGAATTCATTATCATTTTTATCGGACAACTGGCGAAATGGCCTATCACTTAGGGTATTAGGTATTCCCTGCTGTATTGGCGGCTTTTCTTCTTCGGGCATTCGATCAATGAATTTGTGCAGCATTTCGTGAACTGTGGGAAGTGACAGGGCAAGCAAAACAACTTCAGAAGAACGATCATACCAAGAAGATACAGCGAGTCTTCAACAATGACAGAGCAAGCTGAAACTATAGTAAAATGGAACAAGCTAAACGTATTTATGCAGCCAAAATGAATAGGGAACAATTAACGCTGCTATGTAGAGAGAAACAATAGCGCTTCCAGACTGTCTTTCATGCAAATATGTTGGTTCTTTAAATTGTTGCAAATTTTTTGGCAAATGCACTGATCGTTGAGCGCCATAAGCAGCTGGAGCGATAGCGCTTCGCGAGATGGTGTTTTGTTTCCTGTAATTCTTGAAAATAGCGAGATAGAGTGACCAATGGTTTCCTTGGAGACTACTGACGGGCGCGTCTGTCCAGTCGGTCATGAAAAGATAAGCGTGGGTCTGACGGAAAACTTCTACTGGGAACCCCGATTTCCATGAATTCCTGCGGCGATTCCCGGACATCATTTAAAATCAGCATCCTTCCTTCTTCCCTCGCCTTTTCCGATGTATCTGCCCTCTTCCGTCGTTGCTGTGTTCAGTGGCCCCTTGTGGAACATTTCTAATTTTACAACTGTGCTTCTCTCCTTACGGGGTATATTTGAAATTGTTTGAGAGAGCCGCTGCAAACCTTCAACACAAATGATGTACTCTGTTTAGACAATTTCTTCTGATCAGCCGTTGTTCCGATGCCGGTTTAGTGGAGGTGACGCGTAATGCACCCGAGCAGACCAGCAACGCAGCAAAACCGTCTCAAAGCATTCGGCGTCTGCTCGGTTATCCCAGGAATAGTACGTGAGGTGATAAGATCAAGGCATGCGATGACGCTGGTTATCCATGTTGGGTGGACGATTAAATGTGGAGACTGGCGTAAACAAGTCATGCGACTCGATAAGGTGCCGTGCAAGTTGGAGTTCTGCGTCCATGCACCGCAGCGAAGTGCGCCGGGCAATCACGCACGACGAATAGAATCGTGCCTAGGGCGGCCAATCACGCATGACGACGAATAGAATCGCGCTGGGCCGGCCAATCACGCATGACGACCAATAGAATCGCTCTACGTCGGCCAATCACGCAGGCCGCCGAGTCGGGCTCAGCCAATCAAATCGCATCAGTGCCAATTTGCCCTGGGGCCAGTGGGGCCTGGGGCCAGTTGACGTGCTCCGAACTGGCGCGTTTTCTTGAAGTTGCTTTCCTCATCGGATGGTCGATCGGTGATGGATGATGCTGTCGAAGGTGCACCCAGCTTGACATTTTCGGTGTCGTTCCCGGTGACACCCATCACAAACATGGAGCGCCAGAGCGTTTATTTTGATGGCTCGATCGACAGAAAGACGCTGTTTCGTATGATCATCTGTATTTATAATAGTAAAGAGATTCGCATGTACTGACCAGCAGGTTCGATGTCGGTGTACGGTAATGACCGTCAGGCTAGATCGTCAGCTAGATTTGGCCATAACAAATCGTCTTTGTCTGCGGCCGGCGTCAACCCTTTTCGCAAATGTCGGCTGTTCAGAGGTTGCCAACGACGGGAAGGAAGCCAGCTGGGACGCTCTCGAATTGCGCATATTGCTAGGAGGAGGCGATCGAAAAAGGAATAACTCAGTGGCAAAGCCGTCGTTGCACGTCGGTGTGCCACGCATAGGCCCGGCGGATGTACCGACCAAACTTTGAATGGGTAAGAAGGCCGATTTGCTTAACAAAATCGTGCATCTTCTGTCGAAATGCGTCGAAGGACCAATGGACTAGTTTTGCTAAGCAGAACTGACGATGGGTGATGAACCGAACGTCAGGTGACGGTGCCCAATGCTCGTTGCTCATCAGAGACCATGAAATGTGTTGGTCGATATAGAAGGCCATGGAAGTCGGAACCCGCCATGGAGTGTGTAATAACTCACCTGCCGTATCGACTAGCCCTGAAAACGGATGGCGCTCGAGCGCCGAGCCTGTACCTCACCGCTTTGGCAACGTTGTTGACCGTCTCGCGCGTGTTTCTCGGCAAGCGGACGACCGAAGGCCAGGTGTGTAGGAAGAGGTCGCGACGGTGTGCGTTCAAGGTGTGGAGTGTAAGCTCGCCCGGATCCGCCGTCGGTGCAGATCTTGGTGGCAGTAGCAAGTGAAAACTTTGAAGACCGAAGTGGAGAAGGGTTCCATGTGAACAGCACATGGGTCAGTCGATTGTGAGAACGAGGCGAAAGCCTAGGCCATAGGTTCTCAACCTTTCTCGCGCCAGCGCCCCCCTGGGGAGCCTAAATTTCGCCAGCGCCCCCTGCAGCAGCGCCCTCTGCCGAAACTAAATTTCGCGAACGCCCCCTACCGCATCTCCTGCTGCCATTCGCCTGAGTCGCCCGTACGTTCGTCTGACGCAGAGTTCCCCTACCCTTTTAGAGGAAAAGCCACCTTTGCAATAAACGTAGTCTCTATGACCCCTTTAATTATCCTTTATCCAACTCGCCCTCCTACACTGCTTCACTCCGTTTCCCAAGTGGAACTTCACCATGAAATCGCACAAATAAAGAGTGAACAAATTCTTATTTCAATGCAATGGGTAAAACGTTAGTAATATGGCTAAGTGTAACTAACTTCGACAAGGTCAACATAATCAAAAACAAAGTGTACTGATATTCATGAATATAAATTACGAAGCATTTGCTGCATTCACACACAATTGCTTCACACAGTGCAGCATAAATGACGGTTTCATCTTTCGTTGTTCAGCGTATGAAACAAGTTCAAATGCTTCCGTGGCTACACTGCATCTAAGTGTACTCCCTGTTTTATCATTTCTTGTCACTGAAGCTCCACAGTAATTCGTTGGGAAACATCTTAGCAACGGTTTTCATGCTCCTTGCGTACGTCATCACAGCCATTAGCAAAATCAAGAGCAACTAATTAAGGGACAGATCATTTGTCCAACTTCGTGAAAAAAACGTTGGCGAATTCAACCGTTTGCCAGTTGACACATCAACCTCAGCCATCAGCCACCGATTACTAAGCCTACATTCTTCCTCTTTTCGCCGAAGGATCAGAAAAATGAGTTCATACCATCACCTTCACATTCGCAACTGCCATTGTCTGCGCTGTGAAAAGATGTGTCTGCGCTGTTTTCAAACGAATTAATGAAGCCATGCAGATTAGCCGATCGTTTGAAAAAATTCATAGCGACAAGGCAGATAAAGATTTGCCATATTTTCAATGGCTCGAGATAAGTTTCAAAAACAGCGGAGGTTGGCAGACATTTTTCGTCTTCGCCGACAGAAGAGAAAGATATGTTGTGCACCTCTTACAAAATCGTGTTACTGATTGCCAGATCTGAGAAATCTCGCACTGTTGCCGAAGAACTCATAATAGTTCCGTCTGTGAGTGAGGTTCTTCACACCGTGCTAGATCAGCCACGAAATGATATAACCAACAAAATGCATTTGACCAGCAATACGGTGCAAGAATGAATTGACGCCATGGTTGTCGACGCAGAAGACGTGTTGTGCAGTTTTAACGAACTACGCAGTTTTCACTGCAGTTGGGCGAATCCGTTTTTCCATGAAACGAAGCACTGTTGCTGGCATATGTTCAGTTCATAAACGAAGCAAAGAGTGGCCTCTCGCCAGAAATTTGGTGACCAACACTAAGCGACAATCGATGTTCCTTGTTGCAGAACAGTTCTTTAAAGCAAAAAAATTCCACTGGCAAATGTAATGGCAGCTGCACCTCATGCAGCACGTTCAACGATAAGGAGCTACCGTGGATTTATTGCTTACTTGAAAAGAGCAGTGCCAGAAGTATTGGCGGTGCATTCACTGACAACATTTGCTTGTGAAACATCCTAGCAATTGTCTGCATTATAAGATTGTCAGCCTGAAAGCGTATTTCCTTGGTTCTTGGAACTGCATAATACCGTATTTATATTCAAACCTTCACTTCCGCTGTCAAAGTAGCATCTGACTGCATGTATAATAATTGATCAATGCGATGGCTGAGGCTGATGGGATAAAATTAATCTTTCGACGTCCGGCTCTATATTAGTGAGCCGCATTCTTAAGTCGCCGCGCTCCACTATTTGTAGCCGGTTTCTTCTCTTTGTCAACAGCTCTGTTACTGCACTGAATCCACGTTCCAGCAAATAAGATGAAGGGAAAGGAATGAGAAACTTTTTCACGACATTCCATAATCTTGGATAAAGGTCTGCGATTTGGTGCTGCAACCAGAAGCGATGATAACCGCTCTTGAGCCTTGGTCTCAACTCCTCGTTGGTTTGCAATTCAATCAGTTCGTCTTGCAATCTGATCTCTGCTTCTTGAATGCTTGAGAACGGTTCCAAGATCCAATGCGGAATTTCCATAGACAGAATGTCTTCGTACCTTTCGCACATCTCCTTGTGCAGCAAGGTCAAATGGTCGCAGTAGCCGCAGACATCATCGTCATTTATTTCCCCACTTTTCTTGAGTTCAGAAAGTTTCGTGAATTGGTAGAACTCTCCACGTCCCAAGTTCTGTTTGAAATGCAGAAGTTTCACAACGAACGCTGATACGATCGATTTCGTTTTGACCAGGTTTAGTTCATCTCCTTGCAGCTGGAGATTCATTTCATTGAACTTCAAATATAGATCAGACATATAAGCTATGTCTGCTTTGGATTTCTTCAAATTATTTCCTAGATCAGCGTCTTCGCTTTCAAAAAATTCTACGACCGTGGAAAAAAGTCGGTAGAAACGACTCAGGCAAGCGCCCCTGGACAGCCACCGGACTTCGGTGTGAAGCAGCAACCGGTTGAATTCGTCATCGTTTTCTTCACAAAGTTGGGCGAATAATCGGTCGTTCAAAGGTCTACTCCTGATTTTGTTAATGGCCGTGATGACATACTGCAAGGAGCGATGCAGACGATTGTTAAGATGCTTCGCAACCAAATGTTGTCGGTGAATTACGCAATGCACCGCCAATACTTCCGGCACTGCTCTTTTCAAGTGAGCAATAAATCCACGATGGCTCCCTACCATTGAAGGTGCCCCATCAGTTGCAACTGCCATTATGTTTGTCAGTGGGATTTCCTTTTCTGTAAAGAACTCTTCTACAACAAGGAATATGGATTGTCCTTTCGTATCGGTCACCAAATTTCTGGCGAAGAGCAATTCCTGAGCTAATTTTTCTTCTTTGATGAACCGCACATATGCTAGCAGTAGTGCTTCGTTTCCTGGCAAAACGGATTCATCCAATTGTAGTGAGAATTGCGTAGTTCTTAAAAAATTGCACAGTGTGTCTTCCACGTCAACAGCCATTTCATCAATACGTCGTTGCACCGTATCGTTGCTCAAAGGAATTTTCTTGATTATGTTTTGTGGTGGCTGGTGTAGCACGGTGCGAAGAACCGCACTCACTGCGGGAAGTATTAGTTCTTCGCCAATTGTGTGAGGTTTTCCAGATTTAGCAATCAGCAGCGAAATTTCGTAAGAGGTGCGTAACCCATCTTTCTGTTCTGTCGACAAAGACGAAAACATGCCTGGCAACCTCCGCTTTTTTTGAAACTTATTTCGAAGCGATTGAAAATATGGCAAATCCTTTTCTACCTTATCGCTATGAATTTTTTTCAAATGCTCGGCTAATCTGGATGGCTTCATTGATTCATTTGAAAACACCTTCTCGCATAGCAGGCACAATGGCTGTTGCGTATTTGAAGGTGATGGTATGAACCCATACTTCAGATATTCGACACTATATTGGCGACACTTCTTCTTCGCTTCCGTCATAGCTTAATAGTAAAAAGGACTGAAGGCCGTGATGCTTAAACTTTTCAGGGAACAGGAAAACTATGAGATTTCATTGGCGTCATAACAGCGCGCATTACTGCTTATGCACCTGTTGAAGGGAATATTCTACCAAATGATAATTTGAGCTGTGTCCATAAATATTTTTTAAGGCAACGTGCCTTGTAGTGGATCGGAGTTTCATTTGATGCTGCTTTCAAAGTTTTCCCCATTTGTTGCAGGTATGTGTAATTAAGACGAACCATCGCGCTGCCAACCTCTCTGACAACGTAACTAGACCATTCCTAAAGCTTCGGTTGAGCATCATTGCTCTATTATTCCTAATAACTGCTCATGCATTCACTGGTAGGGCGCCTGTTCAGTTTAATCACAGATACTTGCAACAGACAGGAAAAACATCGAAAACAACGAACGCTGACACACACATATATATTTTTAAATTTATACATAGATAGACAGAGAACGTTTCGACCACAATCATTTAGTCCCGTACACTTCTCCATAAGACTTCTTTACTATTAGGTCGTTGCAATAGTTTTGTCGGTGTAATATGCTCTTAGCTTTGATGTTGTTTTATTCTAGCTTGTCCGTTTTTTGCCGGACGGGTGATATATCATTTTGTAGCTGTTGTTTCAACCTATCGATCTATTGTATTACCTTTGCTTAAGCTCGTTAGGCTGTTGTTCTTTTACCGATGAAAGTGAGGATGAACAAAATGGAAATTCGGGGAGTTTTGCTTTATGAGTTCAAACTAGGTAATCGAGCTGCGGATGCCGCTCGGAAGGTTAATATGGCATTTGGCGATGGTACTCTTGACGATTCTACGGCTCAGCGTTGGTTTCGAAACTTTCGTAGTTAATTATCACTATTTTACGTATTACTTAATATTACCACTATTTTACAATTATTATTACCGTTTAACGTTATAATTATTATTAGTTGGCAGAAATGTATAGATTCTGACGGTTCTTATTTCGACTAATAAACTTTATTCTTCGCCGAGATATTTTGCTTTAAATTTGCAGGCTTAAAAACGACATAACTTTTGCAACGACCTAATATATGACATTTTGGCCCTGGGCATTTTGTCCCTAAGCCGAAGCTCGAGGTGAAACTGACCAGGGCCAAAATGCCGCGCAGTCAAGACGTTTCAGGGTGAAAATGTTCCGCGCACAAATGACGCATTGTCAGTTTGTCCACGGGACAAATTGTACGGGTCAAAATGACGGCTAGATATGTCGTACTTCAAACTGACGCCTGCCGTTGCTAGAATCACTGACCCGCAGCACGTGTCAGCGATGTCGTATACCTCATTGACGCAATCTAAATGAGACTTAAAGCAGGAGATTCGAGCTCGAAGGGAACCAAAGAACTTTATTCGCAACAGTACAAAACTATAACTCGCAAGTCGTAACAACGACATCGTTTCCGTGAAAACCAGATGTAAAGGAGATTTACTGCGAGAGAAGCGAGTTTGAATAAACCAAAAACTTCACTTACAGCAGGACAGGACTATGGCTCGCAAAATCAGCAAAGTCGTACTCCTCGAAACGCAATCTAAAGGCTATTTGCAGCAGTAGATGAAAATGGCTGTGAGTAAAATAACTGCACGCGTAATTGTCACCAACGAATTCTCTCTCATACACGCCCTAAACTCGGCACGTATATATATAGCAACTTCACCAATGCGAGCAGGTGCGCACTCAGGAGCAAAAACGCTTCTCAAACAGTCCCCTGCGCCTGCTCCAGCATTTATCAAGGGACCTAATCTTTTCTTCAGGAAACTGGCTGGACTAGAACAATGTGCGCGCAGCTGGCACAGGTTCTCTTCTCGGACAGTCGTCTGCACCTTCTCTAGCAATTATTGCTCGGCCTGATCCTTCTTCAGGCACCTGGTGCAGGACCAGAACAATGTGCGCGAAACTGGCGAGCAAACAAACTTCTCTTCTCAGACGGTCGCATGCACCTGCTCAGGCACTTATCGCGCAGACAGATCTCTCTTTGGGCAGATGGTGTGGGGACCGATCGCTATTCAGGCAGCTGGCGCGGGGACCGACAACAGGCTCCTGACGATAAAGACGGTCCCCGCCGGAAAGCCGCCCGGCTAGTGATTGCTGGACTGTTTTCCCACCCCTACCTCCCCATTTCCTCCCAGCGCCCCCTAGACCCTTCCAGCGCCCCCCTGGACCCTTCCAGCGCCCCCTCCTGCCCCTTTTCCTCCCAGCGCCCCCTGGACCCTTCCAGCGCCCCCCGGGGGGCGCTACCGCCCCCGTTGAGAACCTGTGGCCTAGGCGCAGCGATGTTCGCACGGTCCTTATCGCACGACAAGCACGCCGTACCGTTCGAAAGGGAATCCGGTTGAAATTCCGGAACCAAGTCACAGAGATATACATCCGCGGCTGCGGTTTTCGTGGCCTCAGCGGCGACGGCGGCGGTGGTTCGTCGAACGGCTCTCGTGACTACAAGTATGCGGGACAGGTGCGCGCGGTAACGCTCCTGATCTTGGTGAGCACCCATCGGCAGTTCTTCATAAGGCACGAAGTCGCTGGAACCTGATTGCCCGGAGATAGCGACGATGTCGCCGCAAAACGCCATGTCTTCCATTGCGTTCGGAATGCTCTCGACGGTCCGTGAAAAGCCGAGCTACGGCGTATAAATTTGTGCTCGTTCGTACCGATATCCGCAGCAGGTCTCCAATGTGAACAACCTCTGGCCAATTGAACAATGCAGATAAGGGAAGTCGGCAAAACGGATCTGTATCTTCGGAACAAGGATTGACTGTAAGCGGTGAACTGGTCGGCCTGATGCTTCGATGCGTGTGTGGTGCGGTCGCTGACTGCCGGTTGGAGGAGCGGTCCGTCCGCCCAGCGTCGGGCTCCCGTCCATTACCTGAGCGACTGTCGCGTTGGGCATCGGCGATTTGGTCGCGCTTCGCCGGAGCGCGGTCCTTCTGAAGCCGCAGACGGTAACGAAGCTGCACGCGGACGACTTCAGCTGTGTGCTCTTGTCGGTAACTGACAAGCCACTTCGTCGGCATTGAACAGCCGACTTAGAACTGGCACGGACCCGAGGAATCGGACTGTATAATTAAAACAAAGCATTGCGACGGCTGGTGATCGCTGAAGAAGAAATACACATTTGGAGCGAAAATCGAGGATGATCGAAGAAATTTCGAGGTAATCCGTGCTATGTAAACAAACGTCTTACCGCGAAAATTCACATTCGACGCTCTGTTTGACTTCCCAAGGAAATTGGATTTGAGGAATATCGGATAAAGACAATCGCACGACATCGGACACAGACCGCGCGCTATCGCATCGTTTATCATAGATTGTGCCTTCGCTTCTAAGTCAAGCCGATAGAGCTGAGCCTCTTGTTCCTGTGCGGTGTATCTCCTGATGATAGTGCCTGAGACCGCCTAGTTGGCATGAAGCACTTACCCGGCGCCTCTCAGGGTTCAGGCGAAGGAGACCACGTGACCCGTGTAGTGTACAGTCGCGACCCCCTGTAATATATCCGGGTCCTTTTCATTGTCCTTCCTGTCCTGCATGTGTTCCACGTCCAGTGGATATAGTGAAGCAAATCAGGGGTACGCATGGCGATGACAGTATTATTTTTCAATGCTCCAAGTGTAGTAAGCTAGGCTCTCTCATGTCTATAAGTGTACATTATTCTCGCTGCAAAGGTGGTTCGTCGTCGGCGCAACATCTCAGCTTCCAAGTCCTCTCACTGACTGCCCCAAGGTCCTTCGCGACTAAGACGGGGATGAGAAGTCAGCTAAGGCAAGCGCATTCACTAGAATTTATGCAGTCAGTCTCGACCCTGACACAATGAAGGTGGAGTAAAGATGAGCGCGACGCGTTAGTATTGGCAGAGGCAGACTTGATTGTATCAAGACAGATTAGCGGAAGTTGCTGCATCAAACAATTGCAAAAGCACTTAGACGAGGAATACGGGATTAAGCGTTCAAGAGAATAGATCTGAACTCAGCGAAAGAAACCTGAAGATAAGCTTGCTGTTGACGGCGCGTTATCTCATGTGCAACCCACAAGATCTGTCCCTGCATATGCCTCTGGTCAGCACCCTTGTGAGCACCTCAGCAACCACCAACCCCCAATGCCTGGAAGACAAGACTCGCTGACTCTTGCACAACCATCTGCCCAAGCTCCTCTAGGTTCCCCGCCAGACAACCTTGCCTTGTATGCCTTCCAGTCAACTTCTGATGAAAACCACTGGCCATCTGCCCATGAAGTTGCGCAGCTCCTAGATGATCCTGCTCCCCACCCGCTTGATGCCGAATTCCTTGTTGCACTCCGTGCTTTTATTTAACTGCATGGTGCCCCGTCCCAAACGGCCATTCTTGATTTCACATCCGAATTTTTGTGTGCCCGCTTTAAAAGCACTCCTTCAGTAATGCGTCCCAGCAATGTCACTCCTAGATTAAATGCGAAGCGAAGGTAATACGTCCGCATGCAACACTTATTCCACAAGGACCACCGGAAATTAGTTGAGATTATAACAGGAAATGAATCCACATGGGACAGTCCGCCTAACTTAGCCGAAATATGTAACATCCTTAGTCAAAGACTCAATAAGCCAAGAGCGGTGGACATTGCCCCCATTACACCCAAGACGGATGTTCAAGCAACTCGGGAAATGCCCCTCATAAGCACCCAGGAGGTAATACCATCTCAAAAGGCCCTGCCCAGTTGTTCCACTTCGGGTCCTGCTGAAGTGAGTGCGATGGCGGCGAAAGATATTCCCCCATCTCTCTTGTGTAAAATATTTAATATTTGATTATTCTTTCGAGATGTACCGAAGATGTACAAGGTAAGACGCACAATCATAATCCCAAAAAGTAGCCAGCATGCCGGTTCCCACGACTTTCGGCCCCTCACAATAAGCAGCACTATATACAGGTTATTTAGCAAAATAATAAACGCCCGATTGGCCTCTCAAGTAACTCTAAACCTTAGCCAGAAAGGATTCCAAAGAAACTTAGACGGTTGCAATGAAAACATGAGGCTTCTGTTAACGTGCATAAGTAACGCGCGTCAAACGAGCCCTCCAATAGGGATCGCCATTTTGGATGTAGCAAAGGCATTTGACACGATTTCCCATCGTAGTGTCGCGCGAGCGCTGAGACGTCATAGAGTTAACGGTTGTCTCTCTAAATTAATACAAAATATGCTAAGGGACGGATCAACTGTTATCCGTTATCGAGGCCGAATAAGCGGAGCCATATACATTACTAATGGGGTCTATAGATCGAAGAAACTTCTTTTTTACGGGGTGTTGTGCACATCAGCGATTATCAAAAACACGGAATTTTCCCCCGTTTTTATACCTTTTTATTCCAAAAAAAGGTAAATCTCAGAGCTTTCAGGCGCGTACCATGCGCCCGTCATCAGTGAAAAGAACTTCATCGACTGCCCAGTCAACGGTTCAGCAAACCCTTCTGCTAGACCGTCCAGGCTGGCGACATCCACTATCAGGTACTACCCTTGTACCTGAAATGGCAGGGTGAACCTAGTCCAACAAACTATGATAACATATGTCTATCCTCATTGGCGTTCGCAGATGACATAGTTGTTATTACTAGGTCGCCGACTGCCCTCAACCTGCAACTTAGAATATGCTCAACCTTCTTCCAAGAGCGGAGTTTAAGGCTAAACCCTCAAAACTGCTCGGCCCTCCTGCTAGTGTTCCGGCCAAAAGCTGCCACTTCTTGCATTCCTGTACATAGTCACAGCGTATTACTAAAGGTTGGGACTGTTGTGCATCAGCTACCCTTAATACGTCCTGACAGATTTACGAAGTATCTGGGAATAAAAATCAATCCTATGAAAATACCTGTTGTAGATCCCACTAGTATAGTTCAAACTTTCAACCAGGTGAGGAAGGCAAGGTTAAAACCACAACAAAAGTTGGTGGTCCTTCGTGAAAACATCCTGCCTCGTTTGGGGGTAGTGTTGTTGGGACATCATGGAAGTACGTGTTGGAGAGGTTACCCAATAGCTTAGGAATTGCATTAGGTGGTTATGCTTTGAGCAAGGCATGGCAGTGCATGCCTAGGATGTCGGTGATCATGACCCTAGCTTGTGCGACAATCAGCTGGTTGATGACGGAAAGGAATAAAGTGTTTGACGAGGGGGTGCCGATACGTGCGTGGTGTTTGGCCCTAGCTGGAATTGTTGGGGTGGTTTTGACAAACCAGGAACAGATTATGAGCGTGATGGAAACTCTACCGGTATGCAACGCTGACGGAAGCAACATATTAGATGGTTTGGCTGCTTGTGGTGCAGTTGCGGCAGCAGCGGAGTGTTTTTTGAAAAACTATAAAGGAGAACCAGTGGAAGCTAAAGATGTTGCTTTAGCCATGGTTTCTAGCAGTGTTTCACTTGCCGACTTAGACTGGGTTGGTCGGTCAATTGTGGCGCAGTTGACCAAGCCTGCAGTGCATGTGTAGCGAGTATTCTGCACCTCCCGCCGCAAGCCCTGAATAACCATCTCATTAATTTGCCCATCAAGCATGGGGGCTAGGAATTCCATGTTTGCATGATATAGTTCGCGTCAAATGTCTCCGCTCCATTCTTGCACTGTCGCGCTCTGCAGATCCATTTGCCCGTGCAGTATGCAGCCACCCATCTACACAGCGTGTTCTAACTCGCCTGACAGGCTGGCTTAATATCAGTGACCTTAGACCCCAGAATGTTAACGCGGGAAAACATGCACTCTCCCGTGAGCGAGTACGTAAACTCCTCTTGACGGTGCAAGGGAAGTGTGTAAAGCCCTTCATTACCGGCAAAATAGGCAACAAGTGCCTACTAGGCAAACTAACAACTGGGCATGCATTTCTCCGCATCGTTCAGCTCCGGACGGACACTGTCCCTACTAAAGCAAGAATGTTAAGAGGGAGATGTAGTGATGGGGATGCTCGCGTACTATGTCGCCACTGTGGTCGCACCACAGGGAAAAGGGAAGCAGCTTGTCACATTAGTCAACTGTGCCCTATTACCCATAGGCTCCGAGTTGCAAGGCACAACAACATCATGTCCTTCATTAAGCAACTGGCACCGGAACAAGGATTCAGTGTGGAAACAGAGCCCTTATATTATCACAATGAGACCCTTCTTAAACCGCATTTGCTGCTTCATGAAGGCAATGTGGCAGCGCTTGTGGACATAGCGGTGCCATGGGAAACGCAGGATAGCTTTCGTGCAACACGGCAAAGGAAAATAGATAAATACGAGCCGCTCTCGGATCAGGTTAAGCAAGCGCATAACAGTGAGACTGTAATAGTAGAAGCGCTGATGATCGGAGCGCGGGGGAAGTGGGACCCGAAAAATAATAATGTTCTCCAAAATCTTAATCTGCGCATGACGACGAACCAAAAGCGGAACTTGTGTACTCGGACAATCAAGGCTACAGGAAAAATGGTAGATCATTTGTTTGTCACGCCGTGCTAGACCCTCGCCCTCACCGCCGTCCCACCGTATTGGTATGAGGTCTCACGGTTTTCTCTGGTTAGCGAATTTTTCCCGTAAGCAACAACATTGCGAGCGGGTTTTTTTATAGCAGCCAGAGTTTTTAATCCAGAGACCAAAAAACGCACTGCTACCACGTCCTAACCTATACTCGCTCCCATATACACGTTTCTTTGGTTGCGTTAGTACCGCGCCCAGGCCAATGGCGTAAGTGTCGGGAGCAACCCATTGCGACAACTACCCGGTCTTCGAGTTGTTGAATGATGTCGTCGAACAGTAAACTTTGAATAGCCAAATGCCTCGTCATCTAATTAGTGACGCGCATGAATGGATCAACAAGATTCCTACTGTCCCTATCTACTGTCTAGCGAAACCACAGCCAAGGGAACGGGCTTGGCAAAATCAGTGATCAAAGAAGACTTTATTGAGCTTGATTCTAGTCTGACTCTGTGAAGAGATATTGAAGGTGTAGCACAGGTGGGAGGCTCGCAAGGGCCGGCAGTGAAATACCACTACTTTGATCGTTCCTTTACTTATTCGGTCAAGTTGAAGGAACGGTCGATGCGATGCCGTCTGACGACACGCGTCGACTGCCGCTTTTGGTGCCAAGTCCACAGGACGCGTGCCCGCGCTGACGGCGGTGACACGTGCGGCGCCAACGCACTTCCATGTGCGTAGAGCTGTCCAGGACGATCCGCTCCGAAGACAGTGTCAGGCGGGGAGTTTGACTGGGGCGGTACATCTGTTAAATGGTAACGCAGGTGTCCCAAGGTGAGCTCACCGAGGACAGAAACCTCGCCTAGAGTAAGCGGGAAAAAGCTCACTTGATTTTTATTTCCAGTACGAATAGAGATCGCGAAAGCGTGGCCTATTGATCCTCTTGAATTTTATATCCTCAGCAATGGGTTTTTGGAGGAATCTGCCGTGAGTGGCGTCAATGTTTCCTCGTGCAGGTGAAGGACCGCAGCGCCACAGCCCTCATACCGCTGATACAGCGGTACATTCGGCCTGGGACCACTGTCATCCCAGACTTGTGGCGCGGATACCACAGTCTGTCCCAGGCACAATACGTGCTTCTGCGTGTAAATCGATGTATCAACTTTATAAACCACACGCAGAATGTGGAATCTATGTGGGCCCAGGCAAACCGACGGCAAGAACAGGTGTGGACAAGATACCTTCCTGAAAATCATTGAGGATAGCGCTACTTACTGGCCACCGGAGTGACTCGTAAATATGGCTGCTTTTCAATTAAACGGTTTCACTTGCTTGTTCGTGTTGATGAGGCAGCGCATAGTGCACGCTGGTTTATACCGGTAACCTAATTTAAGGTAAAGGGCAAAGCAGGAGATTTGCCCGCAACCAAAACCTAAGTTTAAGGTAAAGGACTTATGGCACGACGCACCCAAATCGTGAATGCGGTGCCTTTTGTGCTGGATACGGCAAAATCTTCCAGCGGGTTTTGGGGCATTATAGAGCTGCGAGCGCATCGATAAAAATCAATAATTCGAATACGTCACCAGAATTGCGCAAGGAACGCTGTGACGTAGATGGAAATAGCGCGGCATACTGTGTCCGGGGAAATTTTGGACGAGACCCAAGCTTTTCCTTCGAAGTGTTCCATGAAGATTTTGACGAGCACTGGTGACAAGGAACTTCCCATATGTGCGCCTCGTGTTTGCGTGGGTTGTTGTATGGTTTTTTCCCAACCTGACTGCTTAGCTCCCATGAGGAAATGAGGAAAGAAAAGATGTATGAACGGAGAACCTCAGTCACGATCTTTATTGATCAAATTCCGACCCGTTACGAATGAACATTGTTTTTGGACTACAGTAGGTATCGGGCAGATAATAGAAAAGACCCGAGAAATCTTGCCTTTTTGAATTTCTGAACAGTCCACTTGCACTGCACTAACAAAGGAGGAGTAGTGTTGATAAGTTGCAACTTAACACGCATGCTATCCGCCACCTGTCTATCATTAGTACCCTCCGGGATTCTGTACCTCCTTTTTGTTCTTCTGTCTTCTATTGGAACCGTAAATGCTTCGTTGTGGTGATTTACTGTTTGCCAGTTCCGAGGAAGTGTGCTCTCCATACTACAACCACAACGAGGAGCCATGCTCTGTTAACACCGTTTCTTCAACCTTAAGACACCAGCGTGGTGGAATGACAAGCTTCTTTGAACATCCATTCGTTATAACAGGTATCACAGTTTTTCATTTCTTCACTCTCGCTATGTGGTCGTGCAGAATTCACACGCTGTGGTTCGGTAATCGACTTCTCAATGTGGGACATTTTGCAGCAGTGTTGCTTTTTGACGCGTGTCGTTTTCAACGGCCAATAATAACTTAGCTAATTCACTGGTGTTCGCACCAGTTGCGGCGCCATGGACTTCATAGTTGGAAGCTGTGATACTTTATCGCTGGACTTCGTTCAAGTTGCTTGGCTATGCTGAGCAGTTGCAGAGCTATGGTCCATGTTATGATGTCACGCTGAGAATATTTGGGGGGTGGCCTTTTGTTGCCATTTGCGATACTTTGCGGCCGATCTTCATGATTCTGCTGTATCACTGAGAGTGTAAGAGATAAAGTTTATTTCTACAAACCTGTTCATTATGAAAAAATATGAAAAGATACGGTATCCTTTTTCAACGATCTTTAATAGGCGAAGCTTTCGGAACGTACGCGTTCCGTCATCAGCACGATTCAAAGTTGCTGAATCGTCATCGACTTTGAATCGCGCTGATGACGGAACACGTACGTTCCGAAAGCTTCGCCTATTAAAGCTCGTTGAAAAAGGATACCGTATATTTTCATATTTTTTCGTAATTATGAGACACCTTGTTACTTATTCCTCTTGCTTCAAAATCTGTTCATCACATAATGGTATGGGCCAAACCACGTAGATACAAAATAGCTAACTCCACCGTGAACTGCACTACCAACCGCAGGAGGGGTTCATCAGCACGAAGTTACTTTTGCCGCTTTTCAGGTGGCTCGTCTCCTTCGACGAATCTCCCGAACTGTTGCTCACGGCCAGCCTGCACTGTCTGGAGGCCATCTATGAGCCTCCATATCGTGCAGTGGTCGACACTGAACTCAATTTTCAGTCTGCCGAGGGCCGCTTGGGCAAAGTTATTCATCTGATCACCGCAGAAGCGGCTAAAATATCTTCGAGCTGGTGAACGAATCCGGTGGTTGGTGGAGCACTTCACGGTGGAATCGGCTAGGCTTAGGTAAGAGATAGATTTCGGTGATGGTACGAAGTTTAGTCTTTTTGCCAAAACAGTTTTATCAAAGTCGTCCAGGGGATACGTGCTCTGGATAAGCACTACTTCCTTGATGGCATTTAGGGAGTCATGTTTTCTGTAATTTGTGAATATCCACTCTCTTCTGCATTGAAAACTGGATGCATCGTAAGGATTGAAAACAGCAAAACTGGATGAACTGAACTGAACTGGATGAACCAAACTGGATGAACTGAAAACAGCAAAAGCAAAACCGGTTGGTAGTGCAGTTCACGGTGGATGCATTGAAAACAGCAAAACTGGATGCATCGCAACTGGATGCATCGTATGCAACTACCCCCCAGTTCTTCTCCAGCTTACATCTCTTCTGCATATCACATAGATAAATTTCTTCTTCATTTTTTAACGGGGTATTCAAATAATATACTGTATGCACGGTATCCACCCCGTTTTCGTAAAAAGCTTTATTCATAAAAGCTTTTCATTGCGAGCTTTCGGGTACCCACTGTACCCATCATCAGGCGAAACAGCAATTATTATGCCAACTGCCTGGTCAGTCAACGGTTCAGCCAGCTCCTCAGCCAGACCATCCGGGCTGGTGAGAACAAGCATCAGGTACTATACCTGTACCTCTCAAGTGTCCGTCACCCGCCCAGTCAGTCCTACCGAAGAGCGAGCTTCCCCACCGACCGACCTTGACAGTGACACAACCTCAAATGAACAACGAACTAACGACAATAGTCTCTTGCTCGTCAAAGCCTCCTGCTTTAAAGCGAACGGGTCTTAAAGTAACGTCCCAGTTCTTCTCCAGCTTACATCCTTATTGTCTTCATCCGATGTATCTCCGTTCTTCTGTCGTTGTTTTCTCTTGTTCTTGTGCCCCGTGCAGCACATTTTTTCATGAAAATTCTTAATTTTTTCATTTTTTATGCCGTGTATTCACTATATTATTTGAATAATACCCCGTTAAAAATGAAGAATTTTCATGAAAAAATGTGCTGCACGGGGCACAAGAAGAAGAGAAAACAACGACAGAAGAACGGAGTTACATCGGATGAAGACAATAAGGATGAAAGCTGGAGAGGAACTGGGACGTTACTTTAAGACCCGTTCGCTTTAAAGCAGGAGGCTTTGACGGGCAATAGTCTATTGTCGTTAGTTCGTTGTTCATTTGAGGTTGTGTCACTGTCCAGGTCGGTCGGTGGGGAAGCTCGCTCTTCGGTAGGACTGACTGGGTAGGTGACGGACGCTTGAGAGGTACAGGTATAGTACCTGATGGTTGTTCTCACCAGCCCCGATGGTCTGGCTGAGGAGCTTGCTGAACCGTTGACTAACCAGGCAGTTGGCATAATAATTGTTGTTTCGCCTGATGATGAGTACAGTGGGTACCCGAAAGCTCGCAATGAAAAGCTTTTATGAATAAAGGTTTTTACGAAAAGGGGGTGGATACCGTGCATACACTATATTATTAGATAAATTTCTTTTCCAATTTATTTGTCTTCGCGAAAAATACGGAAATACAACACATTGTATATGTGTTCTTGTTATTAGGGAATTAATTGCCATCCAGAAGGGAGAAGGAATCATTAAACAGAGAGGCTTGCTTCAAGTAGTTGCTTTCACAGGATGAGCTCAAACTCATTGATATAATTTGTTCATTGGTCCAACAGAGAAAGACTAACTAGAGGGAAAGAGCAATAAGTGGTGTGTGTTGCGCTTGGATGTACAGGCTGCACGCGTCCTACACTGACGGCGTCAGCTTGTGTTCAAGCCCGGCCTGACAAGGTCGGGAAATCGGTTGAAACGTTCTCGTGTCTGGGACTGGGAATTGAAATTGTTTCTCTCCATCGAGGAATTCCCAGTAAGCGCGAGTCGTCAGCTTGCGTTGACTACATCCCTGCCCTTTGTACACACCGCCCGTCGCTACTACCGATTGGATGATTTAATGAGGCCTCTGGACTGATGCCACAGATATTCGGCTGTGTTGGTTGGACCGCGTCGTCGGTAAACTGACCAAAACAAACCATCTAGAGGATATATAGATATAAACACGGCAATCCACCCGTTAGTAAATCTTTATTTTCTCAGAGCTTTCGGCGTCTTTCCACCGTCCTCAGCGAACATGAAACTAATAATGGGCATTGTCAAGAAACGAGATCTGAAGTTATAAAGTACCAGGAGGAAGTATGCAAGCTTTATTGTCAGTGAACACACGGAAACAACCAGCAAGCATGGGCATACCTGCCGCTCTGACCTAGCGGCCGTACTCCCCGTTCTTGTGTAGGCGGATGTTCAGGTTTAAATGGAACCTGTGGGTCAATACATAACACCCCTTCCCCCCAATGAGGGAAAACGTCAATTAACCT
The DNA here is from genome assembly GCA_000612645.2 of Trichuris muris. Taxonomy (NCBI): domain Eukaryota; kingdom Metazoa; phylum Nematoda; class Enoplea; order Trichinellida; family Trichuridae; genus Trichuris; species Trichuris muris. Next base: position 841,509 of record CBXJ02000361.1, on the reverse strand, counting down.
GGGGCTTCTCGGAGGACATTTCTTGTCGGTCGCGCAGTTGATCGACGTGGCCTCTGTGCGTTCGACCGTTGTCAGTTCTTACCACGTAAGAAACGGGGCCAGTGCATTTTACTATTTTCGCTGGTGCCCAAGTATAGTCTCTGCCAAAACATCGCATGTAGACTGAGCTTCCGGGAGCAAATGTACGTAATGTACTCGAAACTTCGCGCGCCTGTTCTTCTTTCTTTTCTTCCATACTGTTATACATGTCCGGATGTAACAAATCTAAAAATGTATGCAAGTTCCTGTTCATCAACAGTTCTGCTGGGCTGAATCCAGTGACGAAGACGGTGTAACATGCTGCGATAATAAAGAACTCGCGATACGCAAGGACCAATCGTCTTTTGTCATCCTCTTCAGCGATTCCTTCGTAGTCTGCACCATTCTCTCCGCCTGTCCATTTGAAGAAGGATAGTATGGCGCAGTTGTGACGTGACGAATAGCATTCCTTTTAGCGAACAAGCGGAATTCTTCAGGGGTAAATGTCGTTGCGTTGTCCGTAACAACGATTCTAGGAATCCCGTGCGTGGCGAACAATCGTCGGAATTCAGCGATTACATTGGCGGACGTAGCAGACTTAACTGCTACCAGTTCGAGCCATTTTGAGAAAGAGTCAACGACTATGAAGAATAGCTTTCTGCAGAAAGGCCCGGCGAAGTCAACGGGTAAACGTTCCCACGGTTTCCTCGTGACTTCCCAATAATGAGTTGGAGCTCGAGATGGCACATGTCTCGACATTTGGCAAGTAGAGCAGCCTTTAACGAGCTCTTCTATTTCATCATTCATTTTCGGCCACCAGACGTAACTTCTGGCGAACGCCTTCATTCGTACCATACCTGGATGTGTCAAATGTTGCGCTTCCAACACGCGGGCCCTTCCTTCCTTCCTTAGGAATGATTACTCGACTTCCCCACAGCAAGCAATGCTTGTGCGTTGAGAGTTCACCTTTCCTGCTAATGAAGGGTTTGAACATTTCCTCCACTGGTACCTTGTTCGGCCAGCCTTTCAACACGCACATATGCACTCATGATAGCACTGGATCATTCAAGTCATTCTCGCAATGACTTCTGCCGTTAACGGCGGATCTTGCATCGCTTGCAACAGAACGTCTGCTGGAGGAGGGACGGGAAACTCTGGGCATGCGACCGGTAAGCGGCTTAGGGCATCTGCATTACCCAAAGATTTCCCTGGATAATATACGAGTTTGTAGTCATATGAATTCAACAAAATGCTCCAACGCAACAACTGTGTGAACATTATCTGATGCGTTGCTCTGTCATGGGCAAGTAACCCCAGCAAAGGCTTAATCCATACGTATCTCCACGTGACGGCCGTAAATATAATCGTGAAACTTTTTCACTGCTGTAACAATCGCCAGCGCTTCTTTGTCTATCTGCGCATAATTTCTCTCTGTTGATGTCAGTGTTCGTGAGTAAAACCGAACTGGCCGTTCGCTGTCATCAGAATATCTGTGACTCAGCACCGCGCCAACACCATGCGGTGAAGTATCACAAGTAAGTATGAGCGGCTTCTGTTCGTCGTAATTAACCAATACTGCATCAGATGACGGCAGTTGCTTTGATGCTTGGAACGCCATGTCATGACGTTTCGTCCATTTCCGTTTACTGCCTTTAGCAGTCAGTGCAACGGTTCAGCTACCGACGCTTTATCCTTCAAAAATGCATGATAACAGTTCAGTAATCCCAAAAACGATTGCAATTGCAGCCTTGATTTTGGTCTTGGTGTCTCATGAATACACCTGACCTTTTATTCTGTAGGGTAGAATCCTTTCATCAATCGAGTAGCCTAAAAACTCGACCTTCTTGGCGTTGAGAATGCATTTGTCTCACCGAACTCGGAGACCATCTTCTGCAAAACGTCGCAACACTTCTCTGAGTTTGTTGGCGAGTTCCTCTTCTGATTCTGCAACTATCAGTATGTCGTCGAAGTATGGCAAGACCCCAGGTATGCCAGCAAGTCTTGTGTCCATAAAATGTTCAAAAATACCAATGGGCTGTCGAAACCCCAAATTGCAGTCACTTGACAAGAAGCAGACCTTTATGCTTCGGCTTGTGCTTCAGCCGATGCGGCGTCGACTTCGAGTTGTTGGTAAGCCTGCGCTAAGTCAATCTTCGCAAACCTTCTCCCACGTGCAAGTGTAGAGAACAATTGTTCCGCCGATGGAACTGGATACTGGTTGGGGCACAGAGCTTTGTTCAATGTACATTTATAGTCGCCGCAGATTCGCATTCCTCCGTCTACCTTCCTCACTCTCACTATCGGAGTTGCCCAAATTGTGTGTTCTATCGGCTCTAAAACGCCTTGGTCGACCAACAGCTTTACAGTTCTAACTCGATTTCCTGGCGCATCGCAAACGGAACTTTCCTGGCCTTTATACATATTGGCTGAATAGTCGGGTCAAGCTTCAATTTGACAGGACGACCCTTGAATTTTCCCAGACCTTCTGAGAAAATGTCTTTCAATTCATCAATGACTTCCTTCACGCTGCTGCGGTTCACTTGATGAATCCCTGAAAGCCGAATCCGCAAGGGGTCGAACCAGTTACGACCCAACAGACACGGTGTCTTTCCTTTCACGACCAACAATTGTAGTAGACCCTGAAAACTACCATATCGCACATGAACTGTGCAGCATCCGGCCACTGGAATGTTTTGTTGTTGAAAATCTCGTAAAATTAAAGAAGATGGTTGCAGTCTAGGCGGATCGTGAGGCCACAGTTCCCTGAACGTTTCTTCTGAAATTAGCGTGCATGCGGACCCTGAGTCGACTTCCATTTTGCAAGCTGCGTCGTCAAGCCAGACTGTCGTACAATTAGTCTTCGCTGATTGTAAAGCTGACAGCGTCTTTACCTACTGAATATGGTAAATGCCTTCTGTTGAGCAGCTGCTCTTTCCAGCCTGGCTGACGTTTTTGCGGGCTCGAACCATTTGACCATTGCCAGCTGCATTCCGTTGACGTGGCTTCGAGTACGACTTTTGTTGTGCCTTTGCACGACAAGCACGTACGATGTGTCCTTTCTTTCCACAGAAACGGCAATCGACATTTCTGAACTGACAATTCTGCTGAGCATGACGCCCGTTGCATCGATAACAGGGCTTCGCCTTGTCGCGTTGTGCTTCCGTGTTTCTGCTTGGAAGATCGTACTTCGCACGAGACGTACTCACGAGCTCAACCTTTGGAGGGGAGTCAGCACGACGTAATTCTCTGAGACCGATCTGGGCGCTCTCCGATGCAATTGCCATCTTCTGAGCCATCTTAAAAGTAAGACTCGGCTCTGCCAGTAGACGACGCTGTAAATGTTCGTAGCGCACTCCGCATACAATGCGATCACGGAGCATTCATTCGAGTCTTGCTCCAAAATTGCAATGCTCTGCCAGGCGTCGCAATTCTGCAATATACGCAGATACGTTTTCATTCGCCTGCTGCTATCTCTTGTGGAACTGGAAACGACGTACAATTTCTGACGGTTTTGGGCAGAAATACGCATTCAGCAAATCTACTAATTCTTCATACGTCTTCTCACACGGTAATGCCGGTGACACCAGTGAACGTACCACGGAATATGTTGAGGCACCGCAGGCGCTGAGCAAGACGGCCCTTTTCCTGATAGTGTCCGTTATCCTGTTAGCTTCAAGGTAAAACGCGAGGCGCTCAGAGTACTCTTCCCAGGAAGCAGACTTCCCTGGAGTAAACTCCTTGACGCCTACCAACGTTGCCATGATTGTATCTCACCCTCGTCGCTAGTATAATGTACCAGAAGGAAGTATACAAGCTTTATTGTCAGTGAACACACGGAAACAACCAGCAGGCATGGGCACACCTGCCGCTCTCCCTAGCGGCCGTACTCCTGTTCTTGTGTAGGCGGATCTTCAGGTTTAAATGGAACCTGCGGGTCAATACACAACACAAGTTTAAATCTTAAAGTTGTTTAAAGTTATATATTCAAGGTTGAAGATTCCGTTGGTAGTGACGGTCCGAAATAATGCTGCAGACCAGATGTCGCTAATACCAGCACCTTCATCCCTGTTCATGCATACGTTGTGCTGGATATATATGGCTTCCTTCAACTTCCTTAATCTGGTCTCTCTCTTTTTCCAATTACCCATATATTATCTTCTGTGTGTGAGCATGAAGCAGCATGCTCTACTACCGCGGAGGCCTTTAAACATTGTTCCATAATGGATACGAAATTGTTCTTTTGGGGTAGGCCTCTCTTGTTTGTGGTTTCACCTCTGTTTCTTCTTTCCGCATTTTTGTATCTCTTTATAAGAGCCTGATGTTGTTTAAATCTGTGCTCAATGGTGTTTCCCGTTTCACCAATGTAAATGTTTCCGCACCCACACAGGTGCCTGAGCATTGTGAGGCCTTGAAGGCGATAACTCTGTGCAACAAGCAACGTTACAAATTAAGGAAGATAAAGGAGGCATTTTTCATTCGAAGCAACAACTTTAATCGTGAAAAAGGGAAAGAAGATAGTTAAATATGGTCAGAAGTCATACAGCGTTCAGCATGCTGTCAAGTACGATATAATGAGCTATGTAGAGCGGTCGAGTTTGAAACACTCAATGACCAAGAAACAGTTGTTTCCGATTGAGTAAAGTTACCACTGAATATGAAAAAAGACCAGAACAGGCCCATACAGAAAAAACATAACACGACTTAAAACAAAGATCGAAGCGGAGAAACATGTTTTAAACCGCGCATTGTGCTATTTAAGACGTGATTTTAAAGAAAAGCGACCAACACTTTTCCTAGCCAATCGTTTAATGTTCGTTAGTCGCTGATGACGGGGTGTGTACGACCCTGAAAGCACCGAGTGATTGAAATAAAAGGTTAAACGATGCAAGTCGTACTGATCTACTTAATCATGATTAAGTGTCTTCTGAATGTGTTCAATTTCCTCTTGTAGGTATTCTCGACTGCATATCATGAAAGCTCTATCAACCATTCCTGTAGTGATCGCTCTCTTAACCTCATGTGAATGGTCGGAAGTGAAATCTAGGTATCTGTTCGAATGTGTAGGGTTTCTGTATATCTTCTTTGTTAAATGTTTCTCTTTCTTCACCACCAGGACGTCCAGAAATGGTAGTTGCCCTTGGAATTCCTTCTCCGTGGTGAAACTAATTATGCCTGGGAACAGGCTGTTTAAATGTCTAAGCAAGCTATCTTCTGTGCCTTCTTTAACGGTTTTAATGTCATCGACGTATCTCTTGAATATCTTGGGACTTCGAGTAGGTATTTTTGCCGCGAAGGCTTTTTGTTCCAAATTTTCCATAAATATCCCCGTGGGTGCTCCTCTCTTTTGTGAGAGATACAAACCGTTCCGTTTAACATGGTTTCCATCTTCCATGCAGAATTTGACTAGTTCGGTAATGTGGTATGGATTTAGTTTTGTTTTTTGATTTAGGGATGTGGGGTCTTTTCCAGAATTTTTCCAGATACAGTATGCCGCGCTATTTCCACCTACGTCACTGCGTTCCTTGCTCAATTCTACTGACGTATTCGAATTATTGATTTTTATCGATGCGCACGCAGCGCTATAATGCCCCATAGCCTGCTGGAAGATTCTGCTGTATCCCGCACATATGGCACCGCATTCACGATTCGGGTGCGTCGTGTCATAAGTCCTTTACCTCTACCTTAAACTTAGGCTTTGGTTGCGGTCAAGTCTCCTGCTTTGCCCTTTAGCTTAGATTAGGTTACCATATGTGCATATAGATTAGGTTACCGGTATAAACCAGCGTGCACTATGCACATACTAACTCAAAAGACGCACCGACTCTGGCGATCTCGACACCTGCGCAGTGCCCTACTTCTGCAACGGACAGCCGGCGCACCCACGTTCCCTGGGAAGCGTACTACCGCTTTCATGTCCGTCAGGGGCGCTGATGTAGCTCACGAGGCGCTCACTTGTACACTCCGTGCCTGGCCCACCTGCTTATCGCTACGCGTTACCAATGGTTCTAGGTATTATGCTTCAGGTAAAATTGATGTCTTGCACGCCCACTAAAGCCTAACCTAAGATCAAGTATGAGGGGACGTGCTGAAAACCTGTAGTCTGAGGGTGTGGGACCAACTGACGGTCGCTGCAGACGTCTGCCACGGCGCGTGTGTTCCGGCCGGTGGCGTAGACCAATTGATGTCTGCCGCGGACATCTGGCATAAAGGGTGCGCCCAACCGACAGGCGCTGCAGACATCTGGCGCAAAGGGTGCCCCCGATCGATGGGCACTGCGGTCACCCGGCGCAGGGTGCGAGCGTATCCGCTCAGAACGGAAGTGTACGCGATCTGGAGATAGCACCTGATACCATGTGCGCGCCAGATGCGGACCCCCTGACTACGATATATACCGGGCCTTCTGCAGGAGCGGGGGGGGGGGGGGGCTGAGTGTGTGCGGTTCGTTGTATCATACCAGATGGCAGAGCTGCAACGGCTGGCATCATTAGCTGGCGGGGTATCAGAGAGTGTCATGGGATGTGCCTTCGTCACTGGGCTACCGGAGCATATTCAAGACATACTGAGAGCAGGAGTACGTATGGAAGACCTCACCATAGGCCAATTGCTTACGCGTGCCCGGGCGATCATGGTGAACGAACCCAATGCTACTGAAAGAGATATAGCACTGGCTGCCAGAGCCCCAGAGGTGAGTCCCAGAGTTGTGGGCCAGGACTCGACAATACGATGTTATGCGTGTGGTGGAGCGAACCACTTCGCCAGGGAATGTCCTACGCGATTGCGCGCTAGGACTGCAACCCAAAGGACTGGAGATCCCCACTCCCGGCCTCGTGGAAGCAGGAAAGGCCGCAGACCTTTGACAACCGATGTTCGTATGTATTATCAGGGAAACGAATACAGGGAGGAGTTGCCGGCGCCAACGTCCTCCCGTCCTTAACCAAAGCGCTGCCAATTGTATGGATGAAGGTGAATGGGGTGCATCGTCGCGTGCTGGTAGACACGGGTTGCACCAGATGCATCTCCTATGCTCCCTACTGCAAGAGATGGAGGAAGCAGCAGATTACCGTGACCACAGTAAGTGGTGAGCAGTTGCGCTGCTTAGGCGTTAGCTCTGTCACAGTGCAACCACCGAGAGGACGTCAGATAACTGTGGAGGCGATCGTCACTAAAAGAAGGCCACTAGATTTCGACTTCATTCTTGGTATGAGCGGAATCGCCGCCCTTGGTGGAATAGTGATGAACGACCATGGGCAAATTCAATTCGGCCATAAGAGCGCGGTGGTGTGTGCCAGCGCCGATGCTTGAACTTGCATCTAAAAGAAGGATTTTGACGTGACGTATGACCCTATTGCACGATCTTGGACGGCAGCATGGAAGTGGTCGAATGGTATGGCCCCTGAAGTTTTGAGGAACACAAGGAAAGAGTACCAGCCAGCCGAAGGAGCCAGAGCTTCTCACGAAAATGAATTGAAGTCGTGGATTCAGAACGGCTGGTTAGTGCCGTATGACGAAGTGAAATTTGGCCCTCCCAAGGCACTTATTCCGCTCATGGCGGTCACACAACGCCGCAAAAATAAGGTGCGCCCTGTTCTCGATTTTCGTGAGGTGAACACTCACATCGACGCGTTTACGGCAAACTGCGATGTATGCTCTCACAAGCTGCGGAATTGGCGCCGACAGGGCACGAATGTGTCCATTCTTGACCTGAAGAAGGCCTACTTGCAAGTGCATGTCGACGAATCCTTGTGGCCATATCAGACAGTCATCATATAATAAAAGGACGCAGGTACTGCCTTACCCCTCTGGGATTCGGTTTGAATGTGGCCCCTACAATCATGCAAGCCGTGGTCGAGCGCGTACTTTCTCTTGCCCCGGACATTCAGAAAGTCGCGTCGGCATATATTGATGACATATTCGTCAATGAGGATATTGTTGCCGCGAACAAAGTATTGCGTCATCTCGAGAGATACGGACTGCCATGTAAAGCCCCTGAACGGGTGGCCAATGGCGCGCATGTTTTAGGCTTAAAAGTTTGGAGGGAGCGTGACCGTCTGGTGTGGTCAAGAGGAAAAGACATTGGTGAGTTGCCTACTCGCTTAACCCGACGAACAGACTTTTCCTACTGCGGTGAACTAGTGGGTCATTATCCAGTGTGCGGTTGGTTACGGACAGCGTCAGCGTTCATCAAGAGAGAAGCCAACAGCGTGACCTCAAGATGGGATGAACCAATTCGGGATAGCAGGATACACAAACATCTTCAAGATATCGTTACCGCAGTGAAAAATCATGACCCAGTCCGTGGAAAGTGGGATGTGTCGGGAAATAAGGCAAGAGTATGAGTCGACGCCAGCGCCCTGGCCCTATCTGCCGCATTGGAAATAGACGGCACTATCGTGGAGGACGGTGCGTGGTTGCGCCCTGATGATGCGCGCCACATCAACATGGCGGAACTCGACGCCGTTATCAGAGGCCTGAATCTCGCTATTTCTTGGCAAGTTACTACCGTCGAATTAATGACAGACTCTCTAACAGTCCACAGATGGGTTGACGACGGTCTCTCCAGAAGGACTCGTTTAAGGACAAAGGCGGCAAACGAAATGCTCATTCGGAGACGTGCGGCCACCATCGTGGCGCTTACAAAGGAATACGGACTGAACGTTACCATTACATTGGTGAAATCGGCAAACAGCAAGGCTGATGCCCTGACAAGAGTACCACGAGAATGGTTGGCGCCAATTAATCACCCCGCGGCTCCTGCATGTGCAGCGGCTGCCAATGCACCAATTGAACAGTTGATCACTGCAGTTCATCACATATCAGGTCATCCCTTTATTTTGCCAGGCGGCGTGATCCGACAATATCCAAGAGATGTGTTAGCCGAGTGGTCAGCGAGTGGGACGTTTGCCGATCAACCGACCCCGCACCCATGAAATGGAGACATGGAACTCTGGAAGTGGAGAAAGTGTGGCAAAGGGTTAGCCTCGACGTCACACACTGTAAACGCAAGCTTTATGTCAGCCTTATTGACTATGGCCCTTCGCGGTTCGCTGTTTGGCGGCCTCTCAGATTTCATGCTAGCGCTGACATAATTGAGCAACTAGATGCGGTGTTCTTCGAACGGGGCGCCCCGGAGGAGTTTTTGGCTGACAACGATACCGCGTTCAGAAGCCAAGCATTCGCCGAGTTCGTCAAGCGATGGGGAGTGTGGCTTCGATTCCGGTGTGCCTATGCCCCGTCCGGAAATGGCATAGTAGAAAGGTGCCATCGCACCGTAAAAGTGATCGCCGCCAGAAAGAATTGCTCCGTGAATGAAGCAGTATACCGGTACAACCTCATGCCGAGAGACGACTGCTCTGTGGACAAGGCTCCAGCAAACGCCGTGTATCGTTACTCGGTAAGAGTCCGGGGGTGGACTATGTCACTGAAGACATTGAGAGCGTCCAGAGTCCTTACTCCGTCGGAGATCGAGTATGGGTGAAGCCACCCAGGGCGAGGTGTGATTCCAAATATCAGAAGGGGACGGTTACTGGAGTGCTATCCAACCAGGCAGTAGAAGTTGACGGAACCCCTCGCCACGTACGAGACTTAAGCTGCCGCGCGCCGTCCAGCGATGCTCCTGACGAGCGGCCTAAGAACCACGAATCGGACTGGGGCACGATCGCGTGGTTCTTCACTCACCAACCGACAGAGCCGACCTACCCATGCAACGTTCCCACGGACGTGGACAGTGACCAGCTCATGGACGCCGGCAGTGATAGACCCATGAACGCGGACAGTGACCCGCTCATGGACGCCGACAGTGATAGACCCATGAACACGAACAGTGACCGGCCAATGGACGCGGACGGTGACCGACCTATGGACGCGAACAGCGCCCGAAGGCGCACGATCAGACGACGGAAACCGCGAGCGTTTGAGTGCTGTGATTCTTGAGAATCAGGGGGGCTGTAGTCTGAGGGTGTGGGACCAACTGACGGTCGCTGCAGACATCTGCCGCGGCGCGTGTGTTCCGGCCGGTGGCGTAGATCAATTGATGTCTGCCGCGGACATCGGCATAAAGGGTGCGCCCAACCGACAAGCGCTGCAGACACCTGACGCAAAGGGTCCGCCCGACCGATGTACACTGCCGGTCACCCGGCGCAGGGTGCGAGCGTATTCGCTCAGAACGGAAGTGTACGCGATCTGGAGATAGCACCTGATACCATGTGCACGCCAGATGCGGACCCCCCTGACTGCGATATATACCGGGCCTTCTGCAGGAGCGGGGGGGCTGAGAGTGTGTGCGGTTCGTTATATCAAACGTTTTGTGAATAAAGAGTGTTTGCCTGTTGTCTGGAGTCGGTGATGTCGCGCAGAGAAGCAACAAAACCAAAGCGACGAACAGAAACAGCACGAACTGGTGAACGCCATCGGTAAAAATCAATAATTCGAATACCTCACCAGAATTGCTCAAGGAACGCTGTGACGTAGGTAGAAATAGCGCGGCATACTGTACCCGGGAAAATTCTAGAAAAGACCCGGGATGTGTTCGATGATAAAAGTTCTAAAATGATGTTGTAAGTGTAGACCAGAGGTATTACTGGTTTAATATCAAAAGCCCTATTTTCAGTGTTACCATCTAGACCAGTGTTTCTCAAAGGGGTCGGTCAGAGATTCTGAGGGGGCAGTGGAGACAAAAGGGGCAGTTGGGGGGCGCTGGGGCGGCCAGGGGGTCGGTACTGCCCCCCTGGGAGCAACAGACGACTGAAGCTTCTGGATCTCTGCAGCCGCTCAATGGCAAAATCGGCGGCGAACGGTTCTCAAAAGGTTTCTAAGACTGGAGGGTAAAAAGAGGAAACATTCGGTGCCTTCGAGTACACTTTGTCACTTTGATCGGATTGTTAGATTTCCATTCTAGCGGCAATAGGGTGAACCACTGCGCTCTACAGTTAGCAGAGAATCTCTCACCCCCGCTGGTGTAGTAAGAGCATGCAGGGGGCGGTGGCGAGCCTGCAGCTCGAAAAGGGGGTCGGTGGCGAGGCCGTCGCTCCGAAAAAGGGTCGGTGAGAAACACTGATCTAGAGGAAGTAAAAGTCGTAACAAGGTTTCCGTAGGTGAACCTGCGGAAGGATCTTTATCAGAACTACTGATGCAGGACGATCAATATATGGCGTGCGTATGCCTGCGGCGCTACGATGGGTGCGTATGGAGCTACACAGCATCATGCTGCTGCTAGCTAGCTGTATGGTCGGCATCCATGTCCACATCTACACGAGGAAGCACGGCCAGATGGGCCGTAGGGAATGGTACTACCGGTAGGTGCTCTGTTTCGGCTCTTATGGCGGCAGTGTGGATCTGGCTGTCGCCGTGGCCGCCGGTTGCAATCTCTCTGTGTGACGTGTCATCGTTGAAGCATCAGCGGTCACCACCAGCAGGCGGTGATCAGGTTCAAAGAACGGGAGTCGGCATGCGTGCACGCTACCGACGGCTTGTCGCCGGTTGGAGCACTGTTTGGCGCACAGACGGCAACAGATCTTTCGCTTAGCTCTGCTGATGTTGTTTCACATGAAGTTGTCTTTTCACGGATTTCTCCCGTTTTTTGCTTCTTGTACGTTGGAAGATCTATAAGTAAACTGACACGGTCTCCCTACCTGCGGATGGATGAGAGTGGTTATAAGAAGACACGGTCAGAAAACGACGTACAACTTTTGTCTCGGATACTTCGGAACGCTCGAGTTCCGTCTTCAGCGAGCAAGAGCTCTTCCTTGGTAGGGAGACCGTGTCAGTTTACTTATAGATCTTCCAACGTGCAAGAAGCAAAAAACGGGAGAAATCCGTGAAAAGACAACTTCATGAAGATCTACGCCCCCGTTAAAAGACATCATCTTTTTCGATGTTGTTTCACAAGGAGAAGAAGGAGACGGAACGCTTTCGAAGAAGGAGAACGAGGGGTTGCAATATCCCTTCTTGAATATCTTGAACGCACATTCCAGCGTCGATCAAACATATTGGCGTTACGCCTGTCTGAACGTCGGTATGCACTCTATGCTTTACGCTTCAGCGGAAGAGAGTAGCTCGGCAAAGGAGCTTAGCTTTGCCCGAGCATATTCGCTGACAAGGTACCTCAGCAGCCGACCATCACTAGCGCTGTCCAGTGTTGGTTGCTCACACTGCTGTCGTGGCGTTGCCGAACGAGCTCGACCAGTTGCTTGTTGCAGGCTGGGTACAAGTGATCTAACGAACCGGTAGGTCAGGGCAAACGTTGCAAACAATGGCGTTTGAGCGATAATCAGTCGCCCAACAAAGTGGACTGTATTTATGATGTCAGTTTATTTTGATGGCTCGATCGACAGAAAGACGCTGTTTCGTATGATCATCTGCATTTATATAGGAAAAGAGATGCGCAGGTACTGATGAGCAGGTTCGATGTCAGTGTACGGTAATGACCGTCAGGCTAGATCGTCAGCTAGATTTGGCCATAACAAATGGTCTTTGGCAGTGGTCGGCGTCAGTCCTTTGCGCAAATGTCGGCTGTTCAGAGGTTGCCAACGACGGGAAAGAGGCCAGCTGGGACGCGCTCGAATTGCGCATATTGCTAGGCGGAGGCGATCGAAAAAGGAATAACTCAGTGGCAAAGCCGTCGTTGCACGGCGGTGTGCCACGCATAGGCGGATGTGCCGACCAAACTTTGAATGGGTAAGAAGGCCGATTTGCTTTCCAAAATCGTGCATCTTCTGTCGAAATGCGTCGAACGACTAATGGACTAGTTTTGGTAAGCAGAACTGACGATGGGTGATGAACCGAACGTCAGGTGACGGTGCCCAATACTCTTTGCTCATCTGAGACCATGAAACGTGTTGGTCGATATAGAAGGCCATGGAAGTCGGAACCCGCCATGGAGTGTGTAATAACTCACCTGCCGAATCGACCAGCCCTGAAAACGGATAGCGCTCGAGCGCCGAGCCTGTACCTGACCGCTTTGGCAATGTTGTTGACCATCTCGCGCGTTCTTCTCTGCAAACGGACGACCGAAGGCCAGGCGTGTAGGAAGAGGTCGCGACGGTGTGCGTTGAAGGTGTGGAGTGTAAGCTCGCCTGGACCCGCCGTCGGAGCAGATCTTGGTGGCAGTAGCAAGTGAGAACTTTGAAGACCAAAGTGGAGAAGGGTTCCATGTGAACAGCACATGGGTCAGTCGATTGTGAGAACGAAGCGAAACCCTAGGCGCAGCGATGTTCGCACGGTCCTTATCGCACGACAAGCACGCCGTACCGTTCGAAAGGGAATCCGGTTGAAATTCCGGAACCGAGACACGGAGATGTACATCCGCGGCTGCGGTTTTCGTGGCCTCAGCGGCGACGGCGGCGGTGCTTCGTCGAACGGCCCTCGTGATTACAAGTATGCGGGACAGGTGCGCGCGGTAACGCTCCTGATCTTGGTGAGCACCCATCGGCAGTTCTTCATAAGGCACGAAGTCGCTGGAACCTGATTGCCCGGAGATAGCGACGATGTCGCCGCAAAACGCCATGTCTTCCATTGTGTTCGGAATGCTCTCGACGGTCCGTGAAAAGCCGAGCCACGGCGTATAAATTTGTGCTCGTTCGTACCGATATCCGCAGCAGATCTCCAATGTGAACAACCTCTGGCCAATTGAACAATGCAGATAAGGGAAGTCGGCAAAACGGATCCGTACCATCGGAACAAGTTTTGGCTCTAAGGGCTGAACCGGTCGGGCTGATGCTTCGATGCGTGTCTGGTGCGGTCGCTGGCTGCCGGTTGGAGGAGCGGTCCGTCCGCCCGGCGTTGGGCTCCCGTCGATTGCTTGAGCGACTCTGTCGCGTTGGGCATCAGCGATTCGGATGCGCTTCGCCGGAGCGCGGTCCTTCTGAAGCCGCAGACTGTAACGAAGCCTGCACGCGGACGACTTCAGCTGTGTGTGCTTGTCGGTAACTGACAAGCCGCTTCGTCCGGCATTGAACTGCCGACTTAGAACTGGCACGGACTCGAGGAATCGGACTGTATAATTAAAGCGAAGCATTACGACGGCTGGTGATCGGTGAAAAAGAAATACACATTTGGAGCGAGAAAATCGAGGATAATCGAAGAAACTTCGATGTAATCCGTGTTATGTAAACAACCTGTCGCTTCGAAAACTCAAATTTGGCGTTCCGATGACTTCCTGAAGAACCTGGTAAGTAGACGATGCACATTTTTGCATGTTAGCAACTTTCCATGGATTCCCAGCGATGGAATTGAATGTTTTATTCATTTTCTACGAAAATTTGCCCTTTTCTTATGGTGTACTGTAGGTCGGTTAAAAACATACGTTTTTAGCATGTTTTCACGGTCATGTTGTTGCTGCACTGCATGCTAGTCCTCTGGTACTCTTTAAATTAAGTTTAGAGCACTGTGTAGTCGAATCTTGCTAGATAGCCTGGAATCAGGTGTTGAAATTTGAACAGCTATAATACGTAGGACGAAAGTTATGATTACTTAAGTGTAATCAAGACGCATAATTCTGGTTATGTAAAAAATTTCGGAAGACAGGATGTCTTTTAACGGGAGCATAGATCTTCATGATGTTGTGCTTTTCACGGATTTTGTCCCGTTGCTTTCTGTACGTGATGGATCTATAAGTATACAGACGCGGTTTCCCTACAAACGGATGGATGAGAGTAGTTATACGAAGAGCATGGTCAGAACACAACGTACGGTTTCTCCAATATTTCGGAACGCTCGAGCTCTCTTGTTTACTTATCTATTAAAGTACGTTTACTTGTCCCTACCGTGTCAGTTTACTTATGCATCCATCACGTATAGAAAGCAACGGGGCAAAATCCGTGAAAAGCACGACGTCATTATATAGAAAATTGCAAAATATAATTTTTAAAACGTTGAGAAAACGGATAATGTGGCCGTAAATTAAACGAGGTATGCGCTGCCATCGGCTTGGTGTCTCTTGGAACCGGTTTCCGTCTGCTTGAGCCCGAGAGCTTCATCCACCTAAAATGGATCATGTTGCGTCCAACAGCGACCAATCGTCCCTGCGATCAGTGCTCGATCGGCAGAGATGCATTCCGCCATGGACGGATTCATGCAGACATCCTAAGACCGATTAGAAAGCCGGATTGCAGTATCTGATTTACAGAGAATTCACTCGCACAGCTCTCTATAGATTTAATTCCATGAAATTCCATATAATCCTAAGTTAGTAGCATGGGTACTGTAGCAATGGCGCTTCTTCTTTCGTGTTTCCGTGGTTGAGACGATGCCACACTGCACGCTTGCCCTCTGCTCCCCTTTAAATTAAATTTCGAATGTTAGCGTAAACAAATGTTGCGTGACTGGTTTGCGGTCAAGGTGCTGAAATTTGAACAATTAAAATACGTAGGATGAAAGTCATATTTTTGTGTAACCAAGTTCCGCATTTCTAGTTATGGCGAAAGTTCCACAACATAATTTCCCAAAACCTTAAAAACGTGGCAGTATTACCGGAAAAAATGAGATACGCCCTGCCGTTGATGTCTCTTGGGATGGCTTCCAATCTCGTTGGGAGTGCGTTACGCGTCTGTTTTCCCATACTTGTCTTTCCGTTTCTTCTTGTTCTCAGCTTCTTGAGTATACTGACGCCCAGTTGAGGCTTATGGCATGTGGGCCAGGACCTATGCGCTTTGTGGCACGTGTTCAGGTTGGCCACACCTGTAGCAGTTAAAAAACACCAGGGTGCGCGTAGAATGTTGGGTTCGAAGCGGTCCGTGCTTTGCACCTGTTTACGCCACTGTTTCACGTGATTACTCACTGTCGTTACCATTATGGGGTTGCCCTGGTTCAGGAGCAGATGCTGGTGTTGACCCAGCATTTCCTTTTTATCGCTAATGTGGTTCGCTTGTCCTTTGGAGTTGAACGCTGAGGTTGAGCATTGACGTCGAAAGGCTCTTGATAAATCTTGGGGCGACACACTCCGCTACGGAGTTATTAAATGCTAGGACACGATTGATTCAACACCAATGCTAGTGCGCATATGGATAAAGTCCTCATACTGTGTGCATACTTTCGATCGCGGGTATGGGTCTCGCACTGCACAAAATGAAAATAACATAACTCGTATGCCTTCTGATTCGACGTATATGGCTGTAGTGGCATTTGCTGCACCTAGCGGAACTCCAGGATGAACAGACCACAAGTTAACTAAAGCTGAGTAAATTTGCTAGGTTCTCCTAGTGCTCATGCTGTTGAGATGCGCGGAGCCCCACTAATGTAACATTGTCGACTACGCGTGCTTCTCTAGGGTTACCGGAGCGCGTATGCTTTCACGTGATACCTGGGGCGTCGACACTGCTTGGTTGTTGGCAATCGACAAACTGCAATGTCTAGCTCTCTGGCTCACCTAACTCTCCAGTGCTATTAAGCAAGTGAGACGAGTAGTCCCACCGTTCCGCTACGTCTGGCTCCGACAACTTGAAAACCATCCTAATAGACCATAGGTGAACCCAGGAACAAATTTGAGGCTTTGCACGGGGTACACTAAGGCTAGATGGAATCCGTCTTCTGAGAACGAAATGTCCAGGGCAAGTCCCATTGATATCAAAGGATAATCAAAACCGTCAATGTCAATATAAACTAAGCGTATCTTGGAAGCCCCTTAGACCCCCACGCAGTGCTTCTCTGGTGGAATTTAAGCTGTGCTACTCTTGAGCCGCGCATAAGTGACTTAAATGGCCTATGTGGCATCGTGGTTCTAGGAATGGTAACTAAGCGAGTTGGGGGAAGCAAAACTGCGCGTTTCGGCTCTGGCTTTGTGTCTCTTGGGATGGTTATCCGTCTGCTTGAGCCCAGGAGCCTTGTGGGTGTGTAATGTGTCCTGCTGACGGTGATGAGGTAGCGGCTCTCCATTCAGCCTGCGACTGGAAGTAGCTATCCGTCGACGACAGACCGTTACCATGTCTTCGGGGTGATATCGGCAGTGCTGCCCTAAACAGCTCACCATTGCAATCTGCAGACATTAGGTTTATAGATTCGTCTCCAGGGAATGAGGTAACGCCGGCCCTCGTCCCGTGCCCTGAACTGCTTGCTGGCCAAGTGTTAAGCCCTGCAGCGCGCAGCTCCTTCAGCCGCAATGCTGATGAACTGCTCTGTATATCCAAAACTACCTCAGCTGGTCTCTGCCACGGTCGCAAGTGCCACTCTATCTCAAAAGCAGCTGGAATTCCACGAGCTCTCTTGCGCGCTGTACTCATTGGACTCACTTGCTTTCTGAGTCGCAAGGACCCTGTAAATCATTGGAGCGTATGTTGCACATATTGACGGAAGAGAACTTTGGGCACTCTCTTCCTGCAAGTGACATGTTTACTGAAGGGAACCGGTATATTTTGGTCAAGCGGGTGTGCCAAGAAGTCCTCGTCCGACGGGTAGTGTGGACCCGTACGATAGTGCAATTAGCACTGCACGCTCAGTGTCCTTGGGGAACAGTAGCTGTACCAAAGCATGGTAATTTTGTCCGATCAGGGAACCTAAGGGCCTAAGACTGTGAGTGTTGTGCAATGAATGCCGATCAACAACGGCTAGAGTAGTGATTCTCATAGGAGTCACATGGGACCCCTGGGGGTCCCAAATCGCCAAGGGGTCCCTGTGGGGGTTCCGTTTGACGAAAGGGGTCACATGGGACCCCTTAGTCATCAGCTTGAAGCTGACTGAAATGGTTGCAACTCGGCTGCAGACGCCTCCGTAGTTGCATCGGGAAGTGCCGGTATCCCCTCTCCGCTCTACTATTTCGGGCAGTCTGCGAATGCGAAGTTGACCAAGATGGCGAATACGATCGCGAGCTTAGGAAACACTGCTTTAGTCATTGTGCTTCAGAGGAAGCATTCATCGTCGAGAATAGCAGCGTACATTTTTTCTCTTTATGTTCACAGTGACTGCACGTGAAGCAGTTGTTTTACATCGGCATGCAGGTGGTGCCAGCCGCTTTACCAGAAAACGCTGTATTTCCATCTGATTTACAATTCAAGCAGCATTAGTGGGTTCCATAAATACAGATGTTATTCTCTGCCGCGCTATAGCTTGCTAGTTCTTCGCGACTGAGTTGTGTGACCTTCTCTGGCATTTAACTTTGCAACTTCCTGGCCTATTCTGTGCATTGAACGTCATCGCTGTAAGTGTTGTGTACTTCTCTTGTCGATTTCCGGAAATAGATTATATTGTACAGGTTCACTCATGGATAAGGAGAAGTGCAGAATGTATAGTAGCGAATACCTACGGTTTGGTTTCGCTGCTTCGCCTGCTAATGAACACTTGCCTATGTGTTTGTTATGTAAAAAGGTTTTCTCAAACGACAGTATGAAGCCGTCGGAGCTGAAATTGCACTTTACGAGATGCCCCGCTGACAAGAACACTAAGGATGTGTCTTACTTCCGGGATCTGCGAGAAAAGTTAATGAAAAAGGGAACATTGAGCAGCAGTATGTTATCGCGTCTTTCCAGACAAGACCGTGATGGTCTTACAGTCTCATACAGAATTTCGTTGTTAGTCGAAAAGACCGGTAAATCTCATACAGTCAGCGAAGAATAGCTAATTCCTGCCATAGCTAAAGTAGTAGAAACTGTGCTTCACCAACGCGCACGCGATGTGACGAACAAAATACCATTCAGCAATGATACTGTTCAAAGGCGAATCAATGCAATGGCTGACGACTGTACAAGAGCCGATTCAGCAAATAAATTGGCATGCTTCCATACAGATTTTCCTGTAGGTCTCGCTGAGCCTATCCGTTTCCGCTCACACTGACTGGATGTATTGTAACTGGCATAGATATGGCAGAGGGCGGTATAATTTTTAGCGGAACAGGAGCGGAGGGACAGCATCTGATGGTAGTCACTGAATCTAACCGCTCCCGCGCTCTACCATTTCAGCCAACCAGCGCGCGCGAAACTGACCAATCAATGTAGGGGGTCCCAAACGGTCTGAAACTTCTCACGGGGGTCCCAGGCGATTCTGAGCTTGAGAAACATTAGGCTAGAGTGTTTCTAGTCCCCATGTTTGCAGAGGTGCACCGAGACTTGCGTACACTAAACGGCAGTCATTTAGGAGGAAAAAGAACTCACATTTGCGGGATTGACTTGCGATGGGCATTTGGCAGCTACGCATGCGGCGCTGAGGGAAAAGGCCGGCAACCCTTACTCTGTATATAGATACTGTCGGAATAATTCTCACTCTTCTTTCGGAAAATTCCGTCGGCCGCGAAACAAAATAATGGTGTGGAAACCACTCTAGGATGACGTAGTTGAACTCTAGGACAGGTACCATGCACTACGTAAGGCGCATGTACGGTTCAGCTAGGTAAAGGCGAAATACGTAAGCCGAATAGCACGATCTTTAAAAGAAATCAGGCACCAATGTATTTAGCTAATAGAGAATTCCAGAGCATGAGCTTTGATATGTTAGAAACTGATAATTTTATTGAGGAATGAAACACGGCAAGAAACAACCCGTGACCGAATAATATCGTAACCGTTAAACGGAGCTTTCGAGAACTCCTCTTGTTCTCGTCATCAGCGTATACGCTGATGACGAGAACAAGAGGAGTTCTCGAAAGCTCCGTTTAACGGTTACGATATTATTCGGTCACGGGTTGTTTCTTGCCGTGTTTCATTCCTCAATAAAATTATGAGATCTTACCCCGTGTTTCGGAACCCTTTGTTTAATGTTAGAAACTGACCATAGAACGTAATCTAAGCGTGATACGTGCTAACGTCTCTTCGGTGGCTCCCGGGATGTATCGTGATGAGGACTAGCAACCGCTGCCAACAACGGCACCCGCCTGAGCGATGCGAAATATGAATAACAACACCCAAGCCATCATAATCTGGATTCGGTTAGTGTTAATACGTTGGTTCCATACATTGCGTTCATAAAATTTTCTCGATTTGGTCAGGTAGTAATATTGATTTCCTTCCCGCGAATCGGAGCGCTCGCTCAATAACGTCACCTAGTGCTAGCCGGCGATAGGCTCGACCTTTCACCCACGCTTTGAGTCACTCGCGCATCTGTCAATTTAAGCTGCGCGCGCTCGTCCCGTTTGCCATTGCGTTAGCATCCGCGATGCTGCGAATCGCTTACACACTGACCGAGTTTACTCGATGCTCCACCTGAAGTACATCTTCGAAAAGGATTTCTAATCCGTTGTATAGTTATCCGTCTGCTTGAACCCAGGAGCCTTGTGGGTGTGTAATGTGTCCTGCTGACGGTGATGAGGTAGTGGCTCTCCATTTTGCCTGCGACTGGAAGTAGCTATCATTTGTAAGGCCGCGCTGCCTGTAAGGTAAATTATTGCTTCAACTGCGGCACCACTAGGCTCGATTTGACCTCACCTACACCCTGCAAGACTGCTTGATCATTTGTTTTGCTATAACTGCGTTAACAATCTTGCACTGGTTACTGCACAGTACAGCTTGATTGTTTTCAGTATACTAAAACGCACTAAAGCTGCTATTGCATAGGCCCGCACGCATCCTTATGCGGACGCCCAGTAGTCTACTTCGGAAGTAGCTTGAACGAGTCGGGGAGAGAAGAGGACCGTTACCCTTATTGTACCTCGCATCTACCAGTTGGCTGGTTCGGTCAGCTGTGGATCCTGTCAGTGTACTCTCCGAAGGTTAGCGCCTAAAAACCCCTTTGGGCAAAAGCGCTAGCCCGGCCCTCCAAATTTGGGGGACGGCCGAGGAAGACACTTATCCGTGCACAGTAATGACATCGCTGAGTCCCGTTCTATTCCCCGGCCCGTTTTCACGCCCCATCTGCAAGAAGCTTTTCAACTGGCCGATAGAGATCACGAAACACCTCAGCGGAACCCATGGCCAATGACAGTCGACTTCCGAGTGTTCAAAGTGCCACCTAACGGGCCCCATCATGAGCGTTAGCGTGCACTTCCCATGCTGTACAGAAGACCACCCCTCCCAGGTAAGACTGCCAATTAGCTGCATGGTCCCCACTTGCGGGCAGACCTTCGGGACCTATCAGGGAATGCGCCAACATGCGAAGCACACTCACCCCAATGAGTTCGCAGCCTCACTCCCAACACATAGCAAAAGGCGGTGGTCCCCTGAGGAATCCTTAATCCTGCATCAGCTCCATGCTCGATTTACATGCGCGTCCTCCCGCTCTGAGCTCATAAAGCGCATCCAAAAAGAATTGCTTGAAACCTACGGGATCCACAGAACCGCCGAGAGTATCAAATGCCAGCTCAAGCTAAAGCACGCGTCAAAGGACGACTCTACACCCACCCCTGTCGACGAGATCCAGGATGCCTGCCCCATGAATAACATTAACCCCCGTCCCATTTCCTTTTCCGTGAGCCTCCGTCCACGCCCGATTCCCTGTGGCCAACAGCGATACAGGTAGCGAATTCCGTAAGCGCACTAGCAACTGACTGCATGCTTAGAGCTAATACCCACCCTCACGCAGCTTCTGCGTGGTCCTCTTACACCAAACACAGCCGTAACTCTCCTGCACGCCACCTTTCAGTTTCTTACCGTAGTATATGGCACTACCCCTCCTCACCCGGAAAGGCGTTGCGCCTCAACCCACCTGTCAAAACACCGCAAATTCATACACTACGAACACCTGTACCACAAAGATCGCAGCCGACTGCTTAAGGAACTCCAAGGCGCGCATCAATCCGGTACTGAGAAGATAAGCATAAAAGAGGTAGTCAGTATACTACGGGATAGGATGAACAGCGCCAAATTTGTCGACCACAGTCCCCCCGCCCACACTATGCCAATCCTGCCTCCTTGCCCCGTCCGCTTAATCTCTATTGAAGAAATCGTATCGGCGCAAAAATCACTAGACCCTTCCTCCGTGGCGGTGTCAGATTGGGTTACGGCGAGCTCGGCTACAACCATTCCTCCTCAGGTGCTCCAGCTTATTTTTAACCTATGGATGTTCCTTAAAGACATCCCCCTGCTTACAAAGCCAGCAGGACGGTAATAATCCCCAAGAGTCAACCTACTAGCCCAGCGGACTTTAGGCCCATAACCATAAGAAGCACCATTTATCGTATCTTCAGTAAAATAATCCACTCCCGTCTAGTGGCGATGGTGTCGCTTAGCACGGCAAAGGTAGGGTTCCAAAAAGGGGTGTATGGGTGTAGTGAAAATATTCGTGTTCTGCAGACATGCATCACGCATGCTAGGACAAGAGGGAAACCTATCTCGCTCGCTTTCTTAGACATAGCAAAGGCGTTCGACACGGTCTCCCATAGCAGTATAATAAGGGCGCTCCGAGCACATAATGTCAACGATGGATACATTGACCTTATCCGGAACATGCTCACCGGGTGGTCCACCACGATACTCATGGGGGAAAAGCAAGCCGGGCCACTTCCAATAAACAGATTTATAAAACAGGGGGACCCAATCTCTCCGTTTTTGTTCAACTTAGTCATCGACGAGGTCCTTGATATCCTCGACACTATTAACATTGGGCTTCAGTCTGACCAACTCCACGCATGTTTCGCCCGCCCCAGCTCAAGCAATTACGTGCCTAGCCTTCGCTGACGATCTGGTAGTTCTCGCTAAGTCAACCCTAGCATCTTCAGCTAGAGAGATGCGCCCAATTCTTTGAGCTTCGCGATCTCAAACTGAATGCGCATAAATGTGCAGTATTGCAATTACACCCGGCCCCAAAATATAAGACATCTCACGTCCCAACTCATAATGCAGTCTAAGAATAGGACCGAAACGTGTACAGCTCACCCAGCTTCAGCCAGACAAGTCGTATAAATACTTGGGAATTGAGATCACCCCCACAAAACAGCCCCACATTGACACCGCTGAGTTGGAACAATCCCTCCAGGCAATTAAAACAGCACCCCTCCGTCCGCAACAGAAAATAACGCTCCTCAGGAAGAATATAATTCCTAAACTCATTCATACTCTTAGTTTCCACATCCCACTTAATCGGGTCCTTAAAAAAGTAGATAATCTCATCACGCAGACGGCCGCGGCAATCCTTCATCTCCCACCCCAAGTTATAATTAAGGAATTCTTCCACATTACCATGCGTCACGGAGGCTTGGGAATACCAAGCCTCCACCACATTATCCGCGTTAAGCAGTTGTCGTCTTTGGAAAAACTTGGACGGTCTAACAAACCATACGCCCAACTCACCTCCCTTGATCCCATTAATCAACGCACTATTAACCTGCTTCAAACCCAACTGCAAATAGTTACCCTAAATCAAAGTGCTATTAATGCAGCGAAAAGAAAACTCCAAACACGTAGGTTAAATGCCCTACAAAGAACTGTAGAGGAAAGGCAGCTGCGTATTTTTCTCCACAACCAAGATGGTAACGAATGCTTGAAGGGTAAACTTATGACGGGAAGAACATATGTAAGGATAATCCAGCTCCGCACCGCCACGGTCCCCACGAAAACCCAACTGTATAAAACTAGAACGGAACCCACCACTACTCAGCTGCAATGTAGGCACTGCGGACAGGAAACGGGGCAAATAGAAACGCTGACATATTCTCCAAAAATGTAGGATAACACATCAACTAAGAGTTCAACGGTATAATGTACTAGCTCAGCGCCTAGTCGAGATGTTCACCAGTCAGGGATTAACAGTTATTAATGAGCCAAGCTTCCTTCACAACGGGCAGCCATGGGTCCCCGATCTATTAATCAAAAATGATAACATAGGTGCCCTTATAGATATAACGATACCGTGGGACAACCCGCAAACTATAGCACAAGCGCGCGAACGCAAGATAATCAAATACGCACCCCTGCTTGACCAAGTTATATCCCAATATAATACCGTTGCCATAATACTGTAAGGTAAATTATTGCTTCAACTGCGACACCCCTAGGCTCGATTTGACCTCACCTGCACCCTACAAGACTGCTTGATCATTTGTTTTCCTATAACTGCGTTAACAATCTTGCACTGGTTACTGCACAGTACAGCTTGATTGTCTTCAGTATACTAAAACGCACTAAAGCTGCTATTGCATAGGCCCGCACGCATCCTTATGCGGACGCCCAGTAGTCTACTTCGGAACTAGCTTGAACGAGTCGGCGAGAGAAGAGGACCGTTACCCTTATTGTACCTCGCATCTACCAGTTGGCTGGTTCGGCCAGCTGTAGACCCTGTCAGTGTACTCTCCGAAGGTTAGCGCCTAAGAACCCCTTTGGGCAAAAGCGCTAGCCCGGCCCTCCAAATTTGGGGGACGGCCGAGGAAGACACTTATCCGTGCACAGTAATGACATCGCTGAGTGCCATTATATTCCCCGACCCCTTTTACGAGTTGCCATAGTAGAGCCATTTATCATTAGCGCGCGCGGGAAATGGGACACCAATAATGATAAGCTTTTTAAACAATTGGGAATTAAAATATCCAACCAACAACGAAGCATTCTGTGCACGCTAGCGATCAAGATGACGGCCCGAATGGTAGACCACTTCATGAAGACTGAATGTTAACCACAGAGAACGATCCAAGAAACGTGGACACGGACAGCGGCACCCAAGACAAGACCAAAGACATTTCCTCGCTGAGCCCCAACTTGTTGTGAGCTGGCCGTCGGCCCACCCCGTCTGAGGTCACATGGCGCAAGTCGGTAGTGGGCCAACTATGGCGGCACAGCGTTCCCCATTATATAGGTGCATGACTAATTCTTCGGTCCCTCTTTATCTCCGTTCGCTGGTCCAATCCCGCCCAGGTCACATGGCGTAAGCGGGCACGGGACCTAACTGCGGCGGAAGATGCAATTCCTCGGGGAAAGCTGCGGTCCGTCGTAGACAAGTAAACTAAAATAGCCAAATGCCTCGTCATCTAATTACTGACGCGCATGAATGGATCAACAAGATTCCTACTGTCCCTAAGGGAACCACTGCATGGAGCTATGGGCCCTATTGGCACTAGGACTCCGTTCGGATGGACAGTCGTGGGACAGGTCCCAACAATAGACCAATGCCTCCGAGCGACAGTTAGTTACATCAGCGTTCGTAGACACCTGTGCAAGTCTTCGTCAGAATTAGAAGAATTGAAACAGAATATGGAAAGATTTTGGTCCATAGAAACGTATGGATTAGATGGCAACAAAAGGGTACTGCCGGACGACAGAACAGCGCTAGACATTTTGGAGAGAACGACCCGCTTTAATGGTAAAACATACGTAGGAATGCTCTGGAAGTCACCTACCCTAAGATTACCAAACAACAGAGCAGCAGTATTGCGTCTGTTTTACCGAACAGAACGCCGACTGTTGAACCATCAGTTGTTGGTGAAGGCATACACTGATGGAATGGAGGAATCCATGCGACTAGGCCACGTCGAAAAGGTCGAAGAAGATTCTATGAATAGCGACACCGGTCGAAATTGGCTTTTACCGTACCATGCGGTCACTTCGTCACAAAATGCTAACAAGGTTCGCATAGTGTTCGACGCGTCGGCACGATATCATGGAGTATCGCTGAACGATTGCCTATTGAAGGGGCCTGACTTCTTGGCACACTTAGTAAAAATGCTGCTGAAGTTTAGAAGCCGAAAGATACAGTTCTCAGCCGATATAGAAAAAATGTATCACCAAATCGAAGCGCCGGCCGCCGACCGAAATACGTTACAGTTTTCCTGGAGAAAACCGGGATCGAAATAGTGCCCTGTTGTTTATCGCATGCTGGTGCATGTGTTCGGCGTGAAGTCATCTCCTAGCTGCTGCATCTACGCTTTGCGCCAAGCTGCAGAGGCGCAACGAATCACTTTCCCGGAAGTAGCAGAACGAAATTTGGAAAGCATGTACGTGGACAATTTGTTGGGCACAGTTGATACCGTGGAAGAAGCGCAGGTGGTCTATGAACAAATTGTGACAGTCATGCGCAATTCTGGCTTCCGCATGAGAAGGTGAGCGTCCTCTTCTCGAGAATTGCTTTCTAAGATTCCGCAAGGAGAGAGAATGGAATCACAGGTTGATTTGACACGAGACAGTCTCGGAAAGGAGAAAACGTTAGGACTCTTATGGGATTGTGAAAGCGACAGTTTTCGTATCAACTGGTCTCAAGACCTGAAAGTTACGCCCATACAAAAAGGCAGATTCTTAGTTTCGCAGCTCGCGTGTTCGATCCATTAGGGTCTTAGCTCCTGTTACCGTGGTGGCTAGGATATGGCCACAAGACTTATGGATCTCCAAGTGCGAATGGGACGAGGTTCCGAACGAAGATTTGCAAAACAAATGGGCAACATGGCTAGCAGGAATGGATGATCTTCCATCCGCATCCTTTCCAAGCCTCTTGAAAGCAAAAGAATGCTTCCATTCGCATCACATATTTTGTGACGCGAGTCGGTCAGCCTACGGAGCAGTAGCGTATCTTCGATCCGATAACGTCGAAGGAAGATCACGCACGTCATTTGTCATGGCCACAGCAAAGGTAGCGCCGCTATGATGTTTGACAATTCCACACCTTGAGCTGCAAGAAGCTGTCTTGGCAGTGAGAATGGTGACTGCAGTTCTCGACATTTAAGTCTAGACCTCGACCAAGTCGCGTTTTGGACAAACTCCCAAGTTGTGCTACATTGGTTGAAATCAACCAAACAGCGCTTTTGTGCATTTGTGGAAAATCGAGTAACAGAAATTCTAGGCGTTTTTCATGTGAATCAGTGGAGATTCGTTCCTGGAAGGGAGAACCCGGTAGATGTATTATCACGCGGAACTACCGTTGGAAGGTTGAAAAAGAGTTCATGGTTTTCTGGACCATTATTTTTGGCCAATAGTCCCTCTACATGGCCTACTGAACCAACGGGAAGCGCGAATGTCTCCATAGATGATGTCTCCGTCCAATGATGTGATTCTGCAGCTTATAGACCGTACTTCTCAGCTTCGCACTCTCCTGAGAGTGTTGCAAGGGTGCTCAGAGCCATAGCCTTGTTCCGGTCTTCCATTGATTCCCATCCAGTGGAAGTGATAACCGCGACGGAATTGGTCGATGCATGGATTACATGCGTAAAGAGCGTTCCACGTCATTACTTTTTTTGAAATAAGTTCCCGTGGTCGCAGCCAACCTTTGTCTCGCACAAGCAAACTTTGTGCTCTAAACCCGTTTATGGATGACAATGGTATTCTACGAATTGGTGGACGCCTACACTTGGCGCACCTTCCATTTGAGGGCAGACATCCACCCGTCCTTCCATCAAAGCACAGCTTATCGGTTATGTTTGTTCAACAAGCTCATACTAATCGCGGACATTCAGGTGCTGAAGACACCATAGCCGAAGCTCGAGGCTGAGCTTGGATCATAGATCTACGGGCACTCGTTAGCCACGTCTTTTCTCAGTGCGTCACCTGTCGCAGGCTAATTGGTACTCCTTCAAAGACAAAGCTCTCCTGGTTACCTCCATGTCGCATCCGACGGCTGATTCATGTGTTTGCCAGTACAGGACTTGATTATTTTGGTCCATTTTATCTATCAGTCCGCCGTTCAACTGTGAAACGATGGATCTGCTTGTTTACCTGCCTCAGAGTGCGAGCAGTGCACATGGAGATTTGCCACAATCTTGACGCTGATTCATTTCTGGTGGCCTTCTGAAGTTTTACAACTCGACGCGGTACGCCAGCTGAATGCATATCCGGCAATGGCACCAACTTCGTCGTCAGAGGTAGAATTTTGCGCGAAGGAATAAAAGGACTGAACAATTCCAAAGTTGAAGAATTCATGGCCGCAAAGAGAATTCGTTGGCATTTTATTTTAACTGGTGCACCGAACTTCGGTGGTAGCTGGGAACGTTTAATCCGCTGTGCGAAAAGAGCTATGGCTACCGTATTTAGAGGGCGACCCACAAACGATGAAATCCTTCAAACTGTGGTCGTAGAAGTCGAAGATTTACTGAATGGTCGGCTACTGACTCACGTCTCGTCCGATGTCAGGGACTCTGAACCTTTGACACCCAACCACTTCCTGCTCAGTCGTCCGTACGCGTCGCTGCCCCTTACCATATTGTAAGAAAGAGAAACAATCTCCAGAAAGCGTTGGCAAGCAGCACAGACGCTAACCGACCGGTTTTGGAGAAGGTGGATACGGGAATATGTGTCTACGCTGGCGGCGTCATCAAAGAATAAATCTGGGACGAAAGATCTCAGGATTGGTGACATCGTACTTGTAGTCGCTTGATCATATTAATCATTCTGTGTACTATAATACTAACAGTATCCCGTAGTAAGGTAAATGGCACCTACTAACCTGAATGATGTAGGTTGCATCTACTAACCTGATACCCGTAGGGGACACGTATTAACCTGACAACTGTAGACGACACCTATTAATTTGACCTTTGCATGAAGTCATTCGAGAGTCGCCTACTAACCCATTGCACGAACCCCTACGGTTTTTGACAAATATAAATAGATTATCCCGATATATAAAAGGAAAAAGGGTGTCTATCTCTCTCGCTTTCTATTCCGTTCAACTTGGTGTGTGTAAGCAGAAGACAATAAGCCGTGTCAACATTATCTGACTTCCGCGTGCGTTTTCCGTTCTTGCCGTTGAAACAAACGACAATCGCTGCCAGATGAATTTCCAAATTACATCTGACAACGACATTTGGTCCTCCGAGCCGGATATACCATTGAAGCATGCCTCGCCGCTCCCGTTCCGTCAGGTCAATTTCTTCTCCGACCGTTCCGATAAATCAGGCGTCTCCTTCCCTGAACAATGGCTCCCTTCCGAATAGCGAAGTATCCCGTATATGTGACTTGTTAACCAACCTCACTGAGAAGTTGGACCGTCTTAGCGTCGGTTCATCACTGAACATTAATCACACTGCGCATCAGACCACCCAGTCTAGCCTGCAGCAGCCTATCAAGGAAGGAAGCCAAACTTCAATGCCTGAAGAGAAAAAGGATCTTTCAAATCATGCTAGCATTCAAGTCGACAAGTCATGGTTTCCTTTAGAAACTCCTTCCTCCCGATCTATCAATATGCAAGCTCCGAACCCATGGTTACAGAAACTGATTCCGGCAGCTAGCATTGAAATTTTCGATGGCGACCCGAGAAGTTGGCCACGTTTCATAGCTAGCTTCAAATCCATAGTGCACGAAGCATTGCAATCCGATGTTGACCGACTGGCTGTGTTATCACAGCTGCTGTCTCCACGTCTCCGTGAAGGTTTCGCCGTACTTCTGACTACGCCGACAATGTACCGTCAAGTTCTCGAAGAACTACAGCAAATTTACGGCGATCCAGTGGCCACGGTACAGTCGCATGCAAATGCATTGATTACTGTAGAGCCTTTGAGTTCTGAATCACTATCAGAGTTAGAACGATTCTACTTGCAAGTTAATGGACCCGTAAGCGTGCTGGAAATAAACGGAAGGAGCCGTGAATTGAATTCTATGATTTTGGTCAGTCAACTTTCAAGCAAGTTAACCAAAGGTCTACGCGAGAAATGGGCTCACCAAATTCATTCATGGTCACCAGAAGCAATAAGTCTACGACGTTTCGTCGAACGACTAAAGGATTTGGTGATAGAAAGACGTTTCTTGGTGACTCATAAATTCCGACCAGACTACCGTCCCTAGCGTTTCGACTGCAAAACGCGGTGGTAAGTTCCATTCTGCAAATGCTCAGAAGCATGTGAGAACAACTATCGTGGCAGCAGTGCACCAATGTATCGTTTGTGGAGCAAACTCTCATAACATAATATCATGTCGAAAGTTTTGTGAGATGAATATAAACGATCGTTTAAAGATAGTACGACAAAATCGGCTTTGCCTTCGATGTCTTAAGATCGGCCACGTTAAACAGGATTGTAGGTCAAAGGGAAAATGCTCAGTGCGTGGATGTCAAGGAACTCACCATTCCTTGCTTCACGGGGCACCCAGGATGTACTCAAATGAAAGTATTGGGCAGAGTCCTTCAACATCAACGAATCCTGAGCAAGAATACACATCCGTCAGTACTGCTAGCGTAAACTATCCATCGAAAAGGGACCGCGTTTTATGTGCTGTTGTGCCTGTTTTGGTGACGTCTGGCCAGACTACGTGTAATACATATGCGCTATTGGATAGCGGAGCTGAAGTATCAATGATGTCAAGCCAGTTATCGCGACGGCTGAAAATACATGGTGATAAGCGAATGTTTAATATTCGCACTATCAATGGAATGTCACAGATCCTTGCTATGGAATCTGAATGCGTGATCTCAGCAGTCAATCGCTCCATTTCTTTCAAGGTGGATCCAGTCATTATCATTCCAAAGATGGATTTGTCGGTGCGTTTAGTTTCCCGTCAAAATTTGCAGTCTAATTGGGCTCATCTGGCTAACTTACCGCTCTGTGACATAGTTGACGATGACGTCGGACTACTGATTGGGATGAACGTTCCACTAGCCCATCGTCACTATGATATGAGACTCCCGAAAATTGGATCTAATGGTTCGGTGGGTGTCCGAACGCCGTTCGGATGGACTGTAGTAGGAAAGGTGCCTGATATTGACCGATGTCTTGAACTG
The DNA here is from genome assembly GCA_000612645.2 of Trichuris muris. Taxonomy (NCBI): domain Eukaryota; kingdom Metazoa; phylum Nematoda; class Enoplea; order Trichinellida; family Trichuridae; genus Trichuris; species Trichuris muris. The sequence continues at coordinate 811,017 of CBXJ02000361.1, read as the reverse complement.
AATATGGGACATACAGTGGAACCTCTATAAGTTGACCACTCAAGGGCGGTAAGAGAGTGGTCAACTTATATTATGGAAGTGGTCAACTTAGGGAGTACCCGCTTGAATTCAGTCGTAAACACACCGCAACTCCTTCCAAACACTTTACTGAAGAAAGAATGCAATAATCTGTATGAAGAAACGTTGTGAAAGTAAAATAATAAAAACTGAATTAGTATTAAGACAATAAAAATAAAATAGTGCTTTACAATCACTGCATTTTATGACCCGATCGTTGCACATGTAAAGAAAGAGTCTATCGTTGTCTGCTTTGCTTTCTTGGTGCTGACATAAGTGGTGAAAGCAAACTCAGCGTTGACTATTGCATTAAACATATCGGGGCACTTTTCAGCTGCAAATAACTTCAGCTGATGTAGAGAATGGCGAACGTCATCGGCCGTTAGTGTGTTTTCGATTTCTGTATCGCCATCGCTTTCTTCTTCTATATCATCAGCTGATTCATGCATTTCCCGCACATCGGATAGTACTGCTTGAAAAATGGATTCTGCATCAGATTCATTACAAGTCACCAATTCATCGTCCATTGTAACGAATGCTTCGAAGTCGACTCCTGGGTATATTCCCATGTTGAATGTACTGCCTGAGGAGGCCATAATGACTGTTTTTTGACTTGTAACAAATCCAGCTTTTCGGAAGCATTTCGTTATTGTTTCTGGCTGTACTTTGTTCCACGCGAAACTGATCCAGAGAACAGAATGCAGAGCGTTAACCGATCCAACGAGTGCAGATGCGTCAGTAACCAGGTTAGTTCTTTGAGTTTTGGAAACGACCCAGTCTAAAAGCTGTGCCCGGTAGTGCATCTTAAATGCTTTGATGACACCTTGGTCAAGAGGTTGTATTCTTGAAGTCGTATTTGGAGGAAGAAATTTCAAGGTAACGTTGCTTAAATTCTCTACCTGAGGGTGGCTAGGACAACTGTCTACTGTCAATAGAATAGAACGCTTCTTCTTCTTCATTTCATTGTCGACACTTCTTACCCATTCTTCAAATAAGTCAGCAGTCATCCATGCGCGCCGATTGGACCTCCAAGTAACAGGGAGATGTTCAGGATTCAGATTCTTGAACGCTCTTGGATTTAAAGATTTACTAATCACTAAAGGCTTCAGTTTCTCTCCTGTTAAACAAGCGCACAGTAGAACTGTCAATCATTCTTTTGAAAGTTTTCCGGTCTTACAACTGTCGCCCCTCATAACCAGACTCTTCTGAGGCATCGCTTTGAAAAAAAAGCCCGCACTCATTAGCATTGAAAATGTTTTCATCGCTGAAACCTCGAGAAAATTCAGGAAACTTTTCAACAAAATCTTCCACAACTTTTACTGAAACGTTGTTAGACTCTCCGGATAAGACTTTCTGGGAAATACCATGTCGCATTTTGAACTTTTCCAGCCACCCTTGTGATGCTTGAAAATCGGCTACTTTCAATTCCTGTGCAAATCTTCTTGCAACTTCTTGCATCATTGGTCCAGAAACTCGGACGTTGACTGCTCTCATTGGTTTGAACCAACAGAGCGTCTCTTCATTCACTTCATCCAGACAGCTTATTTTTCTTTTCCTTTTCAACTTTCCTATCTCCTTCTCATACCTCTCTATGTATTCAGATTTACGTTGCTTGATGTTGTGGACTGCAGTTTTACTCACACCGAAGCGTTCCGCGGTCCTTCTTTCGCTATTCGTTTCCAAAAACTGGAGAAGATCAATTTTTTCCTTAAGCGTTAATTCATCCTGTGCTTTCCTTTGGCCACCTCTTATTAAGGTCAGTCTTCCAGTAAAGCACAGCAAAAGCAAAGTGAAAACAAAGCACAGTAAAGTACAACTAAAGCACAAGTAAGGTAAAATGTTACTTCGGTGTGTAGTCGTGAACGGACAGCGGAATCGATAGATGGTAGAGTAGAAGCGAACACAGAAAGGGCAGCAGCGATGTGCAGCGCTTACTTTCGGAGACTCCAAGACGGCGAAATCAAAAAGCGCACTGAAGGCAAGTGCTCGTGAAATAGAAAGAGGACAACGTGCAGCTTTTGCCAATCTGTAAATGGGGCACAAATGCGAACGGTCGCAACAGATGCGCGCTACCATGGCAGAAGCAGTCATGATACATACGCACACATTGATAAACGTGCTAATGATTTTGACATGTTAACGATTTCTGTTCCACAAAATGCAGTGATGACACATGCTCATACGTGAGAACACGTTCACAGTCATTACACATGCGCGCACACTGATAACATATGCAAACTTCAGTTTGTAATGTTCGCGGCATTTTGCTGGTCAACTTATGGAGGTCAAAACATGTAGTAATTGATAGGCAGTCTCAGCTTTGGTGGTCAAGGTACAACATGTGGAGGTGGTCAACATGTAGAGGTAACTCTCCTATGCTTTACAATGGGGGCCGGCAAACCGAAAAAAATGCGGTCAACATGACAGTGGTGGTCAACTTATAGAGGTGGTCAACTTTGGAGGTTCCACTGTATTTCTATCCGCCGTCACTTATGTACGCCTACTTCTGTGCTAGACTAACTAAAGCAAGAATTAGAGCGATTTTGGTCCATAGAAACATATGGGGTTGACAGCAATAAAAGTGTACAAGCAGATGATACTGCAGCTCTGAACATTCTACAGGAATCGACTCGCTTCACGGGCAGTAGATATGAAGTGGGTATGTTGTGGAAATCTCCCCGTATACTATTACCGAATAATAGGGCAGCGATGTTACGCCGGTTCTACACAACAGAACGTAGAATAATGAGCCAATCGTGGCTCAAGGAAGCCTACGTCAAGGCTATGGAAGAAACATTGTCTTGGACATGCTGAAAGGGTGAGTGAAGTCGCTGCAAGCGATATGAATGGCCAAACTTGGTTCTTACCGCACCATGCGGTGATCTCATCACAAAGACCAACCAAAATTCGTGTGGTATTCAGGTGCAAGGCATAAAGGTGTATCTCTCAATGACTGCATTGTTAAAGGGCCTGACTTTCTCATTAACTTTGTTGGGCTATTGCTAAGGTTCAGAAACCGAAAGATACCATTCTCTGCCGATATAGAAAAAATGTACCACCAAGTAGAGGTACCGCCCGCCGATCGAATAGCGTTACAATTTTTCTGGGGAAACCCGGGTTCGAAAGGACGCCCCAATGTATACCGCATGCGCGTGCATGTTTTCCGCGTAGCATCGTCTCCAAGTTGTTGCATCTACGCCTTACGTCAAGCGGCAGAGACTCATCAAGACACGTTTTCTGAAGCGGCGCATCGAATTCGAGAAAGTATTTACGTGGATAACCTGTTGGATTCCGTTGATACCGTGGAAGAAGCGCAGGAACTTTACCAGCAAATCGTGACGATTTTACACAATTCCGGCTTTCGAATGAGGAAGTGGGCATCCTCTTCCCGGGAACTGCTTGCCTTAATTCCACCTAGCGAGAGGGCTGAGCCCCAATCGATCTAATGCGGGACACTCTCGGGAAGGAGAAGACCTTAGGCCTTCTCTGGGATTGTCAAAATGACGTTTTCCGTTTTAATTTGTTGAGACCATAAGGCTTTGCTCACACAAAGAGGCAAATTCTTAGCATTGTAGCTCGCGTCTTTGATCCCTTAGGATTCCTAGCCCCGATCACCATCAATGCTCGGATGTGGCTACAAGAGCTGTGGATCGCTAAATGCGAATGGGATGAGACTTCTGATATTTTCTGAAAAACACGACTTCGTACAGGCTCGCGTCTCATAATTTCTTTTACTCTTCTTTACGTGCTGCCTGTGTATAAAGAGAAAGTTTTTATTAAGAACTTACTCAAAAAGAGGGGGCGTAGCTTTCGGGAGAAACGACTCCCGTCTTCAGCGTCAATGAACAGTTAGGGTTTCATGGATAGTCTTATATAGATAAAAGGTCAGGAAAACAAGTCTTTGGTAAACAATGGAAAGGGTCGAGTCAACATAATTAGTGAGAGAACGGGCAAAAATATTCGTGACGTCACGTGTTTTTGAATTTTCATGGAAATCTATGATCGTCCAATTCTTGGGTCTTTCCGTGGTTGTCTATCGTTCGTCTCCTTGTCTTTGTTCTTGTGGGGTCTTCCGGATTTTTTGTGTAGTCATGCTTAATCTTCCTTTGCCGTCCCAGCGATGGTTTGGTCGATGGTCCATGATTTGTTGAGGCCACTGTGATGAATTTTATGGTTGGTTATTAGCTTGGCAAATCTATTCCTGAAAAATTCATAAATCCCATCCACTGTGTGGAGGGACGTTAGGTACCGGCAATACGACAACATTGGTTAGAGGTCAGGATTTCATCCCAAACCTCGCTTACTTCAATTCCTTGGTCTCTGTTTATTGTGTGGTTGTGTCTTATATAGAGAGCTTCTTTTATTTTTCTCGTCATAAAGTGCTGTTCATAGCATATTACTTGTCCTTCTAAAAGCCCTGAACAGTTGGCTGAGTGCTCAGCTACTGCGGATGATCTTAGAGCCTGGTTCATGGATGCCGTTGGATCTAAGGTTGGGGGGCGTCCTCTTGTGGTAGTCATGTGACCTTCTAATCTATCTTTGGCGTTTCTGTATCTCGTGAGACATTTCATGTGTTCATTGAACCGATGAATTAATGAATTTCCTGTTTCGCCTATATATTTGGCCGAGCAGCTGCATTTGATTACGTATACAATGCCAGGTTGAGTCTCGACTTCCTTTTTAAGTTTGTCATTCCTAAGAAGAGATCTAAAGTTTTTTGCACTTTTGAAGAAAATTCTGAAGTCCAGTCGTTTGCCTAGGCGTGCAATCTTTTCACTTAGACCTGCATGGTAGGGGAGAACTAGGACCGTTTCGCTGGTATTTTTGTTTCTTGCCGTTTGTTGTCCACGTAATCGGTTTTTGATGATTTTTTCAATTAGCCTTTTTGGGTAGCCATTGTTTCTGAAAACCGTCCGGATGTAGTTTTTTAGTTCCTCTGTTAAGTACTCGTTATCACAGATATTTATAGCTCTGTTGACCATACCGTGTATTATACCACTGAATACTGAGGGAGGATGATGGGAACTGTAGTTAAGATACCTGTCTGAATGGGTTGTCTTCCGATAGATTCTTGTTTTTATGCCTGCGTCCGTTCTAATAACAAGGCAGTCAAGAAAAGGGAGCTTTCCGTCTACTTCTTTTTCCATTGCGAAGGAAATATGCGAGGGAAAAGCTTGATTCAGAAAGGTCAGTAATAGTTCTTCTTTACCTGCGGGTACTATTGCGAAAATATCGTCCACATAACGTTCGAAAAATTGAGGTTTGATGTCAGAAGGAACTGTCGAGAAAATCTTGTCTTCAAGGGATTCCATGAAGACTTCAGCTAGCACCGGTGAGAGGGAGCTGCCCATTGGAACCCCGTCACGTTGCTTGTAGAAGTGTCCTTGGAAATGAAAGAAATTCCCTTTGGTAATGCAGAAGTTCGTTAGTTCTGTAATCTGTAGGCTTGTTATTATAGTTTTGCCCTGTCCTTGAGGGAACTATCTGAAGAAAGAAGACTCTGTAACGTGGATAGCGTATAATGTAGCGGAATGCTGGTAAATAAATCTTTGACGTCATAGCTAACAAGAGCGTGTCCGGTTAACATTTGGAAGTTTTTTAGGTCTGTGCAGAAGGAAATGCTGTTTTTTACGGAAATGCCGTAAAAAACAGCATTAAAAGGACCTCGTCTGAGGTTGTGCGACCGTTAAGTATCTTGTGTAAAGCTGTTTTGGCAGAGCGGATCATTCGCTCCCAAACACCACCGAAATGCGGTGCAGAAGGGGGAGAAGTGCCATTGAATTCCATGCCTAACGAGGTTTTCATGCACCTTCAACTGATCCCATGATTCCAGGCACTTCCGCAGTTCTCTTTCGGCGGCCACAAAGTTCGTTCCGTTGTCTGAATATACTACTGACGGTGTGCCGCGACGATCCATAAAACGACGGAATGCCATTAGGAAGGAATCAGTGTTAAGGGTAAATGCTATTTCGATATGTACCGCACGCGTAGACAAGCAGGTAAATAGGCAGCCATACCGTTTTTCTTGACTGCGTCGAATGGTGACGTTAACTGGCCCGAAATAGTCTATTCCGACACAGCTGAATGGTGGCTGAAAGGGTTGTAGACGCGCCGTAGGTAGTGGTGCCATAAATGGCGTGTAGATTTTGCTTCGTAGTCTTTTGCAGAAAGAGCATCCATGTATAGTACCCTTGACTGATTGTCGACATTTCGGAATCCAGAATCTCTGTCGTATTTCGCAAAGTGTAAGCTCGATTGAACCATGGTGGAGCCTTTCATGGGCTTCAGTGATTATCATATTCGTCAATGTGTGTTTGCGAGGAAGGATAAGAGGATGTTTGACTTCGTAAGGGAGTTCGGCTCTTTCTAATCGACCTTGGGCCCTTAGCGATCCTTTCTGGTCAAGGAATGGCGAAAGTGTCAGGATCTTCGATTGTACCTTTAATGGTTTTTTGGAGGATAGACACGATATTTCCTCTTCGTACGATTCGCGCTGGGCCAAGTTGACACAGGTGATAAAGGCTTCATTCACTTCTGCTACAGTAAAATACCCGTTCTTTCTTTCGTGACGTGGCGAACGGCAATTTCTGATGAAGCGAATGATGTTCGCTATGACACGACGTGCCCGATATAAGTTCCCCTGTCTATGAATCAGGTCGTTCAATGGACCTCGAATTTGATGTATATGGCCGGCCCATTTAATAGGGAGTTCTTCCACTTCATCCTTATTAACAGGTCGCTGGGGTCTTCGCGGCCAATAGCTTTGTTGTTGGTATAAGAAGGTTGGGCCTTTAAACCATCGTCCATCCATCGAAAGTTTCGAAGGGGGGAGCCCCCTGCTGCAATCGTCCGCCGGGTTATCGCGCGTGGGAACATATAGCCACTGTGATGGTTTCGAGTTTTCTGAGATCTCAGCAACTCGATTTGCAACAAATGTACTATAACGCCTTCCCAAAGCGTTCAGCCAGTGCAGTACAGTTAATGAGTCTGTCCAGTAGTGCACACGCTCGATTTGCAGACGGAGTTCCCTTTTTAGCGTCAGGCCAAGACGGGACGATATTAGGGCAGCCTGAAGTTCCAACCTTGGTATCGTCGAATACTTCAGGGGGGCAACTCTTGCCTTGGAGCAGATGAAATCGACGGAGACCGTCCCGTTCTGTGACCGCTTGCACAGATAGGCGACACAACCGTATCCATGTTCAGAAGCGTCACAAAATAAATGTATTTCCAACGATCGGGGTGAGTCTGATGATGTCAGACTGCGATTTACTGTCACCTTTTCAATAAGGGGCAGTTCAGCTGCCCATTTTCGCCACTGGATCAGCAGGGATTCAGGTAGTGGCGAATCCCAGTCTATGTTAAGGAACCATGTTTGGCGCAGAATGTGTTTAGCTTCGAGTATGATCGGAGAAACAAGGCCAAGTGGGTCGAAAAGGCTCGATATAACGCGTAACATTCCGCGTTTCGTGGACACTGCAGGTATTCTGTCGACTTTGAAACAGAATGTATCATCCTCGCTGTTCCACATCACACCGAGAGTCCGTTCAATTGGCAGCGGATCGTTGTTAATGTTTAAGTTTGGACGAGAAAATTCATGAACGCCGAAGGTTTTCAGTACGGTTTGTGACGACGATAACCATTTTGTTAAGTGGAACCCACCGTAGGACAACATTAGTTTCAAGTCATGGCAAGATGTTTCTGCCTCTTGCTCTGACATGAACGAGTCCAAATAGTTGTCCACGTAAAAGTTAGTAAATACCCTTTCCCACACTGATGGAAATTGGGTCTTATTGTCTTCGGCAGTCTTTCGAAGTACGTATGTGCAAACGGAAGGTGAGCATGCTGCTCCAAAAATGTGCACTCTCATGTTGAAGTGACCGATAGGCGAATCAGAGTTAGGCTTACGCCATAAAAAGGACAACATGGCTTGATCAGCTTTAGTAACTCGAACCTGGTGAAACATTTTTGCGATGTCTGCTGAAACTGCAACTGGGAATTCCCGGAAGCGCACCAGCAGGTTAAATAGGTTCGTTAGCATGTCTGGTCCTGTTAACAGGAGGTCATTCAACGATATTCCATTCGTTCTAGCAGATGCGTCGAACACTATTCTGATCTTGCCCGGTTGCTTCGGGTTCTCTACTGCATGATGTGGCAAAAACCAAAAGTCACAATTATTCTTGTCCGTCGGAAGCGCTTCTGCATGTCCTGATCGAATGTATTCTTCGATAATATTGTCATACTTTCGAGCGAGTTCGGTATTCCTTTTGAGGCGGCGTTCTAAGCCATTGAATCTGGCCTGAGCTGTAGGGAAGCTATTCGGAAGGTGTCTTATTCCGTCTTTCCAAAGCATGCTACATTCATAACGCCCATTTATCTTTCTCGTAGTCGTCTGTAAGATGTGCAGAGCTCGTTTATCATCATTACTCAGCATTTCGGTAGTAGCCTTTTGAATACAAAGGGACTCGATGGACCATTGGTATTTCACGAGGTCGGTCAAGTCATCTTGAACCATCTGGCCAATTTGATAGACGTGGTGAGTCCTATATGGGCTGATGGATGGACCATACATTGGACCAATGATGCACCAACCGAAGGGTGTCTGAATGGCGCGCGGTGCCTTTACCCCATATAGAGGTTTCAAAACCCGATATTGCTCGTGAGCTTCTACTATGTCCATGCCGAGGAGTACGGCGACACCATCCTTTCCTACAGCGTTGAGGCCGATGCCCTTAAGGTGGGGCCAAAGATTCTTTAAACGTGCAAAATCTACGCTTCGTTGAGATACGTTAATATTTGGGACCGTCAACGCATCGTCAACAGAAAACCTGTGGCGATCGTCTAAGGAATGTAACTGGAATTTTACCTTTCGGCTTCGGAAAGTCGGGTCTATACCACGGAAGGTACCAAGACGAATATTCTGTATGGGTCCGGTAAGGTCTACTTGACGAGCGATATCCTCCCGGATTAGTGTAGCTTCACTGCCTGGGTCGAGTAAAACGTTCACTTCCAAGGTAGTATCGTTGTTTGTGACTAGCCTTGCTCTTACGATGGATAATAAGACTTCACTCTGGGATGGTGCAATCAACCCACTGCAGACGCGTGCGACGTCTTTGTCCAACTCAGGTCTCTCAGTAGGGTGTTTGGGAAAAACACGCACAGCCCCATGTAGCAGAGGATGGTGTTTCAGACGGCAACCTTCAACATTACAAGTCCTGCGACTCTTGCAATGACGTGCCTGATGATTCGGCTCGAAACAGGCGAAACATCTTTCGTATTGCTTCAACATCTCTGCTCTGCGCTGCGCTGAGGCCGTGGAAAAGGTGGGACAGTCAGCGAACTTATGGTCACTTCCGCATATGAAGCATTCTTCAGTCGGCTTATTTGCAGCTAAAATATTCAATTGAGGGCGACGAATCGTTTTCTGCTTCACTGGTCTTGTCTGATGCTTTTGTGGTTCCTTCGAATTAGCTTGGACATTGTTATGTACGGCTACAATCTCTGCCAACCACTCGTCGAAATCACACAGTGTAGCCATTCTAGGTCGCAGATCATACTGTCGCTTTGCCCATGCATATTGCATTCTCCTGTCTAGCTTAGACACTACAGTTTGCAACGTAGTTCTCGACGACAATTCTGAAGTAGCTTCGTAGGCGCGGAGTGTCGTTACTGTACCATGAATTTCGTAGAAGAACCTGTCTACGTCATTAGCATTGCCTGGCTTCACCGGAGACATATCCATCAAAGCCCTGATATAGGCGTCAATGACGAGGTTCGGGTCGCCAAAGAGCTGACGAAGGTCCGCTAAGGCATGACCATATAACCTGGGACCTTGAAGCGACGACGAAATGCTGGCCCTCAGGCGAGGGCTAAGTAGGTGTCTCAGGATGGCAATTCTTTGGGCGTCTGAGGAAACTACATCATGTACCAAAGCCTTGAAGCTAGAAATAAATTGATCCCATTTGCGTGGGTCACCGTCAAACGGCTCGATAGTGACTGCCGGTGACAGCTGCTGCAAGAAAGTGGGCTCAGGGTGGGTTGCCTGTGCAGGTAGCGATGCTCATGAAACGACGATATCATCAATCCACTCGTCACCTCTCTTGGGGACCAATGGCCTTACTTCCAACTCCTCAGCCTTGCTGGCAGCGTTACCCAGGTCATTACTGCTGAAGGCGTGCTGTGGAAAACCACACTCCAAGCGTGCTGTGGTCTACTAGCGGACGACACTTTGAACTCTTCTAGATTAGTGCTCAAACGACTTAAGAAGGATTCGAACATACCAGCAAATCGATTGGCCACAGAGTTTGTAGCGGTGTTCACCACGTTCTCCAAGTTTGTCACTGTCGATATGGCCTCGGGTATGCCTTCTCTCTCTGGGAGAGGTGGCTGACGCGTACACGATTGCGCACGCCATCGCACTCCCCTTCCTGGTCGGAGAGTTGTATCCATCGTGTTTGAGGCCGATACTATCCGGCTCAGAGGACCAATGTTCGAGCGAAGCGATGCATACGGTGTGATTATAAGGTTTGACCATGTTGGCTAATATTTAATATAATATAAATGTACGATGAGGAGCAATACGATTAAGTATAGGCACGACGAGACGAAGAAACGACGAGTGGGGAGTAGAGCAGTCAGGCCTGCTCCAGCGGACCACGATCTCGAACCCAAAACGGCGTACGAGGACCGACTCTCCCGCCGAGTATACGAAAATAGAATAATAATAATACGGGGGTAATAAATGGGGAATTATATACAGTGCAATGGGGTGAATAAACTTAATGGTGATTGATAGGGAGGTGAAGGTCATAATAGGATGATAAATGAGCTATAAATTACACCTGACTACATTGTACATTTCAGGAGGGCGCAGAGATCGGCCTGTCTCGCCTTGAGTTCCTTGTGCGGACCAAGCGGCGGGACGTAGTCTTTATGTTGTTCTCACGATCCGAATGAACTCTGTCCAAGGCCAAGTCTACGCTCTTCGCCAGGTGTGCTCTCTTCGTTACATGCATATTTACGTGTATGGCAGTACGTGCCGTTCATTTAGAAATCAGTAGGTCGATGGACGCTGACGGTTTTCTATGCGCATTTAGACGGTTCGTTGCCCGAAGAGGCATGCCATCCGTATGCATATCCGATAATGGCACTAATTTCGTGGCTGGTCAACGAAAACTTTCAGAAGGTGTTCAGCGCCTAAATTCAACGCATGTCAAAGAATACATGGTCCGAAAGGGAGTGAAGTGGCAATTCAACCCTCCTGGTGCACCACACTTCGGTGGAACATGGGAACGCCTAATCCGTAGTGCCAAAAGAGCTTTGTCAGCAGCTTTGAACGGACTACATCTGACAGATGAAATATTGCAGACTGTAGTTGTAGAAGTCGAAGGACTTTTGAATGGGCGTCCTTTAACTCATGTAAGCCATCACCCGCATGACCCAGAGCCACTTTCACCTAACCATTTTCTGCTCGGCCGTCCATACGCAATGATACCGCCGGATGTATTCCATCCCAAGGAATTAACATCTCGTCGTTACTGGAGAGCAGCACAAGCCATCGTTGATCAGTTCTGGCGTCATTGGATACGTGAATACCTACCAACGTTAAATAAGGGTCGCGCAGAACGATCAACCCAACAGAATATTCAGATCGGGGATATTGTGCTGATTGTGGACATATCCAGTCCCAGAGGTATTTGGAAGATGGGACGCGTAGAAACGTTGTACCCTGGTCAAGACGGCGTCGTTCGCGTAGTGGACATTAGAAATTCAAGTGGCATGTTCAGACGACCAGCGTCACGCTTGATCAAGTTGACTTCAACGGCCATGGATACATCGGAATCGGCCCGGGAGGATGTAGTCGCTTGATCATATTAATCATTCTGTGTACTATAATACTAACAGTATCCCGTAGTAAGGTAAATGGCACCTACTAACCTGAATGATGTAGGTTGCATCTACTAACTCGATACCCGTAGGGGACACGTTGTAACGAACGTAGTAGAATATATTTAATTTGAGCGTATATAATGTGCAGGCTTGTACGTAAGAGGATAATTGAACGATAAAGGAAAAGAGAGACGAATGGAACAAACCAAGAGGGAGAGAGGTGAACAGGAATAGCCAAAAGCCGAGAGGGAACCAGTCGAACGAAGAGGAATCGAGCGAAAACGAGACGAGAGCGCCAGCAGAGGCCGAAAACAAGTCGAGACGAGAGCCAAAGTGGCAGCCACTTCCCTGGAAACACCTGCGTGGTCCTTTATATTGGCGTCATAGTCTTGCGTGACACCGCAGGTGAGATAGATGACCGGTTACGAAGGGCTATTCATTTGGTGGGATTCACGTCGGTTAATCCCTTAGTGACCGTACGGTCGCCTCACGGTAATTGTTCGATGGGCGATAATCCGTCTGTGAGCTACAGTATCTGGTAGATGTTCCGTTAAGGCGATTAGTGTTTACGTGGTGCGAGGATTATGTGCAACACACGTATTAACCTGACAACTGTAGATGACACCTATTAATTTGACCTTTGCATGAAGTCATTCGAGCGTCGCCTACTAACCCATTGCACGAACCCCTACGGTTTCTGACAAATATAAATAGATTATCCCGATATATAAAAGGAAAAAGGGTGTCTATTTCCCTCGCTTTCTATTCCGTTCAACTTGGTGTGTGTAATCAGAAGACAATAAGCCGTGTCAACATTATCTGTCTTCCGCGTGCGTTTTCCGTTCTTGCCGTTGAAACAAACGACAATCGCTGCCAGGTGAATTTCCAAATTACATCTGACAACGACAGTACTGCTTGTAGAAGTGGAAAATCCACGTGCTATATGGCCATTGGAAAGAATAACAAAATCCTACCCTATTCCTGATGGCGTCACCCGTGTAGTGGATGTGCAGTGCTCACGTGGAGTAATTAGACGTCCAGTGTCCCGCTTAATCAAGTTAATCTCACCTGTCAATAGTACGTCAGCAATGGCCGGGAAGGATGTGGTTGCTTGATCGCCTGTGTGGTTGCTCAGTCACCCGAAGCAATGCACTCGGAATGCCAGGATCCCGTTAATCCATCCGCGGGAACGACGCACCTGTTATGTCCTTACCCATACAGAACTGTGGCCTCACCTCGGATCGTGGGAAAGCGATGCTACTTTGACCTTCTTTGTGATGATGAACCACGTCAACCATAAAGACATGTGCCACTGAGCTGTCAAAAGTAGCACCTCCGTTAATCGCCATCAATCATAATGATTGACAAGTATTTCGCACGTTTTCCGTTTTACCGTCTATCCATCTTTACCGTCCATCCATCTTTGCCATCTATCCGTCTTGCTGTTTATTATCATTAAACGGTATCGTTGCTCTTCCTTCGCTGAAGAATAATCAGCAACGACAGGGCAAGTTTCCAGGAACTTGCGGAACGTTGCAGTATCGAGTGGATAGACGGCGACAGGATGACAAGGCGAAACTTCATTGGCTCAATAAAGGCCCGGACAAACCTGGACCCCACGCGTTTGTAGATCCACAGGGGTCGAGCTGATCTGGTTTACCAGAGAGTCCGGTGCCACCGCTGTGGACACATAACCGGAGCCCCGGAATCCTCAGCCCACAGCTCCTAAACATGCGCGTTCATGCAAGGGCTCATCATCCGGTGCCACAATGCAATCGCTACCAAAATAGTAGCGGTAGCGGAGGACGCGGGATATGAGTGCCTCAAGGAACCAGTTCTACGGTACGCTGGCCAAACGTACAAGCCGGATCTTGTGCTATCTGAAAACGACTAATCTTTCATAGTTGATGTAGCAGTCCCGTACGAAACGAGGGATCCGCTAGCCAGAAGGCACAGTGAAATATGTAGAAAAGTACGTGTATTTATCAGAGACAGTGTGCAAACTTACATCAACGAAATCATGGCACATAGGAGCAATTATTATTGGTGCATGGTGCGCAAAGAACGATGAGTCGCTGAACATGAGTGGCCCAACTTTAACCAGCAGATACGAAGCACTCATTTGCCTTTCCACATTGGAGAAAATAAACCAACTAGTCGCATGGTTTGTGCAGGCAGCGGTGTCACTGACGACTGCACTAGCACGGTGATGTAGGTACCAGTGGAACGATGTGGAAGGCAATCGAAAAACAGACCAAATGGCTATCATTACGAAAGATGGTCATAAAGACAAAACGAAGAACAAGACCGACACTGTACACCTACAAGATGCGCAGGCATCACCATTGAGCTGAGGTACTGGCCTGACAAGACAACAAGCATGGCAATCACCAATATGACAATGTATTCAAATGGGGTTTCGTTAACCTTACGTTCTTCCGACTTATTTGTTTTCTATTCGCACTATGCTATCCAAGATTTGTGCAATTGCTGCAAATAAAGTTCGAATCAGCCAAATGCCTCGTCATTTAATTAGTGACGCGCATGAATGGATCAGCAAGATTCCTACTGTCCCTATCTACTGTTTAGCGCAGTGTTTCCCAACGGGGGCGATATCGCCCCCTGGGGGGGGGGGCGATTTTGATGCTGCGGGGGGGGGGGTGATGAAGGCCAGGGGGCGACGAAGGGGGCGATGGAAGGTCCAGGGGGTGATAGGATGCAGAGGGGGACGATAGAAAGCTAAGGGGGGGGGGAGGCGATGAACGGTCGACGGGGGCGATGGACCGACGGCTGAAGTGGTGGATGCGGCGGCGCTCGTCACTGTCACAGTTTGCGCGAGGTGAACGCGCCACTACTTCAAACACAAGTACTGTTTGCAGATGAAAAAAGTTTGTCGGCATGAATTGGGGTGCGTAGTTTGGTTATGGAAATTAGAGCGCTTATCATTCGTCAATCGTTGAATTCGGACATATCAGACGAAAGTTTTTATTAGAGTACAGCGCCACGTTGCCGACAGACAACTGTGCTATCCGATAAGGAGACTCGCGATTGTGCAGCTTTATCAAAGGAAAGATCGCAGTTTTTCTGCGCTCTATGCAGAAGTATAAATCAAAATGAATCTTATTGGTTCGCGCTGGCATGTCTGTCTGCACTTGGTTTATAAATGCATCGCTTTCTCGGTTCGTGCACCATTTCGGAGCCGTGTATTTTTCGCTGCTTGCTCTTCGGGAAGTTTTGATTCTGAGAGTGGCCTTGCGCCTATCAAAGCATTTCAAGTAAGTGAGATGCCCTTATGTACTTGAGCAACTACGGCTATTAAACTTGTAGAAGGGTTAACAGAGAATCCACGGGGGTACAATTCTAAAGCGAAAGAAGCGGTCGCACACAAAAACGAACGTCAGGTTTTTGAAGACTTAACAGCTCTCGCATTGATTAGAGGACAGGCGAAGTTGAAGAGGTTAGCCAAATGCACCCCGACTCCAAAAGTGGAGCATTCCTAAGAAAAAATCGGTTTGCATGGTGAGGCATGTCAGAGCGTAAAAGAAAATGCAGGCTGTACAGCGTGGATTACTTGAAATATGGCTTCATTCCATCGCACGGTAATAGGCATTTACCGATGTGTCTGATTTGCGAGAAACTGCTATCGAATGAAGCAATGAAACCTTCACGGATGTTGGACCACCTTTATAGGCATCATCCGGAGAAAGCAGACAAGGATGTCTCATATTTTCAAGCGCTTCGCGACAAGCGAACAAAACAGCCCTGGTTAGGGAAGCCTTGACATCCAGGGAAGTTAGCGATGGCCTTGCTTGCCTCTTACAGAATTTCAATGTTGATTGCGAAAACTGCAAATGGCAATACAATTGGCGAGGAACTGTTAATTCCGGTAATAAATGAGGTACTCCAAACAGTTTTACACAGGCCGGGAGCTGATGTAGTTAAGAAAATTCCGTTAAGCAATAATACGTCCGTATTTCATCGATACGTCCAGCGTCGTATCGATGAAATGGTTAACAATGTTGAGGATGCGTTGCGCAGCTCCCTAAGAACAACGCAGTTCTGACTACAGGATTGATGAATCATGTTTGCCGGGCAATGAGGCCTTGCTGCTGCCCTACGTTCGTTTCGTAAAGGACGGAGAATTGGTTCAAGAACTATTGTTTGCAATGGAGTTTGTAAACGACACGAAAGGCTCAAGCATCTTCATTTTATTGAAAGCATATTTTGCAGAAAAGAAAATTCCGCTTACGAATATAGTACCCCTTGCGACTGACGGTGCACCGTCGATGTCAGGGATCTATCGCGGCTTCATAGCGTTTTTGAAACAGGAAGTACCAGACATCTTGGCTGTGCATTGTGTCATACACAGACAACATCTCGTTGCGATAAAGCTCAGGGAACGGCTGAACTGCTCACTACGGTTCGTTATTTCTGCCATTAACGAAATCAAAAGTGAATCTCTAAATGACAGGATATTTCGAAAAATGTGTGAAGAAAACGACGAAAGTTACAATCGACTTTTGTTGCACACTGAAGTACGATGGCTATCCAAATGCAACTGCCTCAACCGATTTTATGGACTTTTTGGAACTGTCTTAAACGTTTTCGAAGAGCATGACGTCTCCTTGTGCGACGATCTGAAGAAATCCAAAAACGACATTGCCTATATGGCGGACGTGTATTCGAAGTTCAATGAAATGAACTTACAGCTACAAGGTGACAATATCAATCTGATTTCTACAAAAACTGTCGTATGCTCATTTATTAAGAAGTTGGTAACGTTCATGAATAATTTTGCGCGTGGAGAATTGCGACAGTTTCTAAAACTCTTTGAAATTAACGAGGAGGCAAAAATTCGTGACGAAGACATCGATGTATATTGTGACCACTTGCAGCTATTGCATGAGGAGCTAACCGATCGTTCTGAAGATATTGTTGGTATGGAAGTCCTTGCTTGGATCATGGATCCATTTGCATACGCAAGTGGACCTCCAAGAAGAGCTCGTCGAGTTGCAGTGTAACGAAAAATTAAAGCCGAAATTCAAAGATGGGTACCAAGCATTTTGGCTACAGAAGAAGATCCCTTCACTCTATCCTCAATTATGGGCCATTGTAAGCAAATTGTTAATCCCTTTTCCGTCGTCTTATCGAGTTGAAAAAGGATTCAGCGTTGTGACAGATCTATTGCCAAAGAAGAGCAACATATTAGAAATAACAGAACGCGGCTTCGGCTTACGAACATGGCGCTGGATATCCAAAAGTTAGTTTCCCTTCGGCAGCCTCAAGGTTCCCATTAGCCCTTCAATCCATAACCTTGAATCATCTTTTTGAGTAAACATGGCTAAACACCCGTCAGTCACGGGTGTTTAGCCGTGTTTACTCAAAAAGATGTGATCATACCCCGTGTGCATAACCTTGAATGAAATAAAAGACGCAATCTGTCGGCAGTGCACTTGATTGCCACGGCCTGTTAGCGAACAAAGAAACAGCCATCTGAGCGAAACGAGCGGCAGCACTCGTCGGCCAAGGGGGTGCCTCTGTAAAGTATTCCTCAGAGGAAGGGACGAGGCGAAGACTTGAAAAAACCTCGCTCCTCCCCAACATTACCCAACGGCGGTCATCTATTGCCGTCAAAAGGCTATACGCCGCTTGACACCGATATTTTGCTGTCATGCTTGGCCTTACCGGCTCACCCAGAGCCACCTCTATGTAGCCTGTCCCGGGATACGGACGTGAAAAGCTATTATTTGCCATCTCTCCAAAAGGCGCACGGAAAATGACGTCATACCAGCAAGGATCAAGCAATAGTGGTACAAAACGTTGGTAAAGAGCAATTTTAACCCCGTGCGCGACGACAGAGCCTATGGGGGTGAGGACGACGTCTAAGGGGGCGATGACGACGTCTAGGAGGGCGATGGCGGGCAAAAGGTTGGGAAACACTGGATTAATCGAATAACATCAATAATCAACCGTAGACTACGTGCGCAACTAAACATTCTGCCTCCGCAGCAATCGATCGTGCGGACAGTCGTGATGCCATAGCATGTGATTTTCGGGGACAAACTAAAACGCCTGGCCAAATCCATAAATTTCCGAGTGTTCTTTAAAACCTCACCCAACTTGCGTACAATCTTCAGGACTGATAAAATCAAATTCCCAGGAGAGGAAGCAAGTGTGGTGGTTTATCAGAAAAAATGTGGTTGCCACACCTTCTACATACTAGAAACGGGCAGCACTTTATTTGACAGATTCACAGAACACATGGAGTGCGTGACAAGGTACAAGAACGCGCAGGACAGACTCAACGGCGCACAGAGCAGACGCCGAGGGCGCCCGCAGACAAAGGAACCGGCGAAGATAATGGAAGAAACCATCAAAGCTTACGCCATCGTCGAACATTCCTCTCAATGTTCGTATGATCTCCAGCCAAGGATCCTTTGTCGCGAGAGACAGTTTCATCGAAAGATCAAAGAAGCGTGCTACATTACGCACAATGCTTCAATCAATCGAGATAGAGGCGCTGAAAGCAGAAACGCGTGGACAGTCCTAATTGACCAGGCAGGTGGCTGCTTAATCCCCACTTAACACCTTTCCAATAAGCCCCAACCTCGTCCATATATACTGTTCTGCCAAAACAACAGGCCTCTTTCCATTCGCTGACGACGGGACTAGAGTGTCCCGAAAGCTCCGGTGTATCGTACGTTACAGTGTCTCGTTTTCCACCAATAAATCAACCCATCGGGACCAGCGAGGTTCTCTTCTTGGTAATTACAGAAGCAGCATAACGGGTACACCATGCCAACCATCCATGCAAACCTAACACCCCGTTATCATGCACCCCATCTTCAACATAGCACTTGTGCAAAACTACAGGCTTAAGTAGTGCCAGGAAGCACTGCCTATCGTGGTATCCTTTCTGCTAAACGTCGGTGTTTTACACCGCTGCCGTTATTTATGATGAAGGTGAAACAATAACGTTTGAGGATAAGTCCTATCTGGTTCGCGAGACGTAGGGAAATCGACAGTGGCGCCACCTACATCACAGTGGCCTCACGCTAATTATACCAACATGAAACGCATATGTGTGACGTCAGGCCGTCGAAAATATCTACGTTTTTTATATGGCGTGATGCTACAGTATGCTTGTGTGGCACCCAGTACACCAGACCCGATATTTCTTGTCGAACAGTATGTTTCTTCAGGAATTGAACGAAAACATGATCAAGAAGAATGCACTGTGACAAAGTCAGGAAATTACATACAGTAATCTTGCAGGACAATAGAATGAGAAAAACAAGTCTGAACAATGAGCATAACCTCCAACCATATTTGCACACGGGCCACCGAGAGCAATAGGTCAGCATAAGTGCATGCCCAGTAATGCAATTACACCTTGACAATAGCATGCCATAATTGGAAAATTGCCGTAGTCGATCCAAATACCGAATGATCATAACAACTTACCGCACCTGTACAAACACGAACACCTGCATGAACTGCCTATGGGGTACTGCATATTGTTCTGTAAATAGTACCCCACAGGTATATAAGAATGCACGAACACAAACACAACTCATTGTCGGAATGCCGAAACGCAGCGCTGCGCAGCTACTGCTCTCGCACTGGCTCCAACGAGTTGACGAACTGCCTATCAAGCATGACAAACGTAGTCACTGCAACTACTATCCCGGACGAGGCACAAGGTAAATTACTCCTTTCAGCTAACGTGCAACCGCACAATTTCAAGAGGGTACAGGACATTTGGCCGCCAGGGGACATTTGACCGCCAGGGACATTTGGCTGCCGCCGTATTGTCCCTCATATTATGGGTTCTACTCCTGTTTACGAGGCATAACTGTCACTTATGATTCTATGCTGTCCAACATTGAGGTTCTGCTTCCATTTGAAAAGATTTGATCCATGTGCAGGATCCTTGTCCAAAAATTGCAGTGCATTAGTATTGCCTGCGAAGCTGTGCTTGAGGCCTTGTTCGCAGTTGCGTGTCTATAGTTCAAGTTCGGGGACATTGCTTCAAATCTTACTGTTTGGTACACGTTTGTGGTGCACTATCCCCCCCATCGCGAAGGCATCTTGCTACCCAGTGAGGCAATACTCCAGTCGCATATCCTTATATCGCATTACAAGCGCATAAGATACAGTTGGTATTGCCGTTCAGCTCCCCAACGCTTCTCCATTGGTTACGGCTGCGGTAAATCATTATTGATATGTGAAACCTGTCACGTTTGGAATGAGTAATATGCGAAGCGGTGGGCTAACACGCTTGCACGCTTCTGACGAGCGGTAAAGTTGAGAGCAAATTTTGAGTAACGTCTGCCGGGAAAAAGTATTTGAGCATTGCTTTCGGGAGAAAAAAGTTACGAAGCTGAGGAAGAGCAGCTCATAATCTTAGTAAAACTGTTTAAGCCCTTTTTCCCAGCATAATCAGCATTAACCTAACAGCTTCACGCTTAGTCTTGTACCTTGTTCCATTTACAGTGAGTGGTAATGGAGTTTATTCTGCGATTTGGTTAGGTTTATTCCAAGATTGGATTGTGAGACTAAGGGCTGAGGAGAGGGGTCGTCTGGTATGGTGCAACATTTGGTTTTACTGACGAGTGCATTCCATATGTCGCTGACCTCCACACCTCTGTCACGATTCAAGTACAGTAAGGCCCCGTTATCCGCGGCCCCGTCATCCGCGGCTTCACTTATCCGCGGTTGAGCGACGGAAAAATTGCACGCTAAAATTCCGGCCGGCGTTCGCGGTACCCGCGGGAGCCCCGTTATCCGCGGTTGAGAACAGCCCGTAAATAAAAGGGAAGATCCTTAAAGAGAATGGCATGACTTGAACGGAGGAGTTACTATAACTATTCTAGCTCATTGCTGTAGCTGAGCGGCTTGCATTTTCGCGGATATTATGCTTTTTAATAGTAATTATGCATGTGACAAGATAGAGCTTTGCAATTGCGAACAGAGAAAACAGTGGCTAACTGATTCCTTCTACTGCAATACTCAGAATAAGCCCGCCCTCCCATACCTACGCGAGCGTTTCCATGCGTGAAAAGAAGATGAAACCTAGCGGGGAAGCGCTGCGGAAGCATTGCATGTTCCAATGAATTAAGCATTTATGACAGGCCCGCTTCCAGTCCTAGAGATTTGTCTGCTCATCCTTCAGTTGAGCAGTCGTAGCATAGCTATAAGTGATGTGTGCCGTCGATCACTAGCAAATGGAAACCCGTGCGACGCTGGTGGTCGCATGCTCGATTGGGCTGCAACTCGCAGCAGAGAAGGGCACTACTGCGACAGTCGCTCAGGTGTCGCTAGGCTGAGCAAAAGAGAAACGTGTGCAGCTGGGAGCTAACGTGTGTTGCTTCGAAACCATCGTAACGGCTTGAACCCATAGTAAAACCGGTCGTTCCAAGTCAGGGGTCACCCGTCAAGCTCCGCTGACGATGTTCTTCCCAATGGCTTCAGCGACACAAGGCCCGCAACCATCAACGTCCTCCGCTACTCCCAGCTGCCAGTTAAGGTCGTAATGGTTTCCCGACTGCCCGTTGCGTCGCCTTCACGAGGAATAGCGTCTCAACATTGTTCAGCGCAGGCAGGCTCACCTCGCGGAGAATATCCATCCGGGATAACGTTAAACCACGTTATTTTTTATGCATGTACGTATTCGTTACTTATTTGAACGCGAATCCCTTATCCGTTCGGTCCCTAATGGCAGCGTTAACCTTAGGCGCACCTCTTCTAATGATTAAACATTCCGAGAGCGCACAGGAATAGGCACAGACACTTCAAATTTTAGCGTTCCCTATTATCCGCGGTTTCAGCTATCCGCGGTCATCCTCGGGAACCAAAAACCGCGGATAACGAGGCCTTACTGTAGTTGTAATTGCGAATGAGGAGGACATCTTTTATTTGCCTAAGGCGGAAAAGATTCTCGCGACAGATTATTTTTGGCTGCAGGTCGTATCAGCACTGAGAGGAATGCTCCTAGACCGCGGAGGTCTTTACGGCGTCATCTATAATCTTACGTGGATCAAGTGTTTGCGACGCGGCCTCGTTGTCGGGTATGTGATCCAGCGAATTTTTGTTCTTTGTTCTTGTGCAACGTGCCACCAAGTGGCGCATGTTTGGAAGTAGTATAAATTAAGCGATTCATATCTCTGTCCCTCATAGTATGTTTTCGATGGCAGAGAGTTCGGTAGCTCAAGTTGGTACGTCGCACGTTTCCAGCAACCGCAGTCGTGAGAAGATAGTGCATAATGGGAACATGTACTGCTTTGACAAGTTGAACATGAGAGGCACAGTAAAGTTCTGGCGCTGCGACAGAAGATACATGGACGACTGCAACGCTAGATTGCACACACTGGTGGCAACCGGCGAAGCGGTAAAGGAAGTGAATCACCATTGCCACGGGTGCGATGCAGCTCGTCCGGATGTTACCGCCATTCGCAATGAGGCGAAACGACGAGCCGAAGACACAATGGAGACTCCGGCAGTCATCCTGAATGAAGTCTACCAGGGCGTCTTGGTGTCCAGCATGGGACAAATGCTGAATGAGAGCGCCATGAAAAAAATGATCAGGAGAAGACGCAACGCCGAGGAAGCCCCACCGCCGCAACCGGTCAGCCGAGGATCGATGATCATCCCCGAGCAATATACGCGATACCGTAATGGGGAGCGGTTCCTGCTGTACGACTCCGGGGTGAGAGATGAGGGGAGAATCCTCATCTTCGGGTGACAGTGGAACATTACCTGGAGCAACGAAATGAAAATTGTCTATGCCGATGGCACTTTCAACATTGCACCGCCACGCTTTGCGCAGGTGTATGTGCTCCTGGCAGACAGACAGGGTTTCGTTGTTCCGGTAATGTACGCCCTCCTCCCGAACAAGCAGGAGGACACTTACCGAAGGATGTTCGAAGCAGTGAAGGTGACATGGCCCCAATTCTCTCCTGTTTTCATCTCGATGGACTTTGAGAAAGCGGCCATGAACGCTGCGACAGCCGTATTCCCCCGTGCGGAAATCTCGGGGTGCTTCTTCCATCTGATGAGGAATATGAAGAAGCACCTGTCCCTGCTCGGTCTGCTGCCAAGGTACAACCGCGATGGCGAATTCGCACTGGCAGCCAGGATGGTCATCGCCATCGCATTCGTGCCGGAGGACCACGTTGACCGAATGTTCGACGAGATGGTCAGGGAGGCACCGCGGGATCTGTGGCCGGTGCTCGATTGGTTCGAGCAGAACTACATCGGCCAACAGAACCGCTTTGGTGGCCGCAGAATCCCACCGTTCCCTCCAAACGTGTGGTCGACCTACGAAAGAACGCTGCATGGCCGTGATCGGACGAATAACTTCGCCGAAGCGGCCCACCGCAGACTGAGGTCTGAACTCGGGGTCGACCACCCGACCATTTGGAGGTTGATAGATGATCTCCGGACGGTGCAGGCTGGCCGTGACCAGCACTCTGAGTGCTTCGTCCGAGGAGACGAGCCGCCGCGGAAAAGGCGACAGTACCTTCTAGCGGACGAACGCATCCAGCGGACAGTGGGACGCTTCGACGCCAATTCCGACTTACTGTACTTGCGCGGTGTAGCGCACAATTTCATGTTAAATTGATTTTTGAAAATAAATTATATCTCGTATAGTCGTGAAAACGGAACGCACAGAAATGCGGGCGCGCCCTCACACTGGGCAGATCTGGCGGATGACGTCCAGTCCGGCTGAACCGTCCGCCCAGTCCTGGCGGTACTGTCGGATTTCGGGTTCCACTCAGTTTATGGACATAAATTTCTCCCACATTTACAGCGTCGTCTACTGGCAGAGCTGAGTCTTACTTTTAAGATGGCTCAGAAGATGGCAATTGCATCGGAGAGCGCCCAGATCGGTCTCAGAGAATTACGTCGTGCTGACTCCCCTCCAAAGGTTGAGCTCGTGAGTACGTCTCGTGCGAAGTACGATCTTCCAAGCAGAAACACGGAAGCACAACGCGACAAGGCGAAACCCTGTTATCGATGCAACGGGCGTCATGCTCAGCAGAATTGTCAGTTCAGAAATGTCGATTGCCGTTTCTGTGGAAAGAAAGGACACATCGAACGTGCTTCTCGTGCAAAGGCACAACAAAAGTCGTATTCGAAGCCACGTCAACGGAATGCAGCTGGCAATGGTCAAGTGGTTCGAGCCCGCAAAAACGTCAGCCAGGCTGGAAAGAGCAGCTGCTCAACAGAAGGCATTTACCATATTCAGTAGGTAAAGACGCTGTCAGCATTACAATCAGCGTAATTGTACGACAGTCTGGCTCAACGACGCTTGCAAAATGGAAGTCGACTCAGGGTCCGCTTGCACGCTAATTTCAGAAGAAACGTTCAGGGAACTGTGGCCTCACGATCCGCCTAGACTGGAACCATCTTCTTTAATTTTACGAGATTTTCAACAACAAAACATTCCAGTGGCCGGATGCTGCACAGTTAACGTGCGATATGGTAGTTTTCAGGGTCTACTACAATTGTTGGTCGTGAAAGGAAAGACACCGTGTCTGTTGGGTCGTAACTGGTTCGACCCCTTGCGGATTCGGCTTTCAGGGATTCATCAAGTGAACTGCAGCAGCGTGGAAGAAGTCATTGATGAATTGAAAGACATTTTCTCAGAAGGTCTGGGAAAATTCAAGGGTCGTCCTGTCAAATTGAAGCTTGACTCTACTATTCAGCCAATATGTCAAAAGGCCAGGAAAGTTGCGTTCGCGATGCGCCAGGAAATCAAGTTAGAACTAAAGCGGTTGGTCGACCAAGGCGTTTTAGAGCCGATAGAACACACAACTTGGGCAACTCCGATAGTGCCAGTGAGGAAGGTAGACGGTGGAATGCGAATCTGCGGCGACTATAAGTGTACATTGAACAAAGCTCTGTGCCCCAACCAGTATCCTGTTCCATTGGCGGAACAATTGTTCTCTACACTTGCACGTGGGAGATTTGCGAACATTGACTTAGCGCAGGCTTACCAACTACTCGAAGTCGACGCCGCATCGGCTGAAGCACAAGCCTTAGTAATGCATAAAGGTCTATTTCGTGTCAAGCGACTGCAATTTGGGGTTTCGACAGCCCCTGGTATTTTTCAACATTTTATGGATACAAGACTTGCCAGCATACCTGGGGTCTTGCCATACTTCGACGACATACTGATAGTTGCAGAATCAGAAGAGGAACTCGCCAACAAACTCACAGAAGTGTTGCGACGTTTTGCAGAAGATGGTCTCCGAGTTCGGCGAGACAAATGCAATTTCAACGCCAAGAAGGTTGAGTTTTTAGGCTACTAGATTGATGAAAAGGGAATTCACCCTACAGAAGAAAAGGTCAGGTGTATTCATGAGACACCAAGACCAAAATCAAGGCTTCAGTTGCAATCGTTTTTGGGATTACTGAACTTTTATCATGCATTTTGAAGGATAAAGCTTCAGTAGCTGAACCGTTGCACCGACTGCTTGATAAAGGCAGTAAACGGAAATGGACGAAACGTCATGACATGGCGTTCCAAGCATCAAAGCAACTGCCGTCATCTGATGCAGTATTGGTTCATTACGACGAACAGAAGCCGCTCATACTTACTTGTGATACTTCACCGCATGGTGTTGGCGCGGTGCTGAGTCACCGATATTCTGATGACAGCGAACGGCCAGTTCGGTTTTACTCACGAACACTGACATCAACAGAGAGAAATTATGCGCAGATTGACAAAGAAGCGCTGGCGATTGTTACAGCAGTGAAAAAGTTTCACGATTATATTTACGGCCGTCACGTGGAGATACGTACGGATCATAAGCCTTTGCTGGGGTTACTTGCCCATGACAGAGAAACGCATCAGATAACGCAGTGTTTCCCACCGGCTTCCTCGCCAGCACCCCCTTTTGGACCAGCAATTTCTCCAGCGCCCCCCTAGACGGGAGCATGGTTTGCCAGAGCACGTTGAACGCCCACGCAATATTCTTAGCCGAAAAAATGTGGTACATAACGCTAATGAATTTACTTGCTGTAGTCACAAGTGTAATAGAGCGAGCGAACTTCATTGTCAGACTTGGAAACCACGCAGCGAGAGCAGCATTTCAATGTTCGGCTCTATGCTGGTTAGCCGGAGTCTCAGGTCGCCCCGATTTACAATTTGCAGCTTGTTTCTCTTCTTCGTTAGCAAGTCCGCAACGACACTAAATCCACGCTCAACTACATACGAAGAAGGAAATGAAATAAGTAGCTTCCTCACTACAGACCACAATCTTGGGTAGAAACGTGAGATATCGCGTTGCAGCCAGAAGGTTCTGTATCCAAGTTTAAATTTTGACTTGAGCTCTTCATTGGCCTGCAGCTCTAGCAACTCTTCCTGCAATTGTAGTCCTGCATTCTCAACCGCAGAGAAAGGGTTTATGACCCAATCTGGGACCTCCAGAGAAAGGATATCCTGGAACCGTTCGATGAAGTCTTGGTGAAGCGACTATCTAGAGTCGCTTCACCATGACTTCACCTTCACCACCATCCAACGTCAAACATGCAGTTTACTCAGCAGAATTATTTGGCGTCCCTTTAGCTCCGCAGGGGGGCGCTAGCGCCCCCCAGGCTTACCAATGTCCCCAAGGCTTACCAGCGCCCCCCAAGTGCCCCTTTCTGCTCCAGCGCCCCCCAAAGACTTTCCAGCGCCCACAGAGGGGCGCTAGCGCCCCCCTTGGGAAACACTGAGATAATGTCTCCACGGTTGTTGCGTTGGAGCATTTTGTTGAATTCATATGACTACAAACTCGTATATTATTCAGGGAAATCTTTGGGTAATGCAGATGCCCTAAGCCGCTTACCGGTCGCATGCCCAGAGTTTCCCGTCCCTCCTCCAGCAGACGTTCTGATGTTGCAAGCGATGCAAGATCCGCCGTTAACGGTAGATGTCATTGCGAGAATGACTTGAATGATCCAGTGCTATCATGAGTGCATACGTGGGTGTTGAAAGGCTGGCCGAACAAGGCACCAGTGGAGGAAATGTTCAAACCTTTCATTAGCAGGAAAGGTGAACTCTCAACGCACAAGCATTGCTTGCTGTGGGGAAGTCGAGTAATCATTCCTAAGGAAGGAAGGAAGGGCCCGCGTGTTGGAAGCGCAACATTTGACACATCCAGGTATTGTACGAATGAAGGCGTTCGCCAGAAGTTACGTCTGGTGGCCGAAAATGAATGATGAAATAGAAGAGCTCGTTAAAGGCTGCTCTACTTGCCAAATGTCGAGACATGTGCCAGCTCGAGCTCCAACTCATTATTGGGAAGTCACGAGGAAACCGTGGGAACGTTTACCCGTTGACTTCGCCGGGCCTTTCTGCAGAAAGCTATTCTTCATAGTCGTTGACTCTTTCTCAAAATGGCTCGAAGTGGTAGCAGTTAAGTCTGCTACGTCCGCCAATGTAATCGCTGAATTCCGACGATTGTTCGCCACGCACGGGATTCCTAGAATCGTTGTTACGGACAACGCAACGACATTTACCCCTGAAGAATTCCGCTTGTTCGCTAAAAGGAATGCTATTCGTCTCGTCACAACTGCGCCATACTATCCTTCTTCAAATAGACAGGCGGAGAGAATGGTGCAGACTACGAAGGAATCGCTGAAGAGGATGACAAAAGGCGATTGGTCCTTGCGTATCGCGAGTTTTCTATTATCGCAGCATGTTACACCGTCTTCGTCACTGGATTCAGCCCAGCAGAACTGTTGATGAACAGGAACTTGCATACATTTTTAGATTTGTTACATCCGGACATGTATAACAGTATGGAAGAAAAGAAAGAAGAACAGGTGCGGGAAGTTTCGAGTACATTACGTACATTTGCTCCCGGAAGCTCAGTCTACTTGCGATGTTTTGGCAGAGACTATACTTGGGCACCAGCGACAATAGTAAAATGCACTGGCCCCGTTTCTTACGTGGTAAGAACTGACAACGGTCGAACGCACAGAGGCCACGTCGATCAACTGCGCGACCGACAAGAAATGTCCTCCGAGAAGCCCCAGGTTAATTGACGTTTTCCCTCATTGGGGGAACGGGTGTTATGTATTGACCCACAGGTTCCATTTAAACCTGAACATCCGCCTACACAAGAACAGGGAGTACGGCCGCTAGGTCAGAGCGGCAGGTATGCCCATGCTTGCTGGTTGTTTCCGTGTGTTCACTGACAATAAAGCTTGTATACTTCCTCCTGGTACTTTATAACTTCAGATCTCGTTTCTTGACAATGCCCATTATTAGTTTCATGTTCGCTGAGGACGGTGGAAAGACGCCGAATGCTTTGAGAAAATCAGGATTTACTAACGGGTGGATTGCCGTGTTTATATCTATATATCCTCTAGATGGTTTGTTTTGGTCAGTTTACCGACGACGCGGTCCAACCAACACAGCCGAATATCTGCGGCATCAGACCAGAGGCCTCATTAAATCATCCAATCGGTAGTAGCGACGGGGGGTCTCCACAAAGGGCAGGGACGTAGTCAACGCAAGCTGACGACTCGCGCTTACTGGGAATTCCTCGATGGAGGGAAAATTTCAATTCCCTCTCCCAGACACGAGAACGTTTCAACCGATTTCCCGACCTTGTCAGACCGGGCTTGAACGCACGCTGACGCCGTCAGTGTAGGACGCGTGCAGCCTGTACATCCAAGAGCAACACACACCTCTTATTGCTCTTTCCCTCTAGTTAGTCTTTCTCTGTTGGACCAATGAACAAATTATATCAATGAGTTTGAGCTCATCCTGTGAAAGCAACTACTTGAAGCAAGCCTCTCTGTTTAATGATTCCTTCTCCCTTCTGGATGGCAATTAATTCCCTAATAACAAGAACACATATACAATGTGTTGTATTTCCGTATTTTACGCGAAGACAAATAAATTGGAAAAGAAATTTATCTAATAATATAGTGTATACACGGTATCCACCCCGTTTTCGTAAAAAGCTTTATTCATAAAAGCTTTTCATTGCGAGCTTTCGGGTACCCACTGTACCCATCATCAGGCGAAACAACAATTATTATGCCAACTGCATGGTTAGTCAACGGTTCAGTCAGCTCCTCAGTCGGACCATCCGGGCTGGTGAGAACAACCATCAGGTACTATACATGTACCTCTCAAGTGTCCGTCACCCGCCCAGTCAGTCCTACCGAAGAGCGAGCTTCCCCACCGACCGACCTGGACAGTGACACAACCTCAAATGAACAACGAACTAACGACAATAGACTCTTGCCCGTCAAAGCCTCCTGCTTTAAAGCGAACGGGTCTTAAAGTAACGTCCCAGTTCTTCTCCAGCTTTCATCCTTATTGTCTTCATCCGACATAACTCCGTTCTTCTGCCGTTGTTTTCTCTTCTTCTTGTGCCCCGTGCAGCACATTTTTTCATGAAAATTCTTCATTTTTTAACGAGGTGTTATTCAAATAATATAGTGTATGCACGGCATAAAAAATGAAAAAAATGTAGAATTTTCATGAAAAAATGTGCTGCACGGGGCACAAGAACAAGAGAAAACAACGACAGAAGAACGGAGATACATCGGATGAAGACAATAAGGATGAAAGCTGGAGAAGAACTAGGACGTTACTTTAAGACCCGTTCGCTTTAAAGCAGGAGGCTTTGACGGGCAAGAGTTTATTGTCGTTTGTTCGTTGTTCATTTGAGGTTGTGTCACTGTCCAGGTCGGTCGGTGGGGAAGCTCGCTCTTCGGTAGGACTGACTGGGCGGGTGACGGACACTTGAGAGGTACATGTATAGTACCTGATGGTTGTTCTCACCAGCCCGGATGGTCTGACTGAGGAGCTGACTGAACCGTTGACTGACCAGGCAGTTCACTTAATTGCTGTTTTCGCCTGAAGATGGGTGCAGTGGGCACCCGAAAGCTCGCGATTGAAAGCTTTGATGAATAAAGCTTTTTACGAAAACGGGGTGGATACCGTGCATACACTATATTATTTGAATACCCCGTTAAAAAATGAAGAAGAAATTTATCTATGTGATATGCAGAAGAGACTGGATATTTACAAATTACAGAAAACATGACTCCCTGAATGCCATCAAGGAAGTAGTGCTTATCCTGAGCACGTATCCCCTGGACGACTTTGATAAAACTGTTTTGGCAAAAAGACTAAACTTCATACCATCACCGAAATCTATCTCTTACCTAAGCCTAGCCGATTCCACCGTGAAGTGCTCCACCAACCACCGGATGCGTTCACCAGCTCGAAGATATTTTAGCCGCTTCTGCGGTGATCAGATGAATAACTTTGCCCAAGCGGCCCTCGGCAGACTGAAAATTGAGTTCAGTGTCGACCACTGCACGATACGGAGGCTCATAGATGGCCTCCAGACAGTGCAGGCTGGCCGTGAGCAACAGTTCGAGAGATTCGTCGAAGGAGACGAGCCACCTGAAAAGCGGCAAAAGTAACTTCGAGCTGATGAACCCGTCCTGCGGTTGGTAGTGCACTTCACGATGGGGTTAGCTATTTTGCATCTACGTGGTTTGGCCCATACCATTATGTGAGGAACAGATTTTGAAGCAAGAGGAATAAGTAACAAGGTGTCTCATAATTACGAAAAAATATGAAAAGATACGGTATCCTTTTTCAACGAGCTTTAATAGGTGAAGCTTTCGGAACGTACGTGTTCCGTCATCAGCGCGATTCAAAGTCGATGACGATTCAGCAACTTTGAATCGCGCTGATGACGGAACGCGTACGTTCCGAAAGCTTCGCGTATTAAAGCTCGTTGAAAAAGGATACCGTATCTTTTCATATTTTTTCATAATGAACAGATTCGTAGAAATAAATTTTATCTCTTACACTCTCAGTGATACAGCAGAATCATGAAGATCGGCCGCAAAGTATCGCAAATGGCAACAAAAGTGCCACCCCCCAAATATTCTCAGCGTGAAATCATAACATGGACCATAGCTCTGCAACTGCGCAGCATAGGCAAGCAACTTGAACGAAGTCCAGCGATAAAGTATCATAGCTTCCAACTA
Source organism: Trichuris muris (assembly GCA_000612645.2). Lineage (NCBI taxonomy): Eukaryota > Metazoa > Nematoda > Enoplea > Trichinellida > Trichuridae > Trichuris > Trichuris muris. The sequence continues at coordinate 780,054 of CBXJ02000361.1, read as the reverse complement.
TGAAGTCCATGGCGCCGCAACTGGTGCGAACACCAGTGAATTAGCTAAGTTATTATTGGCCGTTGAAAACGACACGCGTCAAAAAGCAACACTGCTGCAAAATGTCCCACATTGAGAAGTCGATTACCGAACCACAGCGTGTGAATTCTGCACGACCACATAGCGAGAGTGAAGAAATGAAAAACTGTGATACCTGTTATAACGAATGGATGTTCAAAGAAGCTTGTCATTCCACCACGCTGGTGTCTTAAGGTTGGAAAAATGGTGTTAACAGCTCAGTTGTGGTTGTAGTATGGAGAGCACACTTCCTCGGAACTGGCAAACAGTAAATCACCACAACGAAGCATTTATGGTTCCAATAGAAGACAGAAGAACAAAAAGGAGGTACAGAATCCCGGAGGGTACTAATGATAGTCAGGTGGCGGATAGCATGCGTGTTAAGTTGCAACTTATCAACACTACTCCTCCTTTGTTAGTGCAGTGCAAGTGGACTGTTCAGAAATTCAAAAAGGCAATATTTCTCGGGTCTTTTCTATTATCTGCCCGATACCTACTGTAGTCCAAAAACAATCTTCATTCGTAACGGGTCGGAATTTGATCAATAAAGATCGTGACTGAGGTTCCCCGTTCATACATCTTTTCTTTCCTCATTTCCTCATGGGAGCTAAGCAGTCAGGTTGGGAAAAAACCATACAACAACCCACGCAAACACGAGGTGCACATATGGGAAGTTCCTTGTCACCAGTGCTCGTCGAAATGTTCATGGAACACTCCGAAGGAAAAGCTTGGGTCTTGTCCAGAATTTCCCCGGACACAGTATGCCGCGCTATTTCCATCTACGTCACAGCGTTCCTTGCGCAATTCTGGTGACGTATTCGAATTATTGATTTTTATCGATGCGCTCGCAGCTCTATAATGCCCCAAAACCCGCTGGAAGATTTTGCCGTATCCAGCACAAAAGGCACCGCATTCACGATTTGGGTGCGTCGTGCCATAAGTCCTTTACCTTAAACCTAGGTTTTGGTTGCGGGCAAATCTCCTGCTTTTCCCTTTACCTTAAATTAGGTTACCGGTATAAACCAGCGTGCACTATGCGCTGCCGCATAAACACGAACAAGCAAGTGAAACCGTTTAATTGAAAAGGAGCCATATTTACGAGTCACTCCGGTGGCCAGTAAGTAGCGATATCCTCAATGATTTTCAGGAAGGTATCTTGTCCACACCTGTTCTTGCTGTCGGTTGGCCCAGGCCCACATAGATTCCACATTCTGCGTGTGGTTTATAAAGTTGATACAACGATTTACACGCAGAAGCACGTATTGTGCCTGGGACAGACTGTGGTATCCGCGCCACAAGTCTGAGATGGCAGTGGTTCCAGGCCGAAAGTACCGCTGTATCAGCGGTATGAGGGTTGTGGCGCTGCGGTCCTTCACCTGCACGAGGAAACATTGACGCCACTCACGGCAGATTCCTCCAAAATCCCATTGCTGAGGATATAAAATTCAAGAGGATCAATAGGCCACGCTTTCGCGATCTCTATTCGTACTGGAAATAAAAATCAAGTGAGCTTTTTCCCGCTTACTCTAGGCGAGGTTTCTGTCCTCGCTGAGCTCACCTTGGGACACCTGCGTTACCATTTAACAGATGTACCGCCCCAGTCAAACTCCCCGCCTGACACTGTCTTCGGAGCGGATCGTCCTGGACAGCTCTACGCACATGGAAGTGCGTTGGCGCCGCACGTGCCACCGCCGTCAGCGCGGGCACGCGTCCTGTGGACTTGGCACCAAAAGCGGCAGTCGACGCGTGTCGTCAGACGGCATCGCATCGACCGTTCCTTCAACTTGACCGAATAAGTAAAGGAACGATCAAAGTAGTGGTATTTCACTGCCGGCCCTTGCGAGCCTCCCACATGTGCTACACCTTCAATATCTCTTCACAGAGTCAGACTAGAGTCAAGCTCAATAAAGTCTTCTTTGATCACTGATTTTGCCAAGCCCGTTCCCTTGGCTGTGGTTTCGCTAGACAGTAGATAGGGACAGTAGGAATCTTGTTGATCCATTCATGCGCGTCACTAATTAGATGACGAGGCATTTGGCTATTCAAAGTTTACTGTTCGACGACATCATTCAACAACTCGAAGACCGGGTAGTTGTCGCAATGGGTTGCTCCCGACACTTACGCCATTGGCCTGGGCGCGGTACTAACGCAACCAAACAAACGTGTATATGGGAGCGAGTATAGGTTAGGACGTGGTAGCAGTGCGTTTTTTGGTCTCTGGATTAAAAACTCTGGCTGCTATAAAAAAACCTGCTCGCAATGTTGTTGCTTACGGGAAAAATTCGCTAACCAGAGAAAACCGTGAGACCTCATACCAATACGGTGGGACGGCGGTGAGGGCGAGGGTCTAGCACGACGTGACAAACAAATGATCTATCTTTCTTCCTGTAGCCTTAACTGTCCGTGTACATAATCTCCGTTTTTGGTTCGTCGTCATGCGTAGATTAAGGCTTTGGAGGACGTTATTCTTTTCCGTGTCCCACTTACCCCGTGCTCCGATGACCAGCGCTTCTACTATTACAGTCTCACTGTTATGCGCTTGCTTAACCTGATCCGAGAGCGGCTCGTATTTATCTATTTTCCTTTGCCGTGTTGCACGAAAGCTATCCTGCGTTTCCCATGGCACCGTTATGTCCACAAGCGCTGCCACATTGCCTTCATGAAGCAGCAAATGCGGTTTAAGAAGGGTCTCATTGTGATGGTATAAGGGCTCTGTTTCCACACTGAATCCTTGTTCCAGTGCCAGTTGCTTAATGAAGGACATGATGTTGTTGTGCCTTGCAACTCGGAGCCTATGGGTAATAGGGCACAGTTGACTAATGTGACAAGCTGCTTCCCTTTTCCCTGTGGTGCGACCACAGTGGCGACATAGTACGCGAGCATCCCCATCACTACATCTCCCTCTTAACATTCTTGCTTTAGTAGGGACAGTGTCCGTCCGGAGCTGAACGATGCGGAGAAATGCATGCCCAGTTGTTAGTTTGCCTAGTAGGCACTCGTTGCCTATTTTGCCGGTAATGAAGGGCTTTACACACTTCCCTTGCACCGTAAAGAGGAGTTTACGTACTCGCTCACGGGAGAGTGCATGTTTTACCGCGTTAACATTCTGGGGTCTAAGGTCACTGATATTAAGCCAGCCTGTCAGGCGAGTTAGAACACGCTGTGTAGATGGGTGGCTGCATACTGCACGGGCAAATGGATCTGCAGAGCGCGACAGTGCAAGAATGGAGCGGAGACATTTGACGCGTACTACATCATGCAAACATGGAATTCCTAGCCCCCCATGCTTGATGGGCAAATTAATGAGATGGTTATTCAGGGCTTGAGGTGCAGAATACTCGCTACACATGCACTGCAGGCTTGGTCAACTTGCGTGATTACGGAACTGAAGGGATGAATAAAAGAGAGGGCATAGATAAAACGAGGCAGGATGTTTTCACGAAGGACCACCAACTTCTGTTGGGGTTTTAACCTTGCCTTCCTCACCTGGTTGAAAGTTTCAACTATACTAGTGGGATCTACAACAGGTATTTTCATAGGATTGATTTTTATTCCCAGATACTTCGTAAATCTGTCAGGACGTATTAAGGGTAGCTGATGCACAACAGTCCCAACCTTTAGTAATACGCAGTGACTATGTACAGGAATGCAAGAAGTGGCAGCTTTTGGCCGTAACACTAGCAGGAGGGCCGAGCAGTTTTGAGGGTTTAGCCTTAAACTCCGCTCTTGGAAGAAGGTTGAGCATATTCTAAGTTGCAGGTTGAGGGCAGTCGGCGACCTAGTAATAACAACTATGTCATCTGCGAACGCCAATGAGGATAGACATATGTTATCATAGTTTGTTGGACTAGGTTCACCCTGCCATTTCAGGTACAAGGGTAGTACGTGATAGTGGATGTCGCCAGCCTGGACGGTCTAGCAGAAGGGTTTGCTGAACCGTTGACTGGGCAGTCGATGAAGTTCTTTTCACTGATGACGGGCGCATGGTACGCGCCTGAAAGCTCTGAGATTTACCTTTTTTTGGAATAAAAAGGTATAAAAAACGGGAAAAATTCCGTGTTTTTGATAATCGCTGATGTGCACAACACCCCGTAAAAAAGAAGTTTCTTCGATCTATAGACCCCATTAGTAATGTATATGGCTTCGCTTATTCGGCCTCGATAACGGATAACAGTTGATCCGTCCCTTAGCATATTTTGTATTAATTCAGAGAGACAACCGTTAACTCTATGACGTCTCAGCGCTCGCGCGACACTATGATGGGAAATCGTGTCAAATGCCTTTGCTACATCCAAAATGGCGATCCCTCTTGCAGGGCTCGTTTGACGCGCGTTACTTATGCACGTTAACAGAAGCCTCATGTTTTCATTGCAACCGTCTAAATTTCTTTGGAATCCTTTCTGGCTAAGGTTTAGAGTCACTTGAGAGGCCAATTGGGCGTTTATTATTTTGCTAAATAACCTGTATATAGTGCTGCTTATTGTGAGGGGCCGAAAGTCGAGGGAACCGGCATGCTGGCTACTTTTTGGGATTATGCTTGTGCGGCTTACCTTGTACATCTTCGGTACATCTCGAAAGAATAATCAAATATTAAATATTTTACACAAGAGAGATGGGGGAATATCTTTCGCCGCCATCGCACTCACTTCAGCAGGACCCGAAGTGGAACAACTGAGCAGGGCCTTTTGAGCTAGTATTACCTCCTGGGTGCTTATGAGGGGCATTTCCCGACTTGCTTGAACATCCGTCTTGGGCGTAATGGGGGCATTGTCCACCGCGGTTGGCTTATTGAGTCTTTGACTAAGGATGTTACATATTTCGGCTAAGTTGGGCGGACTGTCCCATGTGGATTCATTTCCTGTTATAATCTGAACTAATTTCCGGCGGTCCTTGTGGAATAAGTGCTGCATGCGGACGTATTACCTTCGCTTCGCATTTAATCTAGGAGGAGTGACATTGCAGGGACGCATTACTGAAGGAGTGCTTTTAAAGCGGGCACACAAAAATTCGGATGTGAAATCAAGAATGGCCGTTTGGGACGGGGCACCATGCAGTTAAATAAAAGCACGGAGTGCAACAAGGAATTCGGCATCAAGCGGGTGGGGAGCAGGATCATCTAGGAGCTGCGCAACTTCATGGGCAGATGGCCAGTGGTTTTCATCAGAAGTTGACTGGAAGGCATACAAGGCAAGGTTGTCTGGCGGGGAACCTAGAGGAGCTTGGGCAGATGGTTGTGCAAGAGTCAGCGAGTCTTGTCTTCCAGGCATTGGGGGTTGGTGGTTGCTGAGGTGCTCACAAGGGTGCTGACCAGAGGCATATGCAGGGACAGATCTTGTGGGTTGCACATGAGATAACGCGCCGTCAACAGCAAGCTTATCTTCAGTTTCTTTCGCTGAGTTCGGATCCATTCTCTTGAACGCTTAATCCCGTATTCCTCGTCTAAGTGCTTTTGCAATTGTTTGATGCAGCAACTTGCGCTAATCTGTCTTGAAACTATCAAGTCTGCCTCTGCCAAGACTAACGCATCACGCTCATATTTGCTCCACCTTCGTTGTGTCGTGGTCGAGACTGACTCCATAAATTCTAGTGGATGCGCTTGCCTTAGGTGACTTCTCATCCTCGCCTTAGTCGCAAAGGACCTTGGGGAAATCAGTGCAGGGGCATTGGAAACTGAGATGCTGCACAGACGACGAACCACCTTTGCAGCGAGAATAATGTACACTTATAGACATGAGAGAGCCTAGCTTACTACACTTGGAGCATTGAAAAATAATACTGTCATCGCCATGCGTACCCCTGATTTGCTTCACTATATCCACTGGACGTGGAACACATGCAGGACAGGAAGGACAATGAAAAGGACCCGGATATATTACAGGGGGTCGCGACTGTACACTACACGGGTCACGTGGTCTCTTTCGGCTGAACCCTGAGAGGCGCCGGTAAGTGCTTCATGCCAACTAGGCGGTCTCAGGCACTATCATCAGGAGATACACCGCACAGGAACAAGGGGCTCAGCTCTATCGGCTTGACCCAGAAGCGAAGGCACAATCTATGATAAACGATGCGATAGCGCGCGGTCTGTGTCCGATGTCGTGCGATTGTCTTTATCCGATATTCCTCAAATCCAATTTCCTTGGGAAGTCAAACAGAGCGTCGAATGTGAATTTTCCCGGTAAGACGTTTGTTTACATAGCACGGATTACCTCGAAATTTCTTCGATTATCCTCGATTTTCGCTCCAAGTGCGCATTTCTTCTTCACCGATCACCAGCCGTCGCAATGCTTTGTTCTAATTATACAGTCCGATTCCTCGGGTCCGTGCCAGTTCTACGTCGGCTGTTCAATGCCAACGAAGTGGCTTGTCTGTTACCAACAAGCACACACAGCTGAAGTCGTCCGCGTGCAGCTTCGTTACCGTCTGCGGCTTCAGAAGGACCGCGCTCCGGCGAAGCGCGACCAAATCGCCGATGCCCACCGCGACAGTCGCTCAGGTAATGGACGGGAGCCCGACGCTGGGCGGACGGACCGCTCCTCCAACCGGCAGTCAGCGACCGCACCACACACGCATCGAAGCATCAGCCCGACCAGTTCACCGCTTACAGTCAATCCTTGTTCCGAAGATACGGATCCGTTTTGCCGACTTCCCTTATCTGCATTGTTCAATTGGCCAGAGGTTGTTCACATTGGAGACCTGCTGCGGATATCGGTACGAACGAGCACAAATTTATACGGCGTAGCTCGGCTTTACACGGACAGTCGAGAGCATTCCGAACGCAATGGAAGACATGGCGTTTTGCGGCGACATCGTCGCTATCTCCGGGCAATCAGGTTCCAGCGACTTCGTGCCTTATGAAGAACTGCCGATGGGTGCTCACCAAGATCAGGAGCGTTACCGCGCGCACCTGTCCCGCATACTTGTAATCACGAGAGCCGTTCGACGAAGCACCGCCGCCGTCGCCGCTGAGGCCACGAAAACCGCAGCCGCGGATGTACATCTCTGTCTTGGTCCCGGAATTTCAAGCGGATTCCGTTTCGAACGGTACGGCGTGCTTGTCGTGCGATAAGCACCGCGCGAACATCGCTGCGCCTAGGCTTTCGCCTCGTTCTCACAATCGACTGACCCATGTGCTGTTCACATGGAACCCTTCTCCACTTCGGTCTTCAAAGTTCTCACTTGGTACTGCCACCAAGATCTGCTCCGACGGCGGGTCCGGGCGAGCTTACACTCCACACCTTGAACGCACACCGTCGCGACCTCTTCCTACACACCTTGGCCTTCGGTCGTCCGCTTGCAAAGAAGCACGCGCGAGACGGTCAACAACATTGCCAAAGCGGTCAGGTACAGGCTCGGCGCTCGAGCGCCATCCGTTTTCAGGGCTAGTCGATTCGGCAGGTGAGTTATTACACACTCCATGGCTGGTTCCGACTTCCATGGCCTTCTATATCGACCAACACATTTCATGGTCTCTGATGAGCAACGAGCATTGGGCACCGTCACCTGACGTTCGGTTCATCACCCATCGTCAGTTCTGCTTACCAAAACTAGTCCATTAGTCGTTCGACGCATTTCGACAGAAGATGCACGATTTTGTTAAGCAAATCGGCCTTCTTACCCATTCAAAGTTTGGTCGGTACATCCGCCGGGCCTATGCGTGGCACACCGACGTGCAACGACGGCTTTGCCACTGAGTTATTCCTTTTTCGATCGCCTCCTCCTAGCAATATGCGCAATTCGAGCGCGTCCCAGCTGGCTTCCTTCACATCATTGGCAACCTCTGAACAGCCGACATTTGCGAAAAGGGCTGACGCCGGCCGCAGCCGAAGACGATTTGTTATGGCCAAATCTAGCTGACGATCTAGCCTGACGTTCATTACCGTACACCGACATCGAACCTGCTGGTCAGTACATGCGCATCTCTTTACCAATATATTATAAATACAGATGATCATTCGAAACAGCGTCTTTCTGTCGATCGAGCCATCAAAATAAACGCTGTGGCGCTCGATGTTTGTGATGGGTGTCACCGGGAACGACACCGAAAATGTCAAACTGGGTGCACCTTCGACAGCATCATCCCTCACCGGTCGACCACCCGATGAGGAAAGCAACTTCAAAGAAAACGCGCGAGGTGTGACGTCCAAGAGCGGACGACGCTATATAGGGAGTACACTTTCAACGTTCGTTTCGTTTTCATCTTTCGATTTCTACCGAAGTAAAGGCTGCATCGTCTCCGTTGCGGAGCACGTCAACTGACTCCCGGCGCAACTGACTCCCAGCTCAAACGTCTCTTCGGTGGCTGGTCTCTTAGTTGACCTACGTTAGCCGTCAGGGCACGGACGGCTAACGTAGGTCAACTACGGCGTCGGCCGAGACGCAGACATCCTTCCACCACGTATGCAACAAGAGGATGCGTATCCAATATGCTATGATTTTAGTTTCAGGGCACTGACGATAGGAATGCGCCGATTGGAGCGTTCGTTTTATTCGCATTTTGTTCGTTCGTTTGGAGCTGCTTGTTCCTTTTGTTGAATTTGAAATATTCATTGTTTTCCTCTTCTTTACGTGTCGCCTGTGAGTAAAATACTTTTTATTTGGGTAACTTACCCAAAGCAACGTAGCTTTCGGCAGACTCGACTGCTGTCGTCAGCGTCAGAAATATTGAAATTAAATTTGAAATATTAAACCGACCACATAGGCTACATCCATTGTAGATTTGCGCAAATGTTCGCAAAGAGGATAGTCGTGCTGATCAAGAAATTAAACAACTGAGCCGAAGAGCTCATGATACCGCGTTAACCATGTACTGTAACGGTACAGCATTCGGTCCCTGCTGCGAAGGACCAGAAGTCGTGTACATTAAGTAGGTTACAAGGCGCGGCGCGGCTCGGTAAAGTCAAAGATAACCCGCTGAGAATGGGAGCGTCTTCGACGGAGAGAGAAGGTGCAACCCGGAACAAGAGGAGACCCCTGGCAGTTAATTGGCAAAACGCCAGATCGGTTAACTGGGACATGAGGCGAGCCACTCTGCAGGAGGGCAGCTACGGATGCCATAAAAGTAGCGAGTGCGAGAGAAAAAGGCTCTCCCGTTCTCTGGCTCTCTCTCTCTCCCTCTCTGCGTCTCTCTTTCTCTCTCTCGGAAAAACCGGCTAATTCATTGTTGCCCGTGTTACCTCTCACGTTGAATAAACGGACTTACTCGGATCGTCCTGCGAGTCGGCATACAGTACCTTTCGAGAGTAATCTCACATCTCACTTCAGTATGAAGGAGAAGGCGGTCGAATTCATTATCATTTTTATCGGACAGCTGGTGAAATGGACTATCACTTAGGGCATTAGGTATTACCTGCTGTATTGGCGGCTTTTCTTCTTGGGCATTCGATCAATGAATTTGTGCAGGATTTCCTGAACTGTGGGAAGTGACAGGGCAAGCAAAACAACTTCAGAAGAACGATCATACGAAGAAGATACAGCGAGTCTTCAACAACGACAGAGCAAGCTCAAACTATAGTAAAATGGAACAAGCTAAACGTATTTATGCAGCCGAAATGAATAGGCAACAATTAACGCTGCTATGTAGAGAGAAACAATAGCGCTTCCAGACTGTCTTTCATGCAAATATGTTGGTTCTTTAAATTCTTGCAAAATTTTTGGACAATGCACTGATCGTTGAGCGCCATAAGCAGCTGGAGCGATAGCTTCTCGCGAGATGGTGTTTTGTTTCCTGTAATTCTTGAAAATAGCGAGATAGAGTGACCAACGGTTTCCTTGGAGACTACTGACGGGCGCGTCTGTGCAGTCGGTCATGAAAAGATAAGCGTGGGTCTGACGGAAAACTCCTATTGGGAATCCCGATTTGCATGAATTCCTGCGGCGATCTGGCAAGACGAATAGAATCGCGCCTAGGTCGGCCAATCACGCATGACAACGAATAGAATCGCGCCTAGGTCGGCCAATGACGCATGACGACGAATAGAATCGCACCTGCGCCGGCCAATCACGCAGGACGTCGATTCGGGCGCAGCCAATCAAATCGTCTCAGTGCCAATTTGAGCTGGGAGTCAGTTGCGCCGGGAGTCAGTTGACGTGCTCCGCAACGGAGACGATGCAGCCTTTACTTCGGTAGAAATCGAAAGATGAAAACGAAACGAACGTTGAAAGTGTACTCCTTATATAGCGTCGTCCGCTCTTGGACGTCACACCTCGCGCGTTTTCTTTGAAGTTGCTTTCCTCATCGGGTGGTCGACCGGTGATGGATGATGCTGTCGAAGGTGCACCCAGCTTGACATTTTCGGTGTCGTTCCCGGTGACACCCATCACAAACATGGAGCGCCAGAGCGTTTATTTTGATGGCTCGATCGACAGAAAGACGCTGTTTCGTATGATCATCTGTATTTATAATATATTGATAAAGAGATGCGCATGTACTGACCAGCAGGTTCGATGTCGGTGTACGGTAATGAACGTCAGGCTAGATCGTCAGCTACATTTGGCCATAACAAATCGTCTTCGGCTGCGGCTGGCGTCAGCCCTTTTCGCAAATGTCGGCTGTTCAGAGGTTGCCAATGATGTGAAGGAAGCCAGCTGGGACGCGCTCGAATTGCGCATATTGCTAGGAGGAGGCGATCGAAAAAGGAATAACTCAGTGGCAAAGCCGTCGTTGCACGTCGGTGTGCCACGCATAGGCCCGGCGGATGTACCGACCAAACTTTGAATGGGTAAGAAGGCCGATTTGCTTAACAAAATCGTGCATCTTCTGTCGAAATGCGTCGAACGACTAATGGACTAGTTTTGGTAAGCAGAACTGACGATGGGTGATGAACCGAACGTCAGGTGACGGTGCCCAATGCTCGTTGCTCATCAGAGACCATGAAATGTGTTGGTCGATATAGAAGGCCATGGAAGTCGGAACCAGCCATGGAGTGTGTAATAACTCACCTGCCGAATCGACTAGCCCTGAAAACGGATGGCGCTCGAGCGCCGAGCCTGTACCTGACCGCTTTGGCAATGTTGTTGACCGTCTCGCGCGTGCTTCTTTGCAAGCGGACGACCGAAGGCCAAGGTGTGTAGGAAGAGGTCGCGACGGTGTGCGTTCAAGGTGTGGAGTGTAAGCTCGCCCGGACCCGCCGTCGGAGCAGATCTTGGTGGCAGTACCAAGTGAGAACTTTGAAGACCGAAGTGGAGAAGGGTTCCATGTGAACAGCACATGGGTCAGTCGATTGTGAGAACGAGGCGAAAGCCTAGGCGCAGCGATGTTCGCGCGGTGCTTATCGCACGACAAGCACGCCGTACCGTTCGAAAGGGAATCCGCTTGAAATTCCGGGACCAAGACAGAGATGTACATCCGCGGCTGCGGTTTTCGTGGCCTCAGCGGCGACGGCGGCGGTGCTTCGTCGAACGGCTCTCGTGATTACAAGTATGCGGGACAGGTGCGCGCGGTAACGCTCCTGATCTTAGTGAGCACCCATCGGCAGTTCTTCATAAGGCACGAAGTCGCTGGAACCTGATTGCCCGGAGATAGCGACGATGTCGCCGCAAAACGCCATGTCTTCCATTGCGTTCGGAATGCTCTCGACTGTCCGTGTAAAGCCGAGCTACGCCGTATAAATTTGTGCTCGTTCGTACCGATATCCGCAGCAGGTCTCCAATGTGAACAACCTCTGGCCAATTGAACAATGCAGATAAGGGAAGTCGGCAAAACGGATCCGTATCTTCGGAACAAGGATTGACTGTAAGCGGTGAACTGGTCGGGCTGATGCTTCGATGCGTGTGTGGTGCGGTCGCTGACTGCCGGTTGGAGGAGCGGTCCGTCCGCCCAGCGTCGGGCTCCCGTCCATTACCTGAGCGACTGTCGCGGTGGGCATCGGCGATTTGGTCGCGCTTCGCCGGAGCGCGGTCCTTCTGAAGCCGCAGACGGTAACGAAGCTGCACGCGGACGACTTCAGCTGTGTGTGCTTGTTGGTAACAGACAAGCCACTTCGTCCGGCATTGAGCAGCCGACTTAGAACTGGCACGGACCCGAGGAATCGGACTGTATAATTAAAACAAAGCATTGCAACGGCTGGTGATCGCTGAAGAAGAAATACACGTTTGGAGTGAGAAAATCGAGGATAATCGAAGAAACTTCGATGTAATCCGTGTTATGTAAACAACCTGTCGCCGCGAAAACTAAAATTTGGCGTTCCGAAGACTTACTGAAGAACCTGGTAAGTAAACGATGCACGTTTTTGCACATTAGCAAGTTTCCATGGATCCACAGCGATGGAATTGAATGTTTTATTCATTTTTACGAAAATTTGCCTTTTCTTATGGTGTACTGTAGGTCGGTTAAAAACATACGTTTTTAGCATGTTTTCACGGTCATGTTGTTGCTGCATTGCATGCTAGTCCTCTGGTACTCTTTAAATTAAGTTTAGAGCATTGTGTAGTCGAATCTTGCTAGTTGGCCTGGAATCAAGGTGTTGAAATTTGAACAGCTGTAATACGTAGCACGAAAGTCATGATTATTTAAGTGTAATCAAGACGCGTAATTCTGGTTATATAGAAAATTGAAAAAACTTCTTTTACGGGGTGTTGTGTACATATGCGATCATCGATAACACGGATTTTTCCCGCTTGAACCTTTTTATTCCAAAAACGGTAAAATTTCCAGAGCTTTCGGGCGCGTACCTTGCGCCCGTCTTCAGTGGGCAAATTAAATATCACTTCGTCGACTGCCCAGCCAGTCAACGGATAAGCAAGCTCATCCGCTAGACCGTCCGGGCTGGCAACATCAGCTATCAGGTTCTACCTTGTACCCGTCCAGCGTCCGTCGCCTGCCCATTCAGTCCCGCGGAGAGCGAGCTTCCAAACCGACCGACCGGGACAGTGACGTAAGACAAAATGGTGAACGAGGCAACGACAGTAGCTTCCATAACCCGTCTGAGGACTCTTTAAAATACGGGTTTTAAAGTTCTTTCCTGATGTAGACCTTCTTTCTTCATTATTCTCTTTCCGATGTTTCTGCCCTTTTCTGCCGTTGCCAATTCCAGTCCGATAATGTCCAGTGCCCCGTGCAGCACGTATCATATAATTGAAAAAACTTCTTTTACGGGGTGTTGTGCACATATGCGATCATCGATAACACGGATTTTTCCCGCTTGAACCTTTTTATTCCAAAAACGGTAAAATTTCCAGAGCTTTCGGGCGCGTACCTTGCGCCCGTCTTCAGTGGGAAAATAAAATATCATTTCATCGACTGCCCAGCCAGTCAACAGATCAGCAAGCCCATCCGCTAGACCGTCCGGGCTGGCAACATCAGCTATCAGGTACTACCTTGTACCCGTCCAGCGTCCGTCGCCTGCCCATTCAGTCCCGCGGAGAGCGAGCTTCCAAACCGACCGACCGGGACAGTGAGGTAACACAAAATGATGAACGAGGCAACGACAGTAGCTTCCATAACCCGTCTGAGGACTCTTTAAAATACGGGTTTTAAAGCCCTTTCCTGATGATGGCCTTCTTTCTTCATTATTCCTTTACCGATGTTTCTGCCCTTTTCTGCCGTTGCCAATTCCAGTCCGGTAATGTCCAGTGCCCCGTGCAGCACGTATCATATAATTGAAAAAACTTCTTTTACGGGGTGTTGTGCACATATGCGATCATCGATAACACGGATTTTTCCCCGTTTGAACCTTTTTATTCCAAAAAAGGTAAAATTGATTAATTTCTAAAACGTTGAAAAAACGGGTAATGTGACCGTCAAATAAACGAGCTATACGCTGCCATCTGTTTGGTGTCTCTTGGAACCGGTTTCCGTCTGCTTGAGCCCGAGAGCTTCATCCACCTAAAATGGATCATGTTGCGTCCAACAGCGACCAATCGTCCCTGCGATCAGTGCTCGATCGGCAGAGATGCATTCCGCCAAGGATGCATTCATGCAGGCATCCTTAGATGGATTAGAAAGGCCGGATTGCAGTATCTGATTTACAGAGAATTCACTCGCACAGCGTCTCGATAAATTTAATGCCATGAAATTCCATATAATCCTAAGATAGTAGCAGGGGTACTGTAGCAATAGCGCTTCTTCTTCATGTTTCCGTGGTTGAGACGCTGCCACACTGAACGCTTGCCCTCTGCTCCCCTTTAAATTAAATTTGGAATGTTAGCGTAAGCAAATGTTGCGTGACTGGTTTGCGGTCAAGGTGCTGAAATTTGAACAATTAAAATACGTGGAATGAAAGTCGAATATTTTTGTGTAATCAAGTTCCGCATTTCTAGTTATGGCAAAATTCCACAACATAATTTCCGAAAACCTAAAAAACGTGGCAGTATTACCGGAGAAAATGAGATACGCCTTGGCGTTGATGTCTCTGGGGATGGTTTCCAATCTCGTTAGGAGTGCGTTACGCGTCTGTTTTCCCGTACTTGTCTTTCCGTTTCTTCTTGTTCGCAGCTTCTTGAGTATACTGACGCCCAGTTGAGGCGTATGGCATGTGGGCCAGGACCTATGCGCTTTGTGGCACCTGTTGAGGTTGGCCACACCTGTAGTAGTTAAAAGGCACCAGGGTGCGCGTAGAATGTTGGGTTCGAAGCGGTCCGCGCTTTGCACCTGTTTACGCCACTGTTTCACGTGATGACTCACTGTGGTTACCGTTAAGGGGTTGCCCTGGTTCAGGAGCAGATGCTGGTGTTGATCCAGCACTTTCGTTTTATCGCTAATGTGGTTCGCTTATCCTTTGGAGTTGAACGCTGAGGTTGAGCATTGACGTCGAAAGGCTCTTGATAAATCTTGGGGCGACACACTCCGCTACGGAGCTATTAAATGCTAGGACACAATTGATTCAATACCAGTGCTAGTGCGCATATGGATAAAGTCCTCATACTGTGTGCGTAATTTCGATCGCGGGTATGGGTCTCGCACTGCACAAAATGAAAATAACATAACTCTCATGCCTTCTGATTCGACGTATATGGCTGTAGTGGCATTTGCTGCACCTAGCGGAACTCCAGGATGAACAGACCACAAGTTAACTAAAGCTGAGTAAATTTGCTAGGTTCTCCTAGTGCTCATGCTGTTGCAATGCGCGGAACCTCACTAATGTAACATTTTCGACTACGCATGCTTCTCTGGGGTTACCGGAGCGCGTATGCTTTCACGTGATACCTGGGGCGTCGACACTGGTTGGTTGTTGGCAATCGACAAACTGCAATGTCTAGCTCTCTGGCTCACCTAACTCTCCAGTGCTATTAAGCAAGTGAGACGAGTAGTCCCACCGTTCCGCTACGTCTGGCTCCGTCAACTTGAGAACCATCCTAATAGACGATAGGTGAACCCAGGAACAAATTTGAGGCTTTGCACGGGGCACACTAAGGCTAGATGGAATCCGTCTTCTGAGAACGAAATGTCCAGTGCAAGTCCCATTGATATCAAAGGATAATCAAAACCGTCTATGTCAATATAAACTAAGCGTATCTTGGAAGCCCCTTAGACCCCCACGCAGTGCTTCTCTAGTGGAATTTAAGCTGCGCTACTCTTGAGCCGCGCATAAGTGATTTAAATGGCCTATGTGGCATCGTAGTTCTAGGAATGGTAGGTAACAAAGCGAGTTGGGGGAAGCAAAACTGCGCGTTCCGGCGCCGGCTTTGTGTCTCTTGGGATGGTTATCCGTCTGCTTGACCCCAGGAGCCTTGTGGGTGTGTAATGTCCTGCTGACGGTGATGAGGTAGTGTCTCTCCATTCTGCCTGCGACTGGAAGTAGCTATCCGTCGACGACAGACCGTTACCATGTCCTCGGGGTGGTATCGGCAGTGCTGCCCTAAACAGCTCACCATTGCAATCTGCAGACATTAAGTTTATTGATTCGTCTCCAGGGAATGAGGTAACGCCAGCCTTCGTCCCGTGCCCTGAATTGCTTGCTGGCCAAGTGTTAAGCCCTGCAGCGCGCAGCTCCTTCAGCCGCAATGGTGACGAACTGCTCTGTATATCCAAAACTACCTCAGCCGGTCTCTGCCACGGTCGCAAGTGCCACTCTATCTCAAAAGCAGCTGGAATTCCACCAGGTCTCTTGCGCGCTGTACTCATTGGAGTCACTTTCTTTCTGAGTCGGAAGGACCCTGTAAATCATTGGAGCGCATGTTGCACATATTGAGGGAAGAGAACTTGGGACTCTCTCCATGCAAGTGACAAATTTACTGAAGTCAACCCGGTATATTCTGGTCAAATGGGTGTGCCAACAAATCCTCGTTCGACGGGTAGTGTGGACCCGTAAAATAGTGCAATTAGCACTATACGCTCAGTGCCTTTGGGGAACGGTAGCTGTACCAAAGCATGATAGTTTTGCTCGATCAGCGAATATAAGGGCCAAAGGTGGTGAGTGTTGCGAAATGAATGCAGATCAACGACGGCTAGAGTTCTTCAATGAGGCGCATGGAGACTTGCATACACTAAACGGCAGTTATTTCGGAGGAAAAAACTCACATTTGCGGGATTGACTAGCGATGGGCACTTGGCAGCTACGCCTACGGCCGGCAACCTTTACTCTGTAGGCAGGTACTGTAGGAGTAATTTTCATACTCATCCCGGAAATTCCATCGGTTGCGAAAGAAAACAGTGGCGTGGGAACCACCCTAGGACGCCGTAGATGAACTCTAGGACAGATGCCATGCACTACGTAAGGAGTACGGTTCAACTAGGTGAAGGCGGAAGCCGAATAGCACGGTCTCTGAAAGGAAACCATGCACTAAAATATTTAGTTATTAGAGAATTCCAGAGCATGAGCTTCAATACTGCCCATAGAACATACCCCAAACGTGATACCTCCTAACATCCTTTCGGTGTCTCCCGGGATGTATCGTGATGAAGACTAGTAACCGCTGCCAACAACGGCACTCGCCTGAGCGATGCGATTACGAGTAAGAACAGCCAAGCCATCACAATCTGGATTCGGCTAGTGTTAATACATCGATTCCATACATTGCGGTCATAAAAATTTGTCGACTTGGTCATGTAATAATTGATTTCCTTCCCGCGAATCAGAGCGCTCACTCGATAACGTCACCTACTGCGAGCCGTCGATTGGTTCGAACTTTCACCCGCGCAGTGACTCACCCGTGCGTCTGTTTATTTAAGCTGCACGTGCTCGCCCCGTTTGCCATTGCCTTAGCATCCGTGCTGCTATGAGTCGATTACGCACAGACGATTTACCGTGTTCAATCGATTCAACGCCCGAAGTGCATCTTCCTGAGGAGTCTCCGTTCCGTTGTACAATCCACAATACAGGCTGCGCTGCCTGTAAGGTAAATTATTGCGTCAACTGCGACGCCCTTAAGTTCGATTTGACCTCACCTGCACCCTACAAACCTGGTTGATTATTTGTCTTGCAATAACTGCGTTACTAATATTCCACTGGTTGCACCGCGTCAGTGATCTTGCACGATACAACCTAATCGCCTTCAGTATACTAACGCCCACTAAAACTTCTATTGCATAGGCCCGCACGCATCCTTATGCGGACGCCCAGTAGTCTACTTCGGAACTAGCTTGAACGAGTCGGGGAGAGAAGAGGACCGTTACCCTTATTGTACCTCGCATCTACCAGTTGGCTGGTTCGGTCAGCTGTAGACCCTGTCAGTGTACTCTCTGAAGGTTAGCGTCTAAAAACCCCTTTGGGCAAAAGCGCTAGCCCGGTCCTCCAAATTTGGCGGACGGCCGAGGAAGACACTTATCCGTGCACAAAAATGACCTCGCTCCACCCCATTTTATTCCCCGGCCCGTTTCCTTGCCCCATTTGCAGCAAATCGTTCAATCGACCAACCGAAGCAACGAAGCACTTGCACAGCACCCACGGCCAGCGCCAGTCAACCTTCGAATGCTCAAAGTGCCACATGACGGGCCCCATCATGAGTGTTAGCGTGCACTTCCCACGCTGTGGGAAGCACCAGACGCCGCAAGTAAGTCTACCCATCAACTGTATGGTCCCCACCTGTGGGCGGGCCTTCGAGACATACCAGGGCATGCGCCAGCACGCAAAACAGAGGCACCCAAACGAATTCGCGGCGTCCCTCCCAACTCATAGCAGAAGGCGCTGGTCCCCAGAGGAAACCTCTCTCCTCCACCGGGTCCATGCGCGATTCGCTAGCGGGTCCCCCCTCTGCGCCAACCTCATAAAACTTATTCAGGAGGAACTACTGCATAGCTATGGTATTCACAGAAGTGCAGACAGTATAAATCACAGGTCAAGCAAGCGAGAAGGTTAGTGCCAGTCCCCTCCACCATTGGCGGCCCAAGCCACCCACCCCCTGACACCATTAACACCCCCTCCGCGCATTCCCTTGCCCTCGATTGCCCAGCCACGCTTGACGTTGATTGGCCAACAGCTGCACAATTAGCCGAATCCATCACCGCATCGATCGCCGACCCTGCATGTTCAGACCTGCTATCTGCTATAATCCCGCTCCTGCATGGTCCCGTTAACTCAACTACGGCTGCATTGCTCCTCCAAGCCACTTCGCACTATCTCGGCACGGCGTACGCTGCGACGCCCCCTAATCCACGCAGGTACCGTCCCATGGTCCCCCTGTCTAAACACCGTAAATTCATACACTTCCAGCACCTCTTTCATAAAGATCGCTGCCGCTTAATCCAAGAACTCCAAAGGGCAGGTGGGCTCGGGAGCGCGAAGCTTAATATTAAGGAGGTGGCCAGCATAATTAGGGCGAGAATGAATAGTGGTAGTAGTGGTAAATTCACTGTATTTACAGAATGAGTAGTAGTGGTAAATTTACTGACAACGATCCCCCCCCCCGTAACTACCAAGCCAATACCGTCCCCCAGGCCGGTCCCACTTATCTCCACCGAGGAAATCATAATAGCACAGAAGTCGTTAGACCAAAACTCCGTGGCGGGACCAGACTGGGTCACCGTGGGCACAGCAAAAACCATTCCTCCTCAAGTACTTTGTCTCATTTTTAATATATGGGTATTCCTCAGGGACATCCCTCCTGCTTACAAGTCCAATAAAACAATTATTCTTCCTAAAGGTCAATCTAGTAACCCAGCGGACTTCAGACCAATAACTATCAGTAGTGCAATTTACCGCATCTTTAGCAAAATCATTAACTCTCGGCTCACGGAGATGGTGACCCTAAACGCGGCTCAGGTGGGATTCCAAAAGGGGTGGATGGGTGTAGCGAAAACATTCGCATCTTACAAACCTGCACCACGCATGCCAGGACCAGGGGTAAGTCCATCTCCATTGCCTTCCTCGACATAGCCAAGGCCTTTGACACAGTGTCACACAGTAGCATATTACGGGCACTTCGGGCGCAGCGCGTCAACAATGGGTACATTGAGCTTATCCATAATATGCTTACAGGGGGTTCCACGACAATTCATATGGGCGAGAAACGGGCCGGGCCCATACCAATAAATAGGGGCGTGAAACAGGGGGACCCAATATCCCCACTCCTATTTAACCTAGTAATAGATGAGGTCCTGGGTATATTAGATGCTAACACGTCCTGGGGTTTCTGCCTAGCAAACCCCGCTTGTACCACTCCCGACCCGGTCCAATTCATAACGAGCCTAGCCTTCGCGGATGACATAGTAGTTGTAGCTAAATCAACCCCTGCCCTTAACCTTCAATTAGAAAGATGTGCCCAATTCCTTGAACGCCGGGACCTTAAACTTAATGTAAATAAATGCGCTGTACTACAGCCCCACCCCGCCCCCAAATACAAAACATCACACGTCCCGGTCCACAGTGCAGTGTACCTTAAAGTAGGATCGAAACGCGTCCCACTTACCCAGCTCCCACCAGATAAATCATATAAATATCTATGCATCGAAATCACTCCCACCAAACAGCCCCATTTTGACACCACCAAACTATTAAAAACTGCACCACTTGGGCTACGAAACTCTTCCTCACCCACCTTACTCACCAGACCTGTCGCCCACGGACTACCACATTTTCAAGCACTTGGATCACTTCCTGCAGGGGAAACAGTTCAAGAATGAAAAGGAGGCAAAAACTGCCTTCGAGGAGTTTATCGCTTCTAAGACTCCGGACTTCTATGCTACCGGAATGAATGCCATAGTGAGACGTTGGCAGAAGTGTGTAGATTGTGAGGGTTCTTATTTCGACTAACAAAGTTCATTCTTTGCCGAGATATTTCGCTTTAAAGTTACGGGTTGAAAATGGGTAGAACTTATTAAACGACCTAATAGAACATCTCCTCCAAGTTATTAAGTCAGCACCATTACGCGCACAGCAGAAAGTAGCACTCATTAGGGAAAATGTAATCCCCGGGCTTATTCACACCCTCAGCTTTCACACCCCCCTCAATTGGGTCCTTAAAAAAATAGACAGTCTCGTCACGCACACAATTGCGGAAATTCTCCACCTCCCTTCCCAAGTGATAGTAAACGAGTTCTTCCACATCAGCATAGGTCACGGGGGTTTGGGAATACCAAACCTACACGATATAATCCAGGCTAAACAACTATCCTCGCTAGAAAAACTTGGAAGGTCTAACAAAACCTTTGCGCAGCTTGCCGCCCTTGACCCCATCAATCATCACATTATTAACCTCATCAAGGCCCAACTAGAAATAATTTGGGCCTTGATGTTGATGATACAAATGCTCCTCATGCAAGCAGACTGTCACCCAACCAATAGGCATATCCAAACTTCTCAGGAGCACACATGGCGTCAGGAAGTCAATGTTTATGTGTACCAAGTGCAATCGTAAGAGTCCAATCGGCGCCATCAGTGTACGCTTCCCGCGGTGCAACTTAAGCAAGCCATCCAACGAGGTAAGAGCAACAATCAAATGCTTAGAAGCGACATGCAAACGGAGATTCACGTCATACGCTGGCATGAGGCTACGTGTAGCAAATAGGCACAGTAAGGCATTTAACGAGACATGCCAGCTCCACGTTAAGCTAAGATGGTCACGAGAAGAAAGTGCAATCCTCTTCTGACTTAAAACTAGGTTCCCCAAAGAGTACAGTGACAGAACAGTTCGAGTTTTAAGTTAGTAAAGTTGGTTAGTTAGTTAGTTGTTTGGTAGTTTTAAGTGAGAACCCGATTGCTCTTTGTTCTCGTGACGATCTTAGTATAATATGGAGCTGGCGTGTCTCGCTAAATGCCTTATGGTGCCTATTTGCTGCATGTAGCCTTATGCCAGCGTATGACGTGAATCTCCGTTTCCATGTCGCTTGTAAGCATTTGATCGTTGCTCTTTCCTCGTTGGATGGCTTGCTTAAGTTGCACCGCGGAAAGTGTACACTGATGGCGCCGATTGGACCCATACGATTGCACTTGGTACACATAAACAATGTTTTCCTGACTCCATGTGTGCTCGTGAGGTGCTTGGATATGTCTATTGGTCGGGTGAAAGTCTTCTTGCATGAGGCGCATTTGTATGGCCCAGGGAAATGTAAGGGGCTCAGCGACTTCCTTGTGGGACACGATCGGATGTCTTCCGCGGCGTCCCCCCGATTTGGAGGGGCGCGGACAATGCTTCTAGCCCTATCGGCATGGTCTGGCACTGTCCTTTGGAGAGTACATCTATTGGAATCGCCAGCCGAACCTAAATTAGTTGGCGTTCAGATGCGTCGTATAGTATTGTTAACGGTACGTTTCTTTCCGTGGACCGCTGTGTTGTAGCTGAAATTTCTAACGTAAGGTTATCCATACCAGGGCTTTTCTGCACGGTCTGCTCTTGAAATTGTGCGGTTGCACGTTAGCGGAAAGGAGTAATTTACCTTGTGCCTCGTCCGGGATGGTAGTTGCAGTAACTACGTTTGTCATCATCGATAGGCGACTGTCATGTCATGAACTGATGAATTTTTGGGAAACCTGACTCGTTTCGTCGAACCCGCTATCAGCAATTTCCGTCAATTTCGAAAATAAATCTTTTGTCCGCATTTTGGCTGAATTCGCGAATTAATAAGGACAACTTCAGGAAAAATATGATACGAAATGGCAATGTAGAAAAGAAAAATGGGTTGTGAACGAATTTTTGGGTAATTTCACGTTTCGTCGACCGCGGTATCGACAATTTCGAAAATAAATGTTTTGTCGGTTTTTGGGTCTTCGGTTCGTACCCCGACACTGCTCGAGTGGACCGCCCGCCACGCCCCCATTACTAACGTAATCCTACGAGAGCAGCGTGAGCCGCTCCTTATTGTTTACCGGTCCTGATATCGTTTGCGAACCACTACTGTTTCCTAACGTGGTAACCAGAATCTTCCTGGAAAAAATTTGTCTGTCAGTTATACCGTGGCAGTAGCTGTGTAGTGCACCCGTGTTGCTGTAGAAACGCAGGTTAGTGCGGTATATTGCCGAATTTCTGATTGCCGTAGTACATCTGTTTGAATACTAGAAGCAATGCAACGGGTATCATGCCCGATTTTGATCATATTCAGAATTTCCCATTTTGGTGATCCCTGTAATAAAACTGCGAATGCCCTACCAGCGAATAGATGGGCGCTTATTAGAAATATCGCATATCAAGTCTTACCGTAGCTTTCGGAACCAGGGCATTCGGAAATCTACGATACGCGTTTTCATCCTGTGATATTACTAATAATCGCCCATCCAAACGCTGGTAGGGCATTTTCAGTTTTGTTACAGGTATCATCAAAACGGAAACGCTGGAATATGACCAAAATCATGTCGCAGTACTCTTAACAACGTAGGAGAATGAGCAGAGACAGTAGTAGCACGCGGAATGTTGGGTACAAATAACAATGTGGGCATTCTCCGTCTTGAGAGAACCTGCTCCTGAGTGCGTGCCATGGTTTTACATACCACTGATGACCGAGCTTAGTTCGGTAAGGTAGACATTAGCCCGCGAGGCGCAGGATTACTAGCTGCACTCACACCCCACTGAATTAATGTCAATCAGTCGTTTAGTCAACACTGCTCCCAACGGACTAACTGTATTTACAACCGAATCACCAAAAATGCAGAACGTAATAGTAAGACCCAATAGTAAAAGTAATAACTATAACGCAAACAGTAGTAATAATAAACACTACAAAATATGTACACAAACATCACTGGGGAGGCCAATATTGCACAATCGCTTCTAACAGCTTGTAAAATGGGTCTTCAATGGGTTGGAGTCTTCGGCGCCACATGAACTCCATAAGTAGGAGTCTATCATGGACTGGTGCGTGCCGCACCGTGCTCTATTGCTTCGCTTCAGCTGGACCCATGGCGATTCCACAGCCTGCAGGTGAGCATCTGTCCGTGGGTTAACGAAACCCACGAAATGGTTTATACCAGTGTTTCCCAACGGGGGCGATTTTGATGCTCCGGGGGGCGATGGAAGGTCCAGGGGGAGGGGGGCGATAAAAGGCTAAGGCGGGAGGCCTTTCGGCCGTCGGTCGATCGACCTCGATTCGTCAGAGAAAGGGACTCTTGAAAAAACCTCGCTCCTCCCCAACATTACCCAACGGCGGTCATCCAAAGACTATTGCCTTCTAAAGCTTATACGCTGCTTGACACCGATATTCTTGGCCGTACTGAATCGCCCGGAGCGCCACCTCTATGTAGCCTGTTGCAGGATAGTGACGTGAAAAGCTATTTGCCATCTCCCCAAAAGGCGCTGAGAAAATGACGTTATGTCAGCAGGGCCCAAGAAATAGTGGTGCAAAACGTTGGTAAAGAGCAATTTTGACCCCGTGCGCGACGACAGAGCCTACGGGGGCGACGACGACGACGTCTAGGTGGGGGATGGCGGTCAAAGGGTTGGGAAACACTGGATTATACGCATGTACGTGTAACCGTACAGCGACAGGCTGTGGTATGCCCGCCACTCGTCGCTCATGATAGTAGAACTGGGTGGTACATTCTGCCTTATGGCAGAAATGAGGCTACCTGACGAGCGGTCGGGCACAGGAGCCATGAAGCATTCACCGGTTTGCAGGCCCACACCGCCAAAGGCGCATTGCTGTGGGTAGGACTGGTCACGGTTGTACTTCCTTTTCGAGTAGAACGTCTCATCCACTTGAACCGTTAGGCCCGGTCCTCCCACAGACACTCGTTTGGTCACAAGGGTTTCTGCCACGACTTCCCTTGTCGCCAGGTTCCAGGCGCCGACAGAGCTGTGGTTAAGGCCCAACTGCTTCTCGACGTCCCTCACGTTGGACCACTCTCGGGACCAATAATACATGAACCGGAGAAGTATATGCACCGGTATTCTGGATCCTTAATAGTCACTGTTTACACGTTGGACATACACCAGAGTAGTTTTGCCTTGCAACCATGTTCCTGTCCGAAAGGACAACTTTTCGTAGGATCTCTTATTGCACCTCCATCGGGAAACTCAGGCATCCGTGGTCTGTAAAACCATGGGCGTCCCGTTCCGCAGTGGCAGGTTCTCTCCTGATGGAGAATGCCCTGCTCCTGCAGGAGCACTATGGCCGACTTTTCATCGTGGCACATACGGGGTAGCTCGTCGATCCTTAGCAAAGAAGTCCCTTGCGACATGACAGAATAACCAATGTAGCAAGTTGACTAGGTCTTTATACTGGGGCAAGGGGAGGCTTCGTGGAACCAACCCAGAAAGTATGGCCCGTCAGCTACAGCAGCTCACAAATTCAGAAACAATATCGCGAACGCAGCTCCCAGATTCGCGAACAGTATCGGGGCCAGGAAACAATAGGAAGCGGGTCATGCATACTCACGCAGGATTACGTATACAATGGGGGCGGGACTGAGCGGTCAGCACAGCAGACAATGTCGAGGTACAAACAGAAAAGACCCCGGTTTTTGATTAAATTTGCAATATAAATCTTCAAACGGTACGTTGACGATATTTTTGCAATTATGGAAGTCGACAAAGAAATCAACTTCCATGAACACCTCAACAACGTTTACCCAAACCAAATAACCTTAGCAATGGAAAAAGAAGTACATAATTCTCTCCCCTTTCTAGACGTAATGATCATTAAAGCTAATAACAAGTTCATAACAAAAGTACATTGGAAACCAACTAGCTCTGATAGATACCTACATTTCGTCTCTCACCATCCTCTTCCCGTAAAAATAGGTATCATTGACGGTATGGTAGATAGAGCAATAAAGCTTTGTGAGCCATGTTTTATTCAACCGGAGTTACAACACATTAAACGTACTTTATTTAACAACGGATACCATTAAGATTAATAAGTTCAGTAATTAAGAAAAACAACGAGCACAAACATCTCCCGGTGCAAGTTGGTGCTTTACTTGTTTTACCTTATTACCGATGCATTAGTGAGAACATACGACGCCTAGGTAAAACAATGAACTTCAGGGTGTTTTTCAAACAGGCACCAAATTTCCGATCTAACCTAAGAACCGACAAGATCAAGGTTCCACCTGATAATAGGCCCGGCGTCGTTTACGAGATCAAGTACAATCCTACATAGCAGAAACGGGCAACACTTTACTTCACAGGTTTCGTGAACATATATGGCAGGTGTGAACCGTTACAAGAATGCGAAGGAACGGATTAACGGCACACAATGCACCCGCAGATCAAACAATCACGACAAGTGATCGATGACGTGCTAAGAAGCTCAGCGGCAGTCAAGCATTTCTCTCAATGCTCGGCTGACCACGTACGTACCACTTTATGTCGCGAGAGCCATTTCCAACTTCATAAGATCAAAGAGACCCTCTACATCAGACATAATCCCTCAATTAGCCGTGACAAAGGTGTTGAGATCAGTGAGGTATGGACCAGCTTAATTCTACAAAGCGACTGCTGCGCCATCACCTCCTGATCAATAGGGGTTCCTGATCGCCACCTGACCCTTTGTCGGGCCTATATAACATCCTCTCGCGGAAACATCTGCGCTTTTCACCATCTCGCTGACGACGGAATCAGTCGATTCCGAAAGCTACGAACTAAACGATCGTACGTTCACAGTTTACCTGTATTTTCACTAACACAACCAACCAAGTAGCCATTGGTTAGGTTGCTTCGGTGTTCCTACAGGGAACGGTAGACAGAGCTCAACGGGTGCTCAACCGTACTCTTCCAACATGATCCACCGCCCCGTTACAAGAAAACCAGTCTTCAATTCGCAATATAATCATTAAAGACGACATCAGGAGGAAGAATATGATACGAACTGACAATTTGCTCAAGAAAAATGGACTTTGAGTTATGATGAATTTTTCGGATATCTTTTTCGGCTGTCGACCCGTTTTATGGCATCTGTAATAGATCTGAAACACTCCCTACCAGCGGATGGACGGGCAGTTTTTAGAACGTATCACAGATAGAACGCTTATCGAATCAGAGCTTTCGACATTCTCTGGTGCCGTCGTCAGTGATAGGCAAGAGGGAAAGAAAGAGCTCTTTCCCATCTCTGACGACGGCACAAGAGAGTGCAGAAAGCTCTGAATCGATAAGCGTTCTCTATCTGTGATACTTTCTAATAACTGCCCATCCATCCGCTTGTAGGGAGTGTTTCAGATCTATTAACAGATACCATCAAACGGGTCGACAGCCGAAGAAAGATATCCGAACATGAACAAGCCCGTTACAAAACACCCAGTGTTCAAATGATGAATTTTGGGAAATTTTCAAGTTTCGTCGACCCCAGTATCGGCAATTTTCGTGAATATTGAAAATAAATTTTATGTCAACTTTTTGATAAAATTCGCAATATAATTATTGAAGATGACATCATGAGAATCAATATGATATGAATTGGCAATATACCCATGAAAAATAGACTTTTGCTTGTGATGAATTTTTGGGAAATTTCACAAGCTTCCTCGACCCCGGTATCGGCAATTTTCGTGAACTTGAAAATAAAAGTTTTTTCCGTTTTTTTGATTAAATTCGCAATATAATCATTAAAGACGATATCATGAGAAAGAATATGATATGAATTGGTAATATACCAAAGAAAAATAGACGAGAGTCCCAATAAGATGGAAGTATTGATCAGCATGAACGTTCCGCTGGCACACCGCCATTACGATTTAAGGGAACCACTGCATGGAGCTACGGGCCCTATTGGCACTAGGACTCCGTTCGCATGGACAGCTGTGGGTCATGTCCCTGCAACAGACCAACGCCTCCAACCGGTAGCTAGTTACATCAGCGTTCGTAGACACCTGTGCAAGTGTTCGTCAGAATTATAAGACTTGAAGCAGAATATCGACATTCTGGTCCATAGAAACGTATGGGTTAGATGGCAACAAAAGGGTACTGCCAGACAACAGAGCAGCACTGGACATTTTGGAGAGATCGACCCGTTTTAATGGCAAAAGATAGGAAGTAGGGATGCTCTGGAAGTCATCTATCCTGAGATTGCCAAACAACAAAACAGCGGTGTTGCGTCGGTTTTACCGAACAGAACGCCGACTGCCGAACCATCAGTGGTTGCTGAAAGCATACATTGATGGAATGGAAGAATCCATACGACTCGGGCATGTCGAAGGGTCGAAGAAGATTCTGTGAATAGCGACACCGGCCGAAATTGTTTCTTACCGCACCATGCGGTCATTTCGTCACACAATCCGAACAAGGTTCGCAGAGTGTTCGACGAGTCAGCACGATATCAGGGAATATCGCTGAACGACTGCCTGTTGAAGGGGCCTGACTTCTTGGCAGACATAGTAAAAATGTTGCTGAAGTTTATAAGCCGAAAGATACCGTTCTCAGCTGTCATAGAAAAAATGTATCACCAAATCGAGGTGCCGGTCGCCGACCGAAATACGTTATAGTGTTTCTGGAGAAAACCAGGATCAAAGGAGTGCCCTGCTGTCTATCACATGCTGGTGCATGTGTTCGGCGTGAAGTCATCCCCAAGCTGTTGCATCTACACTTTGCGCCAAACTGCAGAGGCGCACCGAATCAGATTACCGGAAGCAGTGGAACGAATTTTGGAAAGCATGCATATGAATACCGTTGATACCGTGGAAGAAACACAGGTACTCTAAGAACAAATTGTGACGATCATGCGCAATTCTGGCTTCCGTATGAGGAAGTGGGCGTCCTCTTCCCGAGACCTACTGTCCAATATTCCGCAAGACGACTGGGCGGAACCATAGGTTGACTTAACACAAGACAGTCTCAAGAAGGAAAAAACATTAGGACTTCTATGGGATTGTGAGAGCGATAGTTTTCATTTCAATTGGTCAAGACCAGAAGGTTACGCTCACACAGTAAGGCAGATTTTCAGCTTTGCAGCACGCGTGTTCGATCCATTAGGGTTCTTAGCTCCCATTACCGTGGTGGCTAAGATATTGTTACACGAGTTGCGGGTCTCCAAGTGCGATTGGGAGGAGGTTCCCAACGATGGTTCGCCGAACAAATTGGCAGCATGGTTAGTTGGCATGGAGCATCTCCCATCGGTATCGACTCCACGGCTCTTAAAAACGAAGGAATCCTCCAATTCGCTTCACATATTTTGTGACGCGAGTCGATCAGCGTAAGGAGCAGTAGCATATCTCTGATCCGACAACGTCGAGGGAAAGACACGCACGTCATTTGTGATGGGCAGAGCAAAGGTAGCGCCGCTTCGATGTTTGGCAATTCCACGTCTTGAGCTGCAAGGTGCTACCTTGGCAATGAGGATGGCGACTGCAATTGCTCGAGATTTAAGTCTGGATCCCGACCAGGTTGCGTTTTGGATAGACTCTGAGTTGTCCTACATTGGTTGAAATCGACCAGACAGCGCTTTTGTACATTTGTGGAAAATCGAGTAACAGAAATTCTAGATCTTTTTGCACGAATCAGTGGAAATTCGTTCCTGGAAGAGAGAACCCGGCAGATATATTATCGAGCGGAACTACCACTGGAAGGCTGAAAAACAGTTCGTGGTTTTCTGGACCATTATTTTTGACCAATAGTCCCTCTACATGGCCTATCGAACCAACGGGAAACGAGAATGTCTCCATAGAGGAGTTAGAATTGGTTGGCTCAGCGCGATATACAAGTGCACACGAAGTCCCGTCCAAAGATGTGACTCTGCAGCTTATAGACCTTACGTCTCAGCTTTGCACTCTCCTGAGAGTGGTTGCAAGGGTGCTCAGATCCGTAGCTTTGTTCCGGTATTGCATTCATTCCCGTCCAGTGGAAGTGATAACCGCGACGGAATTGGTCGATGCATGGATTACATGCGTAAAGAGCGTTCAACGCCATTACTTTTTTTTAAAAATAAGTTCCCTTGGTCGCAGCCAACCTTTGTGTCGCACAAGCAAACTTTGTGCTCTAAACCCGTTTATGGATGACAATGATATTGAAAATTGTAACTTACGGTGTGCCCGTTGGGGTTTATCCTTCTGGTTTATAAAAATAAACCAAACAACACGCCCTACCAGCGGATGGATGGGCAGTTATGAAGAAATTCGTAGACACAAGCGAACCTCGAAGCTTTCGGAACGTTCTTGTACCATCCTCAGCGAGTTTGGGAATGATAAGGTTTTAATCCGTAGTCGGGGTATTGATGGTTGTCACGGATTTTTTCCCGTTTTTTGGCTTTTTTAAAGTATCTGTAAGTATACTGAAGCGATCTCCCAACCAGCAGATGGATGAGAGTGGTTATTAGAAAGAACGCAAACAGCACACGTACGTAACCGTATATTTCGGAACGCTCGAGTTCCGTCGTCAGCGGTGGTGGAGGGATGAGCAGGGTGGAACTTGGTATTAGTAAAGAAGCACCGTCCAATGCAAATCAGATTAGAAGCGCGATTGCGAATTGCCTAACTAAACAAAAGTACTCGCCAACAAGGAACTTAACGAAAACGGAGGTTAACGTAATCAAAAGGTTGAAGGACGAAGAATCGATCATTATCACAAAGGCAGACAAGGGCAATGTTGTAGTGGTGATGGACAGAGAAACGTACAACAATAAAGTAGAGGAGTTGCTGAATACAGAGACCTACAAAAGCTTAGACATTGACCCCACGGATAATACGCGTAAATCGCTAGCCGGAATAATCTCAAGTTTAGTGGACACAACCAAAGAAAAGAAATTGGCGGAATTTCTAAAGAAATTAAGGTAAGGTTCCAATTTCTCGTGTCCGGAACTATTTTGTCTTCCAAAAATCCATAAGGAAAACGTTCCACTAAGACCAGTGGTATCCATTTGCAACTCGGTGACTAGAGAACTTTGCGTTTATTTGACCAACATACTAAAACCATTAACTGGAAAAAGAGCGTCACACACACAGAATGCAATGAGATTCGTTAAAGAAATAGGAGCAATTCGTCTGGAAAGGGATGACATTCTTGTAAGTTATGATGTGAAGGATCTGTTCACTAGCATACCTTTTACCTACACTTATGAAGCCATCACTAACCTTTTGTCCGAAGACGTTACTCTTAAAGAACGAACACAGCTAAACCCATTCCATTTGAAGCAATTAGTGAAATTTTGTATGGAAGAAGGTAACTACTTTCGATGGAATAACAAATACTTTGCACAAAAAACAGGAGCGCCAATGGGAAGCCCATTATCACCAATACCTGCGGAGATCTTCATGGAAAACTTAGAAGCAAAGGCCTTTCCAACAGGACTGTCGGACCACCACATAAAACTTTTTAAGAGATACGTAGACGATGTGTTTGCTATAGTGAAAGAAGGGGAAGAAGAAAAGCTATTAGACCATCTGAATAGCATTTTCCCAAATAAGATAGTATTTACGATGGAAAAAGAAAAAGACGGCTAACTACCCTTCTTAGACGTGTTGGTTATAAAAGAATTGAACCGACTCCAAACCAGAATTTACAGAAAACCCACACATTCAGGCAAATATTTAAATTTCTTTTCCAACCACCCTATAAACGTGAAAAGAGGGATTATAACTGGAATGATGGACAGAGCGTTGGGTATATGTAGCAAAAAATACGTAAAAGATGAATTTGAGCACATAATGACAACATTGATGCACAATGATTACCCACCAGCACTAATCGAATACTGCATCAAAGAGAGAGTTAAAAAATGGAAAGAACAAAGAATTCCAAACAGAAACAATTCTGAGAGAGAGACTAAACTGATTATTCCCTATTACCCTAAGGTGGGAGAACAGATAAAAAGAATCATGGGTCAAATGGGAGTGAGGGTTGTGTTTAAAACCCTGTTTGACTTGAGATCTCTTCTTCGTTCGGATAAGACAAGAATCCCACCAGAATCTTCCGGGGGAGTGGTGTACCAGGTAGTTTGTGGATACGGCGCACGGTACATTGGGGAAAGCGGCTACAGCATAGAACACAGATTCCGACAACACCTGGCAATGATAAAACGCTACAGGAACGCTGAAAGTAGGAGTCGAGGGGAGAACATAATACGCCGTGGACGCTCTCAAACAAAGAACCCAACATTAATCATGGAAGAATGTATCAATGGCTCGGCCATCGTGGGCCATGTGGCTGAATGCCCACAACCAGACGAGGAATTACAAATCTTTAGAATCACAAAGGAAAACAATTTCAAGTTAAGGAAGATTAAAGAAGCAATGTTTATTCGGCACAATCAATGTATGAACAGAGATGAAGGCGCCGAAGTTAGCGACATCTGGACTACGGTGGCGACAAGAACAAAATGTTGCCGGTGCAAAATTCCTAGGACAGGAAGAGTTTAAAGTAACCAAAAAAGAAGACTTTAAAATACTATTTTCGCGGTGTAAAATACATCATCGACATAAGCCACACAGACTTTTCCTCCTATTGTCAAAAACGCTGACGACGAAAACAGGTGCGGTTTTCGAAAGCTCCGTTTGAACAATAAAGAATTTGGTCACGGGAGTTTTGCCGTGTTCAGTTATGAGAACATACCACGTGTGCAAGAACCCAATGTTCAACTATATATATATATATATATATATATATATATATATATATATAATGGAAGTTTACGGCGTATGTATCCTCTTTTATTCTTCGAACAAATCGAATATCAACGTAGCTTTCGGAGCTGTCCCGCTCCGTCTTCAGCGTCTCGCTGTGTCAGTGATTTCGTTCTATAATCCCCACAGAGTTTTCTAGTTTACAGCATTTTGTTCTTTGGATTAAACTAGTCCAAATGTCACTTGCAAGCATACCTTTGTCTCTGTTTAAACAACGGCTATGCTTGACGTACATTGCTTCTTTGATTTTCCAGCGCATGTTGTGATTCTCATTACATAACCTGATCACATTGAATCCTTGTCTACATACAGCTGCGTGTTCTACTACTGCTGACTTTTGTATTAACTCTTCCATCACGGTGCGGGCATCTATTTTCGGTGGTCTTCTTCTGTTGCGAACGTTTCCATTCTGAGCTCTTTATTCTGCATTTCTATATCTCGTAATGTTTGAAAGGTGTTCATTGAACCTATCCATTAGTGTGCGTCCAATTTCACCTATGTAGTTGGCGGAGCAACCACATACTAGCCTGCAAACGCACCCGTTGTCCATTTCGTGAGGGGAACTCTGTTTGTCGTTTCTAAGTATAGTTCTGAGATTTGGTAAGGATTTGAAGAATACCGGGAATCTTCAAATCGAAGAAAACTTCAGAGCTTTCGGGGTTTCTCGTACCCCGTCTTCAGCGATAAGTAATGCTTAACCCGTCTACATCAAGTGAACGAGTTCCGTCACAATTGGTTTTAAACAAATTCTTTAAACTAAGAACACTGAACAGTTTAAACGACGAATCTCTTGATGATTATCGCCGTTTTCTATTCCCTTCTTCTTTGTCCGAAATTTGTGTGCTATGCATCCGTACTCCCAACATTATCTGTCCCAGGATCATCTTCTGTACGGATTGCTGTGCTGAGTGGTTCCTCTTCGTGAGGGTCTTGGGTTGTTCGGTGTGCAATTTTGCAACACCCACGTCAAGGTGGGTTGCACCCTATCAAACCACATTTCACTAAGCTCCACACCCTTGTCCCTGTTAAAGGTGTTATTGTTTCGTATAAATAAAGCTTCTTTTATCTTCC
Organism: Trichuris muris; assembly: GCA_000612645.2. Lineage (NCBI taxonomy): Eukaryota > Metazoa > Nematoda > Enoplea > Trichinellida > Trichuridae > Trichuris > Trichuris muris. Next base: position 747,076 of record CBXJ02000361.1, on the reverse strand, counting down.
TTCGTATGAAATTCGATTTCCTACAGATGGGTATAGAATGCAACGAACCAGTGCATTGAGATGCGTGCTCCACTACTGGCGTAGCTTTCAATGCATGTTCCATAACTGCTTTTGGATCGAGAATTCGTTTCTTTCCTCTTCCTTGAGTGTTCGTATTTATAGTTAACCTGGATTTCGCATTGTTGTAACGGCTTATGCCAGCTAAGTGCTCCTTGAACGCATGGATGACACTGTTCCCAGTTTCTCCTATACGTATCCTCGAGCAATAGCATTTGATTGCATACACCATGCCTTGTCTTTCTCTTTCCGGGATGTTGACTTTGTCGTTTCGTAAAAGGGTTCTCAGATTCGGCAAGGGCAAGCCTAACCAGCATGTCCGAGCTGGAGATACGCAAACTCCGTAACTGATTGCAGAAGTCCCTACTATTCGTCACATGTGAGTCTCTTCTGCCGATCAAAGGACGTATGACGTCCTTGAGGTAGGCACATGACTTGTATGTACGTAACGCTATTTACCGTCGATATCACCGGTCTAAGTGGTATGTCTGGTTTATGGATGTTCCGTAAACCATAGAGTTCTGGGGTATGGCAATTGCTTATGAAGTGTACGTGTTTTGCGATTCCTTCAAGTTCACAATCATCCGTTTCAGACGCAAAACCTTTTAAAGGTCCAATCAACGGCTTCCTGATCGAATCACTAGGATCCTTTGGGATCGTTTGTAGACATTACTTGATACCATAGTCAAAATTTTCTGCACGTAACTTGTGCGATTCAGTAAAACTAATACAATCCCTTTGTCAGCCTTGGTAATGACGATGTCCTTGTTTAACTTTAAGTCACATAGAATCTTTCTTTCGTGTCTTATTGAGGTTCTCTTTTGGCTTCGGTAAGTTGTATAAAAGCCTTGCTATCGATCCTTTAATCTCAATAGCCCTGTTTGAATCTACTTGAAGTGACGATTACTTGCGCTGACGACGGGACCAAGGTAGGTCCCGAAAGCTCCGCTATCAAATAAAGAATCTTTTACGAACGGGTTATTCTGCTGTTCTTTGACACAATACCCGGAATCCTAAATTCTACCGACAGTCGAAAGGTATTCCAATGGGTAGCTCATTATCACCAGTTTTAGCTGAAATATTTATGGAAAACTTAGAATAAATTGCCTTCAACAAAGGAAACCCTGATTTTTACCCAAGGTTCTTTAAGAGATACGTATATGATATTTTTGCCGAGATAGAGAAAGGAAAAGAAATGGCTTTCCAAAACCATCTGAACAGCCTATTTCCAGGCGTTGCCACGTTCAAAATGGAGGTTGAAATCAACAATGAAATATCCTTTCTTGACATGAAGATTATTAGAGAAGATAATGAATTCAATACTACAGTATACAGAAAACCTACGAACTCTGATCTATATTAGCGTTACAACTCGAACCATCCCAGAGCAGTTTTTACAGATATAGCCAACGGTATGATACAAAGGGCTATAAACCTACGTGATGATGCTTATTTGAACAGTGAACTAAAGAATATCAGGAGAATCTTATATTATAATGGCTACTCAAGAGGGATGGTTGGTTCACTCATAGAAAGAAACTCGTTGAAAGGACAAGGGAGGTTTACATGGATTCACAAACACCGGAAATGACGGTTCCCACTATTACAATACCGTATTATCGCGGGCTCAGTGACAACATAACAGCTGTAGCAAGGATTTTAGGATTTCGGGTATTCTTCAAATCCTTATCAAATCTCAGTACTATACTCAGAAACGACAAACAGAGTTCCCCTCACGAAATGGACAACAGGTGCGTTTACAGGCTAGTATGTGGTTGCTCCGTCAACTACATAGGTGAAACTGGACGCACACTAATGGATAGGCTCAATGAACACCTTTCAAACATTACGAGATATAGAAATGCAGAAGAAAGAGCTCAGAATGGCAATATTCGCAGGAATGTAAGACCACCGAAAGTATTAGGTTGGAACAATCAAAGTTGCGGATTTTTCATGTGTCTAATTGTCAATGAATTATGTTCTTTGCCTGCAGGCATCTTTTCTTATCGTTGGTGTTTTCTTGAAGCACGTAACTTCTACTTCATATTTGGTTAATTTCATTGTCCCAGCTCTTTTGGCCTTGAAATTAGTCGTTGAAAGAAACATGGAAAAATGCTGTTTTCGAACGCTTTTCCTTTATCAGTACAAACGTGGTCTCAATGCAGCTGCAGCCAGTCGCGAATTTGCTGATCTTTGGCCCGAGGAAGCTGTTAATGGATGCATTATTTAGCGGTGGTTCAAAAGGTTTCGAAATGGAGATAGAGGTATCGAAGAAAGACGGAGTGGTCTCAGACGTTGGTCCTTGAACAACGAAGTTTTGAAGGAAGCAGTAGAAGCCCAGCCCACATCAAGTACTCGGAAATTAGCAGAAGGGTTAGATGTCTCTCACAGTACTATTGGTAGGCATTTGAAGCGAATGGGGAAGGTATCCAGTGTCTGCTGCTGTGCATGAATTTTCTTCCTTTTGTATATTGACGCGAATGATAAGCGGTTTGCATACGCAGACAGCGAATCGGACTCGCAGTCAAAGCTGGCGAGGTGGATACCACACGAACTGAGCGACGCGCAAAAAATGGCAAGGTTTGACATCTGCTCTGCCTTGCTCATACGTAAGGAAAACTATCCTTTTCTGAAACGCATTGTTAGGTGCGATGAAAAATGGTGCCTGTATGATAACAGGAAGCGCACAGCAGTATGGCTCGATAAACAGGCGCGGCCAGAAACCTTTCCTAAGCCAGATCCGCATGCGAAGAAGGTGATGCTATCGGTTTGGTGGTGTTCCAACGGTGTGGTTCACTATAACTTCACCAGACCCGGTGAAAGCATCACGGCAGATGCCTACTGCCGTGAATTAGAGACGGCATTCAAAAAATTGGCTGAAATGTGGGGATCACTGGCAAATCGAAAAGAACCCTTGTTGCTCAAGACAACGCCCGACCACACACATCATTAAAGACCCGCCAAAAGTTGAACGAGTTGGGTGTCGAGGTCCTACCCCATCCTGCTTATTCGCCGGATCTGTCCCCTACCGACTATCATGTTTTCAGGGCCCTCGACGCATTTCTCCAACAGAAAGTGTACACTGAACACAGGGACCTCGAAAATGACATAGCGCATATTTTGAATCTCGCACCCAAGAATTCTATTGCATTGGAATTAATTCACTTTCAGAACGTTGGCGGAGATGTGTTCTTTCGAATGGTGAATACTTCATCGAATAAAGTTAACATTCGCTTGAAATCTAGTCGTTCAAACATAACCATCAAAATCCGCAACTTTGATTGCTCCAACCTAATAGATACCCGCACTGTGATGGAAGAGTTAATACAAAAGTCAGCAGTAGTAGAACACGCAGCTGTATGTAGACAAGGATTCAATGTGATCAGGTTATGTAATGAGAATCACCACATGCGCAGGAAAATCAAAGAAGCAATGTACATCAAGCATAACCGTTGTTTAAACAAAGACAAAGGTATGCTTGTGACATTTGGACGAGTTTAATCCAAAGAACAAAATGCTGTAAACTAGAAAGGTCTGTGGGAATTATACAACGGAATCACTGACACAGCGAGACGCTGAAGACGGAGCGGGAAAGCTCCAAAGCTACGTTGATATTCGATTTGTTTCAAGGATTTTGTACGACTGGCACCGTTTTTGTTGACTTTTATTTTATTTTTCCTCGGAGCTTTCGGGGTAGCTCACACCCCGTCACCAGCGACTACTGAGAACGATCAACCAGTAGTCGGTGATAAAGGGGTGTGAGCTACCCCGAAAGCTCTGAGGAAAAATAAAATAATAGTAAAGAAAAACGGTGCCAGTCGTACAAAACCCTTGAAATGCACACTTACACCGTTACGATGAATCCAATCTTCAATTCGATTTGTTCGAAGAATAAAACAGGATACATACGCCGTAAACTTCCATAATGAGAACAAATCCTGTTACAAGCCCTATATATATATATATATATATATATATATATATATATATATATATATATATATATATATATATATATATATATATATATATATATATATATATATATATATATGAACGAATTGAGCAGTCACGGAAAAATTTTTGAGAAGTCACGGAAAAATTCTACCCGTATAATAATAAAGTCAGCTTCTAAGGGCCACGTTCATGGAAAAAAGTTTATTATAAGCCACGTTATCCGTTATTAGCCACGTTCATGGAAAAAAGTTTATTTCCAAAAAGGAACAGTGGCGCACGATGGTCAAAAGCGTAGTTTTCGGGTCATCCTAGACCCGTCTTCAGCGCGGTCAGTTCTCTTTGTGTCCTCCCCCAGGTTTGGCTTTCAAGGAGGGTCCCTCCACTCAGCGAAGTCACAGTGGAGCCCGTCAGATCAATCTAGATCCATCGGGGCTGGTTCCACTGTGGCCGGGTGTCGGAGCCTTCTCCCTTACGAGCATCCCCGGAGGAGGCACGTTGTCCAATATACAGGGGTCCTCGTTTAACGTCAGGATGCGTTCCTGGAGAAGTGACGTTAAGCGAAAACGACGTTAAATGAAACTGACTTTATTATTATTTTGATAGGGGCTGCGGGGGATGCGTTCGCAGCCCGTGATGGCGGTGCCAAGAAAACTGAGACTTCCGGAGCTATTCCACCGTGCTCTGCGCCAGCTATAAGTTACCTCAAGATATTAGCAAAATAAAAATACCTTTTATTCAGCTCTATTTTCAGTATTTCCGAGAAGCTGAAGTAGTACTGATATTACAGGCTACCAATATAGCTCACCTTCATGCTTATCTGTGCTGCAAAAACGTATCCAGTGTCTGCTGCTGTGCATGAATTTTCTTCCTTTTGTATATCGACGCGAATGATAAGCGGTTTGCATACGCGGACAGCGAATGGGACGTGCAGTGACCACGCAGGGGTATGGGCGCGTCCAAGTTATAGCGAACACTTAACCGGAAGAGGAGGCCGTCTGTCAGCAACCTCCGTGCCCCCCTCGTCAGACTTTGCCAGAGGGCCTCACTGAGTAGGCGCTGACCAGACGCATCATACCCTGGTGGGTGCTGGGCAGTCGCATCGTCCATCATAACGATCCTATTCATTTCAAACTGACAGGTAACCGTTACTGCTGGGCAGAGTTACACTAGCCAAATGGGCGAACCTGTCAATCTTTGTGTGTACTGTATTTTTCCGCCCGTTCACTAGCGACGTTATAGCGAAAACGACGCTAAGTGTGAAACGACGTTAACCGAGGACCCCCTGTATATATATATATATATATATATATATATATATATATATATCATGCTTATTTTTCTCTTTGACGGGGTAGAAGCATATCTGCAAACAAATCAAACAAATTCGAACACGGTATAACCCCATTTGATCAGAGCCTTTATTTCTACACGTAGAGCTTTCGGGTACTGCTATCGTACCCGTCATCAGTACAAAACACAAAATATGTCGACTGCCCAGCCAGCCAACGGTTCAGCAAGCCCCTCTGCTAGACCATCCGGGCTGGCGACATCCACTATCAGGTACTACCCTTGTACCCGTCAAGTTTCTGTCGCCCGCCCAGTCAGTCCTGCAGGGAGCCGGGACTTCCTAGCATCCCCACCGACCGACCGGGACAGTGTCACGACACCAAATGAACAAACGACAGTAAACGTTGCGCCCGTCGGTGTCTTCTGCTTTAAAACGGCCGGGCTTTAAAGTCACGCTCCAGGTTTTCTCGATCTTTCATCGTTTTTGTCCCCATCCGATGTTTCTGCCTTCTTCTGTCGTTGTTATTTCGTCTCTTGCCCCGTGTGGCACTTTTTCATAGGGATTCTTCCTTTTTCATACGGGGGTAGTTAATCAAATAACAAAGTTTTCACACGGTATACACCCCGTTCTTGTAAAACACTTTTACTTGCTAGCTTTCGGGTACTGCTCCAGTACCCGTTGTCAGGCAACGACATATTAAGTCCACTGCGCACTCAGCCGACGGTTCAGCCTGCTCCACTGCAGAAGACACTGATGGGCACAACGTTTACTGTCGTTTGTTCATTTGGTGTCGTGACACTGTCCCGGTCGGTCGGTGGGGATGCTCGCTCTCTGCAGGACTGACTGGGCGGGCGACAGAAACTTGACGGGTACAAGGGTAGTACCTGATAGTTGATGTCGCCAGCCCGGATGGTCTAGCAGTGGAGCATGCTGAACAGTCGGCTGACTGGGCAGTGGACTTAATATGTCGTTGCCTGTTGACGGGTACTGGAGCAGTACCCGAAAGCTAGCAAGTAAAAGTGTTTTACAAGAACGGGGTGTATACCGTGTGAAAACTTTGTTATCTGTTTCGAATTATAGAATAAAACAGGATCATATACTCCGAAAAAGTTATTAATAATATATTCACAGTTCCCCGTTTCTTCAGCAATCTTTTATTGACTTCTCGTCAACAGCGGAGCTTTCGGACCGCTCATGGTCCGTCATCAGCACATAGGAGTCACTGCGCAGTTAGTCTTTGGTTCAGCAAGCTACTCAGTTGAGCTGAGTAGCTTGCTGAACCAAAGACTAAGTGCGCAGTGACTCCTATGTGCAGATGACGGACCATGAGCGGTCTGAAAGCTCCGCTGTTGACGAGGAGTCAATAAAAGATTGCTGAAGAAACGGGGAACTGTGAATATAACTTTTTCGAACAAATCCAACCCGTTACGAAAAAATGAATTTGATTCAGGATCATATACTGTAATAATGTCACAAGAAAAAATATATAGGTGGATTTCCCAAACAGGAGAGAAACAATTATTTACTAGCACATGCATTCAAGAAACGCGAGAACAAACACAGTGATGCCAAGTTTTGAATGCCACAATGAAATACTTAAATTATTATTGAAATTTCTTTAGAATTTCGTTTTTGAATGTATTATGTTACTAGCATTATGGCTGCACAATTTCTTTTCCTTTTTCACGGTCTTTCTCCTGTTTAGTGAAAAGCTTTTATTCTCCCCGTCTCTGAACAGATAGGGAGCTTTCGGACCTAACCTTTTTTGGTCGCTGTCGAAGTCGGATGGAGGGGATGCTGCCACCTCTGCGTGACTGAATATGCAGGAGATGGACGCTTGAGGGGTCGGGTTAGACCCCACAGCTGACATTGCTATACAGGTTCATCGGGCGGAGGAGAGTTCTGAACCAAGACAGACTTGCCAGTGATCATTAAACGCTGACGATGGACCACGTTAGGTCCGAAGCTAGCTACGCGTTTAAAAAACGAGAAGAATAAAAGATTCTTATTAAACGGGAAAGAAATCCGTGAAAAAGGAAAAGAAATCATGAAAAGATTCCCGTTAACAACAATAAAGGCAATCGAATTATGGCAGCACATTATTTGAATTGACTATTGAACCACTGAAACCGTTCCTGAAAGATTTTTTATTGTTCACTATAGCTTTCCAGGTCACTTTTCCCCCTCAGCAACAGAAAGATTAACAGCCGCTCGTGTAGTTAATTTGTGCGCTAGTACAATTGAAGGATCACACACACAAGTGGTTGTGTAATCTTGCCGCTAAATACTGAGCAACAAGGACCTTGAACTCTACGGTGATAAATACCCCGAGCATCAAAAAACGGTAGCAGTCGTTAAATAATTCAAGCAAACTGCATTTTTGCTTACCCAACAGTACACATAGCGATAATGAAGTAACATGGAATCGTGCTAAAAAGAGATTGAGCTAGCGAGTTCACTATTCGAACGCTAGTGTCGAAGGTGCTTGAGGGGAAAGACGGGCATTTACTCAACTAGAAGTTAATAATACTATAATCACTGTAATAACAGGAACGCTCACTTGGACCATTGTGTTAACCACGTTCATTCGTTAACCAAACAGATCTGTGTTTTCACTCGTGACTTTCATTATAGTTCATTCACCACTGCACGGTAACACCAATCCCTGTGCATCGATGCTGAATCTCACGGAAGCAGTGCAATCCTATAAAACATTATCCGTAGGTACAGCAAACTGACAAGACAACCTTTTGTCATAATGCTAATATCATAATCAGCCTAGTTTAATTGCGCAATTTGAAGAAAACAAGAAAGAAGCAAACAGCATAATACATAACAAAAACTAAGTTCGTTTGTTTCCAGTTAATTTTAAGAAAGTATGATTATGCGAATTCTTCAAGTCCCATCCTCTTCAGAGCCGTTGACAGAAACATCTGTCATTAAATTAATTATATCGATAAAAGATGAACAGTGGCTACTTATGCTTTTGACAGCTCTCAAGGTCGGAGCTAACAGAGCCGCACGCACTTTCTCCATTCAATAATATTTGATTTAATTAATCTTAACGGGATTCAAGCCGTTGATTTCTTGATATTAAATATGAGGTCATATCCCGTATTTCGAAATCCTATTTTCAACATCATAAGAAGTGCTCAAGGCGCACAAGCTCTGAAACTTACTAGGACCTTTGAAGGCATTTGGATTCAATTGGAGATGGTTAAGACAAAACTGGACTTCCTTAAGAACTGCCGGGATTTTAAAGTCCTTCCTGTATCTTTTAGGCTAAGGACTGGACAACTGAGAAACAAGAGAACGGAGAAAATCTTGCTTGATGTAGGCTATTCGTTGTTGAGGAACACAATCAAAGAAAGACATAAAGAACTGGCAAGATTGAACCACTTATGGACTGCACAGAGAGAGAAAGAGAGAGAAAGATTGGTTAATGTAATAAACACAGAGGTCGTTTCCGTACTTCAGAATATGATCGGGCACTCAACCTTTAAAATCAAGCGGCATGAACAACAAAGTTCGGAGTGCAAGTTCAACAGGTTGATTTTGACACGGTCATGGGAATTCAAATCCCAGAACAGGAGACCGAGAGGAATCAACGTACTGACTCCGGATGTTGACAAGGTCCTTAATCTGAGCTCAAAAAGGCTGACAATAGCAGAAAAATGTGTCCTAGCCAAGGGAATGAATTTCGTCCTTAATTCAAAGAGAATTGACTACGTTGATCTTATTAGCAGGGTTGAAAGTAGCATTAGGAATGTAGACCAGACAAGGGATGATCAGAGGCACGATTGAACATTGCCTCATGGTTAGAAAGTATCATCCTGTTAGAAACTTGCCTAAGAAGGAAATAGATACCATTAAGACCATAAAAAGTGAAGAGTCAATTATTGTCACAAAAACGGATAAAGGTAATCTGGTGGTTATATTGGACAGGGAAGAATACAGCAACAAAGTTACTTGTTTGTTACACTCTGACACTTATACAGTCTTACAGAGAGACCCTACCGAAGATATCAGGAAATCTTTATTACGCAAAATCTCGGTTTTGTTTGATGAAACGAAAGAAAAGAAGCTGTCCGACATAGCTCGACTATTACATTATACGACCAATTTCTCTCGCCTTGAATTTTTTGGATTACCGAAAATTCATAAAGCGAGGATACCATTGAGGCCAGTGATTTCCAGCAGGGAGAGCGTTACCAGTGATATTTATGACTTTCTGGCCAAATTGATTAACCCATTAGTTGGGAAGAGGCAGTCTCACGTAATTAAAAATTGGGACTTTTCTAACGGTGTAATTGAAAATGATTTAATAGTACGACAGACACCGTTGAATAGACTGTATTAAGAGAACCGAAGCTTTCGGGATCAACCGTATCCCGTATTCAGCGGTAAATAATGAGAAATACAGTAGTGTGGTGTAAGACAGGATGGTAAGGTGTATGCTTTAAACCAAGAATGAGTTTAAAACAGTTTGGTCAACTGAAACTTTATATGAGTCTTGAGGCATCACAGCAAGCTTTTTCTCTGATAATGGAATTCCAAATATCACTGACTTCTAATCCAGGCTCTCGGTTAATTGTAACATTGTGTTTTATGAAAAGCGCTTCTTTGATTTTTCTCAAGTTAAAGCGCGTCTCATAGCAAAGGATATGTGGATTAAATGGACAGGGCAATGGGCAGCATGTTCCACTACTGCTGATGCTTTAATCGCTTGGTCCGTGATTTTAGTAGGATCCAACGATTGTCGGCGGCCCCTTTGTGTGATACTGTAACATCCAATCTTGCTTTGGCATTGTTGTAACGAGTGACATTAGCCATATGTTCACTAAATCTATGGCTTAATGTATTACCTGTTTAAAAAATGTATGATGCTGAACAGTTACATTTCAATTCATAAACAATACCTTCTCTCTGGCTAGTTGGAACCTTGAGCTGATCATTTCTGAAGATTGATCTCAAGTTCCTTGAACCAGTGAAGAATACTTTAAATTTCAGCCTCTTACTAATGCTCGGAATTTTCTCTGCTATTCCTTGGTAATAAGGCAGTACAAGAGTGGGAAACGTACATGAGCACTCTTTCTTGTTGCTCGATCCAAAGAACCTTCTGTTGATAGTGGAAATAATGAGTTTTTTGGGGTAACCATTAGCAGTTAGACTTCTGATAATGTATCCAATTTCTGTTTGTAAAAATTCCGGACTACATATATTTAAAGCTCTGTCAACCATACCAATGAATACAGAACGGGGATGGTGTGAAGAGAAATTAAGGTACCGATCCGAATGGGTAGGTTTTGTATAGACAGTAGTCTTTAGTTAGGGTATCATCTTTAATGACCAAGGTATCCAAGAAAGGCAACTTGTTGTTTGATTCTCTTTCAATGGTAAAAATGATATGTTCCGGAAATAAACCATTCAAGTATCTTAGAAATACGTCTTATTTGCCTCTCTCTATGATAGCGAAAGTATCATCAATGTAACGTTTGAAGACTTTTAGGCAAAAGGCATTGTCAATAGTGGAAAAGGCCAACTCTTCTAAGTATTCCATGAAAACCTCAGCTATGGCCGGTGACAGGGTGCTGCCCATAGGAGCACCATTCTGTTGTAAGAAAAAGTTCCCTTGGAAGTGGAAACAGTTGGCTTCACGCATGCAGAAAGAGACCAATCTTTTCCCGTGATGGGGATTTAGCTTTGTTCTATCTTTTACAGTTTCATCATTGCTTAACAATTGTTCTAGCTAGAACAGTTCTACATAGATTTAGTGAACATATGGCTAATGTCACTCGTTACAACAATGCCAAAGCAAGATTGGATGGAACAGTATCACACAAACGGGCCGCCGACAATCATTGGATCCTACAAAAATCACGGACCAAGCGATTAAAGTATCGGCAATAGTGGAACATGCTGCCCATTGCCCTGGTCCATTTAATCCACATATCCTTTGCTATGAGACGCGCTTTAACTTGAGAAAAATCAAAGAACCGTTTTTCATAAAACACAATGTTACAATCAACCGAGAGCCTGGATTAGAAGTCAGTGATATTTGGAATTCCATTATCAGAGAAAAAGCTTGCTGTGATGCCTCAAGACTCATATGAAGTTGCAGTTGACCAAACTGTTTTAAACTCATTCTTGGTGTAAAAGATACACCTTACCACCCTGTCTTAGACCACACTACTGTATTTGTCTTTCTTTACCGCTGAATACCGGTTAGGTTGATCCCGAAAGCTTCGGTTCTCTTAATAAAGTCTATTCAACGGTGTCTGTCGTACTATCAAAGCATGAGGCAGTCTCACATTCCGAATTCCGCTCAGCTTGTGGAGGAAATCAAATCAATCACACTTGAACCAGAGGATGTTCTAGTGAGTTATGATGTCAAGGATTTATTTACGAGCATCCCACTTGACTATACCTACACAGTCATTTTCAACCAGCTCTCTGATGACTCGACCCTACCGAACAGAATAAAGTTGAATCCTCATCACATCACACAGTTGGTGAAGTAGTGCCTAGAGGAAGGAAACTGTTTCAAATGGAAATCTTCTGTTTTTATGCAAAACGAGGTGCACCTATGGGAAGCAATCTATCACCCGTGGTCGCCGAGATTTTCATGGAACATCTTGAAGAGAAGGCTTTTCCGTCAGGCATCCATGAACATCACTTACGGGTTTTCAAACGATACGTGGATGACGTCTTCGCTGTAGTGAAGAATGGCTAAGAGAACTGTTTATTGGAACATTTGAATAGCGTGCACCCAGAATCCATTGTTTTTACCAAGGAGATAGAAACAGAGGGGCGATTGCCTTTCCCAGATGTGTTAGTAATGAAGAAGGAAACTCGCCTAACAACGAAGGTATATAGGAAACCCACAAACTCAGATAGATATTTTAATTTCTACTCCAACCACGCTTTGAACGTAAAAGGAGGTATCATCACAGGGATGGTGCATAGAGCGTTGAAAATATGTGATGAGGAATTCTTAAATGAAAAATTGGATTATATATACAAGACCATGCTCTTGAATGCCCTGGAAGTTTTATCACCGCTTGTATAGAGAAAAGGTTAAGGTACTGGAGAAACCATGAGGACACCAGGAGGGAAATCTCGCACGGGACATAACACTGGTCTTACCATATTATCCTGACATTAGTGACCATATACAACGGTTTACCAGACAACACGGGATCAGGACATTTTTCAAAGGTTTGTTCGAACTTAGATCGATTCTCAGATCGGAAATAACCAGGATCCCCGTAGAGAAGAGATCAGGTAAGGTGTACCATATTCGTTGTGGCTGCGGGGCATCATACGTTGGAGAAACTGGTCACACAACGGAATATTGTGTAAAACAGCATTTAGCTGGCGTTAAGAGGTATAGAAATGCACAAAGAAGACATAGTGGCGAAGTTCGCACTACTAAAGGCAGACCTCAAATTAGTGAACCAAACCAAGTAGTGGAGTAGTGTAAAAGAGCCTGTGCTTTTGTGGAACATGTGGTGGAATGCCCGATATTACAAGACCGGTTTAGTTATAGCACGTTAACGCAGGAAGAAAACTTCAGACTAGGAAAAATCAGAGGCTTTGTTTATTCATAACAACCACTGTATGAATAGAGATGGAGGAACCGAAGTTAGTGATATTTGGTCTATAGTAACTCTGACAACTAAATGTTGCCAAATTCCACCCGCAGGTTCGGAACTACAAAGTATTCAGTTAAACTGCGGGGATACACACTCTGTGAGACAACAAGAGGAATGACTTCAACGTACATTGTAGTTCTTTAAAACTTAACGATCTTTCACTTTAAACTGGAAACACCTACAATGCCGTATGGACACTACGCTTTCAGAGTGACATGCTGAAGACGAGACAAGGAGAGTCTCGAAAGCTCCGTGTAGCTGATCGGTGTTTTAACGGGATTCAAGCCGTTGGTTTCTTGATATTAAATATGAGATCATATCCCGTATTCTGAAATCCTATTTTCGATATTTGATTCAATAATTTTGGCTAGTTTACCTTTTGAGTAAACTTGCCAAAATTGGAACAGCTCCGGAGAAAAAAATTCAATGATCGAAATAAAAGCATTACCGATCTAGCACTCCTCAGCAATTGGGCACTGAAGAGATTGTCATCAAGTGACGTAAGAAGCAAACGTGTATCAGGAATGCTGGCCCACCAAGAGCCTAACGAAGGCTGTAGATCGCCATTTTCCTTTTCAACTCCATTGTTGACAGCGAGTACACATAAATTATAGCACTTCGCTAAATCTCGAAGCTTCATTGCAGTACGCATCATGTCTTGCATGCCTTAAATTGTAATCAAAAGTATAAGTGTGTGAGAAGAAACGCACCTCGCAACCGTGCTTGAACTAACGTAGGAGAAAGAATAGTCCCTACATGGTCGATTATGATCGCTTTCAAATTGTTGCGAATACCCTCAACGTTCTAAAATACTTACGATAAAAACAAGAAATCATACTTGAATAACAACGAACCCTACAAACAGAGTCTAAAATTTCGTTCAGCTGTTTCTGACAGTATGATTTTTCATAAATTACTCTTGCCAAAAGAGCACTGACCTGCTGAAAATTGGAACTGAAATGCGGCTAATCATCGCCTAATCAAACCTTCATTTCAAAGGTAGAGTGCTTTGCCAGCAGGATCTCTGCTACACGAAATACCGAAAATGAACCAGTAGTATCTATGAACAAGACACGACCGTTGGTGTTTGCAATCAACGTGGCCACAAACGCGAGACAAAACTAGAAAATAAAACCATTAGGCAGCAAAGCGAACTCGTAACCACTCACTTGGGACTTTCCACTACCAATTGTCCCCACAATTTCTGTGAATTCATTTGAATATAAACCGCCCTTCAGCATTTCGTCTAACCTAATAAGGAAATTTAACACTGTCGTTCATTCAATATTCCTTACTGTTCTTGGCCGCAAGAATATACTGATACATTGTCACAAAGTGCATGGTAAAGATTCAGCCCTGACAATAAAGAAAGTTGACAATCGACGGAACAGCGACATCGAAAGGCAGCAGCCATTTTCTTTATCATGAGTTCACATTTCCGCCGCAGACGTAGACCTTGAAAATATATAAGAGCTTTTAAAGATCACAGCGTGAGGTAATACACAACTATTCCGATACAATATTCAAGTCGACGAAAATTAAATTAAAAGAAAGCAGGTATTCTTTGTGTAGACGCACCGTCAATCTACCATTACTGCCACACACGCACTATCAGTTATTACAACATAGCTGTAAAACTGCCTTCTCTGGAAACTTGAAATGCTTGCTACTTTGCTCACTTCTATTACAATTTCCATAGCTTTCAGGACTCATGTCAACAAAAGTCTATGTCCAACAGAACGACACGTCTTCAACATGTGCAGAGCTCGTTCGCAGACGTTAAGTTCCGTTCACTGACGACAAAACAAGACCGTGCTGAAAATTTCGAAGATAAATTCATACTTTCAGCAGGGTTCATTCTTGCGAACAAATAATTACAGCCACGCTGAACAAGCAATACAGGGCACACAATGTTTCCAATCGACAATAATTCAAAACAAACTTACCTTCTGAAACAGCTTGATTAAAGATAGCGTTCGTAAAGAGCACTGGCAACAAACAAAGCCATGACTAAGAGATAGCTGGGTTGTGCACAAAATGAACGTATTCACTGCATGAAATGAGAGAAAAGAACCTTCGGGCTGGTGGAATTTCATAGGTGGGTTTGAGCTGGGACGTCATTCCCAGGAACTTTCTATACTTTTGATGCCTCCAACCAGACGCTTGGTAATCATATAGAGCATAGCCATTTTCTAATCAATGCACTTAACGCTGGTTTTTGGTACTGAAGACGGAAAAATTTGCCCAGAAAGTTCCATTTCCGTTTTATGTAATGAAATTATTACCTTCACACAAAAGTTCTGTCTACTTTTACTATGCGCAATCGAAAATGTGGTCGTCGCTGTAGGAAAAGATCTACTACTCGAAAACGAAACTACAGCTTTCGAAACTGTCGCGCTCCATCTTTCAGGCCTAGAAAATGACGGAATTTCCCCTCAATTCCAAACGCTACAAACGGGAATACGTTTCAGTTCAAAAAAGTATGCCATTATTTTCGCACAGTAAATCTGATCGAACACGAACGTACCTATTTTCAGGATGCAAGTCGACGGGTCCACCATCAAAAGCAGCGGTTAAAGGTGCCTTTACTATTGAATTATTTTCACAGCAGGTAACCACATTTATTCACGCCAACAAAGTCAGAGATAAAGGATGGCTCTACGCACCATTCCCTTCGCAATTGCCTGTTCAGTAGTAACGAGTGATGAGAAGTGAAATTTAGGTATCGGTCCGCATTTGTTAGTTTTCTATAAACTATTATGTTAGGGATGCCACAAGTTATGTAAGCAAACACAGGGTTTGTAAAAGGATTTATTCTCATTTCTTACTTGAAATTTACGGCGTTATCCAGGTTTTATTATAATGGAAGAGTAACTTACGGTGTGCCCGTTGCGGTTAATCTTTCTTGTGTCTAAAATAAACCAAACAAACACGCCCTACCAGCGGATGGATGGGCAGTTATGAAGGAAGATTCGTCGACAACAAGCAAACCTCGAAGCTTTCGGAACGACCTTGTTCCGTCCTCAGCGAGTTTGGGAATGATCCCAAACTCGCTGAGGACGGAACAAGGTCGTTCCGAAAGCTTCGATGTTTGCTTGTTGTCGACGAATCTTCCTTCATAACTGCCCATCCATCCGCTGGTAGGGCGTGTTTGTTTGGTTTATTTTAGACACAAGAAAGATTAACCGCAACGGGCACACCGTAAGTTACTCTTCCAGTATGCTACGACCCGTTAGAAGACATCCAGTTTTCAGTTTTTATTATATTACTCGAATAAATCGAACAATAGTACTGACGTAGCTTTCGGAGCTACCCCGCTCCGTCTTCAGCGTCTTGTGGTCTGTTTGTATTTCAACAATAAGCCTGAAAGAAAGGCCTGAAAGCTCTAAACAGTAACAGCAAGGCCTGAAGCTGAGTGTGCCTCAGATCATGAGCTTCCGATTACAAAATTCATACCTGAACCGAAAAAAGTACGGGCCACGACCAGATCATATAGAAATTATGTAAATGATACCCCATACCAATATACATGTAGTGGTTGTTTCAACGTAACGAGAATATGCAAAGCGAAACACCATAGACGGAGGAAAATTAAGGAAGCATTATTTATAAGGCATAATGGTTGTTTAAACAGAGACAAAGGAACACTTGCATGCGAAGTATGCACGAGTTTAATCAAAAAACGGAATGCTGTAAACTAAGTAATCACGTCAATATCCGGAACACAAACATAACAGAAGACGCTGAACTCGGTGCGGGATAGCTCCGAAAGCTACGTCAATCAATTTTTGGTTCGACTTGTTTCGAATTATAGAATAAAACAGGATCATATACCGTAATAATATTACAAGAAAAAATACCAATATACACTGGAAATGAAAAGCAGGCTTACGAGATCAGACGAGTGCCTGAAGGAATACGGACAAATTCGTAATATTGCACAGGAGGTAAAGGCAAGAAGAATGTCAGAGAAAAAGCAAAGCAAGAAAGTGAAATAGCTGTCTGCCTAAACTTCACAAATTGCAACGGAAAGAAGAGAAGGGAAGTTCAAAGGGGATAAGGAAAGCTATGTCCGACGAAGCACAGATTTTTAGAGGACAGAAAGAAGATATTTTTCGCTATATTACTGCCGCAATCGTTCGGCGGGAATGCTACCAATTCTGCATGACTGATTGGCCGGTTGAAAAGTACTTGATAGTGTAAATGATGATGTTACTAGCCCACAACTGACAGAAGTAGTGACAAAGAACGGAGGGGAAATGTGACTCAAAATCTGCACGTTGATTCGTTGACGCCAATAAAAGACAAGGCAAGGTTGAATGAACAATCCAAAGCAACAGAAGAAGGCAAAATACAAAGGAAAGGAAAAGAAATCAATTCCGGAAAACAGGAGATATCAAGGGAACGTTTTACACAGAAATGAACACAATGAAAGATAATCATGGCAGAGATATAACCGACACAGACCCAAAGACAATTAAGCGGTGGCAAGAAAAAACAGAACCAATCAAAATTTCTTGACATAATCAATTAAGTCCCAGCATTTGAATCATCACCCTGTTGGTCTTGAGATGGGGAAGAAATGGAATCACTAACAAAATCTGTCTTCTTGACATACATGATCCTTGCGGCCAGCAACTGCAACCGTGAAAATAAAGGACGTTAATTCCATCGAAAGGCAGCGACGACAAATCTGGCCACCATAGTAAAGGTAGAGACTTTACTCTGTAAACAAAAGTCCGCACCGCCTCGATTATGATTTTGTTACTTGCAACAAAAAGCTGTGATGAAGAACTGACGCTTTCCAATTTTGGTATTGAAGAAGACTAGCCACCCGATATTCTCGGGAATTGAAGAAGAGTTATGAAAATCCGTGAAGAGCAAAGAGATACAATCAATCAGTACTAAGCAAATTCTAAACTGACAGCTCATTAGAAGTAGTAATAATTCTAGAGCCCTAATACTTTCGCCACATAATGATAAGGCAGGCTCATGGGAAAAGACCCTGATTCTGGGAAAGATCGAAGGAAAAAGACAAGGGAGTGGCTAAGAACGAGATGAACAGACAATTATGGATGCGACGAGCATGAAATTAACCACACTTCGGTATATAGTGGAAGACAGGAGAACCTGTCCCTTCTAGGTCTACAATGGCCGCCAGAGTCAGACACGACTGAACAGCGAGCAGCATACACACACGCATACACATGCTAACACACAAACACACACACACACACCCAACGCAGTGGAACTGTTTATCTGCAGAAGACAGGACATAGGAAATCAAGAATGCTCCGGACTGTAAACGCGAAATAAAAGTAACAATGCAGCGAATTCGTCAAAAAACATTCTGCACATTTGCACCGTTAGTAAACATCCTATGCTCAAATTCAGAAATCATTAACAGTCTCACATTTCGACAACGAAAGAAACCAACGGAGCATAAGAGCAGCCCTAAGAAACAATATTTAAGAAAGTACAGCATAAGGTAAATGACAAGAACTTAGGAACAATAACTGATGTAAGTCTTAAACTGGCTTTACCACTATGAACTGCTTTAGCAAGAAAGCTATCGCTCAACAGAAACACCTAACATTACGAGCTGCTTACCTAAAGGGGCGTGACCATTGTAAGACAGTTTAATAAAAATCCACGTAACGCAGTTCAAACACCGTTAAACTCCAAACCTACAGTAATGACAACCAGATCTACGATTTGCACGTTGGTAAATAATTGCGGCATTTTGTTCGAGTACGCGACAACTGGCCCTAGAACAAGGTGGCCCTAGAACGAATTGGCACTGAGTCGATTTAATTGGCTGTGTCAACTCGGCGGCCGTGTGTGATTGGTCGGAATTGCGCGATTATATTCGTCGTCATGCGTGATTGGCCAGCCCCGCGCGATTCTATTCGTCGTCATGCGTGCTTGGCCGGCCCTGCGCACTTCGTTGCGGCGTAGTGCCCACGGCCGCAGAGCTCCAAATTGCACGGCACCTTATCGAGTCGCATGACTTGTTTGCAGGTTTTGCGCCCTTCTCCACATTTTATCACACACCCAACATGGATAACCAGCGCCATCGGATGCCTTGATCTTATCTTCTCACGTATTCTCCCTGGGAGGGTACGCGTCTTTTCACCGCGAGCGTTTCACCGCGAGCAGTTCACCGCGAGCAGTTCACAGCGTCAGTTCACCGCGAGCAGTTCACCGCGTCAGTTCACCGCGAGCAGTTCACCGCGTCAGTTCACCGCGAGCAGTTCACCGCGCCGTTACATTCAGGGCCGACAGCCGAATTGCTGGAACTCATTACCACTTTCGAGGTCCAATTACCTATTTGAGGACTACTCTCCATGTCTTTTATCCAACTTTCAGGTCTCTTCTCCATGCATACCGATGGCACCCTTTCCTATGCCCGCGCCTTAATCCCAACCTATAGCCCCTATTATTGCATCACAGTCCCCTTACTGCCCACCTAACGGCTCATCTCCGTGTTCATGCCCTTCGACCCACTTTCGGGTCTTTGCTCCATGGAACAGTTCGCAATTGGAGGGGCTTAACTCCAACCTATAGGGCTTTATTATTGGATCGCGGTGCTTCTTTAACAAATATGTCCCCTCACTGCCCACCTAACGGCTCATCTCCGTGTACACGCCGTTGCTCTCACTTTCGGGTCTCTGCTCCATGCTTCCACATGTAACCGTTCGCAGTTGGAAGGGCTTAACCCCAATTTATGGTTTGCCTTATCCGACTACCACACCTATTTTCAGGCATTGCGCTATATCTATAATTCTGACGGCTTAACACCGCCTTCTCCGGTGTCCATGCTTATGCTCTATGTTCATTGATAGAGTCCTTCGCAAAGTCCAACGAAGAGGTCGAATTTGTACGGCGCCTCACGGAGTCGCAAGATTGGTTTGCACGTTCTGCGGCCTTCTCCACATTTAATAGTCGACTAGATCCGCCCCGCCATTCGCGTGTCTTGATCTTTTCTTCTCATCTATTCTCTATTTGATAACCGAGGACGGGCCGACTTCAACCTATGCTTTGAGGCGGTTTTGCTGCGTTGTGCTTCTGCAATGGTGCGCTACGTGAAGTCCATTAAACTGCATGTGGGGACATCATCCTGTCTGACGAAACTATGCATACATTCAAATAGAGAGAAATACAGCTAATTACATTGCAGTAATTGTGTTACACTAAATATAGAATTTTTTATTACAGGACATGACCTCACGTTCAGTCAGACACACAGCAGACAAGCCCTTGTCATTTCACATATAAGCCATTCCACTGGAATTGATTTCCTTCTGCCATGCACACTACGTTACCAGTGCATTACAGTTTGCCGTTTTCTCCGTTACAGAAGGCATTGTATCTTTATTAGACAAAACACAAAACATATAAACTTCAAGAACCGTACACACATGATAGCGAATGCACGCACAGGCAATTCAAGAAGTGTACAACGTCTTCTGCATACTGCAATCGATCAAACACACCCGTTGCCGCCTTTAAATGGAAGCTGTAGCATATTTGATATGTATGTTGTGAATTCCTACCTGTCCGGAGGATGCCCTCTCCTCGGCCGACTCCAAAGTCGTCCTATGATGGGCCTGTGGTAGGCAGCGACCGGACTAACAGCTTCGCTGAGGCCGCGCATCGCAGAATTCGGTCGGAGTTCGCTGGGGACCACCCAACGCTTTGGAGGTTCATAGATGGCCTACGGAAAGTCCAGGCCGGTCGCGTAAAGGAACACGAGGACTATGTGCGGGGAGAGCAGCCGCAACCAAAGCGGCTAAGATACAGACTGGCGGACAGGAGAATTCTGGCCATCGTACGCCGGTATGACAGGCGATCGCTGTTCGAATACCTACGGGGGATAGCGCAAAGCTTTAGGATGGGTCAGTGAGGTAAGTGCATAATTTGATTAGCACAGTTCCGTTTGCAACTTCGACAATTCCAGAACCACATATTCGGCGACGCTGACAGTGGTTGCTTCCACTGACCCATCCGACGCATTACAGCCGCATTCAGAGGTAAGAAAGCAAAGCACATTTTCAATAAATTCAGATGTATCTTTGAGGATCGATGGGCCAAAGGCAAGTCAGCGGAGGTGGTGCGAGACCGTATAACAACGTTCGCACAGAATTCCGACCGCATTCTCCGATGCGCGGCCTTAGCGAAGTTGTTAGTCCGGTCGCTGTCCACCACAGGCCCATCGTAGCACGACCTCGGCGTTGCCCGTGTTGGAAAGTTGCGCGGCCAGAGACAACAAACACACACAGTCCTAGCAACTTTTACTAATAATGTCATTCGAGAGACAAAAGAGGAAAGAGAAAATAGAGCAAGCCTCCCACGGAGAGAAAACTGGACAGAGGAGAAGGGAGCGGCAAGTAGGTGACCTTGAGCAGGTATACATTCATCACCTAACACCTTTTTCGTGACAGGTGTCCGGCGTTACATTTCCAACACCCCTTCTCGCCGGTCACGTCACCGACCCTTGCTTGCAGTACTGAAGGCCCAGCTGCTCGACAAACTTCCGGAAACGTTCCTTTCCAAGCGGCTTTGTGAAAAATATCCGCCGTCATGTTCTCAGTTGGGCAGTACTCAATTGAAATAATGCCTTGCTCACGTAAATTGCGAAGCTGATGGTGGCGAACGTCAATATGTTGTGAAATCATTCGTCCTCTTTCCAGCTCCCCTTCTGGTTCCAGAGCGGTCGCGCACTCTTTGGGTTCCGCCTTTTTGACGATCCTAACTGAACGGCTAATCCAGATGCCGTCTGTTTTCGGGTCCAGAATTCGATAACCTTTCGTGGCATCGTCATACCCGATGAGCACACCTTCTACTGCTTTATCATCCCATTTCCGTCGCCTTTGCTTAGGTACGAAACAGAAAACTTTTGAACCAAATACTCTTACATGTCCAAGTTCTGGTTTTCGACCAAAGAAAAGTTCGTAAGGGGTCTTGTCTATACATCGACTGGGTATGCGATTCTGCAAGTATGCCGCAGATCGAACTGCTTCACCCCAGAATCGATTGTGAAGACCAGCATCAAGTAGCATACACTTGGCCATTTCTGTTAGCGAACGGTTCTTGCGTTCGGCCACGCCATTCTGCTGTGGAGTATACGGCACGGTCCTTTGGTGCTCTATACCTTCTTCTCTGAAGTACTTCTTCAGTTCTAGTCCAACATACTCCTTTCCATTGTCAGTGCGAAATGCAATTGGCTTTTTGCCGAAGCGATTTTTCATCTTTGCCACGTATTCCTTTATGGCACTAGTCACTTCGTCCTTCGACTTCACTAGTCGAACCACTGTAAACCTTGAGTAATCATCAATGAGGGTAAGCATGTACCGATTTCCACTTGGCGTCACTGTTGGCATTGGTCCACACAAGTCACTATGAACAAGATCCAGCGGCTTAAATGCCCTTTTTAAGCCCCCCTGAAATCTTTTCTGAGATAACTTTCCTTTCACACAATGCTCGCAGACAACAGGGTGGTCGCATGACTTCACAGCGACTCCAGTGGCCAGACCTTCAGAGAGTAGCCTTTTTATAGCACCTGGGTCCCGGTGCCCCAACCGTCGATGCCATCTGTGCAAGCAATTTGCCGTTGTTGCTATTCTAGCGGAAGCCTCAGCTGCAGTACAGTTCAACCTATACAGGTTTCCATGTTGTATTGCCTGCGCTACAACCTTAGAGCCTTCTAGCACTGTACAGGTGGTATCGTTGAACACAACGCGCAATCCGTGTTGAACCATTTGTCTAACAGATAAAAGATTGCCTTGGATTTTGGGGACGTACAACACATTCTTAAGTTGCACTAGTTGCGTTCCGCCATTCGGCATTCTGCAATACAGCCAGCCACTTCCTATACCCACCGTACAGACCGCAGTGCCATCTGCCAGGTATACTTGCTGTTTACACGGCCGCAGCGATTCGAGAAAAGGTTCTCTCACTGGTCATATGGCTAGACGCACCTGAATCCACAAGCCAATGACCACTGTTGGACATGTGAGCACATTCACGTACTGCGAAAGAAACATGTTTTGCCGCAGCAAAACCTATCTTATCGCGCACCGGCCTTTCACTGGCTTTCTTATTCTTGAATGCCTCACAATCAGCCTTCAGGTGACCTGGCCTTTTGCAAAAGAAACATATACGGCTCACCTTTTTGCTTGACCTGTCCTCTCTCCATCTCCTTGGTTTGTTGCTCTTTACAGCCGACATCCGCAATGCTATTCCGTCATCATCCACGTTTCCGCAGCTCTCAACACGGCGTTGATACTCGTCCAGCATCTTGCTGGTAACGTACTCAACTGTGAGCTCCGCCTCGTCACGCCCTTCCAAGGCTGTGATCAGTCCTGAGTATGACTCAGGGAGGCTGCATAACAGCACCGCGACCAACTCACCAGTGCAAATTTCCGTACCAGCGCCCTTCAGCAGTTCAACCACCTCCAACATAGAGTTTATGTGATCCTGCATTGATCCTGACGTGAAGCGAATACCATATAGCTTCCGCCTCAAGTACAGTTGACTGCCGAACCTGGACCTCGCATACTGCTTCCGAAGTTTTTCCCACATTTCAAACGCTGTTTCACAATTTGCAATGTGCAGAAGCTGGCCATCTTCTACCGACAGCGTAATCAAGGCCATTGCCTTGTTGTTCTGCTTTTGCCAAGCGTTTGTGTGGGCCTCAGGCTTGGGAGCGGACACAACGTCCCAAAGTTCATCTCGGATGAGGATAGCCTTCATCTTCGTTCTCCAATGCATGTAGTTTCCACCATTCAATAAGGTGATGATGTCTTTCCCGACGGCCGTATTCATGACGATTTTTACAAGAGAGGATACAAAAAGGCCTTCTGATTTTTGTCAAAAAAGGGTAATTCGGTCAAGCTTGAAACGCAGAGGAAGCCAGAGCTGGGCCCATAACCTGTTGGAAAGTTGCGCGGCCAGAGACAACAAACACACACAGTCCTAGCAACTTTTACTAATAATGTCATTCGAGAGACAAAAGAGGAAAGAGAAAATAGAGCAAGCCTCCCACGGAGAGAAAACTGGACAGAGGAGAAGGGAGCGGCAAGTAGGTGACCTTGAGCAGGTATACATTCATCACCTAACACCTTTTTCGTGACAGGTGTCCGGCGTTACATTTCCAACAGCCCGAAGAGCCGGCATCCTCCGGACAGGTAGGAATTGACAACATCCATATCAAATATGCTACGCTTTCCATTTAAGGGCGGCGTCGGCTGCGGTAGGACGACTTCGGTGTCGGCCGAGGAGAGGGCATCCTCCGGACAGGTAGGAATTGACAACATACATATCAAATCTGCTACTGTTTCCATTTAAGGGCGGCAACGGGTGCGGTTGATCGATTGCAGTATACAGAAGACGTTGTACACTTCTTGAATTGTGTGTGCGTGCATTCGCTATCATGTGTGTACGGTTCATGAAGTTTATATGTTTTGTGTTTTGTCTAATAAAGATACAATGCCTTTTGTCACGGAGGAAACGGCAAACTGTAATGCACTGGTAACGTAGTGTGCATGGCAGAAGGAAATCAATTCCAGTGGAATGGTTTATATGTGAAATGACAAGGGCTTGTCTGCTGTGTGTCTGACTGAGTGTGAGGTCATGTCCTGTAATAAAAAATTCTGTATTTAGTGTAACACAATTACTGTAAAGTAATTAGCTGTATTTCTCTCTATTTGAATGTGTGCATAGTTTCGTCAGACAGGATGATGTCCCCATATGCAGTTTAATGGACTTCACGTAGCGCACAAGTGCAGAAGCACAACGCAGCAAAACCGCCTCAAAGCATAGGTTGAAGTCGGCCCGTCCTCGGTTATCAAATAGAGAACAGATGAGAAGAAAAGATAAAGACAGGCGAATGGCGGGGAGGATCTAGTCGACTATTAAATGTGGTGAAGGCCGCAGAACGTGCAAACCAATCTTGCGACTCCGTGGGACGCCGTACAAATTCGATCTCTTCGTTGGACTTTGCGATGGACTCTATCAATGAACATAGAGCATAAGCATGGACACCGGAGAAGGCGGTGTTAAGCCGTCAGAATTATAGATATGGCGCAATGCCTGAAAATTGGTGTGGTAGTCGGATAAGGCAAACCATAAATTGGAGTTAAGCCCTTCCAACTGCGAACGGTTACATGTGGAAGCATGGAACAGAGACCCAAAAGTGAGACCAACGGTATGTACATGGAGATGAGCCGTTAGGTGGGCAGTGAGGGGACATATTTGTGAAAAAAGCACCGCGATCCAATAATACAGCCCTGTGGCGACCTATACTAACGAACAGGAAGACCAGACCTCGCTGTGACTCAAAAGACGACAAACAACGTTAATGAGCTTGTTTTCCTATAACGCTGGGTCACGCTCCAGCCTTGACATGATGTATATACAGGCAGTTCTCGTATAACGCGAGCGTTTGGTCACTTGAAAATCCTGAAAAATCTCGCGTTATATGAAATCGCGTTATAGGAGACATGTAAAGTATAGGAAAATCACGATTTGGTTCAAAGCGTCAGAAGGATTGTTTACTTGTAAACAACAACGGAGAGATATGTTAAATAAGCTGGGTTGAAACAGGAATTATGATGTACCTGAGCTACTTATTCTACCGTTAGGCACGCTGACGTATGGATCCTCTTACACGTGGTCTGAATAACATTATCTTTTACGGCGATCATACATTAACGGCAGAGCTTTTATGATAGAACTCTTTACAGCGGACAGAGTTCAAACTGGCTTTCAGGAGCAGCGTGCTTGCGTCTTTAGCTTGTGGAAAGAGTCCCTCTCAGTACTAAAATAAACGACCTCATACCCAGGAAAGAATGGAGTTCCGTTGGACTCACTTTTTTAATCTCACTATCCTTTGTTACGGGCGAACTGAGGTCCTATTAGATGTAGAAGGTAGCGCTTCCTCATCGTCACAATGTTTCTTCATTGCAGTAAAGTAGAATTCGAGCTTCTTTTGTTTCGCACGTGTACTTCTTTCGTACAGCAGCTGCTTATATGGCTCCAAGCAAGCTCGGATACCTCTTGTGGTTTTCCCGCTGCGTTCTGCATTACAATCATTGTCTTCGAGCCATTGTAAACGCTGTTCAATAGTTTCCAGGGTATCTGACAGCTCAGCAGTGGTCATTTGTCGCGGAGGAGACGGAGGAACTTCCTGATTTTCATCATCTTCTTCTCTTCCTTCTGCTTCCCCTGCTACAGAAAGTTCCTGCAGCTCCTCGGTGGTCAGCTCATCCGGTTGACAACTCAAAATGTCCTCAATATCCTGATATTCCACTCCTTCAAAGCCTAGCCTGTTTGCCAACTGAACGCAGCTTTCAGTAATTTCGCATACTTGAGCAGAAGGCTCAAAGTCTTTAAAATCGCAGATCAGATCTGGGATGAGTTTCCGCCAAACACGGTGCAAGCACCGTTTTGATACGTCATTCCACGCTTCTACGATGTTGTTAATGGCCATTCTCAGGTTATAGTTCTTCCAAAATTCCATCACAGTTTCACAATTTTCTCCGTCGGTCGCGTCGATCAGCATCTTGAACGTTCGCCTTAAGTAGTAAGCTTTGAATGCTCCGATAACGCCTTGGTCAAGCGGTTGTAACAAAGAAGTGGTCCGTGCAGGCAAGAAAACAAAGTGGACATTTGGGTCTAGCTCAGCTATCATCGGTGGGTGGCTTGGCGCGCTATCCATGATTACGAGAACTTTAAAAGCCAAGTTCTTCTCGTTCGAGTATTTCTTAATGTCATTCACATAAGCATTAGAAAAAATATCAGGGCAAACTTGGGCGGTCATCCATCCTCTTTTGCTGTACCTGTAGTAAACGCCCAAACTGCTTTTAACAATTCCCCTTAGGGCTCGTGGATTGGCATGACGATGAATCATCAATGGCTTCAGCTTAAGATCCCCACTAGCGTTGGCACCGACCATTACAGTCACACGATCTTTCGCAGCGCAGATTCCTGCAGCATGCCTACGCTCTCTGGAAATGTAGGTCCTTTTTGGCATACGCTTTAGATAAAGATTTGTCTCGTCGAAGTTAAAAATTTGATCGAGGCAGTAGCCCTTTTCTTTGACCAAGTTTTGTACTTCTATTGGAAATGTTTGCGCGGCATCGACGTCCGCGCTTCCTGCTTCGCCACAGAGACGAACATTGTGAAAACTGTATCGATTCTTGAAACGACAGAACCAACCACTACTAGCAGTAAATGGAGGAATTTCAGTAGGATTTGTAGACTGTTTCTTAAGGTCTTCGTAAATGGTAACTGCTTTTTGTCTGATGGTGAAAAACGTTGTTCCTATTTTTTTCATCGTTTGAGTTTCGATCCAAATGCTGAGTAGTTTTTCCATTTCTTCCAGTATCTTCGGCCTTGTTCTTATTGACATCGCAATACTTGAACTGGTACCGCTTACGCAAGTCTGTTTAATTTTTTTGCATTGCTCCTAATGGTCCGTAAGGTTGATTCCTTTATGCCGGTAGCTTTGACGATATCACGTGTCGTCTCATTCCGTTCATACCGTTTCAGTATCTGAAGCTTCTCTCCAACAGTCAGCGCCTTTCTTTTTCGACCACTACCAGCTGACTTCGAATCAGGAAGCTTAGACATTTTCAGATACTTAAAGGCTATCCTCAGATCGCGGAATCAGACAAAATACTTACGAATTGAGCTCGCAATCAGACGGTGTGAATGCTTTCCAAATTCTGTGCTAGCATACTACGACTCACTGGAAAACCTCTACGATGCCTGCGCTTCGGGAGAATTGAAAATGGAAACGTCGTCTGTACACATGTTCCTGCCGGCGCGAATTATTCCACCGAACATGAATACCGATCAGTAGCATGTTTGAGTATGCATATTGCAGGGTGCACAGCTGGGTCGGACACTGCTTCTGATAAGAATCATAAACGTTTTTGTCACATTTCGCTTGTTCGTGACCGAAGAACGCGCATAAGCTAACAGCGCGGCCTTTGTTTGCTCTCGGTGGATGAAAACACGGGGAGATTTTGCCATACGCCCTCGCTTTCCAGCCGGCGAAATCGCGTAAGAGCGAAAACAGAATCGCGTTATGTGAGAAAGTGCTACGATTTCAAAATCGCGTATGAGCGAAAACGCGTTATATGAACACGCGTTATACGAGAACTACCTGTATATGGTGCAAAGTTTCACATTGCGACCATTGTTATTGAACTGAAGTAAAGCGTTCGAGTGACACTTCAGCCCTATAGGTTGGAGTTAAGCCCTCCAATTGCGAACGGTTCCATGTGGAAGCATGGAGCAGAGACCCGAAAGTGAGAGCAACGGCATGTACATGGAGATGAGCCGTTAGGTGGCAGCGAGGGGACGTATTTGTGAAAGAAGCACCGCGATACAATAATAAAGCCCTATAGGTTGGAGTTAAGCCCCTCCAATTGCGAACTGTTCCATGGAGCAAAGACCCGAAAGTGGGACGAAGGGCAGAACACGGAGATGAGCCGTTAGGTGGGCAGTAAGGGGACTGTGATGCAATAATATGGGCTATAGGTTGGGATTAAGGCGCGGGCATTGGAAACGGTGCCATCGGTATGCATGGAGAAGAGACCTGAAAGTTGGATGAGAGACATGGAGAGTAGACCTGAAATAGGGAATTGGACCTTGAAAGTGGTAATGAGTTCCAGCAATTCGGCTGTCGGCCGTGAATGTAACGGCGCGGTGAAACGCTCGCGGTGAACTGACGCGGTGAACTGCTCGCGGTGAAGTGCTCGCGGTGAAATGACGCGCACCGCCCTGGGATAACCGAGCAGGCGCCGAATACTTTGAGACGGTTTTGCTGCGTTGCTGGTCTGCTCGGGCGCATTACGCGTCACCTCCACTAAACCGGCATCGGAACAACGGCTGATCAGAAGAAATTGTCTAAAAAGAGTACATCATTTGTGTTGACGGTTTACAGCGGCTGTCTCAAAGAATTTCAAATATACCCCGTAAAGAGAGAAGCAGCAATGTAAAATTAAAAATATCCTACAAGGGGCCACTGAACACAGCAACGACGGAAGAGGGCAGATACGTCGGAAAGGGCGAGGGAAGAAGGAAGGACATGCTGATTTTAAGCATGTTACAGCCGGAATCCGCGAGCTACTGTCGTTCTTTCGTTTCAATTTGTGATGTCTCACTGTCTCGGTCGTTTGGTTGGGACGTTCGCCCGTCTGTGTGACTGACTGGACGGGTAAGGGAAGCTGGACAGGTCAGGGATTAAACCTGATAGCTGACGCTACCAGACCGCACGGTCGAATGGAGGAGCTTGCAGGACTGTCGACTGACTGGGCAGTTCGCTACACGCATGGTTACGAATATATATGTCTATGCGATGCAAAACCTCTTTAAGGTCAACGATATACCGCAGTTGACCTACGAGAGACGTCTGCCCTGAGATGAAAATCGTAGCATATTGGATACGCATCCTCTTGTTGCATACATGGTCGGAGGATGCCTGCGCCTCGGCCGACGCCGGCTGTAACATGCTTAAAATCAGCATGTCCTTCCTTCTTCCCTCGCCATTTCCGATGTATCTGCCCTCTTCCATCGTTGCTGTGTTCAGTGGCCCCTTGTAGGACATTTTTAATTTTACAATTGTGCTTCTCTCTTTACGGGGCATATTTGAAATTGTTTGAGACAGCCGCTGTAAACCTTCAACACAAATGATGTACTCTTTTTAGACAATTTCTTCTGATCGTTGTTCCGATGCCGGTTAAGTGGAGGTGACGCGTAATGCGCCCGAGCAGACCAGCAACGCAGCAAAACCGTCTCAAAGTATTCGGCGCCTGCTCGGTTATCCCAGGGAGAATACGTGAGAAGATAACATCAAGGCATCCGATGGCGCTGGTTATCCATGTTTGGGTGATTAAATGTGGAGAAGGGCGCAAAACTTGCAAATAAGTCATGCGACTCGATAAAGTGCCGTGCAAGTTGGAGCTCTGCTGCCGTGGGCACTACGCCGCAACGAAGTGCGCAGGGCCGGCCAAGCTCGCATGACGACGAATAGAATCGCGCAAGTTTGGCCAATCACGGACGGCCGCAGAGTTGGCACAGCCAATCAAATCGTTTCAGTGCCAATTCGCGCTAGGGCCACTCTGTTCTAGGGCCAGTTGACGTGCTCCGTAAAAATTGTGAGCGCGGTAGTTCGCGGCGCGCGCACCGCGCGCATTCATCGCGCTAGCACAATTGAAAGGATGGATTACGTCGTTCGTTCCCTCGTTAAGGGGAAACTGATCTGATTATCAAGCACTTAAAGTTTGTACGGTAAGGATTCGTCTGAACTTTGCGTCGTTGCTAGGAGAAAGTTAAGTAGCCGTTGAAAATTTTCTGCTGACTAGGCTGTGAATTTTAATAAATTTATTTATTGTAACAAGTAAACTGCGTGTTCAT
Source organism: Trichuris muris (assembly GCA_000612645.2). NCBI lineage: Eukaryota > Metazoa > Nematoda > Enoplea > Trichinellida > Trichuridae > Trichuris > Trichuris muris. The sequence goes on along the minus strand of CBXJ02000361.1, from coordinate 716,692 downwards.
TCCTACCAGTGCAATAATATTAGATATGTTTTAAATACCGCCTTTTTAAAACTGGATGATGGACCACATATTGTTAGAAAGCGCAATCCTGGCCGGCGGTTTCGTTCCCCATCAATTACGGTTACAGATAAGGATGCGCTTCTCTGTGCCTGTTGCGTCCTTTAGTGTATAAAATTAAAGTGAACGCCATACCACCGGATGGATGGGCTATTTTTAGGAAAATGACTCGCATGGGTCGTTTTCCTACCAACTGGCCATCCATTTGGTGGTAGCGTCCCTCTCAGTTCAATTTCAGACCACAAATAATCCAATGATCTTAGACAGTACACGAAAGTCAAAGTAATGCTAGAATTCGTTTTTTCAAATAAGAATTGTTTTATGTAAAATTCTTTGCTAGATTGTTAGGATGTTGAACAAGTTTTAGGAAAATGGAGTTGTTACGGTGTCAGAAGTTTGCTGTGCTGTTACGTTTTGATGAATCCGCGGTTGCATTTCAAATCTATTTTTTCTGAAACGAGTACTTCCTATGCACTTTTAAGCTGCTTAGCGTCATGAATATGTGCTTGTCAATGAGTTCAGTTTCCCAAACGAGTTCTTGAAGGAAATTCGAATTCATTTAATCCATTGGTCATATTTACAGGTGTGTGAGTTGGACATAAGCTAACGTGTTGTAGGAATGGTTTACAATGACGTGATGTTATTTTGGCATAGAGATGTTCAATCTGATTTTGCTGTAGGAATGAATCAAACGGTCGCTGATAGAATACGTGAATGCGTTATGATAGCGCGAAGATTGCAACATCTGAATATGTTTGTGACAACGAAATTTGAAGAAGCTTTGTCTAAGGCTGAGCTCTTGGATAAAATCGTCACTGCAAAGGGTAATATTTATAGCATTCATTTGCGATTCGATGGAATTTTTACAGGTCTTCTTTTTGGAGTTCCATTTGCAGTAAAGGACTGTTTCAGTAGGAAAGCAATAAGAACAACGTTGTGTTCTGTAATGCTTTCCAACTATAAGCCATCTTATAACGCGACTTTAGTCAATCGACTTCTCAATGCTGGGGGTATTCTGTTTCGTAAAACGAACATGGATGAATTTTCTATGGGGTAATGCAGTATTTCTTTCCATTCCAGTGTTTGAAAGCTAAAATTATTTCAAGAGCTAGCAGCACAAAAAGTCCGTTTGGGCCGGTAAAGAATCCTTGGAACTTAGCAACAGATCTGGTCACAAAAATGGATCATGATTGGTACATAGCTGGTGGCAGCTCTGGCGGCAGTGCAGCAGCTGTTACCTGTGGTGTAGTGAAAATGTAAGTTATTCATACAAGAACTTTGAAATGTTTAAAATCATTTTCCTGCGCAGAGCATTGGGTTCAGATACAGGAGGATCAACACGTAACCCTGCTGCATTATGTGGGGTAGTTGGTTTTAAGCCTACATACGGATTGCTATCACGGTGTGGATTGGTTCCGTTAGTTAACAGCTTTGACACTCCGGGTATTCTCGCTCGAAAGGTCGAAGATATTTGCTTAGCCTTGCGTAAGTACATTTTTGTAAATGGTTAATAAATCTTGCGCTGTACCCCTACGTATGCGAAAATCAGCTGTGTGAAATGATGTCATCCAGATTGAATCAGCTATCTGAATGAGTGTTCACAAGTGTATTCTTGTTTCGCTGCATATTGGTCTACTAATAATAGATATGGAGCTGCTCGCAAAAAATTGTTTTAGACTCATTACCTTTCAAAGGCGCTTTATTCCCGTTAGTGTTATTATTGCTCAGTAAGTCTGTAATCACTAAGAAATGTTCGATTAGTAAATGGCTGGGCAATTTATTGTCATCAAGGTTAGGAATTTCGTGAGGGTGAAATTAAGTGACATTTTTTCTTGCAATCGACTGTGCGCCGTTGCAATAATCTTTTTTTGGATATTCGTAGGTTTCGGGGCTTCTCGTGTCCCATCTTCAACGTCATATTTATCTGACAGTATACACTAAAATATAGCACGTTATACGCGCGTAATTTGTTGTTAATTGTTGTGTTTAACTTTGCCCTTGAAGATGGGGCAAGAGATCATGAAAGCTCCAGTGATGTCGATTAAGGACGGTGTCACTCGTCATATAAGAAGATACACAATTCTGGATGATAATGTTAATGTACCACTTGTGACCTTTGGGATTATGGTAATATCCCATTCCGCGCAAGCAGTAGTAATCTTAAGTGATATTGCAAGAGGAGACTTTGCGCAAGCCAGTCTACGAAAGTAAGTCATAGAGTATGCCATTACGCTGAAGACGAAAGCAGGAGTAGTTTTCGAAAGCTCCGCTAATAAAAAGTTTCCAGTCGCGGGTGATGGCTTTGTTTTCTTACGAAGATGAGATCCTACCCCGTGTGCAAAAATCGAATGTTTAATTAGAGTACGCCATTTTTAAAATTTGGCTGCATGAAGGTGCAAAACACTCGCATGGTGATGTACGCAAATGTCTGTACGGCAAGTTCCTGTTGAATATGCTTAAATTGGCGAAGCTAGAAATAATTGCATCTGTCCTCAGAAAAAGCGAGCGGCCGTGTTAACAAGCAGGTAACAAACTGCTTTAACACTGCTAATTGTAATTCCCGAATCCTGAACTTGTAGAATAGAGATCGAATGCCTGAAGGTCGAACAGGAATTTTAGGTACAGAATGGAAATCGTTTCGCATGGAGAAATGGAGTCGCTCTGCCAAATGATTCCAACTTTTTAGGGAGTTTTCGAATCGGGTTATTTTAAAAATGCAGTGAATGTTATTAATAGTATGTCGTATTACGTGCATATCTCTGGAAATACTGACGGTTCCGTTGTCGCCTCGTTTCAAATGAAAATCAAGGGAAGAAAAACAGTGAACGACTGCTAGCAAATCAATGCCGTGTGTGAACTATCATCATTACATGCGTTGAAGAGATTTTCATGCCATTTAGACTAAATTTTAGAATACCTTTTTGCATAAACGTTAATGTTCTGTTATTACTAGAAAGAAAAGACATAACTAATGTCATTTTCTTTTTTACGGGGTTGATGCTCATATGCGATCCAAAAGTTTCACGGTTTTTACCACGTTTAGTAAAAGCCTTTATTTTCCATAAAAGGCACAATACTCAGAGCTTTCGGGCGCGTACCTTGCGCCCGTCATCAGTAAAAAAATCCCACTTCGTCGACTGCCCAGCCGGTCAACGGATCAGCAAACTCATCCGCTAGACCGTCCTGGCTGGCAACATCAGCAATCAGGTACTACCTTGTACCCGTCCAGCGTCCGTCGCCTGCCCAAGGTACGCGCCCGAAAGCTCTGAGTATTGTGCCTTTTATGGAAAATAAAGGCTTTTACTAAACGGGGTAAAAACTGTGAAACTTTTGGAAAGAAAAGACATCTACATTCGATAAGACCTACCCTTCATCAGGTAATTCAGGAAAGCGTTTAGTAAATAATTGACAAGTGTTATTATTCCTTCGTTATTGATTGGAAAGATTGTGTGCATTAGGCGTGCCTTAGCCTAAAGTTGGTCAGCAAGTATTTGCAACGATATACAGTAGGCCCTGCGTATACGCGGTAATTGGTTCCGGGACATACCGCGTAGAATCAAATTCCGCGTGTAATCAAGTCCACTGCACAGAAGATGCGAGAATACGTAGGCACTGCGCATACTCCTTCCTGCAGACTTCAAGCAGACCCTGTTCGTTGCAGTTCCAATGCCCAGTGCTATTTAAATACTAAGCGAGTAGCTGTTACGTAGTGCAGCGAATTAAAAAAACAGCAAAGTTACTATGACACTGGGCCAATTCGAGTGTGTAGTACTTTTATCGTTATTGTAGCAGCTCTACGGAGTTTTCAGCCCGTTATTCCTGAACTTACTTTATTGGATTCTCGATGAAGCGAAGTCGTTCGATTCGTTCACGCACTCGCACCGTGAGTGGTGAGTACACTAAGCTTGCCATCAGAACGGACACGAAGCCTGCCCGATCAAGGATGACCGAATGGTTACCCCGCCCTGACAGTCGAGTAGAGGAGTCTTCCCTGGAAAGTAGAGGAGTCTGCCCTGGTTTTTGATCAGATTTACTGGGTCTTATTGCGGGTTACCCCGGGTTCTAGAGTAATCCAACAATCGTAAGCAAATGAATGCAGGTATCTTCTCAAAGCAAAACAACAGCAGATGACGTAGTCGTTGTCTTTGTTTACGGGTTGTTGCTGACACTGAACTTCGGGAAATAAGCATGTTCCCATGTTCCGACGCCCCCAATATACATAGAAAAGCTTAAGCGAGGCAATACTGTTCTGTTTTTGTCTCAACCTTGTCAGGCATGGTTCACTGTTAATTGCTAACGCTAACCTAAGCGTAAATTTTATGCTCCTTAAGTGGGGAGGTCTGAGATTCTTAAGCAGCAACGGAAGGGAAGGGTGCGGCGTTTCCTTATGTGGAACTTGTAGATAATTTAAATGCATTCGCTTACATGGCACAGGATACCTGATGGGCATCATTTGGCTCTGTTCGGTTGACCATAGCTATTTTGCCGTGGCCATAGTATGCTCCTGGAAGGCAAACGTACACCGAAATGGTTGTAGTTGCCATCTGGATGCGCACGCACTGATATTGCCTGTTTCTGTCTCCGCTACTGTTTCATCATAAGTTCATGCCGTTGGTAAGTGCGCATATTTAACAACAATGAATCTTTTTATTCGCAATGGTTAATACACGACGAAAAAACACACATACAACACAACAGCAACTGTACAACGACCAAAATACAATAACTGTACAAAGATCACTGTGGCGGCCAGCAGGTTGCAATGTCTTTGACAATGCAATCGAATGGGTCTTGACGGGGGCGTAGCCTGCGGCGCCACATGAACTCGCACAAGTACAGGTGCAGAAAGCACCGAGGCGTGCCGCACCAGAGCTTGTTTGACCGCTACACTTGTGCCCAGAGGGATTCCACGGTCTGCGTGTGCACCCCTAAATTAAACCAGATATCTCAGGCCTATGCGAGGTCAGTGCTGGGCTCTTTTCAAAGAAGACGTCTTGTCACTGATGGGACAGTGGTTGTCTTGCTTCACGCGTAATGTTAGAGAAAATATCTTGCACATGCTGGGACAGCGTTGGTGTCCTTCGTGCATCTATGATCGGTAAGTGGTCGCAAACGCGGTGGGCTAAAGGAAACGTCTCTTATGATTGACGGGACCTTGTTCGGTCACAGTTGCGCGGGAAGTTAGACAAAAGAACTTTTTACTGAAGTGACAGCTGTGCCGTCCTTTGTGCGCATGCGATCAGGAAGCATTCTGACGGCAGAGCATCCATTCGAGAAAATCTTTCGTTCCCCACCCAGGACTGTGCTTTCACAAAAACTTTCGCTTGATATATCAGGCGAAAGTTTTTATGACGGTCGCCTGCGTGATAGGACATTTGAGTATGGAATCTCGCAGGAGAAAGTTTTTTACAGGCAAACGCCACAAAAACTTTCTCTTGCGCGATTCCATACTCAAATGACCTATCTCCCAGGCGACCGTCATAAAAACTTTCGCCTGATATATCAAGCGAAAGTTTTTGTGAAAGCACAGTCCTGGGTCGGGAACGAAAGATTTTCTCGAATCAGAATCAAACGCTGCTCCGCCGTCAGAATGCTTCCTGATCGCATGCGCACAAGGGACGGCACAGCCGTCACTTCAGTCACAAATTCTTTTGTCTAACTTCCTGCGCAGCGGTGACCGAACAAGGTCCCGTCAATCATAAGAGACGTTTCCTTTAGCCCACCGCGTTTGCGACCACTTACCGATCATAGGTGCACGAAGGACACCAACGCTGTCCCAGCATGTGCAAGATATTTTCTCTAACATTACGCGTGAAGCAAGACAACCACTGTCCCATCAGTGACAAGACGTTTTCTTTGAAAGAGCCCAGCACTGACCTCCCATAGGCCTGAGATATCTGGTTTAATTTAGGGGTGCACACGCAGACCGTGGAATCCCTCTGGGCACAAGTGTAGCGGTCAAACAAGCTCCGGTGCGGCACGCCTCGGCGCTTTCTGCACCTGTACTTGTGCGAGTTCATGTGGCGCCGCAGGCTACGCCCCCGTCAAGACCCATTCGATTGCATTGTCAATGACATTGCAACCTGCTGGCCGCCACAGTGATCTTTGTACAGGTATTGTATTTTGGTCGTTGTACAGTTGCTGTTGTGTTGTATGTGTGTTTTTTCGTCGTGTATTAACCACTGCGAATAAAATGATTCATTGTTGTTAAATATGCGCACTTACCAACGGAATGAACTTGTGATGAAACAGTAGCGGAGACAGAAACAGGCAATATCAGTGCGTGCGCATCCAGATGGCAACTACAACCGTTTCGGTGTACGTTTGCCTTCCAGGAGCATACTATGGCCACGGCAAAATAGCTATGGTCAACCGAACAGAGCCAAATGATGCCCATCACGTATCCTGTGCCATGTAAGCGAATGCATTTAAATTATCTACAAGTTCCACGTAAAGAAACGCCGCACCTTTCCCTTCCATTGCTGCTTAAGAATCTCAGACCTCCCCACTTAAGGAGCATAAAATTTACGCTTAGGTTAGCGTTAGCAGTTGACAGTGAACCATGCCTGACAAGGTTGAGACAAAAACAGAACAGTGTTGCCTCGCTTAAGCTTTTCTACGTATATTGGGGCCGTTGGAACATGGAAACATGCTTATTTCCCGAAGTTCAGTGTCAGCAACAACCCGTAAACAAAGACAACGACTACGTCATCTGCTGTTGTTTTGCTTTGTGAAGATACCTGCATTCATTTGCTTACGATTGTTGGATTACTCTAAAACCCGGGGTAACGCGCAATAAAACCCGATTTACTTATGTTGAACAATACGAGCAGTTCGAACACCGCTGTTTGGATACTATTGGATTCAACCTTCGTCAAGAAGACTAAATGACCACGGAGCTGCATGCCTTAGCAGCACGTCTGCTTAGAGTGTGCAATATGAGAAGTGCGAGCTATTTTGTCTGCTCAGTTAACTATTAATAATAAAATCTCATCTTGTCCATTCCATAGTAAGAAGCCTTTGTGATTAATTCCTTTGCAGGCAAAATCGCTTCAGGCAAACCCAACAAAAATTTATCAAGAAACGACGCAAGCTGCACAAATAGAAAAGTGCTTGCCAAGTTGCGCGACAGCACTATAGCCTTTCATAAACATTGTATATTTTACAAAAACTTGGAAAGTAGCTGTACTTGACAGTGATTCGTCAGTCACAGCTCATAAATGACGTCATTGCCTTCTCAGTCAAACCGCGTTGACTCAAATCCGCGTATACGGAGGGCATACTGTATAGTCAGTAATCCTGTTCGTCTTAATGCAAGTGAAAAAATAATGTTATGTTCATTGTATTACACAAACGTAGCTTCTCGCACAAACTATTAATAATAGTTGCGCCCTCAGCATAGTTTGTTCAAAGACTCGTTGTGCTTCGATCATACCGCTTCACCTCAGTGTTTATAACCGCACAAACCTATCTAGTGAATCATATTGATCCAAATCTGCTCAAATCCTTTGACCTTTCGTCTGCGCAACTGTACCGCAAAAATTTGATCCTGGATATGAAGGGAATGAACAGATAGGCGATTCGAAGAGACCCCCTTACTGGTACTCTCTTGCTGTCAAGGGGTAGGAAAAAGTACTAAAATGCCACTAGGGCCCAAATCACAAAATTTTCGAAACAACCCTGAACGTTAGGTCTGTCCTACGCGGGGACACCTGAATGACTGAAGAAATGAGTGCGGAATTGGTTTATGAATTGTTGCGCGAATATTCAGTTAGGAATATAGGCAAAACAAAAAGAACAGCTAAAATAAGGATTTGAAGACTGGTTTCTTTGTAATGGGACGGTGGATCATATTGGAATGTTACGGCGGAAGCGTCCGTTGAGTTTTGTTCACTGATACCTGTGAGAACACCAAAGCAACCTAACCAATGGCTGGTTGGTTAATTATGTCAGTGAAACACAGGCTAACGATGAGCGTACGATCGTTTATTCCGTAGCTTCCAGAATCACCAGATTCCGTCGTCAACAAGAAGATGGAGAGTTCGGAGTAGTAGTTTCCAAAAGGACAGGCTTTCCACCTTCTCGTTGAGGGCAGAATCAGACGATTCCGAAAGCTACGACTAAAGCTATCGTACGTTCACTGTTTGCCTGTCTTTCACTAACATAACTAACCAACCAGCCACTGGTTAGGTTGTTTTTGGTGTTCTTATAGGTATCAGTGAACAATACTCAACGGACGCTTCAACCGTATCATTCGAAACATAAGGATTGCACAAAAACGGCTGATAGCGAACGATTCAGATACGCCGAAAATAGATGTACTACAGTGATCGCAAATGGAAAAAACATGGAGGCCCCTAAAACTTGAACCCAGGCAAGGTATGGTTGGTTTAATGAAGAATTTGGCTGGTGCAGTGCATATGGCATAGTGCAATCATGGGTTTGCCCCAATTATGACAGCTTACGTAAGGAAATCCTCTTGAATCAAGAATCACGGAGGTTTCTTCCCGTTTTTGATCACAATGTTCAGAAACATCGTTTTATCGCTAAAAACACGCTAATGTGTTTCAGCGCCACGTGTTCTGAAATAAAGTGTTCCATCTCCTTGTTTCTGAACATCGTGATCGAAGAACGGGAAGAGACCTCCGTGACTCTTTATTCAATCATACATTGAAACCCGTTGCGACAATCTTTTACGTCAAAGGAAATCTCCTTTGTAAAAAGCAATATTTGGGTCAATAGGGAGTCAGTGATCATAGTAACCGTGATTCCGACGAATTTGATTCGTCAGACAGGACGGTGCTCTAAGTACCCTCTAGCGAGGCTGTATATATACCGTGTGACTTTTAGCTACGTTGACGACGAGTGTATGCACGTATTTCGTAAACCGAAGTCAACTTTGCGTGTGTGTACTTTGTTTAGGTATTATTTCTGGTTGGGATTGTTTTGATTCCACTTCCATTCACTCGTCACGAGTGGAATTCACATTGGACGATTCATTATTGACCAAGAATCTCTGCGTGGGAATACCTAGAGTTCACGTTACTATTCGCAACACTGGTTTCTTAATGTGCTTTTTCCAAGGAATTTTATCCGCCTGGCTTGGCAGATGATGTACTTAAATGTTGGAAGACTGTTGCGAAAATTTTGGAACGAGATGCTGGATGCCGCTTAGTCGATGTATCTCTTCCGCATACTCAATTTAGTATTGTGTGCTATCATGTGTTGGGCGAAAGCGAAATTGCTTCAAACATGGCGAGATATGATGGTATTGAATACGGTATTTATCCGGTCAGAATTGCTGAGAGTTTTAGCTTAATGTGTTAGGATTTCGCGCAGCAAATGAAACATCTTTCTACAGCTTGCTGGCTGCAGGGCGACAGAAGGGCTTCAATGAAACAGTGAGGAGAAGAATTTTGGCAGGAAACTTCTTTCTACTGAAACGGTAGTGCCCATTGCTTAACTTTTAATTAACAATTCTTTCTAGGAATTACAAGCATTTTTACGAGAAAGTCGCCTGTATTCGTCGTCTTATAACTGAGGAGTACCAATCTGTCTTCAACGCAGGTGTTGATGTTTTGCTTCTTCCTGCTACTCAAGCTGACGCACCACTGTTCTCCCAATATGTTGCGGAGGACAATGAATACACAAGGGAGCGCCAGGATGACTTTTTTACTCAGCCAGCCAACCTATCTGGTACAGTACAGTTTACGTTTTTGTTTACCAAAAGTTGTTAACCTTGCACAAGGTGTAGTGCAATCGCAAAATTTCTTTTGAAAGCTCGTGTACCACCAATTGGTAGTATTTCACGTGCGTAAGTGTATGGTAACAGAGCATAAATAATGGAAATCAAGCCCTTTCATATGTGGAGGACCAATGAAACTTTACCGTTCACTCGCAAAGAATTCCCCCATTAAGCACTCGGCGAGGCATAAGTGAATAAGCGGTTTCCCATTAATAGATTCTAGTTGTTCGAAAGTCGTACGGCAAAGCACTTGCTCACAAAAGATTTTGAATGTGACAGCCCAGTTCACACTGAACGAGGTGGACTACAAAAGAAAATTCGAAAAGATGCATGCATGTTTCTATTAACAGTAACTTCAAAGCTTCGTCGAAGTCCGTTGCGGTTTTTCCTGTTATTGTTAGTAAGTACGTAATACATGTCTGCTTTTTTGATGACTAGCATTGTTCATTGTGAGCTTTTTAATGAACCTGAAGGTTTCATGGTTCTTCAATCGCCTTTCCCAGTGGAAAAAGTAATCCAAGTAAAATCTGTGGTTAAAATTGTGAGCAGTTAAGTTAATAAAGGAGAATATTACAATCACGCCATCACGAAGATACTAACTTCCAGTGAGCACCTAATCACAGAACGGATGCAAAATCTACACGTCGACAAGCTGAATATTCCGAAAGACATGACCAATACTGAATGAGCAGATATGTAGAACTTTGACGACTATCTTGTTCTGTCGTCAGCGTCCCAGTAAAAGGATAGATGTTGTCGTCCATTAGATTTTTACGAAACCCTCAAAACGTGAAGTGCTAAATAGCAATTACTTTGCTTAATCAGACAGGTATGCTTTTGTACGTCAGACTGATTTTACCGTTTTACTGATGATTCTTAGGGATGTTATGTTTTATCAACAGGACCTTATTTTTCTGGGGTGTCAGTAGCCTTAGACCATTGAATGTTAGTACTGGGATGCGTATTCTATTACTGTGTATGAATGAATGGCTTGTTCCGTTGTCTTGATGGGTTCCATTGTTTGTAGATGACCATGGCGTCCAGTTTGTCTATCATGAGGTCCGTCGTGAAACATGGTTTTTCTCATTGCAGGATATGATACTTTTTAAATGACTATTTCATGATTTCTTATGAGCCTGTCCAGCTGTTCGAGATGATGCTTGACTGTAGTGCCAAACACGGTGCCCTAAGTATTACTATTTTGTTCAGCTGCGATTACACACCAGCACTTTATGTAATGATTCAAACAGAGAAATTGCAAGATTTTGTAGCCGCGCCAGTGAGCTCAGTCGCCAATGTGCAAACAGGTTTAATAAGAAATGGATTTTCAGGTCTCACGGCGATTGTTATTCCAGTTGGATTGTCGAACCGGAAGCTTCCAATAGGATTGCAGTTGGTTGGAAATCGTTTCCAAGACTCTCTGTTGCTGAAGATTGCCAAGCGGTTGCAAGACAGAGTTGAATTTAAATGTTTGCCAAAGAAGCTGCTGATCGACAACGTTTGAAAGAGCGAGTGAATGATACAGCGTCTTACGGTATGCGTCGACAAACATTTGATTGGCAGTGTTAATACCTATTGAAAAAGTAAGCTTGTTCATATTTGTAGCCCAATCGTCCCATGAACTTCAGACAATAGTTGAATATTGAACTGCGGTAGTACTCAGAGGATGATGCAAAATTGTGCTTGTTCTTTTGAACTTCCTTAACAAAGAATCTGGCCAAGTAGTGAACCATTTCAATGGCAGCATCAGAGCGGCTTAAGTTCAGTGAACGGTGATGCTCGTACACGTTTTTTCTGGATGCTAAGCGACACCGTAGAATGGAAAACGCTTATGCTCAACGGTGGAAATGAAAGTAATTTCCTTTTTGTCAGAGTAAGACAATGTGATTGGTATGAAACTCTCATCCAAACCATTTAGACGAAGCGCTTCTTCTGTGGCACACCATTGATGCAAATTGGGCGCTAACGGTTCACGCTGCATGGCTTCCAATAAATGGTGAGAGATCTTGCGGAACACTCGGCTATGTGTGAAATATTTGGTTCGGTTAAGAGTTAACAACTCATTTTGTACGTCACATTTTTCCAACACTTCCGTTCGATTTGCAAGCGTCAACAATAATAGCTCGAAACCAAGACAGGTACCCCAAACGGGGAAGTAGTCACCTTGTTGATTAGCTGCTATTGCCCAGCGCATGTAATTATAAAGAGTCGTAATGCCTTTGATTTCAGCGGAGTGACGAAGCCTCCTGGTATGAATAATCCATTGATCTGCCTGAACAGTTTGTTGTGGCTGGTGATATTTAAACTAAGCGGCAAAGGTACGACTTTCGCCCCAGCTGAAAGTATTAATAGTATGTACACGTAAGATGCGGTTACGGTTGAATTCCCGAAGGAGGCTTCTTTCGAACCGACATCAACTACCAGTATCCCTGAAAGTGACAAAAATTGTCCTGCATGAGAACACTAACGCTCTTTTGCTGTCACTCATATTTCTATGGTATGGGATAAGCTATAGCTTGCCAATAGTCGGCTTTCTAAAAATGGTTTCGCTGTGCACAAAGCATGAACTTAGTATCAGACCAATAGCACACTCCAGAAGGTGCATGTTTCGTAAGGTGGAGAATGAAATTGTCTTTTTCATCAGCGTTACGTTGCCAGATAAAAACTAGTAACTTGTCAATGCAAATGCTCTGTTCAGTTGGTGAGCATCAAATGCGTGCCTAAACAGACGATGGACAACATCGGTAATTTTAACAATATGTCGTTTCATAGGAATTCTTTCTTCTTTAGGTCGTTTCAGCTTATAAATTGCAGTCAGAATAGACAACAGTAGATCCCTCCGTGTTCCCACTTTCTCTACCTGTCAGGTGTTTACATAACAAAACAGAATGAAAATTTCGAAATGAATATCTGGCTGTTCACCGTATGAGCGCGCAAAATATCAAGCTCAAAGTAACCGTTCTTCCCAGTGGCTTCCCAATGAAATGCATTTGCCTAACTTATCTTTCTTTAGTCTCCATCGTGTGCACACTAACAGTCCAGGAGCTGTTGTTAGCCATCCCTTGCAATCTTGTCATGTTCATATGTTTATTATCCAAACCAAGGGCATTAATCCCGTTAAAAACGAGGTACGAAATCACGGCTCTTTCGGGACTCCCCTTGTCCCGTCCTCAGCGTGTCTCTCTGACGTCGTGGTGTCCAAACGCCGTATCCGGTGTTTCCAGTTTAAAGTGAAAGGTTGGTTAATTTTAAATTACCATAACGTATTTTTAGTTCAACTCTCTCGTCTTATCAGAGGGTCTGTATCCCCCTGATTCAACGAAACACATTGCATTTCCAACCCCGTGGCTTGAATTTGACAACATTTAGTAGTCAAAGCCACCAAAGACCAAATCTCACTGACTTGGAATCCTCCGTCTCTATTCAAACATAGGTTGTTGTGAATGAACAGAGCATCCTTGATCTTTCTTAGCCTGAAATTCTCTTTCCGTGTTAACGTGCTGTAGTTGAACCGGTTCCGTAACATTGGGCAAACCACCGCGTGTTCAACAAAGGCCGAGGCCTTTCTACATTCCTCCATTATAAGGTTTGGATCTCTCGTTTGCGGCCTCCCTTTAGTAGTTCGAAATTCACCATTCTGTCTTCCTTGTGCATTCTTATACCTTTTAACGCCTGCCAAATGTTCTTTTACACGGCACTCTGTTGTGTGGCCAGTCTCTCCAATGTACGTTGCCCCGCAGTCACATCGAATTTGGTACACCGTACCCGATCTCTTGGTCACGGGAATCCAGGTAATTTCTGATCGGAGAAGCGATCTGAGGTTGAAGAAACTCTTAAAATATATCCTGACCCCAAGTTGTCTGGACACCCGTTGTACACGGTCACTCACGCCAGGGTAATATGGTACGATCAATGTAATATCTCTGTCCGAGGTATCCCTCCTTGTGTTCTCATGTTTACTCCAATACCTCAACCTTTTGTTCATCCAAGTGGTGATGAAACTTCCAGGGTAATCGTTTAGGAGCATGGTTTTGTAAATGAAATCCAATTCTTCGTTCAAGAACTCTTCGTCACAGATTCTCACCGCCCTATCCACCATCCCAGTAATGATACCTCTTTTCACCTCCAAAGGATGGTTAGAGTAGAAATTCAAATATCTATCCGACTTTGTGGGCTTCCTATAAACCCTCGTGGCAAGGTACGTATCCTTCCTCATTACTAAACATCCAGGAAAGGCAATTGTATTCCGTTTCTATCTCCATAGTAAAAACTATGGAGTCGGGGGAAAACGTTATTTAAATGCTCCAATAAACAATTCTCTTCGCCTCTCTTCACTATAGCGAAGACGTCATCCACGTATCGTCTAAAAACACTTAAGTGAAATCCGTGGATTCCTAGCGGAAAAACGTTTTCTTCAAAATGTTCCATGAAAATCTCCGCAACTACGGGTGACAACGGGCTTCCCATCGGAGCGCCCCGTCTTTGTATAAATATAGAATTATTCCATTTGAAAAAGTTCCCTTCTTCTAGGCAAAACTTTACCAACTGTGTGATGTGATGAGGGTTTAACTTTGTTCTGTCCGGTAGGGATAAGTCCCCAGAAAGCAAGTTGAAAATGACCATGTAGGTGTAATCAAGTGGGATGCTCATGAACAAATCCTTGACATCATAACTCACCATAACATCTCTTGGATCAAGTGTGATTGTCCTAATTACCGTCACAAACTCTGGTGAGTTCGAAGTATGAGACTGTTTTCTTCCAACTAGCGGTTTTAGCAACTTGGCTAGAAAGCTGCAAATGCTACTCGTAACGCTCCTCCTACTTGATATCACTGGCCTCAATGGTATCCCCGTTTTATGAATTTCTGGCAAGCCAAAAAAACTCAGGGCACGAGAAATTGGTTGTAAAATGTAACTGTCGCGCTATGTCTGACATTTTTCTTTCTTTCGTCTCATCAAACAAGGCCGAGACCTTGCTCAATAAAGATTTCCTGATACTTTCAGAAGGACCTCTCTGTATGATTGTATAAGTCTCTGAGTGCAACAAATTAGTGACCTTGTTGTTGTAGTCTTCCCTGTCCAGTATAACCATATTACCCTGGCGTGAGTGACCGTATACAACGGGTGTCCAGACAACTTGGGGTCAGGATATATTTTAAGAGTTTCTTCAACCTCAGATCGCTTCTCCGATCAGAAATTACCTGGATTCCCGTGACCAAGAGATCGGGTACGGTGTTCCAAATTCGATGTGACTCGGGGCAACGTACATTGGAGAGACTGGCCACACAACAGAGTGCCGTGAAAAGAACATTTGGCAGGCGTTAAAAGGTAATAAGAATGCACAAGGAAAACGGAATGGTGAATTTCGAACTACTAAAGTGAGGCCGCAAACGAGAGATCCAAACCTTATAATGGCGGAATGTAGAAAGGCCTCTGCCTTTGTTGAACACGCGGTGGTTTGCCCAATGTTACGGGACCGGTTCAACTACAGCGCGTTAACACGGGAAGGGAATTTCAGGCTAGGAAAGAGCAAGGAAGCTCTGTTCATTCACAACAACCTATGTTTGAATAGAGACGGAGGATTCCAAGTCAGTGAGATTTGGTCTTTGGTGGCTTTGACTACTAAATGTTGTCAAATTCAAGCCACGGGGTTGGAAATGCAATGTGTTTCGTTGAATCAAAGGGAAACAGAACCTCAGATAGGACGAGAGGGTTAAAGTGTACGTTACGGTACTTTAAAATTTAAACAACCTTTTACTTTAAACTGGGAAACACTGGATATGACGTTTAGACACCACAACGTCAGAGAGACACGCTGAAGACGGGACAAGGGGAGTCCCGAAAGCTCCGTGATTTCGTACCTCGTTTTTAACGGGATTAAAGCCGTTGGTTTGGATAATGAACATGAGATCATATCCCGTTTTGCGAAATCCTATTTTCAATGTTCATATGTTAACACAAAATTCTCACCTTTGACGCATGCTGTTGATTTCACTTGAGCTGTTTCTGTTTTTTCGGTATAGCGAATGTTTTTCGAACATTCATATCTTCAGTAAAAGATACTAAGATTAGGGTATTTTGGAAACTGAAATTACTAGAAATTTTTCATTCACTAAATTCACAAATGCTAGTCGAACGCAAATTCTGCTTGATGTCTTTTATGCTTAAGGGTTGTCTTCATTTAGTCCTATTTCAAGGGTTTCATAAAATGTGTAAGAAGGTCAAAAAGACGAATCACAAAGCGGAAAAACAAGTACGCATCTGACGGCGCTTTTCGGTTAGCTGCCCGTGCTACAGTAGCCCGTGACCTAATTACGGAACCCATTGTTACCGTGATGCAATGGATCGGCGGCCGAAGCGCTGAACGAATTCCGACCGCATCGCCCCCTCGTGGAGGTGAAAAGTGATATGGGTTCGCCGCTGCGTGACTCCTGTTTTGCGTGTGGAGCAAGTGTGCTGAATACAGTGTGACAACGGATAAACTCTGTAGCGGAGACGGAAGAGCAGTGTTCCACGCGAGCTCATTTCGACGCGCACTAACCATGTTTATGCCGACCGACGGTGGCTGTCACTTTTGCCGATACCTAAGCGTAGACCTAAACACAACCGATCTTTCCTGTGCGCTATGTTTTCGTGTTGGTCGACTGACGATGGCTGTCGTTTTCGCCGATACCTAAGCCTACACCTAAACACAACCGATATTTCCTGTGCGCTATGCTTTCGTACTCATCCACCGATAATGGCTGTCGTTTTCGCCGATACCTAAGCCTAGACCTAAACATAACCGATCTTTCCTGTGCGCTCTGCTTTCGTGCTGGACGACTGACGATGGCTCGTTTTCGCCGATACCTAAGCCTAGATCTAAGCACAACCGATCTTTCCTGTGCGCTATGCTTTCGTACTGGTCGACTGATGACGGCTGTCGCTTTCGCCGATACCTAAGCTTAGACCTAAACACAACCGATATTTCCTGTGCGCTATGCTTTCGTACTCATCCACCGATAATGGCTGTCGTTTTCGCCGATACCTAAGCCTACACCTAAACACAACCGATATTTCCTGTGCGCTATGCTTTCGTACTCATCCACCGATAATGGCTGTCGTTTTCGCCGATACCTAAGCCTACACCTAAACATAACCGATCTTTCCTGTGCGCTCTGCTTTCGTGCTGGACGACTGACGATGGCTCGTTTTCGCCGATACCTAAGCTTAGACCTAAACGCAACCGATATTTCCTGTGCGCTATGCTTTCGTACTCATCCACCGATAATGGCTGTCGTTTTCGCCGATACCTAAGCCTAGACCTAAACATAACCGATCTTTCCTGTGCGCTGTGCTTTCGTGCTGGACGACTGACGATGGCTCGTTTTCGCCGATACCTAAGCCTAGACCTAAACACAACCGATCTTTCCTGTGCGCTATGCTTTCGTGCTGGTCGACTGACGATGGCTGTCGTTTTCGCCGATACCTAAGCCTAGACCTAAACACAACCGATCTTTCCTGTGCGCTATGCTTTCGTGCTGGTCGACTAATGATGGCTGTCGCTTTCGCCGATACCTAAGCTTAGACCTAAACACAACCGATATTTCCTGTGCAGTATGCTTTCGTACTCGTCCACCGATAATGTCTGTCGTTTTCGCCGATACCTAAGCCTACACCTAAACACAACCGATATTTCCTGTGCGCTATGCTTTCGTGCTGGTCGACTGATGACGGCTGTCATTTTCGCTGATGCCTAATCCTAGTCCTAAGCACAACCGATGTTTCGAGTGCGCTCTGCTCGCTTAGGCCCTTAACACTAACGTTGCCCTGTACACTCGCAGTTAATCACGGTATAGCAAGAACGACGCAGACTTACTTACCGAACCTTCAAAGTACGAACGCCGTACCGTTGCTAAGCGCTGACTGTTGCGGACGTGAACACGGGAACCATGAGAAATCACCATGCGGCCGCTGCCTTCCCAGACATACAGAATGGCGCTGAGGGAGGATTGCGGTCCTCTTAATCAACGAAAGCGCGGGATAAGAAGTCTTACAACGGTGCGGCTGCTTTGTGCATACTGAATTGATAACACCTGGGCGCTGCGGCCATTTGCCCGGAAGGTAGAATGGCGCACAGAAAGGAGTGGCGGTCCTTTCCATGATGCAATGCGACCTGACATGGATCAACAGGTCCTGCAGCTTTTCTGCTACCCTGTTCGCGCTGTCTGCTCAACACCTGAGCACGACGCTCATGTGGACGCAGGTCGAGAGGTGTTAGAACCCATTGTCGTGTAGCAGTTTCTACGATCAATCAATTCACATAACACAACCATGGTGCGTCTATGCGTTCGTCGAAAACTCTGTGCAACATCCACACTGCGCCTGTCCCTATATAAGAGCCGATAATACCCTGTTTGGTTGACTTTACAAATTACCATGCAAACAAGACCACACATGGTGACCTTGCCCTATAGGTTACATCCGTAGCAGATGTGCAGAACAAAAGGTGACGCAAGTCATGTTCAGGATTAGGCTTAGCTGAGGGCTAGGAATGCTTTCCACAGTGCACGCTGCAACGGTTAGGTCGTACTAGACGGCAAACCTGAGCAAGGTGACCGCGCGGCTCCTATGTCGCTCTATAGCACCTGTCAAAGAGGTCCCTTACGTAAGCAGGGCGAGGTCATCAAGAGTCGGCTTATTTCCGTCGTAATTTGTAAAAAGGCCCACATATTCAGTCTTTCGTCATGTCAACCAGCGGAACACTAAATTTGTCGGTTTTGAACGAACGCATAGGGAATGAAGAACAGGCTGTGCAGTTCCTGCAAGACAAGGGCATCTTGCACCGCGAGAGATTCTGCACTTGCGGTGAGCGAATGACCCTGGCGGTAGGGACGGCTGCACGCCCATCTCGTTGGAGGTGCTATAAGGTGGTGTGCAAAAAAGAAAGAGCTGCGCGCACAGGCACCTGGTTGGAAGGTAAATCAGCACGTCGGCGCTAGCATCCAAGTTCAATTTGTTGCTTTCCAGGGGCAAGGTTGCCATTCCAAAAGATTATCCAGTTCCTGTACGCATGGAGCCGCAATTACACTACTTGCCGCTTCTGCGTGCAGGAGCTGGGCATGCAGGCGTCCACCGCAGTTCAGTGGAATCTGATCGCCAGGACAGTAGCGGCCGAAGCAGTACTACGCAACCACGGGGTAATTGGAGGTGCCGGCCTCACGGTAGAAGTGGACGAAAGTCTCTTCTCGCGAAGGAAGTACAACCGAGGCCGGTCCTTTCCCCAGCAGTGGGTTTTCGGGGGGGTGTGCCGCGAAAGTGGTGAATGTTTCCTCGTGGAAGTGACGGATAGAAGCAGCGCCACCCTGATCCCAGTGATCAAAGATCACATCAGACCTGGGACCACCGTCATTTCGGACGAATGGCGAGGATACCGCAGTCTGCCGGAGGAGGTTTACACGCACTTGCGCGTAAACCACTCCATCAACTTTGTGAACCCAGTGAGCGGGGCTCATACGCAGACTGTGGAATCCATGTGGTCCCAGGCCAAGCGCCACAACAAAGCCAGGTGCGGAACGCACAGGCACATGTTGCAATCGTACCTGTGCGAATTCATGTGGCGGAAGAGACTGCAACCCGGAGAAGACCCGTTCGACAAGTTATTGGCAGACATCGCTACCTGCTGCCCTCCGGAGTGAAAGTCCCCTGAATTGCAAACATCTCGTACAGCCGTTGTTCCCCGCTATGTTCTTTGCGAAACTTCATTAAATGTACTACAACGTCTACTTGTTTTTCAAAGCAAACCACGAAATACAGAAACTCTTTGAAATAGTTAAAGACGCGAGAATCTGAGTTAAGCGCAGCGCTTCAGCCGTGAGCCAAATAGTCGAAGAACATGTGCAGCATTCAACAATCACGGAATCCAGAAACTCTTTGAAATCGTTAAGACGCGAGAATCTGAATTTAAGCGCAGCGCTTTAGGCCTGAGCCAAATATTCGAAACCCATGTGCGGCATTCAACAAGCTGACGAACTCATATGAACTCTCCATGTTCCAATCACAGTGACGGACAAGTCCGAGCACCCTTGCATGCATCCAATAGCGCTGCACAAGGTCGGCCGCCAACTGATTCGTCGATATCAGCAACGCCCCGATGAACGGGTTAGTGCCGGCGCCTTGCGCCGGCCATAACCCGTCCGTCAGAACAAAAGGTGACGCAAGTAATGCATTCATTATAGGATGCGCAGGCACACGGGCAGCTATCCTCAAAGACCCCATCTGACAGCTTCACCCGTAAGCGTAAGCGCTAAGACGACAAAACATTTGTTGACTTACTATTCAAGATGTATCAATCTTTCGGAACTTTCCTGCCCATTCTCAGCATTGTAATATTAACAGTGATAAAAGGTCTGAAGGTCTCCTTCGTAATAGTGCGAACGATTGTCTGCACTATTATGAATGGGATTTAAAATACAATTGTCAAAATCTCTGAACTAAATCTTCAGTGTTCAGTTATTTCCGTGGTGTGCGTTAACCGTCTCACTTTAAATCACAACAAAACACTGTCGTTATGTTTGTTCTGACGTGTGGCCAATCAATCTGTTTATATTAATAATAAGACGGCGTTGTTCTCTTTCATTTCTTCTTGTTTCTGGGCTGACTGCATGGGGCTTCTCTGTTAGAACATTGGATGTACAGTAGGCCCTCCGTATACGCGGATTTGACTCAACGCGGCTTGTATGAGAAGGCGATGACGTCATTATGAACTGTGACTGACGAATCACTGTCAAGTAGGGCTACTTTCCAAGTTATTGTAGAGTAGGCCCTCCGTATACGCGGTAACTGGTTCCGGGACATACCGCGTGTAATCATATTCCGCGTGTAATCAAGTCCACCACACGGAAGACGCGAGAACGGGTAGGCAATGCGCGTACTCCTTCCTGCTGACTTCAAGCAGACCCTGCTCATTCAAGTTCCAATGTCCAGCGCCATTCAAATGCCAAGCGAGTAGCTGTCTGGTGTTGCAGCGAATTAAAAAATTGCAAAGTTACTACGGTACTGAGCGAATTCGAACATGCGGTACTTTTATCATTAGCGTTGCAGCTTTACGGAGTTTTCAGCCCATTTTTCGAAACTTGCTTTATTCGATTCGAGATGAAGCGAAGTCGTTCGATTCGTTCACGCACTCGCACCGTGAGTGGTCAGTGCAGGGCGGACTCTGGAGCTTGCCATCAGGACGGACACGAAGCCTGCCCGGTCAAACATGACCGAAAGGTTATCCGGCCCTGACAGTCGAGTACAGGAGTCCCCCTGGAAAAGGCCACCCACGATTTGTGTGTTTACATTTTTCTTGTCCTTTCCTTTTCCTTTGTTTAGCTCTCGGTTCACTTCCTTTTCCTGGCGCTGACGACAGGTCAAACCTGACCTGGAAGCTCTACATGTTTCTCGATGGGACGACTTCGCTTCTTCGCTAGTCGAATAAAGCAAGTTGCGAAAAAAACTCTGTAGAGCTGCTACGATAAAGACGACACGCGATAAGATAATAAGGCGTAATTTAACTGACTATACTTTAGTGAAAACTGAGTTCCATCGTCAGCTAAAAGGTAGAATCTACAGTTTTCAGATGGAGTTAATGAATTTTCGTTGATCCTTAATTGCATGCATGGACATAGAAGATCCGCACTTTTCGATGCCTAATGGGATAGTGCTGACGGAAGAATCTGCACACGTTCGATGCTGATTCAGATTGGATATGTTTGCCTGACAACGATTTCAAAGCACAGAGCAGCATTTCCCCAAGCAATGAAGCGTTTTTTCCGTTTAATAACGAAATATGCATGATGCAAAGTAACCTGCCTATACGTGTAGGTGCAATAAATATAAATGGAGAACAAGCATTTTGGTTCTCTGCGCACGATCTCGCAAAGATGCTACGTTAGCGGCCGAGCTTTAATCTTGATAGAGAGCCTGCTTGTAGAACTTGACGGAATGCCGACCTCAGAACTTGTAATCGGCTGCTCGACGGTAGAAGATGTGTTCTTTAAGAACACTGTTATCGGTAGCTGCCTCTGGCGTTTCTTTGCTTCGTCAAAGAGCTCATGGAGAGGCGCTAACGCCGCTGTTATTCCCCGGATGGCGGTGAGAGCACGCTCCATGTTCGGGTCGTATTCGAGGATTTTATCCATCAAAATTTGGGCTTGCTGGAAAACATCGGCGAGTTTTTTCAGTGTACATATAGCAGGCTCAGTCCCTTGTGAAACGTTTACCTCGTCGTCGTCGTCGTCGTCGTTGTTGGTGGAGGATCGAGTCAGTTCTTCAAGTTGCTCATTCGAAAGAACTTCTGGATTGTCTTCCAGATGGTCTCTGAGTTCATTTTCGGCCATGTCAGAGAACCCTTCTGCGTCGATTTCCATGGCAATGTTTCGAATGCGTGCGATTTCTTCTTCAATTGAGGGGAAGTCGCTAACGTCAGTGACCACCTCCCTCCATAATGGGCGCCAAGACGCATTTAGCGTCGTCGGCTTTACCGTCTGAACAGCCTCTGCAATTAGCACAATTGCGTCAGCTATCGTAAAGTTTTTCCATAATTCCATGATGCTCACTTGAGGGTCAGCATCAATGGCGTTACGGATCCTGGCAAACGTGAGGCGCATATACGCCGCTTTAACGCACTTCGCGATGCCTTGGTCAAGGGGCTGTAGGAGAGGTGTCGAGTTCGGAGGCAGGAACATTATGTGCACGTTTTCATCTGCAAAACAAGCTGCTTGTGGATGGCCGGGGCATTGTCAATAATGAGTAGAACATTGAAAGGCAGTCCTTTCAGCCTCAGGTACGTCCTCACCTCAGGAATGAAGCATTGAT
The DNA here is from genome assembly GCA_000612645.2 of Trichuris muris. Classification (NCBI taxonomy): domain Eukaryota; kingdom Metazoa; phylum Nematoda; class Enoplea; order Trichinellida; family Trichuridae; genus Trichuris; species Trichuris muris. The sequence continues at coordinate 694,050 of CBXJ02000361.1, read as the reverse complement.
TCAGCCACTCGAGAAACAAAATTGAGGTCATCCAGGCCCTCCGATTGTATAGCCAGAAGACGGGCAAGCTTTTTTTGTCCTTATTTTTGAGAGATCTGGGCGTGCTCGCTCGGTAGATTATCCCTGGCTTGACCATGTGGCCTGCAGCGTTGCCACACAGAACAAGACTGAGCCGGTCTTTGAACGGCTTGAAGCCCTTTGCCTGCCTTGCAGTCTTGTGGATGTACGTCCGATTGGGCATCTTCTTCCAAAATAAGGCAGTTTCGTCACAATTGAAAAGTTGTTCTGGAAAATAGCCTTTCTCGCTTACCAGTGCTCGGAACTCCGCCGGAAAAGCAGCTGCACACTCGACATCAGCTGAAGCAGCTTCCCCGGTGACCTTCAGGTTGTATCGCTTTACGTGGCTCGCCAGCCATCCTTTGCTCGCCTTAAATTCCTTCTGCTCAGACTCTTCTCCAATCGAACGTAAGTGTTCATATAAGCTGACCGCTTTCTCACGTACTGTTCGGCCATCAATCGGGACGTGTTTTTGGTACATTTGCTCTATCCATAGACTCAATGCTCTCTCAGTCTTAGCAAGCACTTTGTCGCGAACGACGGACGTCCTCTTTGCCATCGTAGGGGCAGTACAAGCACTCTGACGAATTTGAGCTTCTTTCTGCTTTATAGCACGAATGCTCGACTCATTCTTTTCGACTCTACGGCCCACTTTGGCATACCTGTTCAAAAGATTTATGATCTTCATTTTGTCGTACAGTGCGCTCTTACTTTTTCCGGGAGGAATCAGCAGCGCGGCCGTTCACTAACGTTCTATCAGCCATATTGTGAAATGAGCAATGGACGTGTACGAACAGACGTGTTTATTCTGACCCAACGCTCTTGTAACACTGTAGCAAGAAAATCTGGAGAACAAAACGTTTGTTCAAATATCACTACAAACGCTAGGACATACTGAAGCACTTTCTCTGCAGGGAAACTTCGTGTTCAACTAACCTAAGTGTCGCTACTTACGTTCATAAAGCAACAAATAGCTTAAGACCACCTTACCTGAACGACGTATTCTACAATTGCACAGAGACGCAGCAAAGACAGAGAAGAAACAGAACGACACGAGGACAAGCACGGACGCAACACTGAACTATCTCTAGCGCGGAGCGGCTATTAATAGCCGATGTGATGCTGACGACAAGTCGCCACCAAAAAGGTGGCTGCTAGCACGTATACGAGAAAAGCGAGCCAACCATGCCTGTGCTCGAAGAGAACGAGCATCTGATGGAAAAACTTGCCCGACGGCCGAGTTTCATCTGTGCGTTTACATAATGTTGGAAACATTAGCCTTGCAGATCGATCTTCATATGCTCATTTACATGATAACACAAAAACTGCGGCTTTCATCTGCGCTGTTGGGCCAGTTTTTGTGTTATCATGTAAATGAGTATATGAAGATCGATCTGCAAGGCTAATGTTTCCAACATTATGTAAACGCACAGATGAAACTCGGCCGTCGGGCAAGTTTTTCCATCAGATGCTCGTTCTCTTCGAGCACAGGCATGGTTGGCTCGCTTTTCTCGTATACGTGCTAGCAGCCACCTTTTTGGTGGCGACTTGTCGTCAGCATCACATCGGCTATTAATAGCCGCTCCGCGCTAGAGATAGTTCAGTGTTGCGTCCGTGCTTGTCCTCGTGTCGTTCTGTTTCTTCTCTGTCTTTGCTGCGTCTCTGTGCAATTGTAGAATACGTCGTTCAGGTAAGGTGGTCTTAAGCTATTTGTTGCTTTATGAACGTAAGTAGCGACACTTAGGTTAGTTGAACACGAAGTTTCCCTGCAGAGAAAGTGCTTCAGTATGTCCTAGCGTTTGTAGTGATATTTGAACAAACGTTTTGTTCTCCAGATTTTCTTGCTACAGTGTTACAAGAGCATTGGGTCAGAATAAACACGTCTGTTCGTACACGTCCATTGCTCATATCACAATATGGCTGATAGAACGTTAGTGAACGGCCGCGCTGCTGATTCCTCCCGGAAAAAGTAAGAGCGCACTGTACGAAAAATGAAGATCATAAATCTTTTGAACAGGTATGCCAAAGTGGGCCGTAGAGTCGAAAAGAATGAGTCGAGCATTCGTGCTATAAAGCAGAAAGAAGCTCAAATTCGTCAGAGTGCTTGTACTGCCCCTACGATGGCAAAGAGGACGTCCGTCGTTCGCGACAAAGTGCTTGCTAAGACTGAGAGAGCATTGAGTCTATGGATAGAGCAAATGTACCAAAAACACGTCCCGATTGATGGCCGAACAGTACGTGAGAAAGCGGTCAGCTTATATGAACACTTACGTTCGATTGGAGAAGAGTCTGAGCAGAAGGAATTTAAGGCGAGCAAAGGATGGCTGGCGAGCCACGTAAAGCGATACAACCTGAAGGTCACCGGGGAAGCTGCTTCAGCTGATGTCGAGTGTGCAGCTGCTTTTCCGGCGGAGTTCCGAGCACTGGTAAGCGAGAAAGGCTATTTTCCAGAACAACTTTTCAATTGTGACGAAACTGCCTTATTTTGGAAGAAGATGCCCAATCGGACGTACATCCACAAGACTGCAAGGCAGGCAAAGGGCTTCAAGCCGTTCAAAGACCGGCTCAGTCTTGTTCTGTGTGGCAACGCTGCAGGCCACATGGTCAAGCCAGGGATAATCTACCGAGCGAGCACGCCCAGATCTCTCAAAAATAAGGACAAAAAAAGCTTGCCCGTCTTCTGGCTATACAATCGGAGGGCCTGGATGACCTCAATTTTGTTTCTCGAGTGGCTGAATCAATGCTTCATTCCTGAGGTGAGGACGTACCTGAGGCTCAAAGGACTGCCTTTCAATGTTCTACTCATTATTGACAATGCCCCCGGCCATCCACAAGCAGCTTGTTTTGCAGATGAAAACGTGCACATAATGTTCCTGCCTCCGAACTCGACACCTCTCCTACAGCCCCTTGACCAAGGCATCGCGAAGTGCGTTAAAGCGGCGTATATGCGCCTCACGTTTGCCAGGATCCGTAACGCCATTGATGCTGACCCTCAAGTGAGCATCATGGAATTATGGAAAAACTTTACGATAGCTGACGCAATTGTGCTAATTGCAGAGGCTGTTCAGACGGTAAAGCCGACGACGCTAAATGCGTCTTGGCGCCCATTATGGAGGGAGGTGGTCACTGACGTTAGCGACTTCCCCTCAATTGAAGAAGAAATCGCACGCATTCGAAACATTGCCATGGAAATCGACGCAGAAGGGTTCTCTGACATGGCCGAAAATGAACTCAGAGACCATCTGGAAGACAATCCAGAAGTTCTTTCGAATGAGCAACTTGAAGAACTGACTCGATCCTCCACCAACAACGACGACGACGACGACGAGGTAAACGTTTCACAAGGGACTGAGCCTGCTATATGTACACTGAAAAAACTCGCCGATGTTTTCCAGCAAGCCCAAATTTTGATGGATAAAATCCTCGAATACGACCCGAACATGGAGCGTGCTCTCACCGCCATCCGGGGAATAACAGCGGCGTTAGCGCCTCTCCATGAGCTCTTTGACGAAGCAAAGAAACGCCAGAGGCAGCTACCGATAACAGTGTTCTTAAAGAACACATCTTCTACCGTCGAGCAGCCGATTACAAGTTCTGAGGTCGGCATTCCGTCAAGTTCTACAAGCAGGCTCTCTATCAAGATTAAAGCTCGGCCGCTAACGTAGCATCTTTGCGAGATCGTGCGCAGAGAACCAAAATGCTTGTTCTCCATTTATATTTATTGCACCTACACGTATAGGCAGGTTACTTTGCATCATGCATATTTCGTTATTAAACGGAAAAAACGCTTCATTGCTTGGGGAAATGCTGCTCTGTGCTTTGAAATCGTTGTCAGGCAAACATATCCAATCTGAATCAGCATCGAACGTGTGCAGATTCTTCCGTCAGCACTATCCCATTAGGCATCGAAAAGTGCGGATCTTCTATGTCCATGCATGCAATTAAGGATCAACGAAAATTCATTAACTCCATCTGAAAACTGTAGATTCTACCTTTTAGCTGACGATGGAACTCAGTTTTCACTAAAGTATAGTCAGTTAAATTACGCCTTATTATCTTATCGCGTGTCGTCTTTATCGTAGCAGCTCTACAGAGTTTTTTTCGCAACTTGCTTTATTCGACTAGCGAAGAAGCGAAGTCGTCCCATCGAGAAACATGTAGAGCTTCCAGGTCAGGTTTGACCTGTCGTCAGCGCCAGGAAAAGGAAGTGAACCGAGAGCTAAACAAAGGAAAAGGAAAGGACAAGAAAAATGTAAACACACAAACCGTGGGTGGCCTTTTCCAGGGGGACTCCTGTACTCGACTGTCAGGGCCGGATAACCTTTCGGTCATCTTTGACCGGGCAGGCTTCGTGTCCGTCCTGATGGCAAGCTCCAGAGTCCGCCCTGTACTGACCACTCACGGTGCGAGTGCACGAACGAATCGAACGACATCGCGTCATCTCGAATCGAATAAAGCAAGTTTCGAAAAATGGGCTGCCAACTCCGTAAAGCTGCTCCGATAATGATAAAAGTACTACGCATTCTAATTGGTCCTGTATCATAGCAACTTTGCTGTTTCTTAATTCGCTGCACTACGTAACAGCTACTCGCTTAGCATTTAAATAGCACTGGGCATTGGAACTGGAACGAACAGAGTCTGCTTGAAGTCTGCAGGAAGGAGTACGCGCATTGCCTACGTATTCTCGCATCTTCTGTACAGTGGACTTGATCACACGCGGAATTTGATTATACGCGGTATGTCCCGGAACCAATTACCGCGTATACGGAGGGCCTACTGTATAATAAAACTGCAAGCATTGGCAGGTATAACTACGGTGATACCTAATTCCTTTGAGCAAAAGTCTGTCGTCGTGTATTCACGGCTCCATGCATGTTAATTAATAGGGAATTAATAGGGCATGTTTTCATGCAACCACCTGTCCAAGTGGACTGAACCCTAAGGTACTTTGTCTGGACAACCATTACAGGACCAGAAAGATCAAAGAGGCTCTTTACATTCGATCCAATACGACGATAAACAGGGACAATGGTTTGGAAGTGGACGAGGCATGGAACACGTTAGTACTATCTTTGAACTGTTGCGCCCTGGAACAGTCACGAAATTACCGGAAATGAAGTGTCTGGACTTTCCGTCGCCGGAAGTGAATTGACCATGTTTGATCAATTCGCTTTTTGCCACTATTTACTTTTTGCCTTTCCCCTGTTAGCCAATCTGACGAAAACATGCCCTATTAATTGTCGATTCCTAACCACAGAGCTTTGTTGCCATTCCTCCTGCGCTCACGACGGGAAAAGACGTTCCTGAAAGCTACGCTATTAAAAGCTTTATTTTGTTCCTTTTGGTGAAAAAAACGGGTTGACAACATTCCGTAAGTACAGCTGAGTCATGAGAACTAACGCGTCCGTTCATAGATTGAGCATTTTCAACATGTAGCTTTACATTCTAATGCTCTCTTCACAGGCCACAGGTCAGATTTCAGGACTGCTGTCCTGTTCATATATGCATGGAGCCGTGAATACACGACGACAGATTTTTGCTCAAAGGAATTAGGTATCACCGTAGTTATACCTCCCAAGGCTTGCAGTTTTATTATATACTGGTAGTGCTCGACTTACGACCACGATTGGTTCCGACAGACCGGTCGTAACACGATTTGGTCGTAAGTTGAGTAGGCTATATGTACAGTACTGTGAAATAATGTTACAGTATAAAAATGTTTAAGTCATATTTTATCATAATTTTCTTTCTTATGTTGTTCATTTTATGCTGTACCAAGTCTGGGCTAATAGTTGAAATGGTGCACGCGGAGATGGTAGTGCTGCTGAAAGCTAGTCCGCACTGTCGTACGCCCAGGTGGGCAACGTTTGCGCTGCCAGACGCGGAGCAGTCGTGGCTAGCGATTGTGGTCGTAAAGTCGAATGGTCGTAAGTCGCATAGGTCGTAAGTCGAGCACTACCTGTATCTTACAGGTATGGGCAGCCACTGTGCGGTAGGCTGGAAGAAATCCATGCGAGAGGTGGCTGCAGAGTCCCTCCTACGAAACCCTCTCGTGATCGGTGGTCCTGGTCTCACCGTCGAAGTCGATGAGAACGTTTTCTCAAAGAGGAAATACCAACGTGGCCTTACTTATCCTGAGCAGTGGGTCTTCGGGGGCGTATGCCGGGAGACAGGAGAGTGCTTCCTTGTGCCCGTCAGTGGCCGTAGTAGCCAGACACTTATACCGTTGATAAGGCGGTATGTCAGGCCTGGCAATACGGTCATAACCGACTGCTGGGGAGGGTACCGCAGTCTGGCGTGGAATGGTTACACTCATTTGACAGTGAACCATTCCCGCCACTTTGTGCGCCCCGAGACTGGGGCGCACACACAGACTGTGGAATCCCTCTGGGCATAAGTGAAGCGCCCGAACAAGCTCAGTTGCGGCACACATGGGAGCGTGCTGGACTCCTACTTATGTGAGTTCATGTGGCGCCGCAGGCTGCGCCCCCATGAAGACCCATTCGACAAAATTGTCGAAAGTATAGTTGCATTCTGGTCGCCGCAGTAAAGGCTTCTTGGGTTTCGCTCTATTTACTTCTTGCTTCTATGTATAAATCTTGGAATAAAATTGTACATTGTTGTTCGTTGTTTTCGGCGATGCAAATGACCAACGAAATGGATATGGAATGACAGACAGTGATGGAGGTTAGTTTCGCTCGTGTATCCCAACCGTAGCCTAATCGCGCGAGTTCATGCGGTGCGGCTACCGCTGGCAATACCGTGATGAGACCCTTACGCAATTAAGACATTACCACCGTACAGCAGATTACTAAAAGGCAATTCGATCTAATACTTTTGTCGCCATGCTGCCGGGCGTCATTTTCTGCCCTCAGCTTAAGCTGATAATAAGGGCTAAGAGGAATTGCCAGTATGGGTACGAAAAAATCGAATCAAATCGTCTGTTGTTTAAGTTACCAAAAACCAAGTGCGATGTGCAATTTGTGGAAGTCATGCCCGTCCTATAGCGCCGTTCGCAACAAGCTAACAACTGCATTGTGACGCAAGGACTGCGTCATGTTTACTTTGGTCCAGTTGCTTGCGACTTCTTGAATACCTGCATTTATTTGTTTACATTTACGGATTACTGTATTTCACCGGGCCTCTAACGCAAAAGACCCCTGAAATGTATGGTGCTCAGTTTTTGTCACCGTGGGAATTCAATTTTTATCACTTGCTTCAGGGCCTCATGATGGTACATAGCGTTTCTCTCAATTCTTAAGAACATTTGCAATTTCAGGCACACATTTTCGCCAACAGTCTGAGGAATCAAGCTCTCACTCATCTAAGTTCCTATACTAACACTGTCACTCAGTTATCTAATGTGCAAGCTTAGCCAGTATGTTATGAGATAAACGTACAGCCTCAAATAACCACTCTTCACGTTTGATGGCTGAACAGCACTAGTTCCTGACTTTAACTCACGCTCGAAAGCTGAAGCATACTTTAGGAGAAATGTCATCGTCACTCCATTCGTCCATCCGAAGCCAGTTTGAACCTCATATTCTCCACCTCCTCCATAAGGCATGTCACTTTTCATTGAAGTGTTATATTTCTCAAACATAGATCGTGTTCTAGTGTATGACTGGTATGTTAGCATAAGCCAGTTTACTGCGTACCGTTCAGCAATCATTTCCAAATCTGGATTACCGCTCATTTGGAAACCCTCAATTATCATGTGTATCAGTGGTGCCCAGGCATTTTCTCCGTCCCATTGCTCTCCTGACTTGATGAATGATGTGGGAATACTTCGTGCAGAACTAAAGGCTCCCATATTTTCCATGTACTTGTATACTCGCATGGGAACATTTTGATTGTCAAAGCACCTGCTGTAAAGAGGGATAGCATTCGATATGTAGTATGCCTTAATGTGCTCCTTCTTTTCTAAATCATAATCGTACCAAATTCCATCTTTTTCATTCCAATGAACATACTTCAGAACCTTTCTTGCCAGCGTAAAGTACCACTCGTATTTATCATGCTTCTCAAGGTTTCCGATGTCTTTGTTCAGTTTCGCAAGAATGCGAGCATTCATGCACATAAATGAGTTGAGATCAGCTGGTATTATTGACCATGTTCTAATTGATTTCATCCGATATGCATTTGGAGGGGATCGTGAAAACCATCGTGAGCTAAAATCCCATCCTGTTTCAGCTCCAGAAGCTATTTGAGCCCATGTCCACTCACGCTTTGTTTGAGAATTTACATGCTCGACCATTTCAATATCTTCTCTGTAAGATTCCGGACGAGGTATGCGCATGTCACTTTTATATCTGAAAGAATACCACTGGTCGACTACATGGATACTTCTGTTGCGTAACCAGAAACTAAATTCTTTCTCCATTGCGGGCATCAATTCAGCTGCAAAGTCAATGTCACCAGTCATGTTGACGTATTCGTATACCATGTTGATGAATAATGGGGGCTGAGATCTGAATAAAAAGTAAACACGACCGCCATTTGGAATGAACCCATACATTTCAACCATGTATGCAAGATTTTTAATCATTCCACGTGCTGTTGAAAACATGTTCGATATTAGGAGGCCCTTTATAGTCCAAAAAGTATCCCAATAGTAGAATTCACGGAATCGACCTCCAGGAACGATAAACGGATGTGGTACATACAGGAGCGAATAAAGTTCTTGCTTTTCACCAACTTCTTCTTTCACTTTTCTGCATAAACCAAGCCATATTGTGTGCAATTCAAATAGCCATTCATTCAGTGGATCTGGCAGCTTTTCTTCTAGGAAATCTGGAAACTGAGTCCAGTCCTCTGGCAGACACTGCTCCAGTTCTGATCCTGGAGGATTGAAATTCTCATCTACAAAATTTGATAGAATATCTTCATCATTAATTTGATTGCCCAACGCAAAGAAAGCTTTTAAAGTCTCATTAGAACTGCGCTTCAGAGGCATGTCAACAAAATATTTGGAATCCGGAAATAAATATGCTTTTTGCACTGCGTCCAGTATGGGTCCTTCGCAATATATCTGGCACAGAACCGTTATGAGCGAATTTATCACACTTTCATTGACCGTTTGGGCGATACTACTCATCATATCACTTATGACAATTTCTTCCTGACCAGATGCTTTTACTTCCCTTTGCTTACACGGTGGTTGCCTAAGCTCCGCTTTAAACTAGCAGGTCTTCTTGAGTTTCGGCCCGCAGGTTGTACAGTAGTCCAAAGCGTAAACAAAAAATGCAGGTACCAATGAAAGGGCAAACATCATGACGACAGTAAACGTGACGTAGTTCTGCGTCACAGGGCCGATGATAAGGCAGTATATCAGACCGGTACTAGGTCGTAACGGACAGCTGGAGAGGGTACCGTGGTCTGTCGGGGAGTGGTTACCCTCATTTAGCAGTGAACCATTCCCTCCGTTTTGTGCACCCCGGGACAGGGGCGTACACACACTGACCGTGGAATCCCTCTGGGCACAAGTGAAGCAACCCAACCAACTCGGGCGCGGCGCACATGGGAGCAAGTTGAACTCCTATCTGTGGGAGTTCATGTGACGCCGAAGGCTTCGTCCCATGAAGACCCTTTCGAAAAGATCATCGATGACATCGCAACCTACTGACCGCTTCAATAGAGTATTTTCTGCTCACTAGGCTCAATTTTTGCCCGTGAATATTGGAATAAAATTATTGCAAATAAAATTATAAATTTTTGTTCACTTGTTTTCAACGATGACCAACGGAGTGGGCATATGCTGATGGACAGTGGCGGGGACAGACATATGGTTAGCTAGGCGTGCCTATTCAAACCTATTTGAGGGAATTCAGGCGGTGCGGGAACTACTAGCAGTATCGTCATCAGACCACTGAGCAACTATGGTACTGCTATCATCCAACAGGTTACCAATAAGCCACTTGATTCGGTTTTATTCCACGGCTGCGGGCGATCATTTCCTGCTTTTACTCAAACTTAAACGGAAGCATAAAGCTCGTAGTAAGGTTCAAGCTTCGGTAACACTGCCGTTGTCCGTAACATTGAAACGCCGACCCTGTGTTGCAGAAACTACGTCACGTTTACTGTCGTCGTGATGTTTGTTCCTTCGTTGATACCTGCATTTTTTGTTTACGCTTTGGATTACTGTACAACCTGCTGTCCGAAACTCAAGAAGACCCAAACTAGCTATTTTTGCTGTAAATCATATAATTCAATCTTGAGCATCAGAAACGCGATTTACAGTTGGAAAGTTTCTGATAAACTTGCTTTGTGCTCTGCTACCTTTTTAAATAAAGGATTTCATACGCTGAAAACGAGAACACGAGACGTTCTCGAAAGCTCCGTATTGCTGTTACATGTTCATTTAACCACGGGTTTTTCTGCGCCGTTTCTTCAATTAAAGACATGAGATCTTACCCTGTGTTTAGAAATCCTTTGCTTTTAATTGAAGAAACACGGCAAAAAAACCCAAGGCTAAATGAACATGTAACAGCAATACGGAACTTTCGAGAATGTCTCGTGTTTTCGTCTTCAGCGTACTCACAAGCAATGTTCATCCGTGAAGCAAGGCTGCCAGCCGACATTATGTACGGTCCTTTGCCTGAGGGGCCGTGCCAAGTGTATATGCACGCACATGCTTCTGCCCTTCGACAAAACCTAGAGACTGCGTACGCCAGGGTGCGGCAGTACATAGGCCTAGCGTAAAAGTGCCAGAAGGAGCTATTTGATAAAAAGATGAACTTCAAACCCAGAAGAAGCTATTTGATAAAAAGATGAACTTCAAACCCTTATGTGTTGGAGAGCTGGTGTTGCTACAGGACCCGGGTCGAATGACCGGCAAACTGTACCGACCGTGGACAGGACCGCCAAAAATATCCTGTGCCACGTAAGTGGACGCATTCAATTTTTACAAGTTCCACACATGGAAACGTCGCTCCCTTCTCTTCCATCTCTGCTTAAGAATCTCACATCTCCTCCCTTTGGAAGCATAAACTTTACGCTCGGAATAGCGGTAGCAATTAGCAGTGAACCATGCCTGACAGGGTTGAGACGAAAATTGAATTCTGTTGCCTCACTTAAGCTCTTCTGCTTATATTAGGGCCGTCCGGAGCAAGAGGACATCCGTATTTCCCGAAGTTTAGTATAGGCATCATATAGCAGCAGTCCTTCGATGTAATTGTCTTGTAAAAGTCCAAGATTGATTGCACACTTCGATCTTCCGTTAGCAAAAGGTGGCGGAGAAGTTGTTTTCGGTACAGGCGTTTCAAATTTTGGGTCTTTTAGGATAGCTGCCCTCTTACCTGCACATCCTGAAGGACAATGCACAGCTTGCATCACACTTTGTTCAGCAGTCCCGGTTAGCGCCGGCGCGTAGCGCCGGCGCTAACCGGCCTATCGGAGCGTTCCCGACATCGACCAATCCGTTGGAGGCAAACCTTTTGCAGCGATAGTGAATGTACGTTATTGTGCTCAGACTTGCTCGTCATTGAGAATGGAACGAGATTGGTTCATCTGAGCGCGTCAGCTTGTTGAATGCCGAATAGTGTATTACAGTGACAACTACGCAGGGTGCTGAAGCAGTGCACCTAACTTCAGATTCTCCCATGTTTAACGATTTCGAATGGTTTCTGTATTTCGTGATTCGCTTTCAAGGCAAGACGACGTTGTAATACATTTACTTGAAGTGTCGCAAACAAAAAACCGGAGAACAAGGGCTACACGAAAGGGCTATACAATTCACGGGGACTTTCATTCGGGAGGGCAGTAGGTGGAGATATCTGCCAATAGTTTCTCGAACGAACGTTCACCGGGATGCAGTCTTTTTCGCCACATGAACTCGCACAGGTAGGACTGCAGCATGTGCCTGTGGGTTCCACACCGGGCTTTATTGTGGCGCTTGGCCTGGGACCACATGGATTCCACAGTCTGCGTATGAGCGCCGCTCACCGGGTTGACGAAGTTGATGGAGTGGTTTACGCGCAAGTGAGCGTAAACCTCCTCCGGCAGACTGTGGTACCCGCGCCATTCGTCCGAAATGACGGTGGTCCCAGGTCGGATGTGATCTTTGATCACCGGGATTAGGGTGGCGCTGCTGCGATCGGGAACTTCAACGAGGAAACATTCACCGGTTTCGCGGCAGACGCCACCGAAAACCCATTGCTGGGGAAGGGTCCGGCCTCGATTGTATTTCCTCCGGGAGAAGAGACTCTCGTCTACTTCAACCGTGAGGCCGGCACCTCCAATTACCACCGGGTTGCGAAGGACTGCCTCGGCCACTACTGTCCTGGCGGCGAGGTTCCATTGAACGGCCGTGGACGCCTGCATTCCCAGTTCCTGCACGCAGAAGCTGCAAGTAGTGTAACCGCGGCTCCATGCGTACAGGAACTGGACAATTTTTTGGAAAGGCAACCTTGTCCCTGGAAGCAATAAATTTAACTTCAATGTCAGCTTCGGCGTGCCGATTTACCTTCCAACCAGGTGCCTTTGCGTGCAGCTGTTTCTTTTTTGCACGCCACCTTCCAGCACCTCCAACGAGGTGGGCGTGCTGCCGTCCCTACTGACAGGGTCATCCTGTCACCGCAAGAGCAGAATCTTTCGCGGTGTAAGATGCCCTTGTCTTGCAGGAAGTGCACGGCCTGCTCTTCGTTTTGTACTTGTTGGTTCAGGAGGGAAAAGTTGAGTGTTTGAGTGGTAGACATAACGAATGACTTGCTGTGGTGTTATTGATCGTTATATAGGGACAGGTCCCAGTGTGAAAGTCATGAGGGGTTTTCGACGGACGCGTTGATGCAGCATGATTGTGTTATGCGAATTGGTTCACCGAAGAAACTGCTACGTGACAACGGGGGCTAACACCTCTCGGCCTGTGTACTCATGGTCTTGCGGCCTAAGACCAGTGTTCCAGCTCCGAACCGCAGCCGCGCAGACTGTCGGCGCTAATACCTTTTCAACTTGAGCAGTCAAGCTAAGCGGCTTAATTCGATGGTTCCATTGAGCAGATCATAAGATCCGCTAGTGAACTGGCGTACCGTTGGCGGTACCTTTTTGAAAAGGACCGTAGTAGGGGTGGTGTCGTAACCCGGAATGTGTTTTGTTGGAAACGAGCGACGCGGCTCAATTCTATTTTCCGGGTGAGCAGACGGTAGGTGAACCGTGGCTGGATAACGCGTCCGTTGGCGCTAATCGCCCTTCTGACCTCACACAGGTGCTCATCACTGAGCGCACCATAGACACGGAGGAGCTATAATACCTCTTCACCCACGTCCATATGCCTTCCCTCTTTAAAAAGGACTGCAGTCCCGTCTGCGCACCACTCAGTATGTCAGAGAACACAGTGAGTGGCTGAGCACTTCACCCGTGCCGACCGAGCTGATGTACACGTTCAACGACGCTTACACCGGTGACGACGTCCACATTCTGAAGGTTCGGTAAGTCGATGTCAACACTGTGTACTACGTCGTGTGCAGCATCAAATTTATGGGGAAATCTTAGGAGTTCAACAGGTACAGAGTGCACAGTTAGTAGGAATGAACATTAACTGTTGTGTTAAGGTCTAGGCTTAGGTGTCAGCAAAAACTACTGCCATCAAGAAACACTGAACGCACAAGTAGTTGGAATGAAAGTGAACGGTTGTGTTTAGGTCTAGGCTTAGGTATCGGCGAAAACGACTGCCATCAATAAGTACCGAGCGCACCTGTAGTGGGTATGAAAGTGAACGGTTGTGTTTAGGTCTAGGCTTAGGTATCGGCGAAAGCGACTGCTATCAAGAAATACCGAGCGCACAGGTAGTGGATATGAAAACATACGGTTGTGTTTAGGTCTAGGCTTAGGTATCGGCGAAAACGGCTGCCATCAAGAAATACCGAGCGCACGGGTAGTGGAAATGAAAATGAACGGTTGTGTTTAGGTTTAGGCTTAGGTATCGGCGAAAACAGCTGCCATCAAGAAATACCGAGCGCACGGGTAGTGGGAATGAAAATGAACGGTTGTGTTTAGGTCTAGGCTTAGGTATCAGCGAAAGCGACTGCTATCAAGAAATACCGAGCGCACAGATAGTGGGTATAAAAATATATGGTTGGGTTTAGGTCTAGGCTTAGGTATCGGCGAAAACGGCAGCCATGAACAAATACCGAGCGTGCACGTAGTGGAAATGAAAGTGAACGGTTGTGTTTAGGTCTAGGCTTAGGTATCGGCGAAAACGACTGCCATCAAGAAATACCGAGCGTACAAGTAGTTGAAATGAAAGTAAACGGTTGTGTTAAGGTCTAGGCTTACGTATCGGCGAATAACAACGGCCACCAAAACGTACCCAGCGCACACTTCGTCTAAATGAACGTAACCAAGTTGTGTTTGGGTCTAGGCGTACCTATCGGCGGGCACAACTGCCTTCATCAGCCGCCGGTTACGATACCAAAGCGCACACGATAGACCCGTTGTGTTTACGTCTCCGTTTACGTACACGCGAAAACGGCTGCTAGTAACAAGCACCGGGCTGCAAACGAACACATGGGAAAACGGCTGCCATTTACAAGCAACGGGCGCAAACGAAAACTGTGTTTGTGCGCAAATCACTTCGTGAGGAAATAGCATTGCTTTCGCGAAATAACATAGCGCGGTCAACATCTTTCAACCGCGAACGGAACCAGCACCGCTTCGGCTGACCGCATCCGTAACCACGCTGCAAACGAAGGCACCAGGCTACAGGCAGAAGGCGCCACCATCGCCGGCGCTCGAGCGCCGGCCTCACTGCGTGACCAGAACAATGGATTGCGTAATTAGGTCAAGTGTACTGTACCACGGGCAGCTAAACCAAAAGATCCCAAATTTTCAATTACTCCTTGATCCATCGGTTGCATCAGCGGAATAACATTAGGTGGAAGAAATTTTACTTCAACCCGGTTGCATCTACTTCCATTGTAGATGGATGAGACTGAGCATTGTCAATTAACAATAGCACTTTCCCAGATTTTCCAGTCAAATTTTGGAACTTTTTAACTTCAGGTATAAACGTGTTTTCAAACCAGTCCATGAACATTAAGCCGTTCATCCAAGCTTCTTTCTGACTCCTATACACTACTGACAAGTTCTTAGCGTGCTTGAAACATTTTGGCTTCTTTGATTTCCCATTACGAGCAGCGGGATCCTGCGCGTTCCAGAAGAATTTGCGCAAATCATAATAGTAACTCTTTCTTTGCTGGCTTTACACCCCGGTGATACGACCTCCGCACGCGAAGCTAAAGTCCTCTTCGGAATAGCTTTCCATTTCGGCATTATAAATGAAGTCTTCATCATAACCTTCTTGATCTAAATATCTTTTCAATTCGTCGTTAAATTTACTGGCAGAAGATTCATCCAACGACATTTTCTCTCCGTGGATTTCTATTTTTTTAATTTACGCAGCCAACCAGTGCTAGCTTTGAAACTTGAATTTCCGCCCAACCTTGCATTGAATTGCAGCGCTTTTTCACACAGTAGAGGACCTGATATTGGTTGCCCCAAGGAACGTTTCTGCAGAAACCATAAGTAAACAGCCTGATCAACTTCTTCATTTTGCGACTTCTTCATCATTTTGCGCTGTGGGCTTCCGTCGCCTTCCGTTAAATCTTTAAAAAAAGCCCATAATGCTTTCGCTTTTCTTCTTAATGTCACAGATAGTCGACGCACTAACTCCACATTTCTCGGCTAAAAACCGCCCTGATTCTCCTTTATTCAAAGCATCAATAATTTCTCTCTTATCCTTCAGGGTAAGTACGACGCGTTTACGCTTCATCGACGTATTCAGCTATAAAATAACGTGCTATCGTAGGTTAAAACGGAAATGAAATGTAACGTATATAAAAGCCATTGGCAATTCATTTACTGATGCTCTTGTACTGTCTTGCCTTACCTTCATTCCGTTGCGAGACATTTCCATGAGATGCACTTAACTCTGTGAAACCTCAGAGAAAACACGACAAGACAAGGATAGAAGAAAACTGCTCTTCAACACGGTCCAACAATAAGACCCGCAGCAACTTCTCGACTTTGCGGTCCAACAATTAGCCCCGCAGCAACTTCTGGTAGCCCGCAGAAGTGCAAAGGTGACAAAGCTTACATGTCAGATCTTTATTCTCGATTTAACGAAATGAACTTCCAACTACAAGGACACGAACTAAACCTAGTGAAAACTAAAAGCGTGTTACCGACAATGCAGATGCCTAGACACATAGTTTTTACTTGGTTGCACGCATGTGCCTACCCACCGACCAGGGCACCCTTTTCTGTTCGAACATCTGCCTGCTCCCTGCGAGAGCAACACGGCTCGATCTTATCTTATCTATTCTGATTGGTCCAACTACTCGTTTGAAGAAGGCTGTCGCGTCGAGATCTCGTCGACGGTCACTTCCCTCGCCTTCCCTCGTCTCGACTACACGTTGTCTATACACGTTGCACGCTCGAGCATTTCGATCCCCCGTTTTCTCCCGTTGCCTTCCCGAGACGGTACTCCTTTTCTCGTTTCGCCAACTAATCACTCGTTCTGATTGATTCCCGTCTTGTTTCGCCATATTAAAGCAGTTCTCTCAGCTCAGTATCGAAGATTTCTTTGCTGCCAAGTTTACGAACCAGCGCCTTTGCGATCGGCAACAAAGCGTTATTGCAGCATTCGTCAGCAAGTTCGTTCTTTTCAAACAGAACTTAGGACAGGGAAATTTATACCAATTCTCGAATCTTAACAGGCACAGGGACAATGGCGAAGTAAATGATGACGACATGAGTGTGTACTGCAATCATTTGACCATGCTGCATACGGACATGTGCGAAAGCTACGCCGACATATTGTCCATGACAACACCAGCTTAGATTTTGGACCCATTCTCGAGGGTTGATGGAGCAGATGTCCTTTTGCAGGAAGAGTTGATAGAGTTGCAAACTAACGAAGAGTTGAAGCCTAAGCTCAAGAATGGTTGTACCCACTTTTGGTTACAGCGTCAAATTAAAGATCCTTTCCCGGTTGATGGAAAATTGTTAAAAAGTTACTCGTTCCATTTCCCTCATCTTATTTAGTTGAACGTGGGTTCAGCACCGCAACAGATCTTTTGAAAAAGAAAAGAAACCGGTTACAGATAGTAAAGCGCGGCGATTTGCGCTTGCTGCCTACTAATTTTGAGCCTGACGTGGTAAAATTGGTGCTATCGCATCAGCCTCAGCCTTCACATTAATTAAGCGGCTATGAACAACAGCCTATGGATTTGTCCTCGAGAAAGGCTCGACTTAGGTGCCATATTTTGCAGTCGAAAAAACTGAATAAACTGTGGAGCTATTATAAATAACGTACCATACTGATGTTATTAACTAAGCGGCAAAAACTGGAGAAGCGAGAAATTCACTACGATCTTCACCGTCAGAAGACCCTGTTGTGACCCGATATGTAATAACGAAGCTTAACTATATGGGATGTAATAATTATGTTTCTTGGACCAATTAAAGTCTTAGGATGCTGAAATGTTTTTCTTCGGATTCTTCCATCTTACGATGCTGAAAATCGGGTGTTTCGTAACGGGTTTCATATTTCCAATGTTATGGTATTCTGGTTTTCCCGTTTTTGGATGGTACCTGTAATAAAAACTGCAAATGCCCTACCAGCGGATGGATGGGCGATTATTAGAAATATCACAGGTCAGAACGCTTATCGTATCGTAGCTTTCGGACTTCCAAATGATGAACGATGAGGACTTCCAAATGACTTCCATCAGGACTTCCAAATGATGAACGATGAAGAAATCGTCGAGTCTCCGACACGGACGAAGACGAAGAAGAGCAGGACGGGGAGAAAGCAGGGCCCTCGACTATCCCTTCGAATAATGCTGCCCTTCAATACCTAGAACAGGCTCTGAGATGGTACGAAGTCAAAGAAGAGTGTGAAAGGCACCACCTTTTTTCCTTAAAAAGCGTCCGGGATCTCGCGGCGCAGAAACGCGAGATTACTCAGAAACAAACACGAATCACAGAATTTTTGGACAAAGATTAAATTTTTGCTCGCGCTGTTATAGTTAATTTGAACTCGGCAGTCATACAGCCAACTTTCTTTAAAGAATGAAGCCTAAAGTACATGAAAACCGGGGAAATGTGATATGGTAAACACACTCTCGATTATAACAAAAATTCCGAGTTAACAAGTGCCCTCTGGCAAGTATTGTTGCTATCATCGAGGTTCCACTGTATTAGTAATTGATAGAAAAAGCTCGGAAGCTCAAAGACTGATTGGGCAGTTGACGAGAGAAAGCGCTGATGACGGTCGAAGGTTGGATTCGAAAGGTACGCATTGGTCATTGAAGCCATCAAAGGATGTTCTTACTCAAAGAGAAGAATACACGTTGAAGGTCTGAAAGGAGGGAGTATCATGGTATTCTATTAAACAATATCGAATGCCCCTAACGTCTCTCGAAACTACGTACTTGTGCAAAAGTTATTTGCACAAGTACATAGTTCTAATGAAAACTGTAGTTCATAGAAAACTGTAGTTTTTTTTAATGAAAAGCATTACTGTACGTGCAGTGGAAAAGTATTTTAGCAAAGTGTTATGTAGGAGACAAAAAATGGCAGTTATGTTTTTCTATCCGTCATATGTCCGTGTGAAATTTATTTTTCCAACTAGACCTTCATGAAGGATAAGAATTTCACTGTAAGCCGATGATCATATCTGTCTGCGTTAACGTTTCTGTTCAGTTTCATCCAGAAAGTATGCACAGACTATGACAGAGAGAAAGCCAGAACCGTGCTCTTCCTATAACTACTCTCATCCATCCGTTGGTAGGGAGACAGTGTCAGTTTACTTACAGATCCATCACGTACAGAAAGCAATGGGACAAAATCCGTGAAAAAGTACAACAAGCTGTCCCAGTTAGCAGAAAGCCAATAGACGGATCAGGACCTATCGCACTTGCGTCATAGCTCCACGCTACGAATGGCGGAGATTGACGTCCCAGAGTTGAACATCAGACTATGGGGAGACACTTCGACAGGAAAATTTCGGCCGTATGTGCCGGTAGCAATGCGTAATGTTTTTAATTCAATGCACATGCTTTCTCACCCTAGCATCCGCGGAACAAGGCGCCTGGTAAGCGAGTATTACATTTGGCCAGCCATGAACAGGGGATTTCGCAGTCTGGACCAGAAACTGTTTAGCTTGTCAGCGCTCAAAGATTTACCGCCATACGAAGACTCCGGATAAAATCTTTCCTATTCCACAAGACCGCTTTGACTACTTACACACTGATATCGTTGGGCCGTTGCCGCCTTGTCGTGGGTATTCCTACTTATTAATTATGACAGATCGTTTTACACGTTGGCCGGAGGCAGTACCGATTACCGACATTTCAGCACAAACGGTGGCTCGCACTTTTCTCTGTACTTGGGTAGCAGGATTTGTCGTCCCCTCCACCATAACAACAGATCAAGGCCGGCAATTTACCAGCGAGCTACGGAAAAAATTGCGCCAACAGTTAGGAATGAAGCTCTCGTTCACTTCAGCATATCATCCGCAAGCTAACGGTATGCTAGAACGATTCCATCGTCAATAAAAGCGGCGCTGCGAGTGGACCGACAGCTTACCGTTAATGCTCATTGGGATAAGAACAGCAGTCAAAGAAGAGCTTCAGCACTCTGCTGCCGAACTGGTATATGATTCATCGTTGCGCCTTCCAGGCGTATATTTTGCACCTTTTCGCAGTAGCCAACAGAGCCAGTCCGCTTGTTTAGCCAAGCAACGTACGCTTTTTGACGGGATCCAGCCTACGCCCACACGCAGATCCAGCCGAAGGAGGACTTGGTACGTGCCGCATCAACTTCAAGATGCTAAGCACGTTTTTGTACGACACGATCCGCCTGCTACAGCGTTGGAACCCTTGTATGACGGTCCCTTTCCGGTTGTAGCCAGGACAAGCAAGACAGTGACAATTGCACAGCGCAACAAAGCGGTCACAGTCAGTCTCGATAGAATGAAACATGCGTTATACAATCCCTCATCCTTGCGTTCCACCAAGCCACGTGTCACATTCAGTTCTCACGCCCACGTTGTTCCTTGAACTCTTTAGAGGGGAGGGGGCTTTGTAGCGCTGAGACGTGAGGTACGGTAAGAACGAACCTGCGTGAGGTTACAGTAGTGGTGTATGTTTTTGTTATATATAGCGAGTAAACGTTGTACTTCTTTGTCTCTTGTCACGTGGCAAACCGCAACACAGAGTATTCAGAACAAGATTACTCAAGAAACTCCGCTCTTGCCCTGCTTCTTAATAAAGTCCTTTCTTTCAGAACGGAAGGCTACTCTGCTTTTAAATATGAGTCTTCATCGACAGGTTAAAAGACAAGCGACGTTCAACAGAATCATCACGCGAAAACTTCTGCATCAGGTGTTGGGCATCGGTATGATCAATTATAGAAAAGCTGTGATGGAATGAACAGCTATCAGCAAAATTATTCCCCCTGTTTGCTTTTGTTCAATAAGAACTCATAGAAGAAAGTTGAGGATCATTTTACCCTAATGACCGGCAGCGCGACGTCTCCTGATTGGAGCGTAAAGATTGGCCGAGCGCGACGTCGCGCTGCCGGTCATTAGGGTAAAATGATCCGAAAGTTGTGCCATTCATGAACATGGAATAATTGGCCAGATCTCTGTTGTGCAGTTTTACATTCACTCACGTTTACCAAGGGAAATGAGCTGCTTCGAAAGAACGCCGGAAATTGCACTCAATGTGATTATATGTTCATGCTTGCTTACTGACTTATCTCAATTGAATTATTGATACAAACACATAATGTTGACATTTTCCCGCACCGTAATCTATCCTTATCAATCATATCAGAAGGTTTGTTTATGTGAACAGAAGTCATCTTTCGTAATAAATTCGTGTGGATGCAACAGACTGAGAATACATTGCAGGCAGTAAGTGTTATCAAAAGTACGGGATGCTTGCGCTTGAAAAGCATGGTATGCTATGGTTACGCAGTACCTGCAGCTAGAGTTTTTCTGGGACGGTTAAGTAGACAGAAAAAGGAAAATTGTCTTTGCCAATTGCTTTTCTTTAGGGAATGTTGCATGAAATGTCTACGAAAAATAGGTTTCCTGAGCCACAAATTCCAAGTAGCTTGTTTGCCCAACGAACTAGCCAGTCTACGGGATTCGTTCGGTCGTTTTCAAAACTACTTGCGTATATCCCTAACTGATCGATGCAACCTTCGCTGTGAGATATCTGTTCACTTGAAACTCAGGTCCGATTGTCCGAAGTTATACTCACATTGTGAATTTCATAGGCGGGTCGGCCCATCATTCACCAGCCGTTCTGGTGGTCAGCAAAGTTTGGCTTTGGCCTTTGAGCGCATCAAATTCAATTCAGATTGTCATTCTTGCTGATTCAATTTTTATGAACTTAAATGCACATATCAGCACAATTAGTACTGTCTATTCCGTAGCAACAATTTTCTTTCTAGGCCAATATTGTATGCCAATGAGCGGCATTACCCGCTATTCTCCTGATCAGCTGCTGCGGCAAAATGAAATTTTTGATTTAACGTTACTTTTCTCAAAACTTGGTGTTACGAAGGTGTGGTTAACTGGCGGTGAATCAACAATTCGGGAGGATCTCACGGATATCGTTGGTAAGATTAACATTTGAGCCAAAGATTGCAGCGTTGCTCAAACGTAATAAGAATTTGTTTTCACAACATTCGTATATGGCTATTTCGCTCTGTGGTTTCAGATTAAACAGGCGCTAGTGTCTTTCTGCTCAGCGCTCCAAACTTCGTGAAGCCGTTAAAGCAACTGACAATATCAATTCTATATCGACAGCAATCAGTAGTGTTTGCTGAATCCGATCAACGGCATGATTCATGGCACGGTCCGAAGGCGACCCAGTCAGAAAGATATCTAGACTTTTCGTCCCACCACCCTCACTCGGTTTTCCGCAGTTTGATCAAAGGGATGGTTGACAGAGCGAAGAAAGTATGCGACCATAAGTTCATTCAACCAGAACTACAATGCGACCATGAATTCATTCAACCAGAACTACAACCGTAAGTATTATGTTTAGAAAGAAATGTTCAGCAAGTTAAAAAATAATGTGCCATGAATAAAAGGTACTTTCTTTGAAACCTAGTATCCGTCCATTCCTGCCCTTACGTAAATTAAAACCCTAACATTAGGTTTATGTGAAGGCTAAAACGTTGATAAGGGCAGAAAAGGGACAGCTGGTACGTTTCTGAGCAAATAAGAGATTACTATAGGTCCTTTTCCTGCCTTTACCAAAAATTAGTCCTTCACGCAAGCCTCATATTATGACGTAATCTTAAGTACGGGAAGAAAAGGACGGCCGGTAAGCTTAGCAGGGAACTTCAGTGACGAACAGGCAGGTGGAAGCCAACGGAGAAATTTCCCTTGAAACTTGAGAAATTTTGCCTCAAGCGGTAATTGTAGCTTCGGCGCAGCTGCACCTAACAGTGTCATTGATCTTTCCGCTAATTGTATTCAGCAAACACTATTGTTCGTTGCAATTGGATGTCTGATAAGGTCAGCTATCTTAATGACTTCAAAGAGATGGGGACAATGAACCAGGAATCACTCAAGAAAATGCCAAATTCTAAGAATAGTTCCACAATTCGAAGTGCAAGATTTTTGCGTCTTATAGTTCAAAATACACTCTTGAAAACTGAGCAATCTTTGACTGTATGACGATTACAGGGTCACTTAGTAGCATTTCTGGTTTGAAGAAACTTGGTTTGACTTCAAATGGAATCTTGCTGGGCAAGGTGCTACCTAAACTGAGGGAATGAGGACTCACTCATTTGAACCTGTTTGGATACTTTAATTGAACCAAAATTTCAATTGATCACAGGAAGTAATGGCTGAAACCATGTATGGGAAACTATTGAAATGTCAGAAAGATTGTATCCAGTCGTTAAAGTAGGTGGTCATTTAGGCGAAACGACTAGCTTGCCTAAGTAATTCGTTTGTCTTAGATAAATTGTGTGGTGATAAGAGGTTACAACGATGAGGAACTCTGTGACTTTATCGAGCTGACAATAAATCGAGTAAAGTTACCTTCAATGCTTTGTTAAATAAATCCCTCTTCGCTTAAGTCGCTTGACGTCCGTTTTATTGAGTACATGCCATTTAACGGGAACAAATGGGAGAACAGTAAAAAGGTCAGTTGCTTTGAGGTGATGCAAACTATACAACGCCAGTTCGGTCATCTCATGAAGATGGAGAATAAGCTGAACGACACCAGTAAGGCGGGGTAAATATTTTTGAACATTTTATGAAGATCTCTGTAGACTATGCTTTTTACAACGGTTATTAAGTCCCTGGATTTCATGGAAGAATTGGATTTATAACGTTCATGTCGCAACATTTTTGTGGAAGCTGTTCCTGATTGCGTTTAACAGCCGGTGGTTTTCTGAAGGTGTGCTTTCATGGGAATTCAGAAGTAAGCCTCAGGGATGCCGTAAGATCAGGTACACCAGAAGAGACACTCGTTGAACTCATTAACGCAGCTGTATTAAGCAAACAGGAGCATCATGCAGGTACATTTAGTGAATGTGGACTTCCTGTTGGCAGAAAGTAAACTGTATGTCTTCAGAAATGTTCCGTTTAGCAGAATAGTCAAACCGGCCAATGGTTCTAATAAGGATTAAAGAAATATAAAGTCAATTGAACTGAAAATTGAATCAATGCAGTCTACTCACTGGAAATCCGAAGGAAAGAGAAACTGGTAACTTCTGCAAGCAGAATGTTCAATTATTATGTAACTGTGTTGGAAGATGGTTCATTTCCACTTTACAGTTGTGTGCTAGCGGCTCAACTCATAAATGTGATTAGTGACGAAATTAGACTTTTGTGCCAGATGTATCCATTGCAAATATTTCACGATGGCAATACCGCAATCAGCTGAGCAAACAATCATGCCACGTGAGCCATTGTGATCGTAAAAACGTTCTTGTGTGTATAGATTATTACCAAGTTCATAATCTAACAGTTACGCGATAGTAATCTCAGTGTACTTTTCACAAGGCTTGTCCAACCAGTCTTGCAAGTTTTGTGAAATGCACATTTTATAAAGACGTTACAAATGGGAACGTGAGTCCTGTTCCACTCTACGTTCTACTCACTCAAGACTGATATAGAGACATAACTTAAAAATGATGATTATAAAGATAACCCAACATTGGAGGACTAATTGCAAACTGAAGTATAATAATTTAATCTCTTTGGTTTACTTTTAGCGCAGTAATGCTAGAACAAATTTAAGTAAGCATGTCCTTCAAAGTTTATTTTAATTACCTGGCAGATTTGTTCCTTAAAACGGAACTACTCGTTAGCATTCATCGACCCAGTGAATATTAATACCAATATTCGATTTCATCCTCGAATTTTCTGTTTAATGAGAATTCGATTATTTCTGTTCCAACTCTTATTAATGTACAAGCTGTAAGTTTGTAGTTTTTGATTATATCAACATCAACAAGTTTTGTTACCTGCCATGCCAAGGGGAAACTCTAGATCAGCGTTTCCCACCGGCTTCCTCACCAGCGCCCCCTTTAGGACCAGCAATTTCTCCAGCGCCCCCCTAGGCGGGAGCATGGTTTGCCAGAGCAAGTTGAACGCCCACGCAATATTCTTAGCCGAAAAAATGTGGTACATAACGCTAATGAATTTACTTGCTGTATTCACAAGTGTAATAGAGCGAGCGAACTTCATTGTCAAACCTGGAAACCACGCAGCGAGAGCAGCTTTTCAATGTTCGGCTCTATGCTGGTTAGCCGGAGTCTCAGGTCGCCCTGATTTACAATTTGCAGTTTGTTTCTCTTCTTCGTTAGCAATTCCGCAACGACACTAAATCCACGCTCAACTAGATACGAAGAAGGAAATGAAATAAGTAGCTTCCTCACTACAGACCACAATCTTGGGTAGAAGCGTGAGATATCGCGTTGCATCCAGAAGGTTCTGTATCTAAGTTTAAATTTTGACTTGAGCTCTTCATTGGCCTGCAGCTCTAGCAACTCTTCCTGCAATTGTAGTCCTGCATTCTCAGCCACAGAGAAAGGGTTTATGACCCAATCTGGGACCTCCAGAGAAAGGATATCCTGGAACCGTTCGATGAAGTCTTGGTGAAGCGACTATCTAGAGTCGCTTCACCAAGACTTCACCTTCATCTTCACCACCATCCAACGTCAAACATGCACTTTACTCAGCAGAATTATTTGGCGTCCCTTTAGCTCCGCAGGGGGCGCTAGCGCCCCCAGGCTTACCAGCGCCCCCCCAAGTGCCCATTTCGGCTCCAGCGCCCCCAAAGACTTTCCAGCGCCCACAGGGGGCGCTAGCGCCCCCCCCCCTTGGGAAACACTGCTCTAGATTGTTTCGAATCCACATCTTTTACATCAAAAAGTTTATGACCAAGAACGAGTGAATTCCCGTGAAGCGCACAAAATTTGGAATAATAGGAAGCCTGTTAGAACAACCAAAAAAATATCTTGTCTCCACATTGTCATAATAGATTCTTGGTTTATTAAAAATATCCGTTGAATGTTTCTTTTGATCGCATTCCGGCATGCCCCTTTGGTGATCCCTGTAATAAATCCGCAAATATCCTACTAGTGGATATATGGGCGCTTATTAGAAATACCACAGGTCAAAACTCTTATCGTAGGTTTAGGAACGCCCTGGTTCTGTCATCAGCGATCTGGAGAAAGGGAATTGGTTTATTTCGTTCAGGGATTTTACAGGAACAAAATGGGGTCAAGGTAGGGATCAGCTAGGTAGGGTGCAACATCTGGCTTTATTAACAGCTGCAGTTTACGTTACGCTAATCTCCATTCCTTGGTTGCTATTGATGGCACGATTGTGCCAAATGAACAAAGCTTCCTTAATCCGTCTAATTTGGAACCGGTTCTCACGGCAGATTATGTTCGATCGTTGAGCAAGAGAACAGTGAATGCATGCTCAGCGACCGCGGAAGCTTTGATGGCTTCCTCCGTGATCTTCTTTGGAGCGCGGGTTTGTGGTCAGCCATGGTGTCTGGTACAACCCGTTAAGTCTTCCTTCCGCGTTCTTTATCGGTTACACACGCCACGAAATCTGTGAAGTACAGTGTTGCCCGTTTCTCCAATATAGGAGGCGTGGTAACAGCACTTTCCCATAAAATCCCTGAGCAAAATATACCGGTTCCCTTTCGCCAGATCGCTGACAACGGAACCAGGGCGTTCCGGAAGCTACGACAAGAGTTTTGACCTGTGGTATTTCTAATAAGCGCCCATCCATTCTGTAGTGGAGTATTTGCACATTTATTACAGGTTTCATCAAAACAGACAAGCCGGAATACGACCAAAACAAACACGAAACACCTTACAAAGCATCCAGTATTCAAATAGGCCCGTTGCACGTTTAATAATGCGAAGAAAGGGGAAAACTACCTTCGGACAAGTCAAGACTCGTCATCAGTGACTGGTATAGACAGGTTTACGCGCAGATCATGTTCTTCAATCCAAAGTCGGTTCGTAAGTCAACTGTTGGGAATCGCAAACTATCCTGCTCAATCGACCGGGACAGAAATTCAGCTATCAGGTCGAACCTTGAGCCGTCCACCTTCTGCCATCAGCCCACCCACAGCAGCAGAGGTGCAAACATCTACTCAGACCGACCGCGACAGGGACCCAACAATGATAGTGGCAATACTCGTACGTGGTACACGAGCATGCTTCCTCCAGAGGTCAAACGGTGACCAAGTACTGGTCATCAAGAGCTGGTCTCATAATTTGCAATGTTAATCTCGTTCCACATGTTGACCACCTTCATAATTCTCTTATCCTTCTGAGGTCGTACATTTCTCAGCCTGTGATTTTTATGTGCTCCGTGAGGCACTTTTAGTGTGGGAACCAAATTTCTTTCTTTTTATAACAGGTTGTATAAGGTACAAATTTTCTTTTTATTTATTGTTTTTACGAAAACGAAAACCAATTAGTCTTCACATTTTTAACAGTGCAAATATGTGATATGCCATGTAGGCCTCAGAGAGATCAGAGAATTACGAAGGTGGTCAACATGCAAATTATGAGTACGAATTTGTGGAACATGGTCAACACTAGCTCTAAGGTCGAACCATTAACGTGTACCAAGAACGAGTACTGCCGCTACCCCTGTTTGTTGGGCCTCTGTCCCGATCTGTCAGAGTAAGTGATTGCACCTTTGCTGCTTTGGATGGCGAACGGCTCAAGGTTCTGCCTGATAGCTGGCTTTCTGTCCCAGATGGTTGAACAGAGAAACTGATTTGCGAACCGACTTTGTACTCAGTGTCTTGACCTGCGGAACCATCCGTCTACATTTGTCGCTGATGACGAGTCTTGGTTGACTCGAAAGCTCTGATTATCGTTTTTTCCTCTTCTGCGTTATTAAATGTGCACAGACTAAGGGACTTTTTCATGAAAACAAAATTTTATACACCCCATTATAAAAGGAAGAAATTTGGTTGTCACGCAAGGTACGTCAACCCTCAATTGCGTTACGTGACGTCTCCTTCCTTGTAAACACAAGGATTGATTACTCCTGGAATAATGGAGTTGTCCCGTAAGGATATTTTGCAGGTTCACGTAAAAATGCAATGAGCTCAATAATGAATCGCTGTCCATTATAAAATAATCTGTTCTGCTACACAGTGCAGTTGGGAATAGCCGTAGTACATTTATTATTTATTCATGTTAAGTTGTTCGTTTTGGGTTAACGTAGCTTCAGATGCTATTGAAATGCTATAGTCCCTGTCTTGTTGTTATGTAAAGTCCTTTAAGTATGAACTCTTATGCATTATAAACCTATAGATTCATAGTCACATTGAGCATTTATATCCGTACTTGTACTGGATTGCTCAACGACTTTTTAATTAGATTTTTAGAAGCAAAACAATTTTAGTTATATGAATTTGCTTCTAGACAATCAGATTTCACTCATTCCGTTTTCAGTGAGGTATTTTGTGTGATTCATGCCATGCCTTATGCTGTGCCGCAATCGATGGAATGAGTGAATACTGGAAAATGCGAGAATATATTCGTACTTTAAGTTGCATTTTCTTTTGGTGACACAGGATTATTGAGCAACCTGAATTTAAGTAGAATAGTTTCGAAATAACCACGGAAATCTAGAAGCCCATAGAAGATAACAGTAAAGATAAAGCTCACTAAGGAATTATATAACGTCATAAGAAACTTGCCCTTCAAAATGCGGACATTTTGGTTAAAAACCGCAGCCAAAGATAAGCTATGTAAAGCCAAAGCTATAATTTCATTGTGGTATTAAGTAGATAGTCGCACAGAGATTAGTCTAGGAAACTTTGATGCTTTTCTCACCTGCACGATGTATCATAAGTCGACACTTATCTACTGTCATGAAGGATCTGTAGCAAAACCAAAGAAATTATCTGATAATAACGAGATTACTTATACTGTGGTTAGCCGTCCGTGTGCTTGTCCAGGGGAATGAACGTGCTGAATGGCGGTAAAATGCGGGTCTGAGATGCTGGATTAGTCTGCGGTGACGTACCTTGTTGTTCTACATGTCTTTCCATCACGAAAAGAGAACTAAAATAGAAAGCGGGAAAGCTTCTGTAAATTAACTTGCTTTTCATTTGCGAAGTGACGACTTTTGGCAATCGTTCATTCCTCATTCCTCCTCTACTTACAATAAAGAGCACAAAGAAAGGGTACTTTCTTTCTTTAGGCTTTCATTCTTTCTGTTGAAAGAACTCTTTGGAGTTACTTGATTCCTTGTTGATTAACGATAATAATTTGCAAAGTTGACAATGTGTTTCAGCCATGCTGCCTTTACAATGCATTACAGCACTGCGTGGAAGTATGAAGAAATTTACAACGTTGTCAGTGGGAAATAGTGTGCCGCACCTGTTTGAAACGTCGATCATTACTGAATCATCAAAATGGCATCGTTTAATTTTTTCCCCTTATGAAAAACGTGCTCTTATGCACACAGGTTCGAGTGGAAAAGCTAAAATGGTAAACATCTCAGAGAAAACATCAACAAGGCGAGTGGCCGTTGCTACCGCGAGCGTATGTCTAAGCGGAAAAGTTATCCAACTTATTGCAGAAAATAAGATAGCTAAAGGTGATGTATTAGGAGTTTCGCAGCTGGCAGGGATTATGGCTGCAAAGAAAACGTCAGATTTGATTCCGCTATGTCACAATATCACAGTGGCTTGTGTCAAGGTATGGCATGTCATTGACAAAGATGAATGTATTGTAACCTTTACTGGTGAAGTGCATTGCGTTGGACAGACTGGTGCGGAAATGGAAGCTCTAACGGCCGTTTCTGTCGCTGCATTGACGTTGTATGATATGTGCAAAGCTCATTCGCACGACATTAAGATAATGAACATAGTTCTTCAGGAAAAGACTGGTGGTAAAAACACACTTTTCAATGTCACAAGCGAGAATTGATTTGCCAAATTTTCTGAACGATTGAATAAATTTCTTGTATACAGCACAGAAAATGGCAATTTACGTGTTGAAACTTCAAAGCGGAAAGTTTTAGCAGTAAAAATCGACCATTTTTTCGTTCTCTTACTGTCCTGGCCGGTCACAGGTGATAGTCACACGTCTGCATGATTGCTTGAATGGGCGATAGACACTTGAGGGCCAAGGACATCCCTGATAACTGAGGTCAACAGCATGATTGGTTAAGCTTGCAGATTCAGCAATTGATTAGGAACGTTACCCTAATACGCTGATGACCGGTGACAGTCAAAAAATCCTGAACGAACAAAGTACCAAAGTCGAAATCCCGAATTGATGAAATCTTGAAAATGGAATTGTTTATATAAGAGACAAGAGAACATAATAAAAGTAAATTTTCTTCATTAAAAATTGGTATCTTCATCACGCACTGTGTACCATGTTTTTGATATTACGGTTGTAGCAAACGTTGATTCTTGTTCGCTGCAAAACAACCTAATCGGCGACTGGTTGGTTAGTTATGTTAATGGAAACAGGCGAAAAGTGAACGTACGAAAGCTTATTTCGGATCTTCCGGGATTGTCTGATTCTGCCATCAGCGATACGATCGAATGCCGTGTGCTGGTCCTAACGGCCTTCTGCCATTCAAGCTTATCGCTGACGACGGAATCAGACGATCCTGAGAGCTCAGAAATAAGCTCTCGCACGGTCACTTTTCGCCTGTTCCCACTAACACAGTGTTTTTCTCAACATTTTCCGAGCTATCGCTTCCCAGGACTTTGCCGTCGCCACTTATCGTCCCCCTCTAGACATCATTAATCGCTCCCTGCTCTGATTGGTCCCTTACGGCCTACGGATAGCTGCTTGGTTTATTCTTAGTACTTTATTTCCCTGCTATGACGTCACACATATGCAATAAATTTTTGTAATGAAGGATGAGTTTAAATTCAGGACTATTTCATGCATGCACAATTTCGTTCAGCGCATGAGCTTCAGAAAAAATTAGTCAAATGCCTGATACTGTCGAAACGAACAAAAATAATAGTTTCTGGATGTTAGGTTGAAAGCTGGTCAGCCGCAACCGCAGGTGACCACGTTTCGCTACTTGTAACCGGCAGTGGAAGTTCACTGTCCTCACCACTTCGTTCGTTTGGATGTAGGTGTGTATCCTTGCCTTGCAGCCATATTCATAGCGTTTGTCACATCGCCAAAATTTAATCATTCCTGTACAGTCTAGCGCATCGAACGTATACATGTGTCCATCGTGAACGAACATGGGGCGCTGACGTTGAGTGAGTACGTTTGCCATGGTAGCGATCACAGTGTAGAATTATGCGCACAGACCTTGGGGGTTTCGTCCTCCACTGCTCCAACCTGCTTAGTGTAACGACACCTCCGATCCCGCTCTTTTCTGATCAGTGGATCGACGGCACCAGTGAAGGTACGCAGGGAATGTGTGACGGATGAAAGTGGACGAGCAACTGTGCGCAGAGAGAGGCAATCAGACAGACAGAGAGGGAGAAAGAACTACGAAGGGAAAGTGAAAAGTCTAGCGTGTTGTAGAAGCGTGATGTGACATGCCATCATTCACATCGGCAAGAACAAAGCTTCCTGTAAGTGAAAATTAGCTTTCAACCGTACCGCTCACTAAAGCGTAGGAGCGCGTGTCCATTTGTTTAGATAGTGCTCATTCCAACCCTGACCTGTGTCACATATCAGTCAGGATTAACCGATCAGGTGCGCATCCATACGATTGACCAAAGTCAAAGAGCTATTCGGCGGCTGTATGCTGCCTGGTCGCGGTCCCTTTTGAAGAGCCAGTGGATGGCGTTCTCAGGAACCAAATGGGATTTTTGTACTGTGGGAAGATTGCACTTCAAAAGGGACCGCGTCCATGCAGCATACAGGCGCTGCTACAAAACAATCGAACGAAACGGCTCCCGCCACATGTGGGGGCGCTGGCGGGACTAGGATGGCGCTGGGGGCACTGGAGAGGGATGATGGGGCGCTGGCACGAAAGACGTTGAGAACCTATGGTGTAAATCATAGGTTCTCGATTTTTTCGTGCCAGGGCACCCTCAGGCCTCTCCAGCGCCCCCTGGACTCGCCAGCCCCCCCCCCCCCTGTATGGGGCGAGAACCGTTTCGTTCGCAGTGGCTCGTCCTGGCTGTACTAACGTCGATTAGATATCACGAGACGATGATCAACAATGAGGGATTGTTGGTTCTGGTTCTATCAACCTTTTGGTTGCATTTGACATTTATTAGGCCGCGTTCAAACGACAAGTTCTGAGTCGTCCTTTTCCTCACGGTGGTACTTCTGTTAGGTTTTGCTTTATTGGCCTCACCAAACGGACCGTGAAAGACTTCGCAGAGAAGCTGCCAGTCTTTTATATTAGTTTTCTCAGCGGAAGGGTTTATGACTGAAAGGGCTGATCGAGATTCCAGTGTACTCCTGAGAAGGGACGGCGCGAGTTCGATCGAGAAATATCCGCGAAACGCTTACTAACGGCGTCGATAGACATGAAGGACAGTGGCAGAGGGGACTTTCTGAAACACCTATCATATGCGTTCTCGCTTTGTCGTGGTAGACCCTGAATCACCCGGACGTCGAGCTCTACGGCGCAGCAAGCTTCTAGATATCATCAGCGCCACTTAGAAGCTTCCAGCGAACCCCTAAAATCTTCCACCGCCACCCGCAGCGCCTCCTAGGTTCACCGCCCCCCAAAAATCTCCCAGCGCCCCCGGGGGCGCTACCGCCCCCGTTGA
This sequence comes from Trichuris muris, assembly GCA_000612645.2. Classification (NCBI taxonomy): domain Eukaryota; kingdom Metazoa; phylum Nematoda; class Enoplea; order Trichinellida; family Trichuridae; genus Trichuris; species Trichuris muris. The sequence goes on along the minus strand of CBXJ02000361.1, from coordinate 661,750 downwards.
GAATCACTGGTGTAAATGATTAAAACGATCATGAGCAGGTATGTGTACGGTATTTGCGACCTTGCTTTTTCCTTCTCGAACGCTAACCAAAAGTGAAAGCCATTTTCGTTGCTGTACGAAATATTTGCTGCTTCACGGTGTCTTTAACAGCAGTTATAATAAAATCTTAAAATACTTAGATTTCTATTGTCGCCGAGCTATCATTTACAAGAACGAAAGAGGGCACATGGATAGCGGAAAGAGAAATCTGAGAAACGTCACTATCACTAACGTTAGTTCACTAGAAAGGAACAACCAAGGATATTTTATGAACAATTTTGTGCTCCAAAATGTTGCATATCTCAAAAAAGAGTAACATTCACCAGCCGTACTCGCTGAGAAAGGTCAAATCATCGAGGAAGGTTCAGCATATGGTCATACTAATTGTGCTTTGCATAGTTCCTTGAATATAAGCAATGATAAATTGTTGGACTTGTGCTGAGCATTCAGTTTTAGCCAGAAAGTTGACAAGGGCTCAAGAATCACCACCGCGACAGTTGGCAACCTTATGCATTGAACGGCAAATCAATACTCCAATGCAGTGCAAATTTTCCATGATCAAAACTGTTGAACTGAAGTTAATTGACCTTAGCCTCAAAGAACAGCTGTTGTTTGCAATATGTGACCCATGACCTGTTCGACCTATTCTGATGTCTATTTAGTTATAAAATATTTTTGGCCGTTCAGTGTAGAATTAGGCGCCAGACAAGCCAATTTACCCAGACCAACATTGACTGCGACGTGTGATCAACTAGAATGCGCCGTTTGTCAACTGCATTCTATCCTACCTTAAGAAGTTTAGCACGGAAGCATTTACCTCGCACAGTTGCTCTTTACAACTTAATCACGTACGAGATGAACAGCATGGAGAATACTAGCTGTAAAATTCCACTACATCTATTTGTGGACTCTTGGCCGCAACCGAATATTGTTTTACTTGAAGAGCACTCATTATATAATGGCATAGAGGATTATCCCAGTTTCTACGCATTTCCAATCGCCAGAAAGGTCAGTGACGAAACTATTGCTTGTATTAGCGAAAATGTTTTTCTGCCATCGTTTAATATGTACGGTGAGTTTCTGCTGTACCATCTACCTGTTGAAGATGTCCCAACTTTGAGTTCTCAGCTCCAGCGGACAGGTGTTGGAAAAGTTTCGTTCGAGTCTGAGTCAATTACTGACTTGTTTTGGATATCACCTGAGTATCATAAATTGTTGAACAAGTTTGATTTATCGTTGCCAAGTTGCTTTATCATGAGCGAATTATTTCCTCACGAAGCAGAGCTTGTTGATTCTTTCTGGACGTATAGGTATGACGGGAGCGTTGATCTGATACGTCGAGTAATAGAAAGGCGACCCAATGTTTGCGTAAGAACAACTGGAGGAAAACTTGTCGGCTGGGCAATGGTCAACGACAAGATGAGTGATGAAATGCACTTGTACACCCTTGCTCAGTTTCGAAACCAGAAAATAGCCACCTATATCGAAGTTGCACTGGCGAGAAAGGTCATCAGTAAACAGTGCATACCGTACAAGTGCGTAGTACCACAGAATCATACAGCAGCAAAGTTCACATTAAAGTCTGACTTGTGGGAAAGCATGAATATGGCCATCGACTGGTTACACATTTTGAGAGCCAGTCCATGAGACACCAACTGGATATTTGTTTGACCATAAGAATGGAAGGCGTCTTCAGTGCATGGCATTTTTAGAGATAGAGCTTGACCCCCCTTTTTCAATATTTTTGCATCGACATGGTAATTATAAGGCGGGCGAAGTTTTATTGGGTCCTAATAAAATTCTTCCAACAGTCTACTGTCGACGAATTCAGCTTCCGCGTACTATGTTTACCGCCAAAACAAATAATAGGCAAGCATTTGAGCAGAGCGAGTTATAAATTCGACTGCTGTATAGCTGAACTATTAATATTATGCAGACATGCAAGGAGGTCTATCATGTACTCTGATGAAAATTGATATTACTGTCATGTGCACACAACACAGTTGATGTGTTCCCAACTTGATACTCTATCTCCCCTCCACATCTGCTACTCTGACGCTACTGCAATCCCAACTTCGCCGTTCATTCGATCGCTGGTCACTCGTGTTTCGTCCTTCGCACTTTCAACTCGCTCATTTCTCGACCGAGCCTATGTTCGCACATCATTTCGTTTCTGAGCTCATCGTTCGCTTGATTTGGCTGTGTCTTATCTAACTCGTCTATCCTTTCTCATTACTGTAGGTTGCCATAAATAACGCAAAGTTTGCGGAACCAGACAGGTTATTCATTTCGTCTAGATCACTATCCTACTTTGGTTACAACGACTAAACTTTATGTTGATGCGATGCGTTTAAGATCATTGTAAGAGGCAAAGGCAAGCTGAACTCGTTGTACCTGGTTGCAGTGGTACAATAAAGGATATTCAATTAATAACTTGGCTCATTATTAATGGTACCTCAATTATTGCAACACAGCAAAGGGTTGGATTTTCTTTACGTGATCATTTTTCATAATCTTCTAATTTATTGTAACCTAATTTTTAAAAAAGTGTTAAATCCCTTTTTCCTAAAAATCTTCTATTTCATCCCTAAGGAATCTTCTAAACTCAAAATAGCAACCCGTTATGAATCATTTCGTATTCAATAAGCTAGGAATCTATCCTTAATCTGTCCCAAGCGCCAACTTAACTATCAGTTGCCCAGTAAGTCGACGGTTCTGCCAGCTCCTCCGCTGGACCATCTGGGCTAGTGACGTTAGCTATCAGGTTGATTCTTGACCTGCCAAGCGTCTGTCGCCCGCCCTGTCACTCATGCAGAGGAGCGAGCGTCTCCACCTACCAGCTAAATGAACAGCAAATTCCAGGGCCGTTTAGTGGCTATGTACTCCAGGTCTAGCTCGGCGACAACCGCTTGTCTCACAGGATGCTTACCTGAGTGGTGTTGTTTGACAGTCATTTGTCTGTCATGGTTTGTTTAACCTGATGGAAATGCAAATGCGAATGGCAAATGCTAACTGATGGGGGAACTGTATTGTTCTGAAACCTCTGAAATTTGCAAGTCTTAGCTCTGAAGTTCTTACCTAATAACTAACTGATCTCGGGTCTTATCTGATAGCTCGGCACTCTACGCTTGTATCTGTGACGAGCCATTGTCAAGGTTACGCAACGGGTCCGGCTGCCGAGCGCCGGCGGTTCCGTTGCGCAACCTAGGTTCGACGAAAACACTTCTAAGCCGCAGCATTGCGTTCGACGAAAACACCTCTTGACCTATGCGCTGACGGATTCCTTTTCCCAATTGAGCCATTGGACCCCCAGTAAACCATTCGTAATGTCTGACACCCAAGCAACGGTACTGAACTTCTTAGCCCTGAACAACATGAAACGCGATGAAGAGCATGCAGTTCGTGACAGGGGCATCCTTCATGACAGGGACATCTTGCACCGCCAAAGACGGTGCTCTTGCGGTGAGCAGATGTCCCTGTCCATAGGAACGTCTGCATGTCCATCCCGGTGGAGATGAACGAAGGCGCAGTGCCACAAGAACGTCCCCGTGCGTACGGGCACATGGTGCGAAGGTGAGGGACTATGAGCACGGGGGACATATTATGACGAAGAACAATTGCGTTGTAGGAACCAGGTTGTCGCTCACAAGAATCATCCGGTTCCTGTACGCATGGAGCCACGGTTACACCACGTGTAAGTTCTGCGTAGAGGAACTGGGTATGACGAAATCGACTGCAATCGAGTGGAACCTTGCCGTCTGATCAGCTGCGGCTGAAGCTGTCATGCGCCATCCGGTGAAAATTGGAGGTCCAGGCCTCACGGTTGAAGTAGGCGAAAGCCTCTTCTCCCGGAGGAAATACAATCGAGGCCGGACCTACCCACAGCAGTGGGTTTTCGGTAACGTCTGCCGCGAAACCGTTGAATGCTTCCTCGTGGAGGTTCCTGATCGCAGCAGCGCCACCCTCATCCTGGTGATACAAGATCACATTATGCCTGGGACCACAGTCACGTCGGACGAGTGGAGGGCCAGCCGTACAGCTCCGGGCATTTGCTGTTACTGGCGAAGTAGAGATGTTTCTTAATTTTCACTAGTACAGTGTCGAGTAAGGCTAAGAGATCTTTCCTGACGTTTGGACTAGGATCGTCACTGAGCTGTTTGTAAACAGGCTTGTCTAGCATATCGTTCATTTTGTCAAGGTAAGCGTTTCTATCCATGATGACTACCACGTTTCCTTTGTCAGCTCTGGTTATCAAAACGCTGTTGTTTCTCCGAAGGTTTTGTGGTCCGATCAGTGGTGGGGACCACATGGTGGCAGCCGGGGCCATCTGGCGCAAAGCGTGTGGGCGGACCGAACGTGGGGACCACATGGTGGCAGCCGGGGCCATCTGGCGCAAAGCGTGTGGGTGGACCGAACGTGGGGACCACATGGTGGCAGCCGGGGCCATCTGGCGCAAAGCGTGTGGGTGGGCCGAACGTGGGGACCACATGGTGGCAGCCGGGGCCATCTGGCGCAAAGCGTGTGGGCGGACCGAAGGTGGGGACCACATGGTGGCAGCCGAGGCCATTTCGCGCGGGGCATGTGGTCCCACCAATGGTGCGGACGAACTGATGGGGGCCGCGCACATCTGGCGCAGACTCTGAACATGTGCGCGCAAGGTGCGGATCAGGTACCATGTGCGCGCAAGATGCTGGCCCCCTGAACACTATATATATACTGAGGCGTTTGCCGAGGCAGGGGTCGTTGTTCCGAGTGCGTATTGTTTGTTGTGCTTATCGTTAGTAAAGAATTCTTGTCTGTTGCTGGTGTCCATCATGCCGCGCGGTGAAGCTACAGGTTTCTTAAGGTTTTTTTCTCCAGCGGTGTGAAATTGGCAGTTTGTACATTCTTATGGTGTAACAGAACATTGCAGATGGAGCTTTTTATAAGCTCGCTGGTCTGAAGTTCAACATGTGTAAGGCTTTTTTCAACTGATGTTATGATGTCGACAGTGGGTATCGATTTAGGAGTTGGTACAAAGGTTAGGCCTTTTGCTAGAACCGATTTTTCCGTATCAGTCAATGACGTTGAGCTATGGTTAACTACCGCTTTGTCCAGATCCGGTGTTTGTGTGCTTGATGTCGATCTTTTTGGCCTCCAAAATTCCCAAGAGCGAGAACAGTAAAGATTCTCAAATTTCTTAATGAGAATGGCTTTTTGAGTCTTAGCTGCTAAGCTGCATAAGATCTTGATATGCTTTTGGAGCATAACGAAGACGTCTCTACTGATCGTTGCTCGGACATCATCAGTAAGGTCCATCCTAAGGTGAGACAAAGTCTTTCGGTGTTCTCTGATGGATTCTCGGAGCAGAGCGAAACCTGTGTTTTTTAATATGCGTGATGTTGTCATGCTATCGAAGTGTGGCCACTTCAATTGAAATGGTCTGGGGAGCAGACCCGCGTCTCGACATTTAGGAAGAAACGTGGGCTTACCGATTGTCTTGGTAATTTTCAAACTGGTTTGTTCAAAAAACCTTACCAACTTTAAGGATTGAGCACCGTGCCTGTCTCGAATGATATTGAAACCTTAAGAGACCTTCGTGGAAACAACAGCGTTTTGATAACCAGAGCTGTCAAAGGAAACGTGGTCGTCATCATGGATAGAAACGCTTACCTTGACAAAATCAACGATATGCTAGACAAGCCTGTGTACAAACAGCTCAGTGACGATCCTACTCCAAACGTCAGGAAAGATCTCTTAGCCTTACTCGACAACTTCGCCGTGGAGACAAAAAACACTTTACTAGTGAAAATTGAACAACATCTCTACTTCGCCAGTAACAGCAAATGCCTGGGGCTGTACGGACTCCCAAAGATACATAAGTCGGATGTCCCACTTAGACCAGTGGTATCGAGCATAAACAGCGTGGTATATAGACTATGCTCATACCTTAATGACATCATCAGACCACTAATGGGCTTCAGACCGTCTTATGTTAAAAATAGCAAGTCTTTCTGCGATGAGATAAAAACAATGACCGTAGCTCAGAATAACATTTTGGTGAGCTACGATGTCAAAGATCTATTCACGAGTATCCCCGTTCCAACCATGCTCAATGTTTTAAGCTCATTGCTCAATACCGATACCAATCTACGAACAAGAACTGATCTCAACCCATACCATATTGTGAGCTTGGTTTCTTTCTGCATTGTGGAAGGGAACTACTTCAAGTTTCAGGAACGGTTCTTCTCACAAACCGGAGGAGCACCAATGGGCAGCCCCCTCTCGCCCATTCTTGCCGAGATATTCATGGAGCATCTAGAAGAAAGAGCTTTCATGACCGCAGATGCTGCCATAAAACCAACCTTCTTTAAACGATACGTTGATGACATCTACGCCATCATAGAGGTTGGTAAAGAAGAATTATTCCTGGAACACCTGAATAGCATTTTTCCCAACAACGAGAAAATCATCAAGACCTGTTAATGTCATCATCTTGATGACGTTAACGAGAAAATACTCCATTTCTCTGTCCAGACTTCGCCGGCCGTGATCTTTCGATGCTTATTACCGAAGCTTTAGAAGTCGCTGTGATGACCTTTCGAAAGAAAAGTAAACCTGAAGTGAATGAGTAAAAGAACTCATCAGCAAACACTCACAGTTTTGCGTTTTGTCACCTCGCAAAGCGAGCTTTATAAATACAGTAATACCACTTTCTATTACATCTGTAACTCTCTTGCTATCTCTACCGCACTGTCAAGCTTAGGAGATAGTGGTTTCTTCAGAACGAACGGAACGAATGGAAGAAAGAAATGTGAGGAGAGTCACAAAATTGTCATCTGCTTAAAGCCCTCAATAACAGTTCGCTATTACTCTTTCTTTATAGAGTCCATCTTTGAGGTAAATCTCTTAGATATCTCTGTCGCAAGGGTAAACTTCTTTTTTCAATGGAACATTGCAAGTTGCGTCTTTATCAGATGTTTGATGGCAATCACCCGGAAATTTCTTCTTTTTCCCCTCTTCGTGTAGGCTTGCAGTCATACACTATTATTTACCAAGCTGAACTCTTCCTTACTTGAACCGTTTCACGTCTACTTCATTTTAAAAATTTTCCAATTCGCCTTTCCATTGTAAGGTTAATTTTGCTGTTTTAAATTAGGAGATTTATTTTACGTTTTTTAATTTTCTAGTCGACTTTCCCTTAGCGTGTTGATATTGTAGTAACGCAGCAGTGGTCTATTAATCGCGTAAACCTCCGGTAAACTTTTGTTTGTGCTTATTGATGACCGGATAGCTTAATTATGGATTTCTCTCTGTTTTACTTATTATGCAATTTACCTAAGGACTACCCCGGATTCGAGCGAACTCTAAATATATACATACGACCATGTTCAGCGGATGAAACAGAGTACTCATTTATTATAGTATTATTTGTTAAAAAGTCTTTATTCAATTTACTTGTCGTATTTCCAGTATATCTTATTCTATTATATTTTATTATCTTCTGTCTTCGTTTCCTTAATGCTGGTATTGCCCTTGCGGTGCATGGGTGCGCGTGAGCGTCCGGTCACGATAGGCAGTACAAAACCGATGTGCTTTTAATAGAATGTTGGGCACGTTTTACAGTCGAGGAACAAAAATTGGAATTTGACATATCTAGGTTGGTTAAATGAAATAATCAATTAGCAATTAATCATAATCGGAGGAACTTGATCATAATAATCATCATCATCATAATCGGAGGAACTTAATCATAATCATAATCAGAGGTTATTTGACGCTGAGGACGGGAGTCGGTTCTCCCGAAAGCTACGTCACTTGGGTAAGTCACCCAATAAAATCTTTATCACAGGCGTTACGTAAAGAAGAAAAAAAAATCGGAGGAACTGTCTTAATTCGTGGCAAGTTCGCGCCCTTTTACTTCCTGGAGGTCGCGTGATTGATAGGCTACCGTCGACGTCACTACAGCCTTATGATTTCACACTGACGATGGAAAACGTTGAACCCTGAAAAGCCCGCAGATAGGTGCACTTTTATGACCAATGAACGGCTTGCTTTCTGTAAAGTTTTGCATATACCTCCCGGAAATGGAGGGGCGAACTTGTCATGTTATGACACCTCACCCGCCAAGTGATTGATCGTTGATTGATTCCTTCATTAGCGAACGTGGATATGTCAAATTCCAGTTTGTCCTTCAAGTATATAAGTTGTACACAACGCTATATCAAATGGATAGGTTTGTACTGCCTATATTGGACTTCACGTTCGCGCTTGGTCCAGAGATAATGTCATTCTTATTTGACTACATGCGCTTTGGAAGTGCTTTTCAGAATTACTACTACTGACTGACCACTAACACTGAACTACTAATTAGAACTGTTGGGATTAAAGGCGTAGGACTTCGTAACGGTGCGTATTCCTTCATATTTTTATTTATTACTGTTCATATTTTACCTGTTTGTTATTTAAAAACACCATGAGGAGTTGTTCGGAAGTAAAAGGCGTTACAGAAAAAGATAGTTTAGTTTCAAATTTACTATAAGGTCCTGTTTAGGCGCTGATTACGCATGCAAAAATCAGTTACTCTTACCGAGATTTTGAATGCATGCTGACAGCTACTCTGCCACTCCGTTGTACTCAATTTTACACAACAAGACATTCCTTATTGAAGAGCGACTAGTATTTTGCCTTTTTCACTATGGCGGAAGCGAAAAAATGCAGAAAACACAACTTGGAGTATTTGAAATATGGTTTTATCCCTTCACCGGCTAATAAGCATTCACCTATGTGCTTTATTTGCGAGAAAGTATTCTCAAACGAATCAATGAAGCCATCAAGATTACGAGAACACTTGAAAAGAGTACATGCTGACAAGTCTAATAAGGACATGGCTTATTTTCAGTCACTGGGATAAATTCCGCAAAAAACCAACATTGCGAAGTATGCTATCTTCTGCTTCGCAACAGGAAAATGATGGGTTACTTGCTTCTTACAATATTTCATTACTAATTACAAAACCTGGAAAGCCGCATAGCATCGGGGAAGAGTTATTGCTTCCTGTTATCAGTGAAGTTCTACGAACGTTGCTGCACATATCACCGACTGAAATAATCAGAAAGATCCCGTTGAGCAATAGTACGGTGCAGAGGAGAATCGACGAAATGAGGAGTGACATAGAAGAAACTGTATGCAATTTTTTTGAGGACTACATCATTTGCCTTGCAACTTGATGAATCCACGTTACCTGGCAATGAAGTATTACTGTTGGCTTACGTTCGCTTTATAAAAGACGAGTGCTTAACACAGGAATTCTTGTTTGCCGATCCGAAACTAAAGGAGAATCAATATTTCGAGCTGTAGAAGAATTTTTCAAAGAAAAGAATATCCCTCTAACGAACATAATGACTGTAGCAACTGACGGAGCGCCATCCATGGTGGGAAGCCATCGTGGGTTTATTGCGCATTTGAAGGAGGTGGTTCCGAGTGTGTTAGCGATACACTGCGTGATTCATCGGCAGCATTTTGTTGCAAAACACCTCAGCGACCGTTTGAGTTGCTCACTGCAGTTTGTCATTGCAGCAGTGAACAAAGTCAAGAGTAAATCGTTGAATGAGAGATTATTCAGTCAGTTGTGTGAAGCAAATGATGAAGATTTTAACCATTTATTACTTCATACTGAAGTTCGTTGGTTATCGAAAGGCAATTGCTTGAGCCGCTTTTATAGCCTTTTTGATACAGTCTTGGAATTCTTAGGAGACGAGAATGGTACACTGCGAGACAACTTGAAGAAATTCAAAAGCGAAATCGCATACCTAACGGAATTATACTCAAAGTTCAATGAGATGAATTTGCACTTGCAGGGCGACAACCTTAACTTAATCAAAACGAAGGCTATTATATCTGCATTTGTCTCAAAGTTAGTTATTTTCAAGCGAAATCTGGGACGTGGCGAGTTCTGTCAGTTCCCACTCCTCGCTGCACTCAAGAAAAATGCAGAAGTCACTGATGATGACATTTTGGTGTACTGCAATCACTTGGAAATGCTGCACGCAGATTTGATGAAACGATTCAGTGACATTGTATCCATGAAAATTCCAGACTGGGTTGTAGATCCATTCTGCAATGTGGAAGAGACAGAAACAGAACTACAGGAAGAGTTATTAGAACTGCAAAACAATGAAGAGTTAAAACCGAAGTTTAGGAGCGGATATCACCAGTTTTGGTTACAGCGACAAATAGCACAACTTCATCCTCGGTTATGGGCTGTTGGGAAAAGCTTCTTATCGCTTTTCCATCGTCTTACTTAGCTGAACGTGGATTCAGTGTAGTTACTGATCTGCTGAGTAAGAAAAGGAATCGGCTGCAAATAGCGAAACGAGGCGACCTAAGAATAATGCTCACGAATATTAATCCCGATGTAAAAAAGTTACCTTCACTTCATCAGGCACATCCTTCGCATTGAGAAATAGGTTATGTTATGCTATGGTTAGTAAAGGATTACTGACATGAACCTCCATTGTAATCTCTTTTCTCATTTGTCAAAAAGCTTTTGCTACGCATCTTAAGTTGCCTTCTATTACATTGCACACGGAACGTCTTGTAATGCGGAGACAGTCAAAATCCCGAAGTTAGAATCGCGAACGGTCAAAACACTGAAAAGACAAAATCCCGATGGTCGAAATCCCGAAAGGAAAAACTACCATTATGCTGCCTCCCTGTCTCTTAATTAAGTAATATCATTTCCAGGATATTGATCGCTCAGGATTTCGACCGATCGGAATTTCGACCTTCTGGATTTTGACCGCTCAGGATTTCTTCACTCAGGATTTTGTCTTTTGGGATTTCGACATACACCCCTTGTAATGATCCGCAAGGCTTCTTAATTTTATTGTGACGGAAGGCAACCCGTTTACCAAACGGATAAAGTCATTGAAGCGATAACGGAGGAGCATCGGGAACGCCTTGACCTATCTTCACCGTCGACTCAACTGAAGTCTGGGTAGTGCACGACAGAGAAACATATGGGAGGCGATGACCAAATATTTGTCTCAAAAGGGGGAGATGGCACCAAAAAGTTTGAGAAACACTGGTGCAAACAAACCACTCATTACATGAAACATTTCGTTTTCAATAATGCAGGCGGTAATAATGCCATATACTTTTTAAACCAAGACCCTGTATGTAAGATCAAAGCTCTTGAGTTGGACGGTACAGCCTCCAGTCGTAAACAGGAGCAGAAAATATAAAACGAGCGACAACTGCGAAAGCCAGACGTATGTTGGTGAAATGGCGAATGTTAGGAGGCTATGTTCGCTGCTAGACAGTTACAGCTTCCTTTTCTTTAATTTTGACTACGTATTGGCATAGGTAACTGCACATTTCGGTTTAAGTTTAGGCCCTCTCCTGCATTTAACTTGATTATTGTTAGAAGTTACAGTAGGGTGATGGCCACATAGGAGAGAAGAATCGCAGTGAGGACGACAGTTGAAATGCTAAAAAGTATAATAGTTGAAGTTATTTTTTATTTACTTCTTAGTACTCGTACCTGTGCTTAATGAAAATAGCGCTGATGTTGCACATCACTGGAGTTCTATGATTTGGTAAGAGTACACTAGAACTTCGATTATCCGGACTAATTGATGCAGGGGTAGTCCGGATACGGGAAAGTCCGGATAATCGAAAGTTTGTTTACTTTACTGCTTTTCCTTCGCCTGTGCGCATTTCATGCATCATTTATTCAAGTCAAGGATGCGCATGCTTCGTACGTGCACCGCCTGAACGGTACGAATACACTAAAAAGTCAAGCATTCGTGAAAAATTTAGTTATCGGCGTTTGCTTGAAAACTGTTCTGCGCTTCGTAGCTGCAAGATCACGGATACTCTTTAAGCACAGAAGGCGCTGCGGATCACTTTCGGCTTGGGTTTCAAACCATCTTAGGCCCTCTTCTAGATGATGAAATGCCTCACTGTTTGAAGGAAGTCCCCGTTCGTGCTTCAAGTCTACCAATTCGTCCATTTCGTTTCCATCTTCTTCTGCTTCGTCCGTATCAGCCGCTTGGTTCGAAACGAATTCGATAATTTCTTCCACATTCATCATTTGTTGGCCTTAATCCTCAGAATCGCATGCCATCCATCTGTCAATAAACCTTTATTAATAAAAAAAATAAAGGCAATAACTGCTACCTTTCAACGTCAGGCTTATCGCATTCGTCACATACGGAAGTCATTGCCAAGGAATGAATAATGGGTGGCCGACAGAGGGCCTACGCCCAACAAGAATTCTATTCCAAGAATTTCTTAACGTACTCTGCGTTAGAGAACTCCAGCTTTGCGCCGCCATGTAACAGCAATCCCATACGTTCATCTTCTTGTAAAAGTTCATCAGAGTCTGCACCGTGTTATCCTCTGTCAGCAAAAGTTGCCGAAGAAGTTGTTTCCTGTAGTGTCACTTCCAAGTTCCAATTACTCCTTGATCCATTGGCTGAATTAGTGCCGTAACGTTTGGTGGAAGAAATTTCATCGTCACATGTTCGTCAACCATGTTCAAATACGCTGCTGAAGGATGAGCAGGCGCGTTGTCTATGAGCAGCAGCACCTTTCCAGTTTTACCAATCAAGGCTTGATACTTTTTTACCTGAAAATGTTATTTCTGATAATGTGCTTCCCGTTTTCCTTAACAGCATTACCTCAGTAATAAAGATTTTTATGAACCAATCTTTGAAAAGTTGAACATTCATCCATGCCTTTCTTTGATATCCGTATTCGACTGGTGGCTTCTTCATAACTTTACGCGTTCTTGAAACTTCTTGGATTTTTTGCTCTCCCAATTAAGTACAGCGGTATACGGTTGGTACCCGAAGAATTCGCGCATACCATCACAGTTACTCGTTCTTTCCTTCTCTTTGGGCCTGATGCGCGTTCTTCACTACGTGCAATGAGGGACCTGCTGGGAAGTGCCTTCCAGTTAAGGCCAGTTCCATCTGCGTTATAGACGAAATCCTCGTCATAGTCTCCTTCTTTCAAAAACGCTGCTAATTCTTGAAGTTATTAGCGGAAGGCTCGTCTGCAGACAATTGTTCGCCCTGAAGTTCGTGCGCTCGAATGCCGTGGCGCTTTTTGAACTTGTGGAGCCAGCCCTGGCTAGCCATAAAGCTACGGTCAGCATTTAGCGCAGCAGCAAAACAGAGCGCTTTTTCGCACAACAGGGGACCAGAAACAGGATTCCCAGCTGAGCGATTTTGCACGAAACAGACGTAAAGCGCTTGTTCGACTTCTTCCAGCTTCGACGGTTTCATAACCTTACGCGTGGAGGTGCCAACATCTTCGTTCACCTTTCTTGAACAAGCCCGAATTATTTCTCCTTTCTTTTTAATGTCATAGATAGCAGCCTTGCCGATGCCATACTTGTCACATAATGAACGCTACGTTTCTCCTCTATCCAGCGCTTCCACTATCTCTGATTTCTCTTTTAACGTGAGCACAATTCGCTTCCTTTTGCACGACATTGTGGAAGAAGGAATGTAGAATAACCCAACACTGAGCAACCCAAGAGGATTAAACGGACAATCACAAAGGATTAAAAGAACACTATTAAAATAAAGCAAAATGAAGCAGTGGCCCGACTACTTCACCCGCGTTTCCGAATGAATGCAAAAGTCCTGAGGGAAATTAACACTCCTCACGCCGCAGTTCACTTACCATCACACTAACGATATTCACGTACAAAGAGTTAATGACATGCAATTTGCTTGCATGCCAGGTAATCTTATGCTACTAGAACATTTTGCTTCTGTAAGGGTTAACCGACTTTCAAAGAACGATAACAGCCAGAAAGTAGCATGTTAGAAAGAGAAAAAAAAGTCACTTCAAACCGTGACGGCTTACAACTTGAACGCCATTTATTCATTCTGTAAGTCAATTGTTCTCCTCGGCGAGTCCGGATAATCGAAGTCCGGATAATCGAGGTTCTAGTGTACTTACACATTCAAAAGTAATGTGATGCTAAAGCGCATCTAGGTGGGCTTTGAACAATGGAATATTTTCTTATTGTGCAATGAGGGCTAACGCTGCAATCCTGCAGCTCCTTAATACGATTACTGTAGGAAACTTTTAGTGGTTAATTGGAACGGAAGAAACTGGGATAGAAGAAATGTCTGGTCCAGCGCCGTTTCCTTTTTTAAGACGAGGCGATGGTATGAAGAAATACAGCAAAGTTCAATATCCAACTTATAAACGAGCGAATAACCGTGCAACTACTGACCATGTTGACTTGGACAGAGTAACGTCGTTGAGTACTAATGTGATAGACATTTGTTGGCCCATTGATTGCAGATAATATATTGCAGGCAGCGCAGTTGACTCCCCAGCTCAGGAGAATAATACGGGAAATTCGCTATCGTTTGCTGTTTCTTCGCCAAGCACTAGTTGTCTTCAGGCGGTATCTTCTTGGCTTTATGTATACGTTTGGACTTTCTAATGTTTAGATGGAAAACATTGAAGTAAAGCAGTTTGAGTTGCTCGAGAAATTAGCACAAGAACTTTCACTCAGTGATAGTTCTGCCTATGTGCGTTTGCTCAATGGAGTAGTAAGTATTTCTAGATTTTGCTTATGGGTTCGCTTGTGTACGCAGATTTGATCATCCTGGATCATCCAAATTTCTAAATGTTTGTGTAGTTCTTGTCAATTTACAATTTTAGTGCATGCCTGGCGGATTAGAGACCACATCTGAAAGTACGTGTGCCTGTTTCTTCCGCTCTTGTAACCTTTATTTACCAGATGCCGCAGGTCAATTGCCTAATGAATTTCATGATGTTCCTTCTTCATCTGCAAGTCCACTGAGAACTGTTAATCAACCACTTGATGATCGCGCTTCGTTAAACCAACTGGTATGTTTAAAATCGTATCAGTAATACAGGAGTCATGGTATAAGTAGCTTACGTAAACTTTTTCCGAACTGATGGAGTTGTGCGTCCTTTCCCGCGTGCTTTTCCACGTTCAGTTATTAATATGGATGACACCTTTAATTAATGAGCATGCCAACCTTAATGAAAAGTAATGTCATTTTGTTAATGTAGCGGTCTGCTAACTGTACTCGGCTGCTAGTGCTGGTTGTATGTATCCGTACGTACATGCTATTTTTAGGTACACAGCCAAATGTAATCAACACCGCTTGCTTGCAAATACCTGTTTATGCCGTTCTATATTATGGATATGGACAACGTTGATTAAACATGTTTTTCAGAATTCAAATACAATGTCCGAACGGTCTTTAGAGGGGCTAAAGAGTTCATCAAATATGCAGACTGCTTTCAAGTTTGCTTGGGATCAGCAGAACGGAAAAGCAGCGAAATCATTGCCTAAGCAGCCGCTTGAACCTACTGCAGTGCAGCCGTCCATATCGACTGCAGACGATTCGATAGCGATGCAAAAACGTTTAGAATGCATGGTGGAGCAGTTGGAAATGGATGCTCAGGAGGTGGAAAATGTCCAAACCATCTTGGCTAAAGTGAGTACTGCTATTAGTTTCCAAATGATCTTTGCCCCTTTATTTGGTGTTTGTTCAAGTTTGTCAACGACAAGACGACTTCATCATGCGTGATTAATGTATGAATGACTAACGTGTTGTAACCTTTCGAATGTGCTGTAAAACTTTCATAGTACCTCCGTGAGAACTGCACCTTAATGCGTAGTTGGAATCCTCGTAATGTGTCTCTTTCTTATGCACAGCCGTCTGTTCTGCGTATTAACATTTAACCGTGCTGGCAGAATGAAAGGCAGATTCTGGTTATCCGTAAGCTTCTTAATCTTTTAAGCTGCGTAGCCAAAATAGTGGTTTTCTAAAGTGCTTCGTGTTTTATAACTCAGTAACTATGAATACTGAATGCTTTGTAACAGGTTTCATGTTTATTTTGGTGGTATTCCGGCTTTCCCGTTTTTTGATGATACCTAATCCAACTGCTCTACCATAATTTTTGAAGGCATCATCAAAAAGTGGGAAAATCAGTAACCTTATCACTCAAACGAAACGGTTGAACAATTTGTGTCTGCACCACAGTTTAAAATTTTGTTGAATAAAACTTAAGTATTTTAAATCGGCTTGTTATGTAATACGCTTTGTGCATTTATTAGTTGAGCGTATCCAATTCACGATTGTTTGTTCTATCTACTAAGCAAGCTCGTCTCTGGATGTTGCTCGCTTTTACTTAACTGTTTCCACGATGCTGTACGTTGAAAACAAATAATCTCTGTATGTAGCGGTAAGTAAGCTTTCATTTTGTACGTTGAAAACAAATAATTTGCTGTATTTAGCGATACATAGGCCTTCAATTTTTTCTTCTCACGAATAACCCCGTGTTTCTGTAAACAACGTACCTAGTATGTCTGGTTTATTAGACATTCGGCTCCCGGTCAGCACAATAAAGCGAATCGCATGAAATTTTTAGTTTCTCAGCGCTTATAAGCAGTTGTGCTTACCTCGCACTGTGATATATTGCAGAGGCAATAGCATTCAGACAAGAAACGTACATATGGTACTTTTTCACGGATTTTGTCCCGTTGCTTTCTGTACGTGATGCAACGGGACAAAATCCGTGAAAAAGTAGAACATGAAGATCCATGCTCCCGTTAAAAGGCATCCTGTCTTCCGAAGAAACGTACATACTTTGAATAGAGAATTTTTAATGCTAAAAATTATTCGAGACCAGTCAAAATATTTTTGCTCCTGAATGTTCTTGCTTTGGTGTTGATGGTTCCTTAGTGTTACAGGCTGAGGTTGCTGAACGTTGAGGTCATGGAGGCAATTTGTTTAAGTGGTGCAAAAATGAAGTTTCTTGCATTGATTGGCTTTTCCTTTCACGGTATATGACCCGGTAGCATGTACTGCTGTTCAACAACGCTTTATTTACAACTTCTTTCGAACTTAGAATAAGTCCTTTCAAACCCTTTTTCTGCTTGATCAACTAACTATTAATATATGTAATGTACCAAATACTATGCCGATTTTTCAACTCAGTATTATCGTCCTCATCTGGAATACCGATTTCAAAGAATGACTTCCTTTGCTCATGTATAAGAAGTAACTCCTCATCTGTTAACTTTTTATCATGACCCTGCAGTAGTTCAGTCACATCGCGTACTACGTGCCATTCCAACTCGTGTCACTGCGTTTACCGCATCTACAGTTCAGTTAAACTTCTGAAGCCTTCAATGTCACCCATCACAGAAAGGGTTCGCTTTTTCTGAACATCCGTCAAAATTGATGTTCTAATTTCTTGAAAATAGAATATTTCGTAACTTCTTTGCATGAATCCTGGACATTCTGAATAGCATCTAAAATACTTGCAAGAAAGTTTTCAGCTAGTCTTGCACTCCCCCTGACACGTACAGCCATGCGAAAAGTATTTCGATTTTAAGGTGGAAACTATTCCTTCACTGATAGTCTGCAGGAGAGAAGCTGTATTTTCAGGCGAAAAAGCATAAACTTTTGTGTATCCCTGTTAGGGTTATGTGTAGCAGCGTGCCTTGTCCATGTTTAGCAGTACTTTGAAAGAAATCTTATTTCTTCGCAATAAGCCTCAACAGCAGGCTTAAAACAAGGTATGTCACAGAAACTGGGATGGTCAAGCAAGTATGAAGGAAAAACTAGTTTGGTTAACCAAACTGTTGAGTTCGCCACAGAGCAATCATAGCAAAGCGCAATAAACTGAGGCATACTTGTATTTTATTTGCCGGCCTTTCAGGACGTGCTTTGTTCCATCATGAGCGAATTGGAATCGAAGACACCGAAATGGTGCGGAAACGGTATAGTAACCGTACAGCATTTAACGTCAGTTGACGTCAGCTGATAATATCAATGACTGGCTGATGAGGAGACATTGCATGTCTCGAAAGCCATGAAAATAAAATATTAATGACGTTAATATAGCAGACAGCGGCATATCAATAACAATATCAAATGAAAAGTATACTTTCAGTTGTTCATGTTCAAACTTTCATCCTGGCATTCGCAGCTCTTTGATTTTCTACTAATGTTTTTGGACTTTTATTTAGTTGTCGCAGTAAGCTGTTGTTGGCAATTTAAAGTGGATAGTCGCCTGATATGAACTGTTGCACACTTGAAAGCGTTTATTAATTGAGTTGCCATATCAGACGAAACATTATTACGCTCCTAGAAGTCTACCTTGTTGGAAAGTGAGAAGCTGCAGCTTGAAAAGGAAAAGGCCGACTTTAAGAAAGAAAAAGAAGAGCATATGAAAATCATAAAGTCAGAAAGAACTCTTATTGCTCTTTAGCATTATAAGACTTTCTTCCAGCAACGAACGTCAGTTCTTACGTCAACAGCAAAAGGCAACACACAAGAAAGACACTGACGTAATAGCCGTGTTGAAACAACAGGTTGCCATTGCCGTTAGTTCTCATTGTTCCTAACGTTTATTTTTTGTCAGATATCTGATTTACAAAACGAAATATGCGATAAAGAGGCACGATGTAGTGGTCTGCGCAGTCGAATTCGCACGTTGGAATCTGAACTGAATAGCTGCAAGGGCGACCTGACTCGATGGCGGGAAAAACATAGTCATTTGGAAGAGACAAATGTTCGATTAGACCAGGAAAATACTTTACTGCGACTGAAGCTAAGAAACGTCCGCAATGGTGAACCTGCGCCAGACGCTGAAGCAACCGCTTTGCTCGTCCATGACAAAGTTAAAGGAATTCAGCGTTCTTCATTAGCAAAGAAATCGTATACAAAAGCGCCTACCGATAAGTCTGTTCGGTTTCTGCTTCCGGACGAAGAATCTCACTTCGTTCGTACTGAAAATCGAGCAGTTCAAACAGACCTCGACCGGTTGCGGCAACTTCCCACTGTAGTGCCTTCGGTCATAGTTCACGAAGAATACAATTCACTGAATAACCCAGCTGATGAATGCAACACGGATACAATGCGCCCTCCAAGCAAAGTAAATATTTTTTGTTTCGTTGTTTACTTACGCAGTTTGCTGTTTTACTTTGCCAGTGACGAGGCAATTTTAAAAATGTCATTGTTTGAAGTAATAGCTACAGTGCCCTGATCGTAAATAGCTACAGCGCTGCACCTCCCATTCAGTGAACGCCGTGCCTTCAACCTTATGTTGAACAATTTCTGTTTAACTATACACATTTCGATCTTTGTAACATGTTATTCGGTTTAACTGAATTGAGGAATCACGGAGATTCTACCCGTTGGTCAACGCCACGTTAATGGAAAAATGTTTATTTCCATTAACGTGGCGTTGACCAACAGGTAGAATCTCCGTGATTCCTCAATTCAGTTAACTATACACACTGTATATTCTGTAAACATACAAACGGATTAACAGAAGTTGCAATCTCTAAGCAATGAGTCATATATCGCCTAACTACAGACAAGCGTATTCTCGTTCAAGCTGAACGAAGTTACAAAAAGATAGTCATTTTAACCGGTCAATGATTATTCTCATTTAACTAATAATGTGGGCTTACTAATTAAAGCTGGCTACTTTTTGTAGACATTCGAGCGCGTGCGCGCTGACGGATCTGTGGAATCAGTGTACGCAAATGGTACTGTTCAGGAAGTGAGTGCAGATGGGCAAATCGTCACGTATCATTATTCAAATGGCGATTCGAGGCGCTTTCTTCCGGACGGCTCAGAGGCAGGCTCCGCTTTGTCTTTCATTCCCCAGCCGTGAAATACTAGCGTATTTTTAGGTTTACCTGTTCAGATGTAAGGACCTTGTTCAAATACGGGAGCCGTCTGGCCTGCTGAAACTGAAATATTCAGATGGACGTATGGAGACGCATCATTTGGACGGCCGGATAGAAATTGAATTTCCCAAAAACAGTTCCTCCATGACGGTTTTTCCAGATGGCAGACAGAGCAGACGGTTCGCTGATGGGACAGTTGCTGAAAGAGACTTAGACGGAACGGAAACATTTTCCTTCAAAGATGGAAGCAAGGAGATCCGACATAAAGATTATGTGGTACATTTCTCATCCATTTTTTAACTTTCAAAAGACGGGATGTTTTTTAACGGGAGTATAGATCATGTTGTTGTATTTTCGTATATTTTCCCGTTGGTTTTTTACGTTGATGGATCTGTAAGTAAACTGACACGGTTTCCCTATCAACGGATATAGGAGAGTGGTTATAAGAAGACAGGGTCAGAAAACGAGGTACGGGTTTTCTGACCGTCCTCTTGTAACCACTCTCATCCATCCGTTGGTAGGGAGACCGTGTCAGTTTACTTACAGATCCATCAACGTACAAAAACAATGGGAAAATCCGTGAAAATACAACACTATTATTTAACTTTCTTAACAGTCTTCGTCCACGTATTTCCCCGTACTTTCTCTTCTTGGGAAACTACCTTATTCCATCAAGGCCTTTCTTTCTGTTTTGTATTCTCTTCTTCTGAGTCAATTTTTGTCCCATCTCCACAGTTTTTCAAATGTTTGTCACCTCGCATGATTGCAACTTAGTCAGTCACACCATTCCCCGTGGAATCGCTGCACCACACAGCAACGAGTTGACACTGAAGGAGACAGCGGTGTGCACCATTATCCTATTATTATTTTTTTATTACTGAAAAACTGATACGGTATCCTTGTTAAATGATCTTTATTCAGCGTAGCTTTCGGAACTTTCGTGTTCCGACATCAGAGCAGTTGGAATAACTGTTTTCCAACTGCGCTGACGATGGAATACGAAAGAAAGCTACGCTGAATAAAGATCATTCAACAAGGATACCGTATCATTTTTTCATTATTATGAAACGCCTTGTTACTAGTTTCTCTTGCTTCAAGATTATTATTACTATTTTTGTCTTAGTATTTTTAGGGGCTCGTGAAGATTTTTAAGCTTTCTTTCTTCTGATTTTCTGCACCCTTCCATTCATCCAGAACTTCATATTCTGGTTTGAGGGACTATCTTATCCAGCCAAAGCATTCCTTCCTTTCTTCCATCCGCTTATTTCGGTGTGCAACCTCGCTGCTGTTTGATGCAACCATTTCACGGGGGACGTATGAGTGACCAAGTTGCGAAGGGAGTTGCTTGGAAAACAGAGGGGACGGGACAAGGATTGTCCCTCAACAGGATAAGAGAATAGAGGAAAGAAAGTATGTCCTTGATTGGACAGGATAGTCCTTCCAACCAGAAGAGCAAGTAAAGAATGAATAGATGAGTGAAGACCGCTTTTATTCTGACTACACGGCTTTAATCCCGTTGAACGAACAAGAGTTAGCACGGAGGTGTCGGGACACTACCTAGTCCCGTCATCAGCGTGTACAAACGAGTCATTCACATATCTCAACCTGGTAATGGAAGGCTTGTGTTTAAAGCCAGAGCCCTCGAGGGTTTAAACTGTAAAGTGATCTTCTTCTCGTGTTAGTCCTCCGATTGTCTACTGACAGAATCTCCCTGGGTAGGTCCTGTTCGCAGCAGTATCGAGGAACACGATGGCAACTGGCACCACTTAGTTGCCATAACCAACATGGACCAAATATCGCTAAAATATATTCCATCCTCCCTGTTCACGCATTCATTATAATGAGTGTATAGGGTCTCCTTGAACTTTCTTAATCTAAAATTCCTTTCCTGTGTTAACGTGCCAAAATAAATATGGTCGTTAAACATGGGACAGTCAACAACATGTTCCACGAATGCCGAGGATCTTTTGCATTCCTCCATAATAATTTTCGGGTCTCTGGTTTGTAGCCTTCCTCTCGAGGAGGAAGTCTCACCTCTGAGCCTCTTATAAGCATTATGGTATCTTGTGAGGCTCGCCAAATGTTGTTGAATTCTATGTGTCCTCATATGTCCAGTTTCCCCAATGTAAACTACTCTGCACTCACACTGGATTTGGTAAACGGAACCTCGTTTCTTGGTAGCTAGGATTCTGGTTGTATCAGTCCTCAGAAGAGACCTGCGGTTGAAAGGTCTCTTAAAGAATGTCTTAATCCCAAGTTGTCTGGTTGCTCGGCATATAAGTTCACTTATACCAGGGTAATATGGTAGGATCAGGGTCAGGTCTCTATCCGAATCTCCTCTTTTGATACTTTCCTCATGTCTCCATTTCCTCAACCTCCTGTTCATACAGTCGGTAATCAGGTTACTTGGGTAATCATTCTGTATCAAGGTCCTGTGAGTGTGAGCTAATTCCTCTTCTAGGAATTCCTCATCACGTAACTTCCAAGCTCGATCCACTATCCCTGATATGACACCTATCTTCACGCTCTGAGGATGGTTTGAATAAAAATTCAAATATCTGTCTGAATTTGTGGGTTTTCTATATACCTTGGTTGTTAAACGAGACCCTTGTCTCATTAACAAAACATCCAGGAAAGGCAAACGTTCTTCTGTTTCCTTCTCCATTGTAAATGCAGTGGTATCTGGAAACAAACCATTCAAGTGTTCCAACAATAAGTTTTCTTTGCGATTCTTCACTATAGTGAAAATGTCGTCCACGTATCTTTTAAATACTCGTATATGTTATTAAACAACGGATTCCTGCACACGGGGTATGATCTCATAATTAGAGATAAACACGGCTTTTTCACCCGTGACCGAAACACGAATTCTTTTATTGACGGAGCTTTCGAAAACACCTCACGTTTTCGTCCTCAGCGTCAAAGAACAGGGTTCAGTAACATCCTCATATAAGATAAAACGTTTTAAAGTAGGGATGAATTTTAAAGACCATAGCTTAAATTTCCGTTTCTTTGAGTGCTTCCCATGGCCTTGCAATGACAGCATCTGGTTCTTGTGACCACTGTTGACCATATTTCGCTAACCGTGGTACCATCATCTCTATTTATACAAGGATTATGTCTAATGAACAAAGCTTCCTTGATAGGAAGTTCTTCTCTTTCTCAATTCTGAAAATTTCCAGGCTATCATCCGGTTGTGGACACTTTGAAATGTGTTCTACTACGGCTGAACCATTGATACATTCTTCCATAATTTTTCTAGGCTCCTTAGTTTGTGGACGCCCACGAATATTGGTGCCTTCCCCTCTGTCCCTTCTTTCTGCGTTTCTATACCGCGTTATCTCTGCTAGATGTTGACGGAACCTGTGGCCTATATCATGTCCGCTCTCACCAGTGTATCTTGCACCGCATCCACAAACAACCTGGTATATGACCCCTGGGTCAAACTCTGATGGGCTTCTGGGTATGTCCGTCCTAAGAATGAACCTCAGATTCCCCTGACTACTGAACACAACCGTAACACCAAGTGTTTTCATGGACCTTTATATCTGTTCTCCTAATCCCGGGTAATATGGGATAACCAACTTTGTAGGATTTTCCAAGTGATTGTTCCTTAGTGTTCCCTGTGTTGTCCACTTCCTTATGCTTCTATTGATGCAATGTTCTACCAACTTCCTTGGGAACTCATTGTACAACAGTGTATTCCTAATATGATCAATTTCCTCCCATATGTATTCATTACTGCAAACGTTTAAAGCTCTTTCAGCCATCCCCGCTATGATCCCACTTTTTATATTCAGCGGGTGATGGGAGAAATAATTTAAGTACTTTCCTGAATGAGTTGGTTTTCTGTATAGTTTGGTTCGTAATTGAGTACCTTTTTTTTATCACCAACACATCCAAAAACGGAAGCTCTCCGTTCTTCTCCTTTTCGATGGTAAAGGTTATAATGTTCGGGAAGAGGCTGTTTAGATGTTGTAACAGCCCTTCCTCTTTCTCTTTCTTTACTATCACAAATATGGCATCTACATATCGCTTAAACATCTTCACCTGGTGAGCCAACAAACCTGCCGGGAAGGCTTTCTTCTCAAGGTCTTCCATGAAAATTTCTGCAATTGTTGGGGACAAAGGGCTTCCCATTGGTGCTCCCGTTATTTCTGCGAAGTATTCCCCTTTCCAATAGAAATAATTCCCTTCTTCCATGCAAAATCTTACCAAGCTTGTCACTTGGAATGGGTTGAGTTTGGTTCGTTCTTTTAGGTTGGTATCATTTGAAAGTAGATCATTGATGATACGATATGTATGAGATAAAGGTATGCTAGTAAAGAGGTTCTTTACATCATAGCTGACTAGAACGTCGTCACTTTCTATTTGGGTTTTTTCAATTTCTCTTACAGAGTTCACCGAGTTTCTTGTGTGCGACGTTCTATTTCTGATAAAGTGTTTCAGTATGTTGTTTAGATAATCACATAGCTTTCTGGTCACACCTTTGCAACAGGACACAACAGGTCTTAACGGAATGTTCTCCTTATGAATCTTCGGAAGGCAGAACAATTCCGGAGATGAATAGTTGGAACCAAATCTCAGTCTTTTTATAAGCTCTGCTAAAAACTTTTCTTTCGTTAAATCAACCAAAACTGAGAGAGTTTCCATTAATGATTTCCTTATCTTGTCAGTAGGATCATTTGGTAAGGATGTGTAGGTTTCAGTTTCTAGGAGTTGCTTAACCTTTTCCTCGTAAGTGCCTCTGTCCATGACAACCGCAACGTTACCTTTATCGGCTTTCGTGATGATGACCTCCTCTCTTTTCAAGGTCTTGATGACTTCGAGTTCGGTTGGAGTTAAGTTTCTTTCTGGGAAATACAATTAAAGAACATAGAAGTGAAGTGGCAAGTCTAAGCCGTTCCTTAAGCGTTAAGTACGAGGAGAACACTGATATACAGAATTGGAATTGACATGGCGGTTGAATTCCAAAAGAACCTAATTCTATCCTTTGCCATGATCATTATGTCAGAGAAAAAGAGATTGAATGATAAACTTGACAGGCTTATATGCTCACAATCTTGGGAATTCAAAAATAGTAGAAGAGTTGGATCTCTACCTTCTGAACAGGGATTGAATTTTGGAGAAGCGGTAGTTAATCTTAGCTCTAGACCGCTATCACTCACGGAAAGAGTAGTTCTATCGAAAGGATTGAACTTTGTACCTACACCGAAAAGAGTTGATTATTTGGACTTAATAAGCAAGGTGGAATTAGGCGTAAGAAAAGAGGAACCGCTGAGAGCGAATCAAATCAGATGCGTATTTGCAAACTGCTTGTTAAAGAAGGAGTATCGCCCAGAAAGAAACTTAACTCCAACCGAACTCGAAGTCATCAAGACCTTGAAAAGTGAGGAGGTCATCATCACGAAAGCCGATAAAGGTAACGTTGCGGTTGTCATGGACAGAGGCACTTACGAGGAAAAGGTTAAGCAACTCCTAGAAACTGAAACCTACACATCCTTACCAAATGATCCTACTGACAAGACAAGGAAATCATTAATGGAAACTCTCTCAGTTTTGGTTGATTTAACGAAAGAAAAGTTTTTAGCAGAGCTTATAAAAAGACTGAGATTTGGTTCCAACTATTCATCTCCTGAATTGTTCTGCCTTCCGAAGATTCATAAGGAGAACATTCCGTTAAGACCTGTTGTGTCCTGTTGCAAAGGTGTGACCAGAAAGCTATGTGATTATCTAAACAACATATTGAAACACTTTATCGGAAATAGAACGTCACACACAAGAAACTCGGTGAACTTTGTAAGAGAAATTGAAAAAACCCAAATAGAAAGTGACGACGTTCTAGTCAGCTATGATGTAAAGAACCTCTTTACTAGCATACCTTTATCTCATACATATCGGATCATCAATGATCTAAGCGATTGCAAAGGTTCACGGTTTTCCCCGTTTTCATAAAAGCCTTTATTTTCCATCAAAGGCAAAAAATACTCAGAGCTTTCGGGCGCTCTCTTGCGCCCGTCATCAGTGAGAAATTCCATTTTGTCAACTGCCCCCAGCCAGGCAATGGATAAGCAAGCTCATCCGCTAGACCGTCCGGGCTGGCAACATCAGCTATCAGGTACTATCCTTGTACCCGACCAGCGTCCGTCGCCTGCCCATTCAGTCCGGAAGAGAGCGAGCCTCCAAACCGACCGACCGGGACAGTGACGCAACACAAAATGGAATTTCTCACTGATGACGGGCGCAAGAGAGCGCACGAAAGCTCTGAGTATTTTTTGCCTTTGATGGAAAATAAGGCTTTTATGAAAACGGGGAAAAGCGTGAACCTTTGCAATCGCTTATGAGCATCAACCCCGTAAAAAAGAACAACATCAATGATCTACTTTCAAATGATACCAACCTAAAAGAATGAACGAAACTCAACCCATTCCAAGTGACAAGCTTGGTAAGATTTTGCATGGAAGAAGGGAATTATTTCCATTGGAAAGGGGAATACTTCGCACAAATAACGGGAGCACCAATGGGAAGCCCTTTGTCCCCAACAATTGCAGAAATTTTCATGGAAGACCTTGAGAAGAAAGCCTTCCCGGCAGGTTTGTTGGCTCACCAGGTGAAGATGTTTAAGCGATATGTAGATGACATATTTGTGATAGTAAAGAAAGAGAAAGAGGAAGGGCTGTTACAACATCTAAACAGCCTCTTCCCGAACATTACAACCTTTACCATCGAAAAGGAGAAGAACGGAGAGCTTCCGTTTTTGGATGTGTTGGTGATAAAAAAAAGGTACTCAATTACGAACCAAACTATACAGAAAACCAACTCATTCAGGAAAGTACTTAAATTATTTCTCCAATCACCCGCTGAATGTAAAAAGTGGGATCATAGCGGGGATGGCTGAAAGAGCCTTAAACGTTTGCAGTAATGAACACATATGGGATGAAATTGATCATATTAGGAATACACTGTTGTACAATGAGTTCCCAAGGAAGTTGGTAGAACATTGCATCAATAGAAGCATAAAGAAGTGGACAACACAGGGAACACTAAGGAACAATCACTTGGAAAATCCTACAAAGTTGGTTATCCCATATTACCCGGGATTAGGAGAACAGATATAAAGGTCCATGAAAAAACTTGGTGTTACGGTTGCGTTCAGTAGTCAGGGGAATCTGAGGTCCATTCTTAGGACGGACATACCCAGAAGCCCACCAGAGTTTGACCCAGGGGTTATATACCAGGTTATTTGTGGATGCGGTGCAAGATACATTGGTGAGAGCGGAAATGATATAGGCCACAGGTTCCGTCAACATCTAGCAGAGATAACGCGGTATAGAAACGCAGAAAGAAGGGACAGAAGGGAAGGCACCAATATTCGTGGGCGTCCACAAACTAAGGAGCCTAGAAAAATTATGGAAGAATGTAGCAATGGTTCAGCCGTAGTAGAACACATTTCAAAGTGTCCACAACCGGATGATAGCCTGGAAATTTTCAGAATTGAGAAAGAGAAGAACTTCCTATCAAGGAAGCTTTGTTCATTAGACATAATCCTTGTATAAATAGAGATGATGGTACCACGGTTAGCGAAATATGGTCAACAGTGGTCACAAGAACCAGATGCTGTCATTGCAAGGCCATGGGAAGCACTCAAAGAAACGGAAATTTAAACTATGGTCTTTAAAATTCATCCCTACTTTAAAACATTTCATCTTATATGAGGATGTTACTGAACCCTGTTCTTTGACGCTGAGGACGAAAACGTGAGGTGTTTTCGAGAGCTCCGTCAATAAAGGAATTTGTGTTTCGGTCACGGGTGAAAAAAGCCGTGTTTATCTCTAATTACTCGTATATGTTAGTTGTAGATTCCTGATGGGAAAGCTTTTCTTTCGAATTGTTCCATGAATATTTCGGCTATCACCGATGATAGGGCACTACCCATAGGGGCACCTCGTTTTTGCATATAAAGGGAGCTGTTCCATTTGAAAAAATTCCCTTATTCCATACAGAATTTTACCAAACGTGTGATGTGATAAGGATTAAGACTATTCCTGTCCGGAAGTTTTACATTGGGGCAACTGGACATACGACGACACATCGAATTCAACAGCATTTGGCAAGCCTCACAAGATCACTTGAAAAATATAGCTTCGTACAGGCTGGTGTAATCTCATAATTTCCTTCTTCTTTACGTGCTGCCTGTGAGAAAAAATTTTTATTTGAGTAACTTACCCACGACGTAGCTTTTGGGAGAACCGACTCCCGTCTTCAGCGTCAAAAATGAACGCTGACGCTTTCATTTTTGACGCTGAAGACGGGAGTTGGTTCTCCCAAAAGCTACGTCGTGGGTAAGTTACCCAAATAAAAATTTTTTCTCACAGGCAGCACGTAAAGAAGAAAGAAGTTATGAGCCTCACAAGATACCATAATGCTTATAAAGAGTCTTAGAGGTGACACTTCCTTCTCGAGAGGAAGGCCACAAACCAGAGACCCGAACATTATTATGGAGGAATGCAAAAGATCCTCGGCATTCGTGGAACGTTAAACTGTCCCATGTTTAACGACCAAATTTATTTTGGCGCGTTAGCACAGGAAAGGAATTTTAGATTAAGAAAGTTCAAGGAGGCCCTATACATTCATTATAATGAATGCGTGAACAGGGAGGATGGAATATATTTTAGCGATATTTGGTCCATGTTGGTTATGGCAACTAAATGTTGCCAGTTGCCATCGTGTTCCTCGATATTGCTGCGAACAAGATCTACCCAGGGAGATTCTGTCAGTAGACAATCGGAGGACTAACACGAGAAGAAGATCACTTTACAGTTTAAACCCTCGAGGGCTGTGGCTTTAAACACAAGCCTTCCATTACCAGGTTGAGATATGTGAATGACTCGTTTGTACACGCTGATGACGGGACTAGGTAGTGTCCCGACACCTCCGTGCTAACTCTTGTTCGTTCAACGGGATTAAAGCCGTGTAGTCAGAATAAAAGATGAGAACATATCCCGTGCTAAAAAACCTTATTTTTATTGAGTGAAGTCCGCTATCACAATTTTCATAAGCCCATGCAAATACCTTAAAATTACTTTTCTTACCTTGCAATACCATCGCTACTGTCGTTAATACCTGCGTTTTAGCGAAGAGACTTTCCGAATGGCGATGTCAAGTTCAAGCACGCTGACGGTACGGAAGAAACGCGTTATGCAAATGGACGACTGCGGGTCAAAGACCCAAATGGCAAAGTCATCCGTGACGAAGTAATTGCCCGTAGATGATCGAACGTCATGTTTTGCCAAGAACTGCCGGTGAATATGTCTATTCTTAAACAGTCTTCTCTTTCTCCCATTAAATTTTTTCAACATTCTAAAAATTCGCTGAACGAGAAACACAGCATAATAATTTTAACTGAACGCTGAATTCGTAACACGAAAAGCAAAGCGATTTGTCAACTAGCGCCGTCTTTCGACGTTGTATAATAAATATCTTCGCGGGAATCACAGTTTATGTTGTCACCCAATATGCAGTTTACGTTACTGTTTGGCATTTATAATTCTTTTTGTCAGATATCTAACTGAATGCTGGAATTGCCTTTTCATCTGCAGAAAATAGCTTTAATGTGGTATAACGGTACAATGTATTGAGTTTTCAAATTGAAGTCGGCTTCGGTGCGATGAATCGCCGGGGAGATTTACGATTCAATGTGCCAGGATAAAATCGGTGCCACAGCTTGCGCCGATAAGGCGTTCCTTCAGTTTTCTCCAGTCGTTTTTTATAGATCAGGGTTAGCTGTTCAGGTATCAGAGGTTCATTGTATAATGTTGTATCAGCTTCTACGTTGATACTCAATTCCTCAGCAAGGCTCCAGTTAGGTTTCTCGAAGTGGTTTCTGACGTCAATTTTTCTTCCACGGCTGCCAAACGAAAAGTCTATGCAATTCGATTTCCACAATCGAATCAGGCTATCCCTTGCAGCCATCTCCACTGCGATATCCACGCTTTCACCCGGAGCTGCAATGTTTTCCGCCAGCATGTAATAATATTTACATATGGAGCAAATTAGCTTACAGCAACCAAGAAGTATCCCATTCGTGTATATTCCGACTACGTATGTTGGCGTGACACTGTTCGAGCCACTCTGCCTTTGTATCCTGTTCAATTGCCATTGTCATGAATGTGGTTGAAGGGCTAAAATGCCCAGCTTACCGCCGTTCAGGCGTTCCTTGCTCCTTCTTTTCTAAGTAAGCGGTCAAAATCTTCATTGGTTCTTTGAAATACCACATCTCATTAACATCCCCGCCCACCAATTGCGTTAATACTAAGTCTTGTACGAGCCAACAGGTGCGTTCATTTCCCTGATCGAGAGATAAAGCGCCCACAATAGCTTTCAATGTGTCCGCAACAACATGATCATCATGCGGAGAATTCTGCAAAAATCAACAACTCGTTGGAATGGCAATCAAGCAAGCAAAAGGTTTACATTGGCCAGGATTAGTTCACGCGCCCCAAGCTGATCAGCCAATCCGGCCAATCTCTGATTCGTTGTCAAGGCATCGTGGACTGCACTGAAATTAAATAGTTTACGTACAAACAACATGAGACACTTGGGTACATTATGCCCTCTTCCGGAAATAGCGGCAAGTGATAACGCAGATAAGCTTTCACGTATTCCGAAATAATTTTGTCGCCTAAACATATTCGCTAATATTTGCATTCGTTAAATTTGCGTCACCTTGTCTAATTAACTCTCCATTATGTTCCATCTCTACGGATGACAGTGAGGAAAGTGTATGGCTGCTGCTGCTGCTGCTGGATTGCAACAATAAATCTGACCTTTCCTTTTGCTGTCCTTCCAGGTAGGAGCGATGCAAAAACGCCCGGCGAATATTTTTCTCACTAAATTCTTCGCCGAGTCGTTTGCCAAAAGCGTACAGTTCCACGTCATAATTCCTAAAGCAAAATTTCGTCACGACAACGACAAGTTAAACCTCATTGTGGTCATTCCTTTTGATTAAAGCGAATACAAAAGCTCAACTGATTCCCTCAAGTCTCTCAAAGCAAAGACAAACCCAATGGGTCTTACTACCACCATGCCACCAAACAATACCGTAATCCTAACAATAACCAATTATTGTATATTAAGGCGTATAAGTCGACCGGCGTGTACGTCGAGCCCTATTTTCGCGGTCTAATTTTCGTCATTTATCCATGTCGGGCGTATAAATCGACCTATTAATTTCAGTTTACCATAGCTACGATTCATCTTAAGTGTTAACATCTTAAGTGAATACATGATGTACGAACTAGCTTGGAATGTATGCAACAATGGAAAGTCTTAAATTTAAGCAATTTTTAATCGCTAATAAGGCAATAAGAAACTTTAATAAACCAAAACATGCAAAACTATATATGGCTGAAGACTAACTTAAAGTAATTAACTGTACAGCGCAAAAGAATAGCAACCTACATTTGCGCTAGACATAAGTAACAAGATCCCACGTTTCTCAGAAACATAAATCGCAAACGAAACATTACGACTGAAAAATGATTTATTATATTAGATCCCAGTAGCCGCATGGTAATCGTATAAAATAATACAACTACAACGCAGAAAGTCGGCACTGCCCAGAAAGTCGAGTACTGCGGTGACGGCGTACAAGTCGAATTGGCCTATAAGTCGTCCCCTAATTTTACGATCCAATTTTTCGCATTACAGACTCGACCTATACGCCGGTATATACGATATATCGTTATTGTGACAAATACAGCAATCCGACAACTGAACCGTGGAACCTTACATTCGCGTAGCGTGTTACTCCTGGATGGAACATAAACCAGACGAAGAGGAGGACCGCGAACAAAGAATCCAGGGATCTATGTTGAAGCAGAAAAGCCCCCACAGTCGTTAGGTGCTCCTCAGAGTTCGCTCGACCTGCAATCGAACGTGGTTTGTCGCGAGAGCCATCTCCACCCTAAGCGAATTAATGAGGTCTTGTTCATTCAACATAATGATTTAAGATATCGTCGCAAGGATACAGAAGTCAGCGAGATTTGAATAGTATTTGCCAATAAGACGTGCTGTTGTTCCTTATCAAGCTCACCCCGCTCCTAATCCCTTCAAATTGTGTTTCTCTAAATTGTGTTTCAGAGAAAATTAGGTTGGTAACAGGGGACATGTTCAATATAAGTAAAGCTGATCCAACGGCTACACCCTGTAGAATTTTATTCAAGCGTCAGTACGGAGCTTTCGGGAACTACCTGTTCCCATCATCAGCGTGCATGAAAATGTAAATGACACAACCTTTCCGTTCATGTACATGCACGCTGATGATGGGAACAGGTAGTTCCCGAAAGCTCCGTGTTGACACTTGAATTAAATTCTACAGGGTGTAGCCGTTGGATCAGCTTTACTTAAATTGTGTTTCTTTAGTAACGAAAACTAATGGACATCTAACTTCCTAATCCCTATAAAATTAAACTACCGAGCAACATTGCTCAGACCTGACAACACTGAAGAAGGAAAAAGATCGTTTCGAAAGCTCTGCTCGTATTCTCGCTCGTTTTAATACTTATAAAAGCTGTTTCCTACCTGCTAGTAAACAACTGCGCATTCATTAGCAGAAAGGGGAAGGACACTGCCCAAATATAATGACTTTCGTCAGACTATTGCATTGTTTATGGAATAAAATGATCTTGAAGAACGGATTGTACTTCGTTGAGGCGTAGTGTGCCTGTAAGTGCTTCAAACAGACCCAAACCAGTGACCAGTTTTCAGGAAGGTTCTTTGGCAAAATACGACACAATGTGAGTACCGTACACTGCATCCGTGCGATTTATTTGATTTGGATCGCAACATCCATGTACTGTGCCTATTTTTTACCAATTAAACATTCCCAATCGGTCACTGATTAGGGACTTTGTAGAGTACTTGTACACTCTACGTCTCACCCACGGGTTACAATCCGTTCATGAAGGTCATTTTAATCATACCTGAATCCGTTTCAAACAATCCCTTATTCAATTGTTTATAGGAGAGATGTCACTGTAAAATTTTAGGAATAAAGCACTGCTTATCGGCAAATTTTCTTTACTTCCCGTAGCTTCCAGGGCTCTTCTGGCACCTTCTGCGCTTTAGAATTAAGTGCCTCGTCAAGTCTATCAAATGATAGTGTAGGGTGGAAAATGAGAGAGAGATATACCTGATTACTGTTGAGATTACAGGAGTACTTGCAAGTTCTTGATAACAATGTTTTATAACGGGTTCATCGATTAAGGCGAATCGAAAAATCACGGAAGATTATACCCGCTGTTGTCGAAGGCCACGTAAATGGAAAGATCTTTATTTCCAAGAAAGAAAAATAGAAAAAAAAGTGGCGCGTCGTGGTCAGGAAAGCGGAGCTTTCGGGTCAGCCTAGACTCGTCTTCAGCGCGGTCGGTTCTCTCTGTGTCCTCCCCCAGATTTGGCTTTCAGGAAAAGTCCCTTCACTCAGCCGAACCACAGTGGAGCCCGTCAGATCAATCTAGATCCATCGGGGCTGGTTCCACCGTGGCCGACCGGGTATCCGAGCCTTTCCCTTACCGACCATTCCTGGAGGAGGAACGTTCTCCAGGAATGGTCGGTAAGGGAAAGGCTCTAATACCCGGCTGGCCACGGTGGAACCAGCCCCGATGGATCTAGATTGATCTGACGGGCTCCACTGTGGTTCGGCTGAGTGAAGGGACTTTTCCTGAAAGCCAAATCTGGGGGAGGGCACAGAGAGAACCGACCGCGCTGAAGACGAGTCTAGGCTGACCCGAAAGCTCCGCTTTCCTGACCACGACGCGCCACTTTTTTTCTATTTTTCTTTTTTGTAAATAAAGATCTTTCCATTTACGTGGCCTTCGACAGCAACGAGCATAATCTTCCGTGATTTCTCGAGTACTTGCAAGTATGTAAATACGTATCCATATGTAAACGTGCAGCACTATAGAAACAGCACCTGCCACAGCGATAACGAAACAAACGAAATCTAAAATGCGCAATTACAGCAAATACCACCGCAGTGAAATTTCATATTCAACCTACATCAGTTGCACAATGCTCATGTCTTCCGAAAATTTTCTTATTCGCACCAAGCTATTACGCAAAATAACTTGTCGCTACCTGGCGAATACAGAGATTGTAACAGGATTTATTCGCATTTTCTTCTTGATATTTAGGGTATTTTATCCTGCTTCCCTTTTTATTCGAATAAAACGAATAATTGTAACATTGATTTCAGAGCAAAGCCGCTCCGTTTTCAACGTTGTCATGAAGACGAGTGTTTCTGCTAGTCTTGTCCAATACTTTCGGTTTTACGGCATTTCGTCCTTTGAATTAAATTAGTCCATAACACCAATTACTGACATTCCTTTGTCCTTGTTTAAAGAACTGTTGTACCGTGTGTAGTGCTTCTTTGATTTTTCTTCGCATATAATGGTTTTCACTGCACAACCAGGTTACATTAAGGTCCTGTTCACATTGCGCAACATGCAAACAGGATCTTAATGTTTGTACGTTGTCCAATGCTATCGCGGAAGTTTGAAAACTTTTCCATTACTATTCGCGGATCAAATTTCGGTGGTCTGTTTGTTCTCTGAACATTACCATTCCATTGCACTCTTTTGTCTACGTTCTCATACCTGGTAATGTCTGAGATGCTCATTAAATGTGCCCATTAATGTGCGTCCAGGTTCACCTTTATAGTTGGCTGATCAGTTGCACGTCAGCTTATACACTCATCCATGTGACATTTCATCTGAGATTCTTAATTTGTCATTTCTCAACGTGCTCTAAGATCGAATGATGACTTTAAAAGCACCCGAAAACCTAAGTTCCTGACTACACTCATAGTCTTGTCCCCTAGAACGTGATAGTAAGGTATTATGATGGTATGGAAAGAACCATTCATTCTTTGTGAGGCTTAATTGACACCTATTGAGTTTCCCTCTTATGGTAGAAAGAACCAGGTGTTTTGGGTAGCCATCATATTGTAGTGCAAGACGCTCTATGACCTGCGACAATGCATCTATTTCCAATTCAAAGGCAAGTTCATCTGTCAGGCAAAAGGTATTCCAATTGGCAGCTCCTTATCGCCACTTTCGGTTGAGATCCTTACGGAAAACTTAGAAGAAATTGCCTCCAACACTGGAAATCCGGAATGTTACCCCAAGTTTTTCAAAAGATACGCATTTGACATTTTTTTCGTAGTGGAAATACGAAGGGAAACGGCCTTCTGAGACTATTTGAACTGCCTGTTTCCAGATGTAATCACGTTTTCTACAGAAGCGGAAAATAACAACGAAATACCTTTCATCGATATGAGAATCACTAGAAAGAATGGTCAATTCAAGACTGCAGTGTACAGGAAACCTAACAACTCAGATCTGTACTTGCACTATAGGTTACAGTGTAAAGGAAACACGGTTCTTTAAACAAGGCCAAAGAAATGTCAGTAAGTGGTATTCTGTACTAATGAAATTCAAAGGACGAAATGCTGTGAAATCGAAAGTTCTAGACGACACTAACAGAAACACTCATCTAGCTCATAATGAGTGTTTCTGTTAGTCTCGTCCAGAACTGAAACTTGAAAACGGAGCGGCTTAGCACTGAAAGCAACGTTACAATTACTCGGTTTATTATGACTACTTAATACTTACGGAACATTTCAACCCGTTAACGTTCGAGTTTGGTTTATTCGAATAAAAAGGAAAACAGAGTAAAATACCCTAAACATCAAGAAGAAAATAACGTTAGTTCATTTGAAATTCGCTTCACGTTTACGCACAAAGGTCATTCAATGCTGCTGTGCAAGTGAGTCCCTTCGTACATGAACTGCATAATTAAGAAAACGTACGTCTATTTGACTTCAAACAACGGTCAGAAACAATATTCATTCACTATTTCAATTTTTTGAGGACCATGGAACGACGAAACTTCTATTATAACATAGAAATGGACATATTTTTGAAAACAAGCTTACGCAGCTTGGAGTCTCAGGCTTTAACAGTTGCCCGAAACAATTATTTTAGAAGCGAATCTTAATCTGAGACAGACATTAAACGCAGCTTGCGGAATCCGTCTGTTTATCATGAACTGAATGCTGAAACGTGTGAGCCAAGTAAACAATAAGAAAAACGAAGAACTGCACAGAAACCACGCCAGTGACCACTACATCATGCGCTAAGAGCTAAAGTTAGTCCCTCGAAAAATTAAACAGCATTAGACCTAGCGAACCGCTTTGCGAACCGCTGAGGACGGAACTAGGCTGTTCATCTAAGAACGGAACTAAGAACTTTCTAAGATGAACAGTTGCACAGGATTAGCGAAGCACGTCGGTTGCGAACCGCTGAGGACGGAACTAGGCTGTTCCAAAAGCTACGGTAAAAGTTGTATCGCTCGCAGTTATTTTCCACCGTCTGTTTCTTACTAATAAATTCGCCCATCTGCCACAGGTGAGGCCTGCTTACGTGATTACAGACAGCGCGAGCAAGACCGATCGGGTAGTCAACCGGCTTACGTTGAACAAGCATTATACCTAATGAAAATGCATGGAAAATACATGTGTTAAGCGTACCACTTCGCACAGAAAACCCGTTGCTTTGACTCATCAGGACCTAACAGTTGACGACGTTCCCACAAGTCAAGCAAATATTCGCGCTCCCAGCGACTTTTCTTCCGACCTAAGAAGTGCACGTAAATAGTCTTTCTAAGAGTTTATGAACTTACTGGACAAACTGAAAAAGGACGGGCGAATAATGGTTAAACGTGAAATCCATCGGATAGCACGCATTGATATGTGCTCAAACCGTTAACAATGCTATAAACATTCAAATAGTAGACACACAGCGCAAAATCGCCGAACCGAGAAAGCACAGTAAATCTTTTTTGCAAGGTTCGTAACAGCAATATAACGTCCGGGAATGAAGTCAAGTGACTGAACGAGTTTTAATGCATGTCATCTTAACTATTTCGTACAAGCAATAAATGTTGACAAATATTCAGTTATTAGATGAAACACCAGAGCACAGGATTAGCGAAGCACGTCAATACGCCGCCGACCACTTTCGCCGCCGATCCCTTTCGCCGCCGGACACTTTCGCCGCCGGACACTTTCGCCGCCGACCACTTTCGCCGCCGATCACTTTTGCCGCAGCGAATCACCGTGACGGTCCCTGAGCGAATCGCCGTGCGAAATTGGCCGCAGCGAAGGAGTACACATCTCTCCTCCAACTTTGTGGTCTCTGTTCCATGTTTACCGATGGCCCCGCTTCCAATTCCCGCGCCTTAACTTTAACGTCTACGCTATCATACTCGATCGCGGTGCTTCTTTCAAAAATGTGATGTCTTCCTCCCCACCTAACAGCTCATCTCCGTCTACATATTCTTGCTCCTACCTTCGGCTCTCCGCTCCATGTTTCCTTATCGCACCGCGTGTAATTTCCACGGCTTCGCTCCATGTTACAACCCGCGCCATCGCATG
The DNA here is from genome assembly GCA_000612645.2 of Trichuris muris. Lineage (NCBI taxonomy): Eukaryota > Metazoa > Nematoda > Enoplea > Trichinellida > Trichuridae > Trichuris > Trichuris muris. The sequence continues at coordinate 624,518 of CBXJ02000361.1, read as the reverse complement.
ATTTGATCTTATCTTCTCACCTATTCTCCCCCCGGGATAATCGAGCAGGCGCCGAATGTTATCAGTGCTTTGAGACGGTGTTGCCTGTCGCGAACGAACGATGTTCCAACGGCGGCCTGATCAAAGGACCGTTCGTTTTTCTTTCAAAGACATGCACGCACGCCTGAGGACATGAAGTGACAGCATCCGCCACCTGCACTGAAAAGTTAATCAACAGCACCCGTTAATCAATTACGATTTGCCCGCGAGCGTTTGCCCATCGTTATGAATAAATTCCCCTTCCGATTTGGACAGTTTTCGATTTTCGCTTCCGTGTTGCACGACATTCTGTAGGCCCCTTTCTCCGTAGTAAAGATTGACACATGGTTAGCACGACGACAGTTGCAACAGACGGTTTTGCTGCGTTGCTGGTCTACTCTGGCGCATTACGTCATCTCGACTAAACCGGACATGGGAACAACGGTTGATCAGAAGAAATTATGCATACTATGAAGTTGCTTTTTTCACAGATTTGGTCCCGTTGTTTTGTACGTCGAAATATCTAAAAGTAAATTAACACGGTCTCCCTACCAACGGATGGATGAGAGTAGTTGTAAGAAGACACGGTCAGAAAACTGCGTACAAGTGTTGTCTCGAATATTTCGGAACGCTTGAGTTCCGTCTTCAGCGAGCAAGAGCTTAGTAAACTTAGTAAACCTAATGGCATAGTAAACGTAAACGTAGTGCTCGTGTACGGCCCTCCACCAGTGGATGGCGCCACTCTTTTCCGTTCCGCCAATTCAACCTTTGCCATACGCTGACGACAGAACCAGATTTTTCCGAAAGCTCTGGAAAAGAACATCCTCCGTACGTTTCTTTCACCCATAAACTTCCCAACCACCGGTTGCGGTCAGAGTTTCGTTTGCACAAGTACTTCAAACTTACAACAGCAAACAACACAACCGCGTAAGGGAAACATAACCCTTATGCTAAGGTCTAGGCTTAGGTAAGGGCAATAATTGATTCCTACGGACGTGTTGCATTCGTAATCCGTAAGGGAAATATAACTCTTATCGTGGTGTAGACTCTGTAGGTAGAAACGTAACTCTTATCGTAAACAAAACAGTCCAGACTTAGGTAGTGCCTGGAAGCATTGCCTATCGTGGTATCGTTTTTGCTCGATGTTGTACTCCGCTGCCGTTATTTATGATGAAGGTGAAACAATAAAGTTCGAGGATAAGTCTTTTCCGTTCGCGAGGCGCAGGGAAATCGACAGTGGCGCATCACAATGTCTGCAGCAAATTATACCAATATGAAACTGTTGGAAAACTAGGCCGCGGGTCTGCATGTAGGCCAAGGCCGACCAGTAAGAGAGAGAATACATTTACGCCTCCTATACTCAGTCTCTCTCGTTTTACTCCTTGTGGTTAGTTGTACTCCACGCGTGTCTATCCAAGTAAAGAGTTATATACCTCTGCTCTTAAACATAACAAAGAACAACAGGTTATGGGCCCAGCACGCTTCCTCTGCGCCAGCTGGTAGAGAGGTAAATCTAAGGAAGACAATAACGCTGTCGACTACAAGCTTCGTGCGTTCGGCTTTGTATTCACCGAAGACTGTTTTCGTTACCGCAAGTCCTAGTTGACTGTCGGCTGGTGCATCAGCCAGGTAACCGTTGTCTGAATCGGTGAGAGTACCGCAGTAGCCAACGCGTCATGGAATTGGAAAGGAGCCTCACTCAACTGAATACAGAAAACTATCCTCGTTGGAAGTTTGAAATAGAGGCCATCCTAGAAGCAAAGGACTGCTTGGACGTGGTCAATGGTGAGACCCCATGTCCATCAGCCGGAGACGGAAAGATCGGAGCCTGGAGAAAGAGAGATGCTCTAGCGAGAAGCATTATTTCACGCTCGCTGGATGACTTTCATCATGCTTTCATCCGTTCGTGCAGAACGTCCAGAGAGATGATGGACAGCATCATTTGCATAAAGGAACAGGCAACGGTAAGCAACAAGCTTTTAGTTTCGTCGGAGTTTCATGCCTACAGGTGGAAAGCTGGCATGAATGTTGCCTCGTTCGTAGCTGGCTTAAATGCCATCGTTAACAAAATGGAATCACTAAAGATTGACATGGACGATGTTTCCATCGTCGGGAAGGCTGTCCAATGTCTTCCGCCTCAGTTTGACAATTTTCGTGAGTCATGGAGATTGTCTGCTCCGAGGTTTGCGAAGCTTACCGATCTGACGTCGCAGTTGCTTGCTTGCGAGTCAGACCAGGTATCTCGTTCGATGCAAACGCAAATAAGCACCGGCGAAGCTCTCGTTGGCAGAAAAGTTGGTAGTCCGTCGAGAAACGTGAATAACAAGTCCAAGTACAAGGACGTGGTGTGCTGGAACTGCAAGAAGAAAGGTCACACCCGCAGTTAGTGTCGCAGCAATAAATGGGTGAGCTCGCGTCCGAAAGATTCTAAAGGTAAACAGACGTCCCGCGGAGGGTTCGTTGTACGGAATGTAGACATCCATCAGGAGAGAAATGATGGATGGATTGCTGATTCCGGAGCCTTTAAGCATATTACCCTAACCGGCACTGGTTTTTAACGTTTAAGGACAGTAAGCCCTGTGGGGTGCGAGTAGGCAATGATAAACTGCTTTATGCTGTCGGTATCGGAACGATTGAAGTAGAAGTTTACGACGGAATGTCATGGACTCAGTCCACCTTGAACAATGTTCTCTACGTTCCTGAATTTGGGTCAAGCTGCTTATTCAGCCTTGGCGCTGCAGCCGCCCGTGGGTACACGGTTACAATTAGAGCTGAGAAGGTCTGCTTGGAAAAGGATGGGAAAACTGAGTTGATTGGTTACAAAAATGGCGATTTGTACACGTTACTCATCCGTCGTCCTTCTTCTGATTTCTCGACGCCAGCTATGTTCGTGGGGTCGGAACGTCACTCCCTGGAACTATGGCACCAACGACTGGGACACATTAGTATCGAGAAAATCAAGGGGATGCAAAGGCAGGAACTGGTCAGTGGACTAAAGATCATCAGAGAACAGGAGCTCTTTTGTGAGGGCTGCATTTTTGGTTCAATGTCCCATAAGCCACATTGGGAAGTAACTGAGCGACGAGAGACCCTTCCTGCACAGGTGCTTCATACAGATGATGAGTCTTCGGGTTACCGAAAAGTATACTTCTTAAAGCGAAAAGATGAAGTCCTCCACTACCTCGAGACGGTGATCATAGAAGTAAAGCAAGAGACGGGAAGGACAGTTGAGCGAATACGCAGTGACTGTGGCAGCGAGTTCGTTAATAAGGCAGTTAGTGATCTTCTGAATAAGAATCGAATAGTTCATGAGAAAAGCCCACCGTACACTCCTCAGTGTAACGGAATGGCTGAACGAGAGAATAGAACTCTTGTAGAGAAGGCGAGGTCAATGTTGTGCTCAAGGAATTTACCCAAGTCTCTTTGGGCAGAAGCGATCAACACTGCTGCTTACGTGATGAACCGTGTCCCAAATCGCAAGGACGATAGGACGACTCCATATGAACAATGGTTCGGAAGGCGTCCCTCAGTTGGCCACCTTCGAATTTTTGGTTGTGATGCGTACGTGCATGTGCCGGAGCAGCAAAGAAAGAAATTTGATTCAAAAGCCAGAAAGGCGGTATTCGTTGGGTATGGAAAGAGTGATAAGATGTATAGGATTTACGATCCTCAAAAGCGGCGTGTGGAAGAAGCGTCAGACGTGAAGTTTAACGAATCTTTTGCAAAACGCATGGTTCTTGTCAACGGTGAGGAAGAACTATGGAGCCAAACAGATAAAAAAAAGGATGAAACAGAGTCTTACCTGGATGATACGTCTGATGAACAGAATAACGTCGAGTTCGAGAGGGGGTTGAATATGCCTCCAGGAAACAAAGTTAAGGAGAAGTTTACGAAGCCGTTCACAATGCAACTTCGACCAAGGCCACCCAGGAATATGCCTGCGATGCTCGCTGAAGGAGACCCACAAAGTATCGAAGAAGCATTATCGTGTCCTGACGCAGATAAATGGCAAGAAGCCATGCATGAGGAAATTATGGCATTGCATAAGAACAACACATGGGTACTGACTAACCTCCCACCAGGCAGGAAGTCCGTACAATGCAAATGGGTATTTAAGATCAAACTAAATCCTAATGGTGGACCATGGAAATACAAAAGTAGGCTAGTTGCAAAAGGTTTCAGTCAACGAGCTCAGATCGATTATTTTGAAACGTATGCGCCTGTAGTCCGCTATGATTCAATCCGTGCAATACTCGCGATAGCGGCGGAGGAAGACTTGGAAGTTTTGCAGTTTGACGTGAAGACAGCCTTTCTCCATGGAACTTTAGATGAATTAGTTTTTATGGACCAGCCGCCGCACTACGATGATCAAACTGGGCGCGTGTGCAAATTGCAACGCGCAATTTACGGACTAAAGCAGGCGCCAAGGGCTTGGAACAAAAGGTTCCATGATTTTCTGCTCTCGTTAAACTTAGGAAGAACGCAAGCTGATCAGTGTGTCTATGTATCTAAAAAAGGATTAGATGAACGTGTCATCCTTACTCTGTATGTCGACGACGGTCTCATTTGTTGCTCAAAAAAGGTGCGCTGAGCAGTATAGTTAAGAAGCTCATGAAAGAATTTGAGATCACCGTCGGCGATCCTTCCTACTATATTGGGCTTGAAATACACCGCGATCGAAGAAACAAATCAATCGCAATAGGACAGAAAGCGTACATTGAAAGAATCCTTGAAAAGTTTAACATGCAAGACTGCAAAGCCGTCGCGTGTCCCTGGGAATCTTCCATGAAGCTTTCGAAGGAAATGAGTCCCACCACGCCTGATGAAAGCAAAGAAATGTCGAGAATACCATACAAAGCTGCGGTTGGGTCATTGATGTTTCTGATGACAAGTAGTCGGCCAGACATTTCATTTGAAACGTCAAAAGTTTCTCAATTTTCTGAAAATCCTGGGCCAGCTCATTGGAAAGCAGTTAAGCGGATTTTACGCTACATTAAAGGAACGAAAGAACTTAGACTCGTCTATCGATCGAAGTCACAGAGTGATAAAGGACAAGAAGGCATAAAGAGTGAAAGCCTACAACTCACAGCATTCTGTGATAGCGACTGGGCTGGTGACATTGACAGCCGTCGGTCAACAAGCGGCTACGTTCTCATCCTGTATGGCGGACCTGTCTCATGGTCCACGAGAGTGCAAAGGGGGATTGCACAATCGACTGTTGAAGCAGAATACGTCGCCATCTCGGAAGCTACCAAAGAAATTAAATGGTTCCGACAACTACTTCTCGATCTCGGAAGAGACCAGAGGAAACCAACGTGCCTGCTCAGTGACAACCAGGGGGCAATTTGCTTAACAACTAACCCCCAGTTCCATCGACGGACAAAGCACACTGACATGCGTTATCACTTCATTCGAGCAGAGCAGGAAAATGGGTCTATCACTATGGATTACATATCTGGGCATGAGCAGCCAGCAGATATGCTGACGAAAGGGCTACCTCTGCGTCGCCATCTCAGATGCCGACAAATGATCGGCATCAATGCAGACCTCAGTGCCTAAGAGGGGGTGTTGAAAGAATAGGCCGCGGGTCTGCATGTAGGCCAAGGCCGACCAGTAAGAGAGAGAATACATTTACGCCTCCTATTCTCAGTCTCTCTCGTTTACTCCTTGTGGTCAGTTGTTCTCCACGCGTGTCTATCCAAGTAAAGAGTTATATACCTCTGCTCTTAAACATAACAAAGAACAACAGAAACCCGCATGTGTGACGTCACAGGAGGCGGTCGAAAATACCTGCATTTTCTTACATGGCGTCATGCTACAGTATGCTTGTGCGGCACCCAGCATACCAGGCCCGTAATTTGTTCTCATCAGCCTTTGTTTGCACGTCCGTTTAGTGGAGGTCACGTAGTGTTCCCTAGTAGACCAGCAACGTAGCCAAACTGTCTCAAAAACTGATTAAATTCAGCCCCTGCTCGGTTATCGCAGGGAGAATACGAAAGATGATAAGATCAAGGCACGCAAATGGCGCGGAGTATCCAGTTTGGGTGATCTAATCGACTACTAAATGTGAACAAGGCCGCAAACCGCGCAAACAAGTCTTGCGACTCGATATGGTGTCGTGCAAGTTGCAGCTATTCCTTGGACAATGAGCGCGGCTCCGTCAATGAATATGGAGCAGAAATATTGGGATTGGAGAAAGAGTAAATAAAGGGTGTAAAACCGTCAGAACTGAAGATAAGTCATAGTGCCTGAAAATAGGTGTTGCTGTCGGGCAAGGTAGGCTTTACAAAAATTGCACGCGGTTCCATGTGGATACATGGAGCAGAGACACGAAAGTGGGAGAAAGGACATGTACATGGAAGTGAGCCATAAAATAGGGAGAATGGCCGCGAAAGGAGCGGTAATCGTTTGTGGAGACAGCCCTGACGGCTGAACCTGTGACGACGCGTCGAACTTCCTTCACGTCGAAACGCTCGCGTCGAACTGACGCACCCCGCAGCTAACACCTGCTTAACAGAGAAAGATTAGCACAGAAAGTCACATGTTCGCCAGAGCGCAAGGAAAGTTAAACAATAAGAATCATCTATAATTAGAACATGGTTGAGGCTACGTAGAGAAGGGTTGAGAGTAGCTCTGATGCGCCTTCCTGAGTAGGACGCTGATGATGCCACGTGAAAAGCTTGTCACCGATAAAACAGTCGACAAACAATTGCGAACACGATTTGCATTTCCGTTTAGTCTGAAGGAATCATTTTTGTTCACGGCAGCAGATGTGGCTGAATGGTAGACCCGACATTCGTATTTGCATTTAAAATCTCACTGTACACATGCGTCTGAAACAAGATATCAGTCGATTGTCTCCTAAATACACAACAGCTATGTATCGTCCCCTTCAGTTTTCTATTGCCCCCCTCAATCTTTGTGCCGGTGGTTACACGTACGGGACCCCAAAGTGGGCGCACCGTTTTAAAGCCGTGAACCGTTTTAAAGTTGCCTGCGCTGCTGAGAGAACGGGGGAGGTGGGGTTGAGTACTTCGCGACGCGCGGTGTGGTACGGTTGTTCTGAGGGAGAGTAAAGCTTGGTCCACTGGCAATCAGGCTTTGAGATTGCTCATTAGCGGCCGTTCAAAAACGCTACAATCTTCTATTGCCCCCTTCAACTTTCCATCGCTCCACTCGGTCCTCTATCGGCCCCTTTATCGCCCATCCGCTTCCATCGCCCCCCTAAGATCTCACATCGCCCCCTTGAGAAACACTGGATTAGAGGATCCAAATGCAGAAAGCGTCCAACAAGTGATTGAGTCTCGTTCGGAAGAATTGGCAGATGAAGATCATTTGTCGTGTTGGCACTGTCCGGGGCGGTCGGTTGTGAAGGTCGTGCTTCTGCACGGCTGACTAGGGCGGATTGCGAAATCGACGCGGTTCAAGGTAGAACCCAACTGATGAAGCATCTGCCTAGGTCGGCTGAGCAGGAGTGCCTCCAGACTGACTGACCAACCTGGGCGGTAGCCATTATTTTTGTGCACTGAAGACGGGCAATGGTTATGCCCGAAAGCTTTGACAATAAAAAGCTTATTAAAGCTTAGTACCACAACGGGGGATACCGTGTAGAGAAATTTTGATAGATGAATATCTCCTTAATTTAGATAAAAAAGTGCGCTTCAAGGTGAGGATGATGATGACGAAGAATCCACTAATAAGAATAGCGACTTTTAGCTTTTATTGACGTAACACGGCAATGCAACCCGTGCCTGAGTGAATAATATGTTCCGGAGCGGAGCGCTGAAGACTAATAATGATTCCCACTCCTTGGAGTGGGAATCATTATTAGTCCGCTGAAGACGAAAACAGGAGGTGTTTTCGAAAGCTCCGGAACATATTATTCACTCAGGCACGGGTTGCATTGCCGTGTTACGTCAATAAAAGCTATGAGATCTTTCCCCGTGTTAAATAATCCAATGTTTAACTTAATAGCGACTTTTCGCAAAAGGATTTCGAAGAAGTGTTTTCCATGGTCGAATCGTTGAAGCAAAAGCTTATGGATCAGGATATTGACCGCAGTATGCAAGTTAGCCGACAGATTGACGACAATTTTCTCCCCTACTTGAAGATATATACGGAAAACAAGAAACCCAAACGTGCGCAGGCTACTTTGCCGCAATTCTTTGGCAAAAATAAGTAAAAACCTTTAGTCGTTGGAAACAAGCTCTATGTATCTTTTGTTGTCGTTGGAACCAAATACTGTAACTCCTGAAGATAGGATGCATCGTAGGCCTTTCGCTATCGCTGACGGCGGAACTAGGCTGTTCCGAAAGCTCTGATTAGTACGTTGTTCTGAGTCTGCTTTTCACTAATAAAACCCGCCCAACCGTTCACTGATTAGGGAGACTTTTTACGGTGATTTCAGACTCATCGCATCGCGGAAATGACGGGCAACACAATCGTGCAATTTGCACTCATGATCAAATGGGTATCAAGTATAATTGATTAAAGAATCACGGAGATTTCTTCCCGTTGATCACGGTCCAAAAACAAGTAGATGGAACACTTTATTTCTGAACACGTGGCGCTAAAAAACATTTAGCGAAGCTTTCGAGCCTCCTCTGGGCTCGTCATCAGCGCTGCGGTACGTGTCTTGTTGCTGAGGTCCAGCCAGCCAGTTCTGGCCTTCGGGAGAGGCTCTTCCACCTCAGCCGAGACAACGGGCTCCGAAGCCCGGTCTGAACACGGAGGTGATCAGCCCTGACGGATCAAGGTTCGATCTGACGGGCCCCCACCGTTGTCTCGGCCGAGGTGGAAGAACATCTCCCGAAGGCCTGAACTGGTTGGCTGGACCTCAGCAACAAGACACGTCCCACAGCGCTGATGATGAGCCCAGAGGAGGCTCGAAAGCTGCGCTAAATGTTTTTTAGCGCCACGTGTTCAGAAATAAAGTGTTCGATCTACTTGTTTTTGGACCGTGATCAACGGGAAGAAATCTCCGTGATTCTTTAATCACTCATGATCAAATACTATAACTCCTACGTTATAACCATTCCGCATAGTCTGATTTCGATTAGTACGCAATTTTTCCGGTCCGCATTAATCGTACTAATCAGAGCACGCCTGTACACAGCAACTTTCATCATAGCAGCATCACTATGCAACAAGTTACGCATATACAAATGTTCAGCTTGACAATGGTAGCTTTCTGTCAGTCGGCACAAAGAGTACTGTTGCTGCTTCGCTTGCATGCGTTACTTGTAGAAAGTACGCACTAGTTGTTGCTACCAAAGTTCCTTCCACGACCGTAAGTTTTTTAAAACTTCTGAAACGTGGCCAATATACAACACTGGAATATATAAAATTGTCATTCATCCGAGGCAGACATAAAGGCAGAGGTACACACGTCGTATGCGATTTCGTGATGAAATGCATCGATACATGTATGCACTGTAATCTGCAGTGATAAGTAGCCAGCTATGCTAGCAGTATCGCCGTTATCAAAACTGTATCTCAACATTTAACCAGTTCACCAATCGAAAAGTTTGTGTACATTATGTCGATAGAAGAAAATCGCTTACATTTTAGAAAATGAAACAAATTTTCCAATGGTCTTGCGCGCAAAATAGGTTACAGTAAAACACTTAAAAGAACCAGCTGATGACGTTTCTGGAATTCAGTATAAGACTATACAAGACGCTAAAGCGTTTTGCTATGCAATACTTGAATTGTGTAAAACTTTTCTATTCATATATGATGTCATATCCTTGCATTCACTGCTAACTATGAACACATACAGATGGTGTTTGATCATGCCACTTGACGTTCTAACCAATGCTGAATCCACTTAAGCTTACATTATTATTTGTCTTGGAAAGCAAGCAGACGCTTGTGAAGTGCAAATAAGAACACGGCGACCAACTCAAGTAATGCACAAAACCGGCAGCGTGGTTCAACTAACTCACGCGCACGAAATGAACAACGTAGAAAGTAGACCGCTCTTACTAAAGGAATGTTTGGCCAAACTGTCAATTAACCCTAATGGTTGGGGACCTATGGAAGTGCCTGAAACATTTCGAAGTCTTCCTTATCAAGAATTCGACCGCTTTGAACGGATAAATAAAATTGCTGACTGGACAAGCATGCCATGCAAAGATGAGCGACGCTACACGACTGGTAAACGTTATGTGATGTCCTTCAAACTAATACTCTGCTTCAATAGGTGCAAATAGACAAGCAGCCGTTAGCAACCAAGCGTACGCCTATCAACAAGAGGAAGAAGATTCACTTTTCCAAGTTGTGGATAACGCTAGAACACCAAAGCCAGCTGTAACAAGAGGGACAAAGTTGAGGATGGCGCAACAAGTCAGAACAAGCTTAATTTCTGAACGCCGTAATCAAAGCCAGGTATCAAACAAAGCTGCCAAACATCGCGAAAGGTGATCAGACATAGTGAGAACAGCCATCATACAACTAGTTTTCCAAAATGTTTAGAGACAGACATTCTCAACTTCGACATCTGCAGAAACAGTTCCAGTTACGTCAGCGCTACAGCAACCACTTTGTTCCGCAGATGAAAGCGCGCCAGCCATCAGTGCAAATAAGAGCAGACTGGAAAGTTATTCAGGAGTTTGACCTGCATCGTTTGCAGAAGCTAAAACTCCCTAGCATAGAACCTGGCGAAGACATGTTAGGTTTTAATCACTTCACCCATTATGAACGTTCAACCACAAATGTGACTTCAGCTCAAACGAACGTTACGGCACATTGGAATACTATGATCGAAGCTATGATCGACTTTCAAGCCGCAATGAAATACTGTTGCAACGCGTGCATCGAATCTTTTTCACTGTTACAACGACGGATGACCCAGTAATTGAAAAGGTGGGCATTTGATCACATACGAACGAATAATGTCCACGAAAAGGCTTTAGCTTTCGAAGAACAAAATGTATACCGTTTTCGGGACAGACGTTATCATAGCTACCTTAATGACGTGCAACAGGAGTGTATATTCATGGGATGTAGTCATTCATCGTGTAGGACAGAAACTCTTCTTCGACAAACGATTAGCATCTGATCTCGGTAATTTTAGCAGTCATTTAAAGTAAGGGCGTATATACGATCAGTTGCAGACTATCCGACTGTAAGCGAGACAGCAACGGAACCACCCCAAGAGGAAGGCAATGCAATAAATAGTCCAGCAAACTTGGCCATGGAAGCCATGTACATCAACCAAAATTTCAGCCAGCAAGTGTTGAAAATGGTAAGTTCAACGAATTCACTCAAACATTTCTAAGGTGACTTGTTACAGGGGGAAGAGAAATACCAATTTGATCATGCTGAGGTGCCATATGCAAATAATGAATCACCAATCGGAAACATTGCTAGCAAAGGATACAGGTACCGAAGAATGAATATCCAACTTTGTTATAACTAATCAATTTTCAGATACAGAAAATGGGATTTAGGAAACAATATCATAATGGTCTGTCGCTGCGAACATGACGGTGTCATGCTGGGTACGGACGGTAGCATCCAATTTCTCACCATTAAAGCGTTCAATGAATGGGACCATCGAGTATATATAAACCAAAGGAACAACGACTGTAACTTGATAACGATTGCTTCAGATAGCCGGCGGCATCGACTGGCGTAGCAAGATCGACACGCAGAGAGGTGCGATACTGGCCACTGAGCTTAAGAACAACAGCTGCAAGCTAGCAAAGTGGACTATACAAGCAATGTTAGCCGGCTCACAGTATTTAAAATTTGGGTAAGGATGTCCACCCGTTTGAACTTTAAATGACCATTTACTAGCTACATCTCGAGAATTCACCCGCGTGACTCCTCCAAGCACGTAGTACTTGGAATTCAGCAATTCAAGACGACAGAGTTTGCCATGCAGATCAATCTGAACATGGATACAGCTTGGGGTAACTATTTGCAATTTATTTGTATTATTTCACAAGCGAAATTCGCAGGAATCCTTCGTTGCATCATCGATAAATGCCTTTCTTTGCCACCTGGTAAATATCTACTGATGAAAGATCCAAACAAGGTAATAAAGTTTAATGAATTAAAGCATAGTCTGTAATTATTGCTCTTAGCCTTTACTGCTGCTATACAAAATAAATGCAGAAGCATTCGAAGATGAAGATATCGATGAAGTAAGCTTCATGGATGCAGCTGACGGAATGATGGCTTATTCTTATCAATGAATAACATAACATTTTAGGCAATAACATATGCAGCTAATCCAAATGACTTCTTAGAATAACTGAAGTTAAAAGCGAAACATCTGATTGGACGGACGAAAACTGGAAAAAGAAATTTATTATGGGAACTCCTGAACTTCAGGTCGAGCAATCAGCATTTTCAATCTTTCATTCTTCTTCAAATAGTGCACTGCTCGCTCGTGCGTAAGCAAAGTAAAGTCGTATCCATTTACCTGAAACAAAATTAATAAAGTTCATTAAATCCAATTATCAACCGGTTTGTTCTTCAAAAATGTGATGCAGCATTGAAAAACGTTCAATTAAATGTCGACCAAACAGAACAAGCTCGTTCCAGCCACTCCCCACTCTTGCGTTTAGTACTTTAGAAACTGCGTTTGCTAACAAACAGCACATCCAACTACTTGGTAACTGACATTTTGTTGTTTGCACTATTATAGTGAAGGAACAGAGAACAAGTTACTATGCAGGAAACGTCAACAAGAATGGTGAAAAACGCTTTAAAGACCGATTCAACTCTACAAATCCTTAACAAAAAACATTACTTTAAACCGTTCAAAAAACAACCAATTCGAACAAACTTCCAAAGCATTAATTACAAATGGAAAACGGTGTATAATGAAAACGAATCCTCATTACACTATAGTACGCCACGGCTAACATCATTTCGATTTGAACATCCCACCGTGCCATCAAATAGGAACACGTCTTCCAGGTAATTTTCTCTGTCCGTTTGTTATTCCATTTTTATAAACGGTATCAACATAGACAAACAAAACATCAGTGTAAAGAAACTACTAAAATTTTATAACGAGTTAAAACTATACTGCACTTCAACGCTTCCACTGTTTAATCATTTGGTCGGTTCTAATAACTAATAGAGTTTGTAAAACAACAATAAAGAATTCACTATCATCGAAAGGATGAACAGTTCATTAGTCAGAAACACAGAGCAGGATATAAACTGTGCTGAGAGCTTACAAATCGACATTTCCCTATCAATTCCGAACAACTCGCTGCATGAACAAAAAGTCGTTCGAGAAGCACCGAATATAGATAAAAGTTCCGCGTTGTTCTTTACTATTAAAATGCCTATCAATTGGCTGGTAGGGTACTTCATATGCTCAAATGGCAGACAATTTGAAGCATTAATAGGCTTATAAATCAAGCACTCTTCCAAAGGTAAATTAACTGCTAATAAAACAAGGCTGAAAGTCAGATGGCACTGTAAACAGAAAGCAGAATGACGACCATAGAATTTGTGCAAATCCGTTCCTTTGGTCTTTTACATAATTTGCACGATAACTGTACCATCCAGGGTTCACTGACCATGCTACGTAACTCGCCAGGGATAATCCCTGCTTGTGCGCCCCGTTGGCCTCGCGGAGATGCACAACCTTCCTATTGTTCGGTATACGGTGTTCGAGTATACGGTTAAACTCCATCATCCTTCGCCTATGGGTATTCCTTAGGGTTAAGAAGATCTGCCCTGCATCAAGTTTCCGTGAAGGCGTAGCATCTTGCGATACAGTAAATAATTAAACTTCTAGCGGCGGCTACCAACTGCAAACATTTCCATAGTGTGCCAACTTAGGTTGAACAACGAGCAATAAGGGTTTACTGTACACATACGTTTACTGCGCTAGGAAGAGTATCTACGCAAGTCTCATGGACAAGTATGCACAGAAGTTACTCAGGCGGCGAGTTTGTAACGATGTCCTCGATAATCCTCTGGAATGGATCGTCGCCTAGCCGGAGACTTCGTCGCCACGTGAACTCAAACAAATATGATTCCGGCATATTCCTATGCGTTTCGCACTGGATTTTATTTTGGCCCTTCGTTTCTGTCCAAAGCGATTTCACAGTCTGTGCGTTCCCAACGGGGGCGGGGGCGAAGTTTACGTAATCCAGACACGTGTAGTCTCCGTTGGACAGACTGCAGTACCCTCGCCATTCGTCCTATGCCTATAAGCTTGTTTCTGGCTTAAGTTTAGGGAAAGACAGCAACAGATTGTCGGCTTGTTTTTATAAAAACAAGCCGAGTATGGCGTGATATTTCAAAAACGCGAAAAGTTTCTATCATTCAGGCAAACACGTGAGACGTTTCGCATGCGCATTTATGAGAAAATAGGCTCACAGAGAGATCCGATGTTTAGCAAAACAAAGCAGAAAAACGTCATGTTTGCATTCGTCGTCTTGTTGTCACTCATCACACCTATCTGCTTTCTTTGTTTATTTTGCTGACTACTGTAATGTTCGCGGACTGAATCTCAACAAGGCCACGCTACCACTGCGACCGCAAAGGAACCGTAACTCCAAAAATAATCGTTTCTCAATTACGAGTAAACAACATAGTAATATGACCTGATCAATAACATGCGCAAAGAACGGGCCAGAACAGTATTGCCGACCAATACTGTTCTGGCCCTACGTGAGCCTATTCGAGAGCACAAGAACAGGATGTCCGGAAAATTTACGTGAATGGCGTGCTTTGCGCTTTACTTTCGTCAGGCAATTGCATCGTTTACGACTAGTGATGAGCTTTATAGTTTGAATGACGGCTTGCTTGCGGACAAGTAGGTAACATGACTCAATCCGGGGGAAAATCGGGGAAATCCGTGAATATTAGTTGTTTCGCAGAACACGACTCAATATAAATAACTTCCACTGCGAGAAACAGATGTCGAGCAGAGAGCCTAACATTAACCTACTTTTCATATCGCCATCCACCGCAAAACTACGCTGAAGGTAACGTACTTGTAAAATTTTGTCGTGCATTTTCAATCCACATTGGTCGGCAGGTCCACCTGGTTCGACATACGTAATATATATTCCCTTAAGATACACTTAGCACAACTCTGCATCACAGCTGTAACCAACCGAGTCCGGGTAACCATAAGGGGACTGGTTGGCATCCTGATCGATTCCTCCACCGATACGAAAACCACACTTGTACGTTACTTCTCCTTCGGCATTTCTGTTGACCGACTTTGTCAGTACTACGGGAATCTGACGGACGAAATTGCTGAATACCACGTGCGAATAGTAAACAGACACATACGCTTACGCATTTGAACGGTAATCCTGGAACGTGGGAATAGGTAGCCATTTGGGCAGCCATTGCTATTGATCTGCCTCACGAATAAGATATGTAACAGTATTGCGAAATAGCAGATCAGTGTCACTGAATGGAAACTAGTAACCGCTGTTCAGTGTCAATGACCTCCACGGCAGTTTAAGTCATTTTTAAACTGAAGGTCATCAGAGGAAACCAGTGAAACGTAAAAACAGTTATTCTACGAAAGCTCATTAGTACAGGTTTATGAACTGCTGATACACGGACGGTTAATCACGAACAAACAAACGAAGCCAACCGTTCAAGATCATAGACTGTCACGTGCTAGTATGCTCATCGCGAGCAGTTTACCGTAATGCAGTGACGTTCGTTTACCTGTTCACATGAGTCATTATTAGAGCAATCGGCAATACTTTCTTGCCAACTTTGAACTTCTCCATTGTTTTAAAATATATTTTATATTTTGAAAAGCATACAAAACGTTAATGCGTACAAAACCGAGAAACCTAAGAAAAAACTAAGACCCGTTATTACGAATAATTGAACAACCTTTCTTCCCGTCTGCTCCACAGATTACTGTGATTCCTAATAACAATCAAGTTCAGGAAAGGAACAGCGGATTAGCCAGCACCGAGCTTGACCCGAAATATGAAGAAACTGCGGGGTCTTTTCCGTCTGCTCACCACCGCGTTGCCAAAGGTGTCGTCCGGTGGGCTAAAAGACCGAGATGTATATCGTCGCTTTTCTGTACTATTCTTTCCATTGTTGCAAGTGCCTTTTCGGCTTCTCCGTTACTATGGGAATAAACCAAGCTTGACATACCAACCCGAAATTCGTATTTCGCAAACTACAGTGGAGCCTCGATTATCTGGACTCTGCTTTCCAACGAGTTGTCCGGATATCGAAGCACCCAAATCGATTGTACGCTGTAAAATAATGACTCACAAGTTATTAGACAAAGCCTAGAGCAGTGTTTCCCATCGGCTTCCTCGCCAGCGCCCCCTTTTGGACCAGCAATTTCTCCAGCGCCCCCCTAGGCGGGAGCATGGTTTGCCAGAGCAAGTTGAACGCCCACGCAATATTCTTAGCCGAAAAAATGTGGTACATAACGCTAATGAATTTACTTGCTGTAGTCACAAGTGTAATAGAGCGAGCGAACTTCATTGTCAGACTTGGAAACCACGCAGCGAGAGCAGCTTTTCAATGCTCGGCTCTATGCTGGTTAGCCGGAGTCTCAGGTCGCCCCGATTTACAATTTGCACTTTGCTTCTCTTCTTCGTTAGCAAGTCCGCAACGACGCTAAATCCACGCTCAGCTAGATACGACGAAGGAAATGAAATAAGTAGCTTCCTCACTACAGACCACAATTTTGGGTAGAAGCGTGAGATATCGTGTTGCAGCCAGAAGGTTCTGTACCCAAGTTTAAATTTTGACTTGAGCTCTTCTGTAGTGATTAGCATTATGTTCGCAGTTACCTACTCATAACTTCCTTTGCGTTGTTACTGTATCTGTGAGTTGGTGTTCGTGTGTGTGTTTTGGGCCCATGTATTTGAGACATTAAAAGTTACGGTTAGAGGTGAAACACAACAGTTGGCGACGAGTATGTCGAACTCACCCCAAATAGGCGACCTTTTGGCAGCGCTGACAGAACAGCAGAGGACAATGGCCACGCTGATTGCCAGCCTCTCGCAAACGTCTGTCGGTGAAGGATCGTCGACGAAGACGTCGGTCCCAAGTTTTCCGGCCTTTGACAGGACGAAGGAAAAGTGGGACGTCTACGTTGCCCGGCTCGGTCAACACTTCGAAGCTCACAGAGTGCTGTCGGACAACCGAAAGCGGGCCTACCTCCTATCTTGGGTCGGTTCCGACACATTTGAGCTGTTGCAAAAGCTCTTCGCCGGTGACGATGTGACGAACGTCCCGTATGATTCATTGGTGAGTAAACTCAGCGACTATTGGAAGAAGTCTGTGCACGTAATGGCGGCGCGATGTTTGTTCTATCGACAGTGCCTGCAGCCCGATCAATCTTATGCTGAATGGATCGCTAATCTACGTGGCATCGGAAAGGACTGCCAGTTTTTGTGCCCAGATGAGAAGTGTGGTAAGTCGTACTTGGACAGCCTCATCCGCGATGTGATTGTGACAAACACTCCGGACGAGCAAGTTCGCGTCGCAGCTTTGCATCAGTCGAACCCGTCGCTGGCGCAGGTTATTCAAATTGCAGAAGCACACGAAGTAACCAGGAAAGCATTAACCACGATGAAACAGCACCCAGCGGAGGTGATTGCAGACGTCCAGCAAATTGGTGCATCGGTTCGACCAACAAAAGATGGTGGCAAAGGCTTAAGTTTGCCATCGTGCTCGCAATGTTTTCGGCAACACGACCGAAAAGTCTGCCGTTTTCGACTCGCAGTGTGTCATAGGTGCAAACGGAAAGGGCACATTTCCGAAGTATGCAATGCAGTTCCCAGAGCCAGGCCTCACCAAGTTCGGTATGGCGAACGGCTAAAAAAGAAGACGGCGGGCGGAAGTCCACGTCCGACTTCAGAGCAGGCAGTACGGCTTGTTTCATTGAAATCGAGTGACGACGATGCGCTTAATGGGGGAAGCTCTGTTCATTACTGCACCTCCCTAGGTGACGCGGAGCAAGTAGATTCTCCTTCAATGCGACCTTTAACGGAAAGAGGTACTGCATGTTGGCGCGAAAATCGCAAGATTTGGATATCATTGAAGGTGAACGGCAGCCCATTGGTTTTCCAAGTAGACACAGGAGCTACCTCCTCTATGGTGGGCCTTCGTGGGTGGCGGCAACTGGGATCACCTGAGTGCGTCCCCACTAGGCAAGCATTGCAGGCTTATGGTGGTATTACAATACCGACCAAAGGCTTTCTGAACGTGCACGTTGCTCTGGGGGAAGAAGCACGGCGGTTGACTTTGTTAGTTACTGATTCGGAGCAAGGTTCCAACTTGATGGGACTTGACTGGATAGATGCATTTGGCATTCAATTGCCTAGCTGTAACGCCACTTATTCTGTTGACGTGAGAGACGTGGAATCGGCCGTTAAGCACATTACTGACAAGTATGAAGCTGTGTTTCGTCCTAATTTGGGTACTTGTACCTTGTTCAAAGCACACTTAATCTTAAAGCCAAACGCCCAACCTAAAGTGTTTAAGCCTCGCCCATTACCTTTCGCGCTCATGGACGCGGTGAAGGCTGAGGCTCAGCGTTTCACGGACAGCGGTATTTATAAGCCTGTCCCGACAAGCCAATGGGCGGCACCGATTGTTGTGGTTAAGAAGTCGTCTGGCGGTATTCGCATATGCGGTGATTTTAAGGTCACTGTTATCCCGCAATTGGAAATTAACCAGTTTCCCATCCCTCGCCTGGTGGAATTGCTCGTGAAGCTGCAACATGGGCAGCACTTTTTGAAGATCGATTTGGCGGATGCATACCTGCAAATTGAGTTGGATGAAGCTTCAAAAGCACTAATGGTGGTCAACACGCCATTCGGGTTGTTCCAGTATCAGCGCTTGCCGTTTGGTGTGGCCAGCGCCCCAGCAATTTTCCAGCAGTTTATGGCGCAACTGATCTCTGGGGTACCTGGGTGTGCAGCTTATCTAGACGACATTATAGTCACAGGAAAGGACATCGCTGATCACGTACGAAATTTGGAAATTCTGTTTGATCGTCTGACGGCAGCTGGGCTCCGTTGCAAATTGGAAAAATGCACCTTCTTTCGCCCTACCGTGGAGTACGTTGGTCACATAATTAGCGCAAATGGAATAAGACCGTCAGAAAGAGGTGTAGAAGCTATCAGGAAATTGCCGTGCCCTAGGAATCTTCAGGAATTACAAGTCTTCATTGGTAAGGTCAATTACTATGCTAAATTTTTGGAAGATTTCGCCAAGGATTGCGCGATCTTAAACGTACTTCGGCAGAAGAATGTGCCTTTTGTGTGGACGAATGAACACCAGTGTGCGTTTGAGCGCTTGAAAGAAAAGATTGCAAATGCTACATTGCTTGTCCATTTTCAAGAGGATCTTCCTGTTATTTTGGCCACAGACGCATCGCAGCATGGTGTCGGTGCTGTGCTACTGCACAGGTATCCGGATGGAACGGAGCGACCCATCGCGCACGCTTCGAAGACGCTAAACGCCCAACAGAAAGGCTATAGCCAGGTAGAGAAGGAAGGGCTGGCGATCGTTTTTGGCGTAAAAAAGTTCCATCAGTATCTGTATGGACGTCACTTCGAGCTACTGACCGATCACAAACCACTAGTTTCCATCTTCAACCCTTCGAAAGCACTGCCAGTGATGACGGCGCAACGTCTTCAGCGCTGGGCCATAACGCTAATGGCTTACTCATTTAACATAAAGTATAAGTGCGGTTCCCGGCATAGCAACGCTGACGCATTATCGCGCCTACCAATGGGCCCGGACGCCGAGTTCGACCGAGCAGAAGCACAATGGAGTGAACTCACTGATTCGGATATAGACACAGGTCTGTTCCCGGTTAGTTCAAACGAGCTAGCTCAGGCAACAGCTAGGGATGCTGTCTTAAGCAGAGTCGTTTCGTTACGTTAAATCAGAGTGGCCGCCAACGTCTGGAGAACTCGAGGAACAAATAAGACTTTCTGGAACAAGCGCGCTTCAATTAGCCTACGAAAGGGGATACTGCTGTATAACACTGAATTCAACCGTGTCATCGTGCCCTCGGCATTGCAAGAGAAAGTGATTCAATTGCTGCATCATGGACATTTTGGGATTGTACGCATGAAGCAGCTTGCACGTCGCTATTGTTGGTGGCCCAAGCTGGATGCACGAATAAGCGAAGTTGTAAGCAGTTGTGCTTCGTGCACTGCTCTAGCAGCTACTCCGCCGAGGGAATACCAACCATGGCCAATTCCGGACGGACCCTGGGAACGGATACATATCGATTACGCTGGTCCATTTTGGGGCCAGATGTGGCTCATTTGCATTGACCCCTTTTCCAAGTTTCCTTATGTAGCGGCGATGTCGAAGACGACCACTGTGGCTACAGTGCTAGCCCTCCAAAGTATTTTTTCAATCGAGGGCCTTCCACGAACAATCGTATCAGACAACGCTCCGCAACTAGTTGCATCCGCTTTTCGACAGTTTTGTGAAACCAATGGAATAGAGCACATTACGACCGCCCCTTTTCATCCAGCGTCAAACGGTGTCGCCGAAAGGTTCGTTCGTACATTCAAGGTGGCGATGGCGAAAGAAGCCAAAGCAGGTGCGTGCAAAACTGAGGCACTGCAGAAATTTCTGATAACATACAGGACTACGCCTGATGCGCATACCGGTTTATCCCCTGCAGAAGTTTTGCATGGTCGACAGCCAAGAACCTTATTGGCGTTAATGTTACCGCCAGAGACCCCCAAAAGAACGTTTACAACATACACCACGTCTAAGGGGAATAAATGCCCCAAATTCGCTGTAGGCCAAAACGTCTTGTCGAAGAACTTCTCCAGTGGCGACGGCTGGATGCCCGGAACTATAGTCGCCCGGCTCGGAACCATGCATTATAGCGTGAAAACGGTGAAAGGAGTGGTAAAACGCCACCAAAATCAGATTCGTGGGCGTGGTTCCTGTTTAGGCCGGGAGGAGATGTAGTGATTAGCATTATATTCGCAGTAACCTACTCATAACTTCCTTTGCGTTGTTACTGTATCTGTGAGTTGGTGTTCGTGTGTGTGTTTTGGGCCCATGTATTTGAGACATTAAAAGTTACGGTTAGAGGTGAAACACAACATCTTAATTGGCCTGCAGCTCTAGCAACTCTTCCTGCAATTGTAGTCCTGCATTCTCAACCGCAGAGAAAGGGTTTATGACCCAATCTGGGACCTCCAGAGAAAGGATATCCTGGAACCGTTCGATGAAGTCTTGGTGAAGTGACTATCTAGAGTCGCTTCACCAAGACTTCAACTTCACCTTCACCACCATCCAACGTCAAACATGCACTTTACTCAGCAGAATTATTTGGCGTCCCTTTAGCTCCGCAGGGGGGCGCTAGCGCCCCCCCCCCCCAGGCTTACCAATGTCCCCCAGGCTTACCAGCGCCCCCCAAGTGCCCCTTTCGGCTTCAGCGCCCCCCAAAGACTTTCCAGCGCCCACAGGGGGGCGCTAGCGCCCCCCTTGGGAAACACTGGCTTAGAGCTTACCGTACGTTATCAGGCGCAATTTCAAAACGGTGTAGAAGAATTGATTTGAATTTTTGGTCTCTGCTTTATAGAGTCTTTGCATATAACTGTTAGCCTGCATCAGGGGCTCTGTTCTTCTTTTTGACTTTACAGTGTGCATTTTCGCATAGCTGTCGCTGACTGCCACCTGCCTAATCTAACGATGAACCTTAGCCGTACAAGTGAACCGTAAAAGCAACCCTGCAGCTTAAAAAACAACTGTGCCACGTGCACTTATTAACCCGAGAAGGTTAACCCTTTCAACATCGCTGACGACGGAACCAGGGCGTTCGGAAGGCTTCGATAAGTCTTCTTGGCTTGTGATATTTCTATCGATCGCCCTCCCCGAGAAGGTTAACTCAAAACTAGCATGCAGATGTAAAGCCGGCAAAGAATATATGAATTAAATACAGAAGAGGTTATGACGCAGCTGATGCCAAGCCAGCAAGCAAGGAATATATGCGGTAAATACAGGAGAAGAGTGATGACGCAGCCCGCTTTAGCGTAACGTAACATCACAGGAATGCCGCGAGTAGTACCTGCATTTTCTTACATGACGCCATGCTACAGTATAACGGCCTTGAAGAGGG
This sequence comes from Trichuris muris, assembly GCA_000612645.2. NCBI lineage: Eukaryota > Metazoa > Nematoda > Enoplea > Trichinellida > Trichuridae > Trichuris > Trichuris muris. Next base: position 602,413 of record CBXJ02000361.1, on the reverse strand, counting down.
GGCACACAGTGGACCAGACCCAATTTTGGGTTAAAATTCTGGTATGTAGCAGTGAAGACCATTGATATTTAATTCTGTGCAAATGAAATATGCGACAAACGTAATTGTTACCGCACATTATAAGACGTTCTGAGTACACGCTGACGTCGGAAAATCCACTGTTAGAAGACAGATGAGATGCTGAATCTGACTTGCAATGAAGTTGTGCACAAACGTTTCTGTCCTGTCGCATAAGGATAAATTTGGTTAGTATAGATGACATTAGAAGTAAGTAATGCTTAATGGAGCTTACCTGACATTCTTTTTACTGTACATAATTTGTTGACACCGCGTGAAGGCGGTGGTTAGTCTGTTTTGACCTTTTGTGCAGTGATTGCCTTATGTTGACTACTGAAAGCTTAGTGAGTTGGTTATTTCGTTGCACTTGCAGCTTGCACTCGTAATCGCTGCCGTTGCTTTCCTGCTTGCTGACTCAGATGGTAATATTTATTTTACGCTGTGCTGTTAGTGTTTCTGACAATGGCGTCCAGTTATATTGAATTTAACTTTTCAGTTCGTAACCCAATATGTTAGTATGTAGTAGCACAGTGGATAAGTGGCTTTAGTTTTACCTTTTGCTGTTTTGATGTACATGTTTGGTATATCTTATGCATTAGGTTCTGGTCGCTCTGCTTACCAGCGCTTTTGCAGGTTGCTCAGGCAGGATGTTATCCAATTTTCTCAGTAAATTACTGATATTGACATGTGGAACTTTGTATCCCGCCTATCGGTCGTACAAGGCGGTTCGCTCAAAGAACATGCGGGAATATGTGAAGTGGATGATGTACTGGATCGTATTTGCCCTTTTTTTAAATGTCGAAGTGGTAGCTGATATTTTCATCGGAATATGGTTCCCATTTTACTATGAGTCTAAAATTTTATTTCTTGTCTGGCTCATATCACCGTATACACGCGGAGCTTCTTTCTTGTACCGAAAATTCATTCATCCACTGCTGGTTCGCCACGAAAAGGACATTGATAATTATTTGGTACAGGCAAAAGAACATGGCTATACTGCCATTGTCGGGTTAGGGTCTCGTGGATTCATGTACGCACGTGAAATTGTAGCATCTGCAGCTGTTAAAGGTGAGGAAAGTTGATGAGGACTCGTTTTCTTTGCATGGCATGTATTTAAAATTGCGAACGCTGGTCACTTAGAAGGAACACTTATTAGTAGCTGTTAAAATAAGCTTATGACGTTTTTAGCTTATTGTCCTAGACTACTGAGCATCGTTCTTTATTACTTTATTTCAAATTGGATATCTTTGTTCGGCTGTAAACCCGTTTGGTGGTATCTGTAATAGATCTAAACACACGCCCTACCAGCGGATGGATGGGCAGTTATTAGAACATATCACAGATATAGAACGCTTATCAGTCAGAGCTTTCGGCACACTCTGGTGCCGTCGTCAGTGATGGGAAAGAGCTTTATTTCAAATTTTAAATAAACCACAGCTTTCGAGGTCTATGTCGTCATGTCTTCAGCGACAACATCTTAACAAACCATAAACTCAAGTGTGTAGTGCTTGTACATGTATGGTTTGTTAACATATTGCCGACTGAAGAGCTGATGACATAGATCCCGAAAGCTATCGATTACCTAAAATTTGAAATAAGCAAATAAATAATGGTGTTTACTGTTACAAGACGATAATGATTAATTTCACCATTACTGGTTATCGTTTCCTTGAGTTCGTTGACATCAGTTTTTTCGTTGTTCGTCAGGACTGCTGGACTTTTGCATCATTCGGTGGCTGCGAATGTTAAGTTGCTTGCCAAGTTTTTACAGTGTTTCAGGTGTAGATAAAGGGATATGCGTAGCAGAACTTCCAAAGTTGTCTGCCTCCTTAAGTTGACGATATTTTCATAATCCCAACAAGCGTCGCGTGCATTCAACGGAAGACTGACTTCTGTACATTGACCACCTGTGTAAGTTGTTGAACACTGGACTCATGGTAACGGGAGATTCGGTTCAGATGTTTTTCTACGGATCCTTCCCGTTCTTGTATGTCTGAAATTAAACGTAACAACGCCCTACCAGCGGATGGGTGGGTTAGTTATTAGGTAAAATTCAGATCAAAAACGCTTGCTTGTCTCGGAGCTTTCGGAACAACCTAGTTCCGTCCTCAGCGAGTGGCAAAGGCCTTTGCCACTCGCTGAGGACGGAACTAGGGCGTTGTTACGTTTAATTTCAGACATACAAGAACGGGAAGGATCCGTAGAAAAACATCTGAACCTGTGTAAGTTGTATGTTGACCACTTGGACTGACATGCAATTTTAACTTAAGCTCTGTAAGTTGAACAGTTGAGTTTACGCAAAAGGATATATCATGACGGCTTTCCTCCTTTGTTACATTATTTAATCCTTAGTGCAGTTAAGCCTACGCCTTAGTACGCTTGCCTAATGCTTTTGCAAAGCGACAGTCTGCTGTCATGATGTTTATGGTATTAGTAGTTGGGAATTGTTCCTTTAACTTTGCACGTAAGTCTTTTTGGTTTCAGAGAAGAGTTCATTGGTAAAGGCGCCTGCTCTTATTTTTCCTTATCGAACCGTTTTGCCTTGTTTTGAGCCGTCGGTATTAACCTGTTTGATGGTAAACGGTTTGCAAGTAAACTAGAACTATCATTGTAGCTTCCTCCAGTTACACTTCTAGCAAAAGAAGAATCATTAAACTTGCTTCTTTTCTCAGAAAGAATAATTCAACCATGAAAAAACAGTGAATGTTTAACGTGGTGGTTTTGTATAATATTGAATTTTACTGTTTTAAGTAAGTGAATTTTATGTGCTATTCATTAATAAAAGCTGTACAAGAGAACAATGTGTACACGTATCAGTGCTGTTGGCCCAATTCGGTATGTTGACCAGTTTGTTAGTCCTTTGGGTGGTAAACTTACGGAGGTTCTACTATATATATATATATGTATATATATATATATATCTTTAAAAAGGATTTCTAAACATTGGATATGGTCTCATTTGTTTATTCCAAAACACGGCTTAAATCCCGGTAAAACATAAGCTATGTCACACGGAGCTTTCGGGATTGACCTCATCCCGTCTTCAGCGTGGAGAGACGCTGAAGACGTGACGAGCTCAGTCCCAAAGGCATCGTGTGACATGCTTATGTTTTAACGGGATTGAAGCCGTATTTTGGAATAAACAAGTGTATGTCTGTGTGTATGTATGTATACATGTATATGCATTTATGTGTGTTATGCAGGCCAACTTCATTTGGTGAACCAGTTACGGAAAAGCTATAGCGTAGGCGATCTGTCAAGGTCGGACGATGAAAATGAAGCTAACGGCGGAGAACAGCATCAGCGGAGAGCTTGGCAAGGCTACTACGATGACGGTGGAAGAATCGTTGAAGAAGAGTTTCAGTATTTGTACTCTGACGAGAATGTTCCTAAAGGTCGTCCAGCATTGAGGCAGTCGAATCGTCGAACAGTGACAACGAGATCCATAACCAGTGGTTATTCTACGTTGCCTCGACGTCGACGTCGGGATGGAACACTGTAATAGTTGCCCATCCGTATGACGCTGAACCTTCGCGTGTACTAATTCAAAAACAGCGAAAAGAGGGGCTTATAGCCTGTATCTTTTTATTTCGGTGTGTTAAGTTGACGTTTCCTTTTGCTACCTAACTTTTACAGAACATGCAAAGTCATCGGTGGCGTTTTAGTTTCTTCTGATCTTAGCCAATAGGAATTGAGTTGTTTTTGCTCTGTTCATCCTTCTTTGATACTGAGCGGAGCCAGTTTACTGCGATGACAGGTGCTGTTTGGATGACATTTTCTAAATTTTATATATATATATATTCCAGGCAGTCTTTATTACAACTGCTGCTGCTGCGATGTCCGTACAATGCCTTATGACCTTGCACTTTTCCTTTAGTTGAGCGTAAATAAACTTCTAACAACATTTGTTTTGGCTTATGTAATTGTTACTGTGACTTTGACGGCAGTATCTTCCTTTTTACTCGTTATTTTCATCAATGTATACAAGTATTTTAAGATTATGACAAAAGAAATGACTGTGCCGATAGATGACCCATCGCTGCACCGACTGGAAGGTTATCATCAAACTAGCGGTGGACTAATTTTGAAAAAACAACCTGAAAATAAAATGCAGACTGAAGCAGCGCCGACTGCTTCTTTGCTTGGCTTGGACAAGTTGGCTGCAGCTAAGCGTGCTGAGCGGCAAAGTGAACAGCACGTGTCAAATGAAAAAGGCCGTCACGACGGACGGTGTTACAGAAAACGTCCAAACGAAGAAGAATTGTTAACAATTCCCCCAAGTGTTCGAGAAAGGATATCGAAGTAAATATAGCAGTTGACGATTGAATTCCGATAATTTTTTTAGATGAATAAGGGAATTTTTTTAGATTTATCAAAGGGCACCGCCAGGACGACCGTAGAGGGTTGGAAGCATCATCCATGGACGTAAAGGGACGACGTAGTAACGCATACGACGGAACCGCAAGAGGGGCAGACAACTGGAAGCGACCAAGGGGGCATCGGTTTCGGGCTCCTGCAACGCCTTTGTTCAAAGTTCCAGGTACACCTTCCAGATCGAATTGGGATGATGATGACTTACCGAGGCAAAATAAGTCGACTTCATCCTGGGATATAGCAACTCCTCAGTTGGGAAGCCGTGATGATGTCTCTAGCGAAAGAAGTTTGATAAGTATTTGGCGTAGTGAACGTGAACGTCGCCATGGGGATTGTCTTCATCACGTGCATGGATCACGTAGAACTGACACGGAAACGCCGCCCATATGGTTACAACGGGATGATAATGAACCGTCTTTTGCCTCCGACAAGGACCGCTTTGAGTGGGAGGAGGAGCAACGACGTCTCGACCGTAATTGGTACGAGATGGATGAGTTGCAAGAATGCTTTGACGATGATCACAACCCATTCGCGTCAATTTCTCAAGAATACACGAAGCAACGAGAGCAGCGACTTGAAGAACAAAAGAAGAAACGGCTAACCGCTAGGCAACAACAGATCAAAAAGGATAACGAAATGTGGGAGAATAATAGGCTGTTTCGAAGTGGAATCATTCAACGGATGGAATTGGACGACGACTTTAATGACGACTCTGAAAGCCGCGTCAATCTCTTAGTTCATAATATAGTACCTCCTTTTCTTGATGGTCGTATCATCTTTACAAAGCAACCAGAACCTGTTATACCTGTTCGTGATCCCACTTCCGACATGGCGATTATTTCCCGAAAAGGCAGCGCAGCCATACGGGCTTGGAGAGAAGCTGAGGAAAGAAAGCGGGATCAAGAGAAGCATTGGGAACTCGGTGGGACGCAAATAGGTAATTTCTGTTTTACAACTTTGGCTGAACGTTACTTTTTTGTAACGGAATGATATTTTTTCGTTTTGGGCGAACGGACGTCCCCGTTGTGTTGTCTTTATTGTTGCGAAGCTTTCGGAATAGTTGTGTTCCGTCGTCAGCGTTAATTAGAAGCTGTCGTGGTCTTTGTCCCGTTCTTAATAGGGAAAGAGGCCAAAAGGGCAGACAAGGCATTTCTTACGTCCTCCATTGGGTGACAACGTATCGCTTCGTAGATATTGAACAGTAAGACCGAGATTTTATGGGAATACGTTATTTGTCCAGCAACACAACAGTGTTGTCCCGGTCCGGCTTTCTTTTGTCGATGTTCTCGTTTCTGCGTAGTACGTTTAGCGTTCATCTTTCCAAATTTAAAAGCAATGTTTAAACATCGGCGTGATAACCAGTTCGTCACGGCACCTTTGAGTCTGAGCTGCTTTAGTGTTTCCACTGATGTAAGCATGTTCTACACATGCAATGATGTAGAACACACATGGAGGGACAATTCCTTGGTAGGTTCCTCATTAGTACTGACGACGAGCGCAACATTTCCGAATTTTTTGCACCGGTAAAGCTAACCTAAAGGTGATACCCGGTCGTTCAAAATAGACAAACGATGTTAATCATTGTTTCTTAGCTTCCATCCACTTTGCAAGCCGCAGTCGTTATCCCGCTAACGCATTTATGTAAATCAGCTGATTAAAGTGCGAAATCACCGAATGCATCTCCACAGCTAGCCGTTGTTGTTGATTAGATATACCTGGAAGTTCTATAATAAGTGTCGACTTTTTGAAGACGTAACTCAGCTCAAAGTTAATGTTTTTACTCAAAATAAGAACCATAGTGATCAGCACAACGTTCTCAATGCGATACAAGTGCATTTATTCCATTGGCTTAAAATTCAAAAGTTCTAAATTCAAGAAACCGTTGGATGTCATTCTGGAATACAGTTTGATTTAGTTAGTTCCTACGGCACAGGTGTAGCTCCAGATGTTTGAACAAGTAATAGCCAGTTGGGTAGAAGCTAGTAGTAGCATAGGATGGTTGAGGCAGAACCACGAACTCCAACTGGCGAAGTTCTTGCGGGAATGCAACTGCGAAATGTGGCCTAGCGCACGCATTCTCATCGTGGGGCCTGGGACCTCCTGGCGGTGAGCTGGAGCTGCTCACGGGCGGGAGGGAGACTGGAACTTGAAAATCGTAAGAGAAGATGGTACTAGGGGATGTCAGGTGGAGCTGAAAGAGTCTCGGAGGCCAAAGTAATTCAATAGATTGAACCATCTTCCCGCCTTCGTGTAAGAATAAGCCCATGCAGGGGAGGTTTAACGAAGGCGCGTTTTCCCTCTCTACCCACTCCCCGTTTTCCCGTCAAGTTTTCTATTACTTTAGGGAAGAGAATGGGTAGAGGGGAACTCCAGCGGTAAGAACGGTTGGCCTAGCGTTATCCAGCAGAAGGAGCAGTCCGCATCTATTCAACATTGTGAGCTTGTCATCGGCAGTTTATCACTCATAACCTAAGGTAGGTGGGACAGTACTTGACGGTTATCTTTCGTCCATTTGGGAGAAATTCGTAGTGGACGACCATAGTGACAGACGAGAAAATGGGCAAAGTTTCTTGGGGTGAAGAGAAGATTAGGACATTTGTTTTGCTTGCTCGTCTGAGTTTGACCACTGGTTTGACTTAAGTCGGTTATCATAACAATCATTTTCGTTTACAATAATATTCGATGTACCAAGGGGTCGCTGTAATATTTCGAAACAAGTGAAATACAGACATGGATCTTGTGTTTCAGACAGTGTGTGGGGAACTCATTTGTCAAGTTTCTTCCCCCTGCCAATCTAATGAGGTTGCACGATCTGTTGAAAGGTGCACCAAACTCTCCTTTCCATTTGCCCTTTCGTCTGAATGAGAGCCCACTATACAAACTCCTTCAAGAGGTCACTGTCATACTTGGAAGGACCATTCCGCTGAGCTTCTTATATGCTCTTCTCAGCTTGCGAACTTCTGAAAACAGGGAACCACCGCTGATTTTGAAACAGAACTGTCCAAACGCTGCATTTATTTTACGCGCAGCTTTGAAAGAATGTTGTGAGTTGAATTCGTAACAGCAAACAGTGCGGTTTGCTGTCACATCCATACGCTAACTTTCGTACCTGTCATGTTCAAAATGTGAGCAATGACTGAAACCGAAGCATCGTTTGAGAGCGCGGAAATTATTTGATAAGATATTGAAAAAGCACGGTGTAAAAACAATGGGGTGGAGTAATGGATGCTAGAAGAATGAAAATCATCTATATGTCCCAGAGCTTTCCTATAGATCTAATATTAAGATTTGCAAAGTATAGCGAACTCTCTTCTCTGCTCCTTCAGTAATGTTTCAAATTAATGAAAGTATTCATACGGACGGGCTCATAAAAGTTTTACGCGTCATCTTTTAACGGTATTCGCTGATCTGCTCGTCTTAACCTTCCTTGTTTTATTTCTTGTTCCATCAAATCCTTTCTTTTTTCGACCCTTTTCTTTTTGAATGTTGAAGGAAGTATTTGTACGAACTCGTGTGCCTATATGAAAACTTAGTTTTAAATTATGATGGGATAACGGTAAAAAGTAGCCTTTCTGTCCGTGTGGCACTTCGCTCCTGTGCGGTGTGGTCGTTCCACAGGGGGAGGTGTGAATGATTATGTTTCAAGCAAGCGAGAGGACAACTGTTTGGAGAACTGTGCGGACGGGACAAGAGATTTGGCTCAAGAAAAGAGAGAACACTGAAGGAGTAGCTTTGGCAGCGCAGAATAGTGCTTTAAGCAGGAAGATTAGGCAAAAACAGACGGGTGGATACCATCAAAGAAGTAGATATGAATGTAAATAAAAATAACGTGCCTCCCATAAAGGTAGTTTCTCATTTTGTCAAGTTCAGTTTTCCCCAGAAATATTTAACGACCAATGTGGTTTACTTTCGCCCCAGTTTGCGGGAAAGGCAAGTTGTGCCGAATTGCGCTGCATGAATGATTGCAAAGTTGAACAGCCCGTATAAGATGTCCTTCCGCTTCACTGTTTATCAGTTAGTCCAGTAAAGTGCCGCAACAATTTGCAAAACTATTTTAGGCAACATAATGGGCGTCCGCAAGAAAGACGTTATCGACACTAGCGATTCGGTTGAATCTGGAGACTACAAGACTAGCCATCAGTTCGCTGATCATATGAAAAGTTCAGAGGCAGTGTCTGATTTTGCCAGAAAGAAGAGCATCCGTGAACAGCGGCAATATTTGCCTGTATTTGCGGTTCGACAGCAACTATTGAAGGTGATTCGTGAAAACAGTGTAACTGTCGTAGTCGGAGAGACCGGCAGCGGAAAAACCACACAGCTGACTCAATATTTGTATGAAGAGGGATATGGAGCTTTAGGTATTATTGGGTGTACGCAACCGAGACGCGTAGCAGCCATGTCGGTTGCCAAGCGAGTTGCAGACGAGGTTGGTAGTCCTTTGGGTAACCAAGTTGGTTACGCAATACGTTTCGAAGATTGCACGTCATCTAGAACGGTGATCAAATATATGACTGACGGTATACTACTTCGCGAGTGCCTTGGGGAGCCAGATTTGGACAATTATAGCGCTGTAATAATGGACGAAGCTCACGAGAGATCATTGAACACTGACGTGTTGTTTGGCCTGCTCAAGGAAGTGGTAGGCCGTCGTCGTGACTTAAGATTAATTGTCACTTCTGCTACAATGGATGCCCAAAAGTTTGCTGACTTCTTCGGCAATGTTCCAGTGTTTGTCATTCCTGGCAGAACGTTTCCTGTTGAAATAATGCACAGCAAAAACGTCGTTGAAGATTATGTTGAAGCCGCAGTGAAACAGGCAGTGACGATACATGTTGGTGGACTTCAAGGAGATATATTAATTTTCATGCCAGGACAAGAAGACATTGAGGTGACTTGTGCACTGATCACCGAACGATTGGCTGAGCTGGAGGAGGCGCCACCGTTATCAGTTTTACCTATATATTCTCAATTGCCCAGTGATCTGCAGGCAAAAATTTTCCAGCGCGCTCCCGACGACATGCGCAAATGTATTGTCGCTACGAATATTGCGGAGACGTCGTTGACACTGGATGGTATATTGTTTGTTGTGGATCCGGGCTACTGTAAACTTAAAGTATTCAACCCAAGAATTGGAATGGATGCGCTGCAAGTTTTTCCTGTTAGTCAGGCGAGTGCAAATCAACGCAGCGGCCGAGCCGGTAGGACAGGACCAGGCCAATGTTACAGATTATACACAGAAAGACAGTTCAAAGAAGAGTTATTGGCAAATACGGTGCCGGAAATTCAACGAACAAATCTTGCCAACGTAGTGCTGCTTTTGAAGTCTCTTGGCGTGGAGGATCTTCTAAAATTTCATTTTATGGACCCTCCTCCCCAAGACAACATTTTGAACAGCATGTACCAGCTTTGGACGCTAAGTGCGCTGGACAACACGGGTAAGCTGACTGAAATGGGCCGCGAAATGATTGAATTTCCACTTGACCCAACGTTGTCCAAGATGTTGCTTGTTTCGTGCCAAATGGGATGTAGTGAAGAAATTTTAACCATTGTCTCAATGCTTTCCGTGCCATCGGTTTTCTACAGGCCTAAAGGACGCGAAGAGGAAGGAGACATCAAGCGAGAAAAATTTCAGGTAACTTTGGAATAAACGGTCATCCATTCGCTCCCGTTCTAACGGTATGCTTATTGCGAAGGTTCCCGAAAGTGACCACCTCACCTTTCTCAACGTTTACATCCAATGGCGCGTGAATCGCTACAGCTCCAATTGGTGCAGCGAACATTTTATTCACGTTAAAGCTATGCGAAAGGTACGGGAAATCAGAGCGCAGTTGAAAGACATAATGGATCAACAAAAAATGGCCATCCTATCTTGCGGAACGGACTGGGACGCTGTTCGAAAATGCGTTTGCTCTGCCTATTTCCACAATGCCGCCAGGTTTGTTTGTTAAATTCCGTTGCATTCCATTTTGAACAATCCACCGTCCTATAGATTAAAGGGCATTGGTGAATATGTGAATTTGAGAACAGGAATGCCCTGTTTTCTTCATCCAACCAGCGCTTTATTCGGCATGGGCTACACCCCTGACTATGTGGTGTATCATGAGCTAATCATGACGGCCAAAGAATACATGCAGTGTGTTACGGCTGTGGACGGTTATTGGCTTGCCGAGCTTGGCCCCATGTTTTACAGCATTAAACAGAGTGGAGTGACCAGAAGCGTAAGTGACAAAACAAATGCATTTCCGGTTCTTGTTACCTATTTTTTCGCAAACAAACCATAACATAAAGTTTACCACCAGGGCTAAACAATGGTACATTTTTCTTGATTCACGGTTTGTGTGCGTTGAACTCTTCAGTGCCTGAAATTACACTGAAAAGCAACGTTTTATCGGCGTATGAATGAAAGGAAATTACTAGGAAAACACAAACCACTGTGCTTGACATTCATAGCTTTCGGAGCCCACTTGGGCCTGCCTAAACTTAGACTTTGACGTATTTAAGCTTCAGTGAAGGTAGAAAACAACGCTTATTTTCTCGTTTCTTCAATAATTTGCCGGCTGTCCTTTACTGCCCTTAAGTGAGCCTAAACCTAAATACTGGGTTTAAATAACAGCAGAAAAGGACAGCCGGCAAGTTTCTGGGGAAAAAATAGACGACAACACGGATCGTCAGGAACGGTCGAAGACAATTGCGATAAGTTCCTGGTTGGCGTCCGTTGACGCTACTCCGAAAACTAGACTAAAATAACGTCCTTTAAATAGTGCGTTAGCAAACACGATGTTCTTGCGCAGTGTAGATCATGTGCTGGCTATGATATTGTTTGCGGGTATAAAGCGGACAAAATCGCAGTAATTCAGCGAAAATGAACAAAACTCATTTGCTAGCAACTTCTCTGGTTGATCCTGCCCTGTCTTTACCTAAGCCTAAACTAAAATATAGGAACTGGATGTCCGATTTGGTTGCTAGAAAATTGGGGTTATTTGCGCTTTATGTTGGTTTTCATTAGATTGCTGCACTCTTTACAGGTAATGATAAACTTGACCATTTTTGGGTAGCGGGTTGTTTAAGGGTAAACACGTAGCGTGACTCTATTTTATTCACAGGTCTCATTGTTCTTTATTCTAAACATACGGCTTATTTCCCGTTCAAGTAATTGATCACACGAAGCTTTCGGGACACACCTAGTCCCGTCTTCAGCGTGTATACTGACTGTCACAATTGTCTCATCATAGGTCGAAAATTTTTTTGTTTAAACCGAATTGCTTTACGGTTTAAACTCTCATATCGTTTCCCATTGTGTTTTTAAGCTTGTTCTTCTCCGTGAACTTCTCTTCTAATCGGGATTGTTCGTCGAAATAATGTTGAACTGGTGGACAGTTGCACACAGATATCTATGAAGCCTTACACGGTGATCCATCTCATGAAGTCAGAAGATCGCTGATAAGGCTACTAGGAGAATTATTTGTAGAAACGAAAGAAAAGAAACTATCGGACATAACCCGAATGTTGAGATTCTCTACCAATTTCTCGTGTCCAGAATTCTTTGGCCTACCTAAAATTCACAAAGAAAACGTACCTTTAAGACCTGTGGTTTCCAGCAGAAAGAGCATTATATCTAGCTTCTCCAGGTACCTGGCTGAATTGTTAAAACCATTAACCGGAATGAGTCAGTCTCACACAACGAACTCAGCCAAGTTTCTGGAAGAGATCAAAGCTATTACCATTGACTCAGATGACATTTTGGTGAGTCTTGACGTTAAGGAATTATTCACGAGCATTCCTGTTAACTACACATACTCTGTCATCTGTGACTTACTATCCGGAGACTCTTCCCTTCCGAATAGGACCAGACTTAATCCCGTTCACATCACTCGTCTGGTGAAGTTTTGTATGGAGGAAGGAAATTTTTTCAAATGGAACAATTCTCATTTTATACAGAAACGAGGTGCTCCAATGGGTAGCTCGCTATCACCAGTGATAGCAGAGATCTTTATGGAACATTTTGAGAAAAAAGCTTTTCCAACAGGAATACACGAGTACCATACAAAATTTTTCAAAAGGTACGTGGACGACGTATTTGCTATAGTAAAGAATGGCAGGGAATACACATGGAACGCTTGAACGGAATATTCCCAAATTCTATCGCATTCACAATGGAGAAGGAAACAGAAGGGCAGTTACCGTTTCTGGATGTTTTATTAATAAGGAGAGGATCCCGCCTAAGAACTAAAGTGTACAGAAAACCCTCGAACTCGGGCAGATACCTGAATTTTTACTCCAACCATCCCCTGAATGTAAAAGTAGGATTTATCTCAGGAATGGTGGATAGAGCAATGAGACTATGTGATGAGGAATTCCTAGAAGATGAACTGTCTCACGTCTACAGGACCTTGATACAAAATGACTATCCGGAGAACTTCGTTACCGAACGTATGAGAAAGAGAGTTGGGAAGTGGATAGCTGGAGAGTTTACTAGGAGAGAAGACTCAGTTAGAGACGTGAAGTTGATCTTACCTTATTATCCCGGTCTTAGTGATCTTATCTCCCGGATCACTAGACAACTAGGGATCACGACAATATTCAAAGGTTTTTACAACCTCAGATCTATCCTAAGAACTGATACAACTAGATTACCGGCAAACCAAGAAGCCAGGAACTGTTTACCAACTGAAATGTGAATGCGGAGCTTTCTATATCGGAGAAACTGGACACTCTACAGATCACCGGGTTGAACAACACTTAGCGGGCTTGACAAGATACCGTAATGCTTATACAAGGCTTACAGGAGGCAGTGTCACTGGCAGAGGTAGATCACAAACCAGAGACCCAAATGTGATTATGGACATGTCATTGAATGCACTTTATTTAATGAGTAGGTTTATTTTGGAACGTTGACACAAGAGGGACTTTAGAATAAGGAAGATAAAAGAATCCCTCTACATTCATTACAATGATTGTATCAACAGGGAAGGAGTGAGTTTTAGTGATATTTGGAACATGTTAATCATGACCACCACTTGTTGTAAACTGTCCACCAGTTTAACATTATTTCGACGAACAATCCCGATTAGAAGAGAAGTTCACGGAGAAGAACAAGCTTAAAAACACAATGGGAAACCACGTGAGAGTTTAAACCGTAAAGCAATTCGGTTTAAACAAAAACATTTTCGACCTATGATGAGACAATTGTGATAGTCAGTATACACGCTGAAGACGGGACTAGGTGTGTCCCGAAAGCTTCGTGTGATCAATTACTTGAACGGGAAATAAGCCGTATGTTTAGAATAAAGAATGATTAGATCATATCCCGTAGTAAGAAACCCTATTTTTAAGGTCTCATTGAACAGTTTGTTTCCATTTCAGGAAAAACGTCAGCAGACGCTCAAAGACATGGAGACAATGGAACAGGAAATGCGCCAAGCGCAACGGCAACTTTCAGCCCAGCGAGAACGACAGGAGCAAATGCAACTGGCCCAATGGAAGAAAATCAAAGTAGCCACTCCTGGAAGGTCGGATCACCGATGCACTCCTCGTAGTGGTGCTCGTTTTGGTTGGTAAGAAGGTCCACGTCAACTTGATGAACGCAACTGGTTACGGAATTATGCTGTATCTATAGTCACGTATCTCATTTATGAATGCTTTTTATTTTTACGCAAGCATGACGTAAATGATATATTGAAAATGTGGTCCACTCGCGCACAACGCTAAATAGTTTCAATGAAAAAATTGCAACACTACGCAAGAACACAACTCAAATTGCTTCCTACTTGAATGGCAAATGAACTCTGTTGATTACGCAAAAGTTAGCAGTTACTCTAATTATCGCAACTTCCTCATGAAACGAGCGTGCAAAATCGCCTTTCCAACACAGCGCCTGAGCTAAAATGCCGGTCCCATTTAACGCCTTTTTTACTCCTCAAAGATAACATACGATGGACAATTGAATTACCACTACTGTTGCTGCTTACAAATAAAATCTTCACATTTGCCAGATCGTTTGTTAAGCAGGCAATGTTTTTGTAGCAATTGCTACGTATCACAAGATAATCGAAACTGCTGCTGATAAATTGACTCTTTGAAAAGCAAGGCATTCTAAAATTATCTATAATCACAATATTACACGTAAATGATCACTGATTTATGAGGGACGGTTCGTCGATATATGCAACAGGCTGAACGTCCAAGCGCCATTTGGAAAGAAGTGAAGACCCAATCGTCGTCATGCAAAAGTGAAAGAGTCTTCAGTCGGTTGGCGTCCACTGCCAGTTCACTAACTTTGACGTGCACAAGGTCTGGTACTTTACTGGGCAAACTAACCACCAAGCAAGCAAGTCCGGCTGCCGTCAACGCCTTACAGCCAGTAACGTCAACGTTGCTTAAGTAGGGACATTTCTCACTGAACCATTTCATTGATCTGTCCGTAAGTGCATCACAGTGGCGCAAATAAATTTCCGTTATAGTTTCAATGTTAGCCACTACGCTCAGCAATTTGTCGTTGATCAAAAGATTCGGGTAACAATCGTCAACTAACAGCATATTCAACTTGTGCATCAAACCTACGGGCAACAGATTACCCAGTTCCGCGCGAGACAAATTCACGTTGCACAACTGCAAATTAACCAACCTGTAGCAATCTTCAAGCAACAACTGCAGTAGACGACCGTCAACGCAACTTTTAGCGTTCACTGTTTCATCTTCAATGGACAAATGCAATGCATAAGGTCCAGCTACATCAAACAACGCCTTCAGTAAGGGCAGCTGACGGTCGCTGTGATAGTCGCAAACGCACAGATGAACTTTCGCCCAAAACGTTCCATCGCCGTTCGGCAGAAATTGACAATCGTTCATGTGACAACTTTCCCGAATTACGACGCGCCATGCGGTAACAAAACGATATACCAGTTTTAACGTAGCAAACCAACTTTTGCAAACCAAGCTACAATTCAGCTGGTTCACTAAGTCCAGCTGGGAAAAAACCTGGGACCAACAGTCAACAGACAGAGTGCATGAGATCATTATAACACGTACAGTGCTTTATGATGTACAGGTTAGTTGTGTACGGTAGATTGTTAAGGTCGCGTAAGCAACCAGATCGGTGGCGTCGCTTTACTTGTACCATTGAACGTGCTCGCTTGGCGTATGCGTGTGCATATGTAACGCGTATGCTTAACTTGATAGAAACGAAAATTTCATTGTCATAATGCGTGATTTGATGTCTCTCTAGTTTTAGTATCAAATCAATGTCTCCTGAACAGTACATCGAGGAGCGAAAGCGAGTCGCTGGCGACCCTTACGTTGTTCAGCTGTGGGCAACGATGGAAGACATGTACCATCGACAATTGTGGCATGAACTTACGATGGTTGTCAAGCAGGCCGTCGAAGATGTTAAGTTCTGCCAGCAGGAACCATTAATGGCGTTTTATGATAACTTCTTGCGCCATTTCGAGAGCCGATTAAGTCATGTCTTTTTGGCAATGATTGCGTTGACGATTTCACGGAAAAATGCCAGCGTACAGGAGTGTCATCAGTTCCTGGAACATATTTGCGCACTCGTATCGGACAATCCGGCAGCTCACGGATTGTGCTTGATTGGTATGGCTGGGCTGAAAGGGCGTGCTCGTAATGAGGACGGCAAGTGCACTGAACTTGTAATGATGAAGCAATTGTTGGACCAAGCTGCAGCTTCCATCTCTAAGCTGAAGTCCGTGACCGTTGCTCATACGGAGTACTTTAAAGCGTCGGCGTCGTACTATCGTGAGATAGGCGACTTTACCAGATACTTTAAGCAAGCTTTACGCTACATGAGCACTATTTCGTTTGATGACATCAGGGTGGAAGATCGACCGGAACTCGCCATTCGTCTTGCAATTGCTGCATTACTAAGCGACAAAATCTACGTCTTCGGCTATTTGGTAACACTTTTATTGCTACTTAGAAGGCCACTTTCTTCAACGCTGTCCACTTTCCCAGCGCCTTGGAATTTTGTAGCTTTGTAGAACAATAAGCGTCAATTCCAACTCCTAACAGTGAGAACGTGACTAATTTGAGCAGAGGTACTTTTTTTAAAAAACAAATGGCATACGCTTAAAGATTTCTACTGACCTTACGGATTAGTCATTTTTGTACGCATGTGAATGGCTCTATTTGGTTTTCATGTTTAATACGCAGAAGACTTTGAGAAAGTTCACTGGAAGCTTACATAGCATTACGCATTGTAAATTTTTACGAGCGGAACAGTTTTCCCAGTCGATTTTTTTATTTCCCGTGCTTCTGGACCCCCTGCTTTAGCAGGATAAACGTAAGTTCAGAATAAATCTCCAACCGTCCTGATCACATGATAAGTGGGTAATATCAAGTGAATGTGGAGACCACTTGACTAGTTTACGAAGTTTAAAGAAGAAAGGTTTAAAACCAATGCTATCGTTTTGAAGCAGTCTCCTTCCACTATATCCCTTTTCACTATGTTCGCTCTGTATTCCAGTTATGGTCCATTGTCTGTAAACGTTACATTCCAGTGTTTCTTCGTGTATCGGTCTAAACATTTTTTCGAAACACGTAGATCTTTCAGTTTTACGTCGTTTCTTCCTTTGTGGGAATTTTCATTGTTTGCAACATCTTTCTTATAATACTATATTTGTCTATATGGGGCTGACGTCTACCCTTCTGTTCCTGTTAATGGTGTCATTATGCCGACAGAAAAGAGCTTTAATTTTTCTAAAAGCGAAATGAGGTTCGTGGCATAAGATTCTGTGATGTGGGAGAGCGTGAACATTCACAGGTGTGTCCTACTACCACAGAACTTTTGATTGACTGTTCCACGGTGGTACTTGGATTTTGTTTCTACGGACGTCCTTACGGTTGGCGACCGTTCCATTAAGCCTAGCCTTTACATTGTATGATTGTACGACGATCGCCGTTGGAATGAATTTTATTGACGAATAGAAATTCGTAGCTTTCGGCACCAACCGCGTCCCGTCTTCTGCGGTTAAACCGCTGTGAATGTAAATGTTTAACCGCTGAAGACGGGACGCGGTTGGTGCCGAAAGCTACGAATTTCTATTGGTCAATAAAATTCATTCCAACGGTGATCGTCGTACGATCATATCATGTTCAGTTACACCGTTACAAAAATCCAATATTTAATTAGCCTTTACATGGTTCTAACAACCCAAATTCGACAAATTCTCTCTTAACCTCTGGCCTATAAAACGGGAAATACTATAGCCCTGAGGTGTAGTCGTTTAATCGGCTGAAAATCCTCCTTTTCTAATTCATGTACACTTCCCACGACACCTACACGCATTCATATTAATATCCCAGCGTGAGGGTCAAATTCACGGCATTAATCACCAGGTATGTACCTAAGCTGCCACGTACGCATGATTAATTAGTCACATATCCACAGTTTCTCATGCATGCCTTCAAGAGGTCAAGGAAACTGAAACAATTCAATTAACCGCCGTACTATATATACTCTTGCTTATTTTGCCCATTTACCAGTTCTCAGTTTACCGTTTCTCTCCATGCCCTTCTTCCGTTACCGTTGTCGTTCAAATAAACGGTCATCGCTGTTAGTACTTGCATTCCTGCAACTCCAGCAACAACCAGAGGTTTACAGAACATTTGCTGAATTCGCGCCGTTACAACAATGCTAAAGCTAGGTTAAATGGAATGGTCTGTAAAACGGGAAATACCATAGACTATATACCAGAGGATAACAGAGCATTTGTCGAATTTGTGTCGTTAGAACAGAGTAAAGGCTAGGTTTAATGGAACGGCCACCAACCGTAGGGTTGTCCATAGAAACTAAAAACAAGTACCACCGTGTAACAGTCAATCAAACATTCTGTGGTAGTAGAACACCTGTGAATGTTCACGCTCTCCCACATCACAGAACCTTATGCCACGAACCTCATTTCGCATTCAGAAAAATTAAAGAAGCTCTTTTCAGTTGACATAATGACACCATTAACCGGAACAGAAGGGTAGATGCCCAGCCCCATATAGACAAATCTAGTATTATAAGAAAGATGTTGCAAACAATGAAAATTCCCACAAAGGAAGAAACGACGTGAAATTGAAAGATCTACGTGTTTCGAAAAATGTTTAGACCGATACACGAAGAAACACTGGAATGCAACGTTTACAGACATTGGACAATAATTGGAATACAGAGCGAACATAGTGAAAAGGGATATAGTGGAAGGAGGTTGCTTCAAAACGATAGCATTGGTTTTAAACCTTTCTTCTTTAAACTTCGTAAATTAGTCAATTGGTCTCCACATTCACTTGATATTACCCACTTATCATGTGATCAGGACGGTTGGAGATTTATTCTGAACTTACGTTTATCCTGCTAAAGCAGGGGGTCCAGAAGCTCCGGAAAATTAAGAAGTCGACTGGGAAAACTGTTCCGCTCGTAAAAATTTACACTGACAAATTCCACTGTTAATAAGAAACATCCGATTTTCAACGCAGCATTACTGGCATAACATTTTTCGTGAAAATAGTAGCGACTGTACCGAAAAAGGATTGCTTGTCGCGTGTTTCTTTCTTGTCTGAATCCTCTATGAAGCTTGCATAAGTGTGGCAAGACCCCTGCTTTCAATATAAAGTAATTGAAATCACCATTAGTGCTTGTTTTGTGCAAACGTAAATGCATTCTTCCGTTTCAGTTGCAACATCCTATAATGGAAACGTTGAACGAAACGAAGCATCAATGGTTGAATGACATGCTGAATGCGTTTAGCAATGGCGACATTCAGTTGTTCTATTCATTGAAACCGCAGTGGTCTCAGCAACCGGATCTCCATTCTCGCGCTTCCTTCTTGGAAGAAAAGATTCGCATGCTTAGTTTGCTGTCACTGGCATTCGTTGGACCGAACAATAGTCGAGAACTGACTTTCGAGAGCGTTGCAAGTCGTGTTGCCGTAGATATCAATCAAGCTGAGTTTCTGATCATGAAAGCAATGTCGCGCCATTTAATTCGTGGCCGAATAGATCAAACTAAGAAATCAGTGCGAATTACCTGGGTGATGCCCAAGATACTGAATCGCCGAGAAATTGCCGAAATGGCGGAGGCATTTAAGCTCTGGTGTGACAAGGCGAAGATGGTGTTGAAGAACGTAGAAAGTGAAGGTGGTGATTTCGTACCAATGTAACTGTTACTCTTTTTGCTTGCTTTCCTTTTGCGTTGTTTCGTTTAGACAGCGACAATTGAATTGACTTCATGCGCCATTTTTAGCTGTGGAATTGTTGTCACTCTTGCTTGTTCAAGCTGACGCAGTTTGCTTCAGGAGAATAACTGTATAGAAACTACAGACAACGCCAAACACTCAGCTTTGGCTTTCTCTTTACGTTTTCCAATTTAAAATCTCATTTTCAACAGTTTTAGAAAATGGGAACATCGCTGATAACTTGCTTAGTTGCTCTCCAATTGCGCCCTTATTCATTTCGCACAAAAAAGCAGAAAATCACGTAACCAATGTTCCATAACTACTACCACTGAAAAGAAACTTGACGTCGCAATAGCATCATTTTTAAAACCAAAGTGTTCTGCTATGTCAATTAATGGCATTGCTTTACTGCAGAGGACAACATGAATAAGTGACTTATTTTACAAAAAAGCGTCCGTGTGAAATACGCTATTGTAGTTACAAAGACGACGCTAAATTCATTACGATCGATTAGGGAGGACTTTGCGGCTTGCCGACAGGTTTGTTCGATGTCAAATCATGGTTAGCGTTGTCCACTTCTGCAGGCAAAGCTTCTGAGGTTTCTTCGATTTGGTGCATCTCGTTAATTACATCACCTTCTACTTGTCCCGACGATTCAGGCTGCTCTAATATGTCAAAGCTTTCGTCTCCTGAAATTAACAACACATTCAATTCATGAACAACAAAATACAACAGAAGATCGATTGTTGGATATGTAAGAAATTGCAACTTTTCAAATTAAATTTTAGCTTTGCGATCTTTTCGTAATAATACACTCTGCTGCCGTATGCCAGTTCTAATTGCAATAGGAATGCAACTTAGAAAGCTGTTTGAAAAGTAATCTCGATCTTAAATAAAAGGAGCAACGGCGGACCTCCTTAAATAAGATGAATTGTTATCTCCAGATAAATCGTACAACAAAATGTAAACACTTCAAATATATGAACTTTTAACTACTAATTACGGAAGCTTTATCAACGCGTTGACGAAAAACGGTGACTTTAATTGCGTAGCTTTCGGGAACGAACTTTTCGTGTCCTTAGCGCAAACGTAATCATTTACGACGCTTACGCTGGGGACGGGGAAGTTCACTCCCGAGAGCTATGCTAAAGTCGTCTTTTTCGTCAACAGGTTGAAAACGTTCCGTAACTAGTAATTATGAGGACTGATGCGCCCGTTCGTAGAAACAACATTTTCTATATATATATATATATATATATATAAGCGTTCGCTAACCTCAACTATTGCTAACAAAATTTGCAAGCGATAATTTAAATTTCTATAGCATCTGTGAAAACACTCCAACCATTTCCAACATAATATCACCAACCTGTCCCAATGGAACGATTCGTTGAATCAGAAATGAAAATAGTATCAATACTGTCGATTCGCTGAGCAAAAGATTGAACCGCCAGGGTGCTTTCTTCGTCTGCTCCAGTTGTGCTTACCAATACGGGAGAAGATGCTCGACGACGCTTACTTGTACGCGATGGTTCGCCGCACGATATGTCACGTTTCGGATGACGATAAGAGTCGCTTACAAATGATCGTGGCAATAAAGTACTGTCATCTCTTGCCGCCATCGTTTCAACAATCAAGCTGCTACTGATTCCCTCACCGTCCACTTTCCAACTACTGCTAATAATTCCCTGGCTTGATTCGACCGGCGGAGGCGACGACGATACATTACTCACTGGATTGCCACTATCCGCAAGCTGCAAACCATTTGATGACAGCACATCTACTGCACCGACCGCACTTTCAGCAAAAGAAGGATCTAGAAATATCGATTGTTATTAGGAAAAAGGAGGATCTTTCGAAGCGACAATCTATAAAACTGTAGTCTATAATGCTGCATACTGCTCAAAATAATCAATGCAATAGTTCAGAGGCATGGTTCAGACAGAATCAGAACCGTCCTTGTTTCCATTTAATTTTATAAAACGAGCAACAATTGTCACTCACTGCACAAACAAATTTGCAGCTCTACACGATGACTTCTTCGTAACTGCAGAAAAATAAATAGCAAAAAGAAAAAAGTATTTGATACTTTCTCGACATGCCCTGTTTCCATTTTATCAATAAAAGCACTGGTAAGACTAGTTTACCACGATTTAAATGGCTACTTAGAAGGCCACTTTCTAAGTTGCCAGATTAAAAATTAACAGGATCACGCCTTGACGAATATCAAGATTAAACTAAAGCCTGTTACAAATCTCGTCATAGCACAAGAAACGGTCATCAACACGGTCACCATCTATGCAACATTTGTTTTCTCCACTGATAAAAAAGCAACCTATGGCAATAATCTCACATTATACATACTAACCCGTTTTCACTTTCAAACAGCATTTAAACAGTAACACCAAATTTGATTGATAACCCCTTTTCCCGAATCTACGTTGCCCATGTTTTGACGATTTCGCTGACGACGGAGCAGATAGCTCCGAAAACTCCGGATAGTTCTCGTTAAAGGTACGTTGTATTTCATCGCTGAATTACACTGTACCTTTTTCGGTTCAATAAACGGGTTTAACTGCCGTGAAAAAATGAAAACTCAAAATAACAACCCTTGATGATACATTCTGTATTCAGCTACGGTTCTGAAAATTTCCCCATTAACTGCCCATCCTTTCGGTGGTAGGGCATTGTTATCGATATATCTTCAGACATGTTTCGATTTTCAAACGCGCACAAGCCGTACAAAAGTCCATCATATATATATATATATATATATTCATGAAAAATATGAAAAGATACGGTATCCTTGTTCAACGAGCTTTAATAGGCGAAGCTTTCAGAACGTACGTGTTCCGTCATCAGCGCGATTCAAAGTGTGGGAGGACAAGTGATAGGGTGGTATATATGTATATATTACATCACGACAGTCGGCACGTTCGGTTGCTGCGGTGCCACATCAAGCACACATTCATCAACAACGGTTATCCGATTAAACTAATAACATCAATAATCAACCGTAGACTACGTGCGCAACAAAACTTTCTGCCACCGCAGCAACCGAACGGGCAGACTGTCGTGATGCCATACCATGCGATTATTGGGGAGAAAATAAAACGCTTGGCAAAATCCCTAAATTTCCGAGTGTTCTTTAAAACCTCGCCCAACTTACGCGCAATCCTCAGGACTGATAAAGTCAAAGTCCCAAGAGAGGAAGCAAGTGGGGTGGTTTATCAGATAAAATGTGGTTGCCACGCCTCCTACATAGGAGAAACGGGCAACACTTTATTTGACAGATTCACAGAACACATGGAGTGCGTGGAAAGATACAAGACAGCGCGGGACAGACTCAATGGGACGCAAGCCAGGCGCCGCGGCCGACCACAAACAAAGGATCCGGCGAAGATAATGGAAGAAATGATCACAGCTTCCGCCGTCGTCGAACATTCCTCTCAATGTTCGCACGACCTCGAGCCGAGTATCCTATGCCGCGAGAGCCTGTTTCGCTTGCGTAGAATAAAGGAAGCCTGTTACATCAGGCAAAATCCTTCCCTGAATAGAGACAGAGGCATTGAGATCAGCCAAGCATGGACCAATCTCATTCATCGCACGGGCTGCTGCGAGATTCCCACTTGACACAGTCTCGCTCAGCCCTGTCTCGCCTATATATACCCTTCGACCAAAACAACACGCCTCCTTTTCGCTGACGACGGGACTAGAGCGTCCCGAAAGCTTCAAACAATCGTACGTTACTGTGTCTCGTTTTTCGCCAATAAATCAACCCACCCGCGACTGGTGAGGTTCTTTCTTGGTAATTACAGAAGCACAGAGAACGTGATTACAACGGGTTTAAGCGTGGCAACCATCCAACATGCCATATATATATATATATATATATATATATATACAGTAAGGCCCCGTTATCCGCGGTTTTTGGTTCCCGAGGATGACCGCGGATAGCTGAAACCGCGGATAATAGGGAACGCTAAAATTTGAAGTGTCTGTGCCTATTCCTGGGCGCTCTCGGAATGTTTAAGCATTAGAAGAGGTGCGCTTAAGGTTAACGCTGCCATTAGGGACCGAACGGATAAGGGATTCGCGTTCAAATAAGTAACGAATACGTACATGCATAAAAAATAACGTGGTTTAACGTTATCCCGGATGGATATTCTCCGCGAGGTGAGCCTGCCTGCGCTGAACAATGTTGAGGACGCTATTCCTCGTGAAGGCGACGCAACGGGCAGTCGGGAAACCATTACGACCTTTATTGGCAGCTGGGAGTAGCGGAGGACGTTGATGGTTGCGGGCCTTGTGTCGCTGAAGCCATTGGGAAGAACATCGTCAGCGGAGCTTGACGGGTGACCCCTGACTTGGAACGACCGGTTTTACTATGGGTTCAAGCCGTTACGATGGTTTCGAAGCAACACACAGCTGCGCACGTTTCTCTTTTGCTCAGCCTAGCGACACCTGAGCGACTGTCGCAGTAGTGCCCTTCTACTGCGAGTTGCAGCCCAATCGAGCATGCGACCACCAGCGTCGCACGGGTTTCCATTTGCTAGTGATCGACGGCACATATCACTTATAGCTATGCTACGACTGCTCAACTGAAGGATGAGCAGACAAATCTCTAAGACTGGAAGCGGGCCTGTCATAAATGCTTAATTCATTGGAACATGCAAAGCTTCCGCAGCGCTTCCCCGCTACGTTTCATCTTCTTTTCACGCATGGAAACGCTCGCGTAGGTATGGGAGGGCGGGCTTATTCTGAGTATTGCAGTAGAAGGAATCAGTTAGCCACTGTTTTCTCTGTTCGCAATTGCAAAGCTCTATCTTGTCACATGCATAATATCCGCGAAAATGCAAGCCGCTCAGCTACAGCAATGAGCTAGAATAGTTATAGTAACTCCTCCGTTCAAGTCATGCCATTCTCTTTAAGAATCTTCCCTTTTATTTACGGGCTGTTCTCAACCGCGGATAACGGGGCTCCCGCGGATACCGCGAACGCCGGCCGGAATTTTAGCGTGCAATTTTTCCGCCGCTCAACCGCGGATAAGTGAAGCCGCGGATGACGGGGCCGCGGATAACGGGGCCTTACTGTATATATATATATATATATATATATATATATATATATATATATATATGAGCCGCACCCGAAAGCTCTATGTTTAGTAATAAAAGTTCTGTGCAAACGAGGTGTTGCATCACTGTCCCGGTCGGTCGGTGGGGATGCTCGCTCTCTGCAGGACTGACTAGGCGGGCGACAGAGCCTTGATGGGTACAAGGGTAGTACCTGATAGTTGATGTCGCCAGCCCGGACGGTCTAGCGGATGAGCTTCCTGAACCGCTGGCTGGCTGGACAGTCGTCGTTTAAGAGTTTGGCACTGAGGACGGGTACGCGAGAAGTACCCGAAAGCTCTGCTTTTGAGTGAACAAAAGCATTCGATGAACGGAGGAAATCCGTGGATATTACCTGTTTCGCAGAAATGCACATACCCGTTCGAACGAAACTTAAAAAAGGGGTTATACCGTGTTTGAATTTGTTTGCAAATATGCACCTACCCCGTCAAAGAGAAAAAAGTCTTTTTCAATATATATATATATATATATATATATATATATATATATATATATATATATATATATATATATATATATATATATATATATATATATATATATATATATATAGGCGGCCCTCGTTATCCCCAGTTAACTCGTTCCGGATGTTGAGCGTTACAACGCGGATAACGAATTCCGCGCTATATAGGATACCCTATGAAAAAGGCCAAATAGCTTGTATTCCAGCCGCGTATTTCGTCCTGCCCCCTTGAATGTATCCCTGTTAAATCAGGTGTAATCGGCGAAGCTTTCGGAACGTAAGTGTTCGGTCGTCAGTGCAATTCAGGAGGTAGTACAAGTGAACGGCTAATATTATATAAAAGGGTGTTGCAGAGGGGTGAAGCGGCTGTTTTGCAGCACCCGGTCTGATTAATCAGATATGTCCACACTTCGCTTACTTCGACCTTTCTGTCTCTATTGATGGGGCAGGGGTTACGGCGAATAAAAAGGGCTTCTTTGATCTTTATGGCATGGAACAGGCTCTCGCGGCAAACAATCTTTGCATGTAAGTCGTCCGAACATCTAGAGCAGTGTTTCCCAAGGGGGCGCTGGAAAGTCTTTGGGGGGCGCTGGAGCCGAAAGGGGCACTTGGGGGGGCGCTGGTAATCCTGGGGGACATTGGTAAGCCTGGGGGCGCTAGCGCCCCCCTGCGGAGCTAAAGGGACGCCAAATAATTCTGCTGAGTAAAGTGCATGTTTGACGTTGGATGGTGGTGAAGGTGTAGTCTTGGTGAAGCGACTCTAGATAGTCGCTTCACCAAGACTTCATCGAACGGTTCCAGGATATCCTTTCTCTGGAGGTTTCACATTGGGTCATAAACCCTTTCTCTGCGGTTGAGAATGCAGGACTACAATTGCAGGAAGAGTTGCTAGAGCTGCAGGCCAATGAAGAGCTCAAGTCAAAATTTAAACTTGGATACAGAACCTTCTGGCTGCAACACGATATCTCACGCTTCTACCCAAGATTGTGGTCTGTAGTGAGGAAGCTACTTATTTCATTTCCTTCGTCGTATCTAGCTGAGCGTGGATTTAGCGTCGTTGCAGACTTGCTAACGAAGAAGAGAAGCAAAGTGCAAATTGTAAATCGGGGCGACCTGAGACTCCGGCTAACCAGCATAGAGCCGAACATTGAAAAGCTGCTCTCGCTGCGTGGTTTCCAAGTCTGACAATGAAGTTCGCTCGCTCTATTACACTTGTGACTACAGCAAGTAAATTCATTAGCGTTATGTACCACATTTTTTCGGCTAGGAATATTGCGCGGGCGTTCAAATTGCTCTAGCAAACCATGCTCCCGCCTAGGGGGGCGCTGGAGAAATTGCTGGTCCAAAAGGGGGCGCTGGCGAGGAAGCCGGTGGGAAACACTGATCTAGAGGAACGTTGGACGATCGGTGACCCATTAATCGTGTCTTCCATGATCTTCGCGAGATCCCTTGCCTGTAATCGCCCGTGTCGCCTCTGCTGAGCCTTTCCATTGCGTTCTTGCAGCGGGTCACTCCTGATCGATGTTCCTTGAACCTGTCAAATGGAGCGTTGCCCGATTGACCGATGTTCCTTGAACCTATGCAAGAGGCATCCAACCACAGGTGATCTGGTAAACGACACAGGGCCCCTCGTCATATGGTACACTGATCTAATCGTGTCTGAGAAAGTTTCAGAGTGATGCAGAGCTCTTGAAAAACGCCCGAAAGTTTAATGTTCTCCCAAGGCATTTAATCTGCTCTCCGATGCCTTTGTGGTAGGGAAGAAGTATCACCGGTTTTTGTTTTTTCGACAGGTGAATATTGGCAGGTTAATCCTACGATAAATTGTAGAAGAAATCAATTTAATTGGATAACCATTAAATTGGAGAGCTGCTTTTATATGCCTCAAGTCATGTTCAAGAAATTCTGCATCACAAATTCCGATAGCGCGATCCACCATGTCGCTAATGATACCTGTCGTAGCGAAACGATGGTGGTCGGAAGAAAAATGAAGATATCTGTCGGAATGAGTTGATTTCCGGTAAACCGTACTTTTGAAACCCTCAGCGCTCTTGATGACTAGCGCGTCTAGAAAAGGCAGCTTGTTACCACTTTCGTTTTCGGTAGTCAACGAAACGCATTGTGGGGACAGGCTGTTTAGATGTTCAAGGGAGGGATCTTCCCCCAGGCTTTCGTGATGGAGAAGAAGTCATCATAATTACAAAGCTGAGCGAAAGATTACACCTTCATCTTCAAGGAATGGTGGATCGCACTACCGGAATTTATGATGGAGAGTTTCTTCAATATCGGTTGAGGCACATAAAAGCAGCTCTCCAATCTAATGGTTATCCTATTTAATTGATTCCTTCGACAATTTATCGTAGGATTAATCTGCCAATACTCACCTACCTGAAAGAAAGGTGATATTTCTTCCCTACTACAAAGGCATCGGAGAGCAGATTAAACGCCTTAGGAGAACACTCAAGTTTTGGGCGTTTTCCAAGAGCTCAGCATCACTCTGAAACTTTCTCAGGCATGCTTAGATCAGTGTCCATATGACGAGAGGCCCTGTGTCGTCTACAAGATCGCCCATGGTAGCAACTCCTCTTAAATAGGTGAAACGGGCAACACTCCATTTGACAGGTTCAAGGAACATCGATCTAGAGTGATTCGCTACAAGAACGCAATGGAGAGGTTCAACAGAGGCGACGCGGGTGATTACAGTTAATCCCGCGATTGTGATTCCGAAAGCTACGAAGTAAATGATCGTACGTTCACTGTTAACCTGTTTTTCACTAACATAACTAACCAAAGCCAACGGTTAGGTTGTTTTTGGTGTTTTGACAGGTATCAGTGAATAAGACTCAACAGGTGCTTTAGCCGTAACATCGGAATATATATACATCTTAAGCGAACAACTTGTATCACGGTTATTCCCCGTTCAGTAAAAACGTTTTATTCCCAAAACGTATTCCAATGCAGAGCTTCGGACCAAATCCTAGGTCCGTCATCACCGGACCATCGGCTGACTGGGCAGTTGACAGAAATGATTGCACTGATGACGGACCTAGGATTTGGTCCGAAAGCTCTGCATTGGAATACGTTTGGGAATAAAACGTTTTTACTGAACGGGGAATAACCGTGATACAAGTTGTTCGCTTATGTGCGCAAACCACGTTAAATAAAAGAAAATTTGTATATATACATCTTTGCATTTTTACTAAAAGTTCCATTCCAACGGGGTATGTGCATTTCTGCGGAACATCTAATATCACCTTTGTAAGTACACACGGCTAAAACATTTCTGCGGAACATCTAATCCCATCTTTGTAAGTACACACGGCTAAAAACTAAGCTAAGCTAAAAAGATTTCCCCCGTTCATTGAAAACTTTTATTCTCAACAAAAGCAGAGCTTTCGGGTACTTCCCGCATAAACGTCCTCAGTGCCAAAGTTTTAAACAACGACCTGGTTGATCGGTGAGGATGCTCGCTCTCTGTAGGACTGACTGGGCGGGCGACGGACGCTTGACGGGTACAAGAGTAGTACCTGATAGTTGATGTCGCCAGCTCGGACGATCTCGCGGATGAGCATGCTGATGACCCGGGTTTTTAGCCGTGTGCAGAAACAAATTGTTTAATATATATATATATATATATATATATATATATATATATATATATATATATATATATATACTTGTTTTTGGACCGTGATCAACGGGAAGAAATCTCCGTGATTCTTTAATCACATATATATATATATATATACAGTAGGACTGTATATATATATATATATATATATATATATATATATATATATATACAGTCCGTATACGCGGACTTGACTCAACGCGGTTTGACTGAGAAAGCAATGACGCCATTTATGAGCTGTGACTGACGAATCACTGTCAAATACAGCTACTTTCCAAGTTATAATAATTCCCAATCCGACGGGGTAAGTGCATTTTTATGCAAATCCAATATTCCAACACGGTAAACCACCCGTTTGATAAAGCGTTTATTCTCAAAACGCTAACCGCAGAGCTTTCGGGTACAACACACGTACCCATCATCAGTGCATAAAATCAAAAATTCGTCAACTGCCCAACTAGTCAATGGTTCAGCAAGCCCTTCTGCTAGACCGTCCGGGCTGGCGACATCAGCTATCAGGTACTGCTCTTGTACCCGTCAAGCGTCCGTCACCCGCCCAGTCAGTCAGCTGATGTCGCCAGCCCGGACGGTCTATCAGAAGGGCTTGCTGAACCATTGACTGGTTGGGCAGTTGACGAATTTTTGATTTTATGCACTGATGATGGGTACGTGTGTTGTACCCGAAAGCTCTGCGGTTAGCGTTTTGAGAATAAACGCTTTATCAAACGGGTGGTTTACCGTGTTGGAATATTGGATTTGCATAAAAATACTTTCCAAGTTGTTGTATAATATATAATGTTTATGAAAGGCTATAGTGCTGTCGCGCAATTTGGAAAGCACTTTTCTATTTGTGCAGCTTGCGTTGTTTCTTGATAAATTTTTGCTGGATTTGCCTGAAGCGATTTTGTCTGCAAAGGAATTAATCACAAAGGCTTCTTACTAGGGAATGGACAAGACGAGATTTTAGTTAACTGAGCAAACAAAATAGCTCGCACTTCTCATACTGCACACTCTAAGCAGACGTGCTGCTAAGGCATGGAGCTCCGTGGTCATTTAGTTTTCTTGACGAAGGTTGAATCTAACAGTATCCAAACAGCGGTGTTCGAACTACTCGTATTGTTCAATATAAGTAAATCTGATAAAAAACAGCTACACCCTGTAGAGCTTTTTTATTCAATCGCAAACACGGAGCTTAAGGGAACCATCTGTTCCCATCATCAGCGTGTACATTTTCCGTAAAGATGCTACGATAACTATAAAAGTACTACACATTCGAATTGGCCCAGTATCATAGTAACTTTGCTGTTTTTTAATTCGCTGCACTACGTAACAGTTACTCGCTTAGCATTTAAATAGCGCTGCGCATTGGAACTGGAACGAACAGAGTCTGCTTGAAGTCTGCAGGAAGGAGTACGCACATTGCCTACGTATTCTCGCATCTTCTGTGCAGTGGACTTGATTACACGCGGAATTTGATTATACGCGGTATGTCCCGGGACCAATTACCGCGTATACGGAGGGCCTAGTGTATATATATATATATATATATATATATATATATATATATATATATATGAGAAAAGCATTCTTCTTTTGTAACGGTCCATGAAGAAAAACTTTGCGTGCGTTTATATATATATATATATATATATATATATATATATATATATACAGTTGGGAATCCATTATCCGGAACTTCCGAAATCCGGAGTAGTCCAAAATCCGGAACTTTTTTGCGCTTACATGACGTCACAGGCGAAAATAACATTTTGCGACGTATCTTTTGCACGATAATCTGGGACGCCTGTAAATCATCGTAACACATTCGTTGGTCAATTGGACGCCTGTGTGACAGATGTTCGTTCGAAGGTTTTTACGGGGTTGACATGAGGGACTGTACGGTTGCTTCGTCTATCATGACGTGCGCGTGAGGAAGAGCTGGTTGCGTTGTTTGGTGCATTGCTCGCAATTGTTTCTACTGGTTGTTCTGTCTTTCAACTTGCATTGATCTGTCTGAATACCAGTATGGATGGCGGTGGTAAGCAAAAAAGGAAACATCTATGTTTATCTATAGCAGAAAAGGTTGAGCTATTGGAGAAGCTAAACAGGGGGGTAAGCGTCAGACGCCTTTCTGAAGAATATGGCGTAGGCGTCAGCACGATATACGATTTGAGCAAGCAGAAGGATAAACTGTTGGAGTTCTGCATCGAAAGTGATCAACCGAGACTGTTGAAAAGTAGGAAGACGCTGCACAGAGCTAAGAGCCACGATCTTGACCGCGTGCTGAAGGAATGGATCCGCCACCGCCGCAGCGAAAGTGTTCCTCTCAGCCGTGAGACAATTATGAGTCAGGCCAGGCGCTATCACGACGAACTAAAAATTCAAGGAAGCTGCGCATATTCGATTGGCTGGTATCAAAAGTTCCAGAGAAGAAACGGGATTAAAACGGTAAAGAATTGTGGCGACAGAGGGTCTGCTGATCATGAAGCAGCAAAGGAATTTGTTAAAGAGTTTTCCAGGATAATTGCTTATGAGAAGCTGTCGCCGGAGCAAATCTATAATGCTGACGAGACATCGCTGTTCTGGCGCTATTGTCCGAGGAGGACGGTGACTACATCAGACAAAATCGCCCCTACAGGAGTGAAAGATGCGAAAGAAAGAATAAGCGTGCTGGCGTGAGGCAACGCAGCAGGCACACACAAATGTAAACTAGCAGTGGTCGGCAAAAATTTGCACCCGCGCTGTTTTAAAAATGTGCATTCCCTACCAGTCCATTACTGCGCTAACAAGAAAGCATGGTTTACAAGGGACATCTTTTCTCAGTGGTTCCAGAAGCACTTTGTACTAGCCGCGAGGGCCCACTGCAGAGAAGTCGTACTGCGGAACGGCTGTAAGATTTTGCTGGATAACTGCCCTGCTCATCCTCCAGGCGAAATTCTTTCGAAGAACAGCGTTTATGTCATGTGCTTTCCCCCGAACGTGACTTCCTTAATCCAGCCATGTGACCAAGGCATCCTCCGGTCCATGAAGAGCAAATACAAAAACACTTTTCTGAACTGCATGCTATCGGCAGTAGACAACGGCGTCAGCGTGGAGGAAGCAGTTCAGCATGAAGGACGCTGTATATGCTGTCGCGAATGCTTGGGACGCGGTGACAAAAAAGACGATTACGGGCGCCTGGCACAATCTCTGGCCCGCTGCTAATCGGCGTGACCTAGGTGAGCAACGAGATAACACGGAGGATTTGACTGAAGAGAAAATGACAGCTGATCTGCTTAGATATGCGAACAGCTTCCCTTCGGAATCCATTAGTAAACTAGAAGAAGTGGACATCGAGGAGGTCTTTAACATAGATAACGAAGCTCCGACCGATTTTCCCTGACGGATGGCGAAATAGCTGAAATGGTCTTGAATGATTGTGAACATAATCGCAGTGACGACGAAGAGGACGTCGTGAGCACCGCAAAAAAGGTTTCCACACAGGAGACAGTGAAAATGTGTGACAAGCTTATTACTAGAGCAACGTGCGTTCATGACAGAGCACGACATCATGGCGATTTATAAAATCAAGGAAAAGCTTCTACAACAAACACCGCGATTAACCAGGCAGATCACCTTAAGCGAAGCGTTCAAAAACGTCACCGAGCAGAGAGCTTCGACGTCCGCGGAAGGCGCGCCCGATAATTGAAAGAAGCTACTAATTTCCTAGATAAACTGCTTGAGATTACCTACAACCTCTACCTGCGCCAGTAAATGGATTTTCTACTTGGGTTCGGTCCAAACCTTAGCACTTGCTTATGTATACGTATTCGTAGAAATGCACAAGGTATGCTGTAGGAACGCAGCTATGTACTAACAGTGTACTG
Organism: Trichuris muris; assembly: GCA_000612645.2. Taxonomy (NCBI): domain Eukaryota; kingdom Metazoa; phylum Nematoda; class Enoplea; order Trichinellida; family Trichuridae; genus Trichuris; species Trichuris muris. Next base: position 569,711 of record CBXJ02000361.1, on the reverse strand, counting down.
GTAGCTCAATAACTTCAAAGCATTGCACATATTCCAAACTCCGGAAAATTCCGAAATCGGGAATACCCCCGGTCCCGAGCATTCCGGATAATGGATTCCCAACTGTATATATATATATATATATATATATATATATATATATATATATATATATATATATATATATATAATTAAATCAAGGGTCACGGAGGTTACTTCCCGTTTGTGGACACCGTGATCACAAACGGGAAGAAACCTCCGTAACTCTTGATTCAATTATACATTGAAACCCGTTACGACAGTCTTTTACATTTTATATATACAGCTAGTCAAATTTTGCTTAAAAGAAGGAAATTACTTCCAATGGAATGGAAGTAATTTCCTTCTTTTAAACAACTTTATGGAAGTTATTTTGCGCAACACAAGGGAGCACCTACGGGTAGCCCCCTTTCACAAATTGTCGCAGAAATATTCATGGAACACCTGGAAGATATCGCATTTCCTGACAGTTACTCAGAGTACAATCTAAAAATGTTCAAACGTTATGTAGATGACATTTTTGTCATTATCAAAGAGGGAAAAGCAATAGCACTCCTTGAGCACTTGAACGATCATTTTCCGGGAAACGTCATATTCCCAATGGAACGAGAAGAGAATGGAACACTAGCGTTCCTGGACGCCTTAGTAGTACGAAAAAATGGACATATTAAGACCAAGGTTTTTCGGAAACCAAAGAATTCTGATAGATATTTTAACTTCTCTTCAAACCAACCGATGAACGTGAAAAAGAGGATCATACCAGGAATGATGGACAGGGCATTCTGTCTTCGCGACAGTGAATACCTGCAGGATGAAATCAACCATATAAGACGGAATCTACTACAAAACAATTATCCAAAGAGGTTAATTGAGATTTCTATTAGGGAAAGACTAAGAAAACACAAGAACCATGAAATTAGAAAGAGACATAAAATAGATCCCAGAGAGAAACCAATTTGCGCACCCTACTACCCGGGTATTGGGGAGAAGATTCGGCAAATTGCGAGAAGCGCTGGTTACACAATTGCTTTCAAAAGCCTACCGAACCTTAGATCAATCTTACGATCTGACAAGGTCAATATCCAGCCAGAAAAACGACCCGGGGTGGTTTACAGTATAAACTGTGGTTGCGGAACAAGGTATATTGGAGAAACAGGACATAATGTGCTACACATACTGAAGGAACACAAGATGGCATTGACAAGGTATAAGAACGCAGAGAAGAGATTGAGAGGGGAAACGGTAGAGTCAAGAGGGAGACCACAAAAGAGAGATCCAGTAGAAATCATGAAGGAGGCGGTCAATGCCTCAGCCTGGGTCGAGCACTCAGTAGACTGCCCCCTGGTGAACAACCAAATGAGTTGTTCCATACTGAAGCATGAACAAGACTACAGAATTAGAAACATCAAAGAAGCTTTTTACATCCGACACAACGTTTGCATAAATAGGGATGAAGGGAAAGAGATTAGTAACATATGGTCTACTGTGTCGATTAAGACGGGATGCGCCTTCGTAGATCTCAATACGCGTAGAGGAACAACAAGCACATGAAGTGCCGGTTCCTAGGGCGGCTCGTTATGAAAAAAGTGGAACCCAAGCAGGAAAGAGAAGTTTGCAAGAAAATTGAAGTTCGTAGGAACTCAAGAAAAGAGAAAGTAGCTAGCTTAAGTATTAAATTCACTTATGTAGGTTTAGAATAATGTCTAAGCATGGCAATGCTTATAGGTTTTTATTCGTGACGGTTACTTGCGCTGACGACGGAAACACGGTAGGTCCCGAAAAGCTCCGCTATCAAATAAAAAATCTTTCATGAACGGGTTATTCTGACGACCTTTGACAGAATAAAACCGAAACCCGTCAAAAATCCATTATTCAACTATATATATATATATATATATATATATATATATATATATATATTTGAGAAAACTTCTTTTACGGGGTGTTGTGCACATATGCGATCATTGATAACACGGATTTTTCCCCGTTTGAACCTTTTTATTCCAAAAGGTAAAATCTCCAGAGCTTTATATATATATATATATATATATATATATATGCAAGCAGAATGTATCACGGATTTCCCCGCTAAGTAGAAGCCTTTTACTACCAGAAAAGGCACACAAAGCATAGCTTTCGGCTACTACTCTTGTAGCCGTCTTCAGTGCAATAAAAATAAAATATGTCCACTGTCCAGCCAGTCACGGTTCAGCAAGCTCCTCCGCTCGACCAACCGGGTAGGCGGCATCAACTATCAGGTCTAACCTTTGACTCGTCAAGCCTCTGTCGCCCGGCCAGTCAGCCCTGCAGAAAGCGAGCATCCCCACCGACCGACCGGGACAGTGACGTAGCACAAAATGAAAATCGAGGCAATGGCAGTAGCTTCCCGAACCCGTCTATAGTCTCTTTAAACTGCGGGTTTTAAAGTCCTTTCTTGGTGGTGGTCTTCTTTCTTCCTTTTTTTCCCTTTCCGATCTTTCTGCCCTTTTCTGCCGTTGCCAAGTCCAGTCCGGTAAAGTCCAGTGCCCCGTGCAGCACGTTTGATAATAGCAAAATTTTCTTCTTTTCGGAAAGGCAAAAAGGAAGAAAGAAGGCCACCATTAGGAAAAAACTTTAAAACCCGTATATATATATATATATATAGTCTTGTGATTTGAACTTATTGCCCCTCATTTTAGACGTTCTACTCCAGTCAACGCAGCTAAATCACAGCCTCATTGGGTGGCATCATAGGCTTTTATAAAATCCTATCTGAATTTTTGGATCGAAGCCATGCAGCTGGGAGCAAAACTTCAGAGTTGGACAGTGTATCTTTGCAAGTGTGCGTTATGGAGGAGCAGAACCTGTGAAATGAGGGACAATAAATTGTACGGCGTCCAAATGTCTGGCAGCCAAATGGGCACGGTCAAACGGCAATATTCTTGTGAAACAGTCAGTTTAGGTAGGCATGTCTAGTCATGCTCGTTAGTATGCTTACCATGACGATTCCAGACCAACTGGTCATCTTCTGTAGCTTCACGTCTCTCCGTGTACGGCAACTGCGGTTCCATAATTGGTTCGTCCTCACTTTCTTCTTTCATCTGTTCAACGAACAACGCATCCCATTGCATCTGCAGTTTCGTACGAAGTTGATCCAACAGGTCGTGCAATGATTTGTCATCCGCGGTGGTACTTTGGCTACAATCCAGTTGAGAGAGCAGAAACAGTGTTTGGTCGTTGTCGTTGCTTTCAGCACATTTTGTCCCCAATGGTGATGTGTCCACTTGATGGTGCAAGAGCCGCTTCAAGCGGCGATTCTCCAATTCCATAAATTCATTTCGAACTCTATACGCGAGCATTTCAGTTTCAGCGATCAGCACACGACTAAAGGCAAGGCGTCGAGCATTGGAAAAAAGCTGAACCAATTTAGCATAGATGTCACAACTGTGGACTGTATAATCCGATTGGCATTGAGCAACTCTGTTGTCGGGCAATACTGCTACACCAACAGCAACAGTCAACGGTAGAGATGGCGGAAAGTGCGATAATTTGTCGTCAAGTGCGTCGAGTAGTCGTCTCAATTCACTATTCACCTTCTCCAAGTTGACTAAACGTTTACGATACCTTCTCATTTCACTGTTCGTTGATTCAACCTCACTACATTGAACATTTTCAACTGCAGCCAACTTGGACTTCAGCAGGACAAATTCTCCTTGTTGACAGGCAATTTTATCCTGCGCACTGTCCCTTTCACCTCGTGTTTTCACTGCCTCAGCTTGCGACAATTCCAAACTGCTAGCCGTTTCCTGCAGCATTTGTCTCAGCGAGGTTACTGTCGATTCAAAGCACGTCAACTTTTCTGTCTGTTCGGTTAATTGGCTTCTCAAAACGGCGTTTTCCCTCTTCAAATCAGATAATTCGCCTTTCAATTTCGTTGTCTCTTCGTCATACGAGTACACACGCTCAAAATGTTCGGCATGCTCTGAAGTAATCATACCTAAAAGCTCCGCTATTCTCTTTTCAAGCGTTTCTGCTGTTAACCGCAGAGCAGCATGCTGATCGTTTAGTTCAGTCAACTTCAAAGTGGCACTCTCCCGGCTTGAAGTTAAACTTTCTTCCAATGCTCTTACCACATTTTTGTATTGCTCAAGCTCACTCTCTGCTGCCGCCAGACGTGTGCCCAATTCCGTTAGATGTCTCTTAGTCTGTTCGTATTGTCGCCTACTGGCAGTGCCCAACTCCGAATGGACGTCTGACCGATCGAAGGTCAAATGTTCATTTTCATAAGCCACTGAACGCTGATCAAATGGTAACTCATCATCATCGTTCTTCATGTCCAACGCCGAAGCGATGTCACTTCGTCTGCGCAGTTCTCTTCGCAATTTTTCTACTTCGTCTTTTCTCTCATCCAATTCAAGCTTCAACTCCCTAACATTTGACCTTTGATAAGCTAAAGATATCCTATTCTCCTTGCAAATTCTACTCAATATCGATAACAGCAGTTCGTTCTCCTTGGCAAAAAATTTTTCCACTTCCACACGTCTGCTCATAGGAAAAACAATGGTTTTCAATTCATACAGATATTCACTCAATCTGCCCATCTCCTCCACATGAAAACAGTTGCATTCAGTTTGTGCCAGTACTTGCTGATCGTTGACTTCTTTTGTTTCCAACTGCTCTTTCAGATTTTTGTTCTGCTTTGACATATCATCCAACCACCGTGCCATGCTTTCAACTTCATCATTTGCTCGTTCCAACAGTTCTTTCTGTTGGCCAATTAAAAAACAATTGTGACGGCGATCAGCTTCCAGTGAGGAAATGTGATTCCTTAGCGTTTCAACCAAGTTTGTAAGATTCTTTACCACCTCATTCTGACTAGCCAACTGGTGAGCATACGCCTTCGACGCCGCTTGAAGTTTCGCGTTAGTTCGCATCAGTTCCTCAGAACTTTTGGGATCATTGAAGCTCAAGCACCAAGATTCATTGACATATTTTGTTAACTTTTTCACCTCTCCCTCGTAGTAGTTTCGTTCAAGAATCATTCTTGCCAGATGCTGTTGTGTTCCAGCATTTTCTCTGCACAATCTTTCCGTTATAGCGGAAAGTCGCTCTACACGACGATTTGCTTCTGCTACATTTTGCTTAACACTTTCTCTGACCAAGCGTTCATGTTCTGTCATAGTAAAATCGAGTGTGGATAATAACCTTCGATTTTGAGCGCGTAAATCAGCAATATTCCTTAACGAAACGTACATTAGCATCGAAAAGAGTCTATAACTAAATGTTTCCTAAATCTCCCTGCTGAAAATCACATCCTATAGGACATGGACAGCCTCTCACATCCTTTTTATAAATCATTCACCAGTGATTCTCAATGGGGGCGCAGGGAGATTTTTGGGGGGCGGTTAACCTAGGGGGCGCTGCGGGGGGCGGTGGAAGATTTTAGAGGGGCGCTGGAAGCTTCTACGGGGCACTAATGATATCTAGAAGCTTGCTGCGCCGTAGAGCTCGATGCCCGGGTGATTCAAGGTCTACCACGACAAAGCGAGAACGCATATGATAGGTGTTTCTGTAGGTCCTCTCTGCCATTGTTCTTCATGTCTACCGAGTCGTTAATAGGCGTTTCGCAGATATTTCTCGACCGAAATCGCACCGTCCCACCTCAGGAACACACTGGAATCTCGATCAGCCCTTTCAGTCATAAACCCTTCCGCTGAGAAAACTAATATAAAAGACTGGCAGTTTCTCTGCGAAGTCTTTCACGGACCGCTTGGTGAAGCCAATAAAGCAAAACCTAACAGGAGTACCACCGTGAGGAGAAGGACGACTCAGAACTTGTCGTTTGAAAGCGGCCTAATAAATGTCAAACGCAACCAAAAGGTTAACAGAACCAGAACCAACAGGCCCTCATTGTTGAATCCTCGTGGCCAATGGCCCCATACAGGAGGGTGGCGCTGGCGAGTCCAGTGGGCGATGGCAAGTCCAGGGGGGCGCTGGGGGGGGGCACTGGAGAGGCCTGAGGGGGCGCTGGCACGAAAAAGGTTGAGAACCTTTGTCATAAACCAACCTACCTGACCTGTTAGCACTATTCAGTCACGGCACAATCACGTAAACAAAGCTATAACCAATGAACAAATGAGTTGTCAATTAAAAAAAGATAATTTGAATGTGCAGTAAGTAATATTTTTTATAACCTTTGGAAAGACTAGTTCAGCTTCCGATAAAGCGATAAAACCTGGCTGTCTCGTAGAGGGCGAAAAAATGAAAACATATCACAAAATTATTAAAGAAAGAAAAAATGGTACATGAATTTTAAAAACTAATCAGTTCGGCAAAGTAACCAGTTTAATTCCATTTTCTAGTCATGTTACGCTTTCTTACCTCCATCTACAAAGTTAGAGGAAAAGAAGAACCCATTAAATTACTTAGTAAGACCAACTACGTTTATAGAGGTCTCGTTAGAGTTTTCCATTGCCTCAACAAAAGTTGAGAGTTGTAGCAGCAAGGAATTGCAATTCGGCACTTATCATAACGGCAGTTGGCATTCCTGCAACGGATAAGAAGCACTGTTCGCTTTCCATGGGAAACTATTAACATAATGAACGGCTAAATCAATTGCGTGCAAATAGGTCATACATGAATTGAACAAATTTGTGCTGCTCCACCAGGGCCATTATTATTCAACATATCGAACAGATAAAAGCAGCATAATTCCTCACCTTGAAAGCGAATTCTCATGCGCCATATCACGCAAAAGTGCTCCTATGGGAGACCAACAATCCTGTTGTTCTTGTTGTTGCGTAGCTCCATTGTCATCTATGTTAGCCTGAACAAAATGCTACAATGCTAGTCCACGAATGATGAAGAACCAGAAAAGTGCTTTACAATTTACATTTATCATCCATTGTGAAAAAAGACCACTATATACCGTTTCATCAAGACACTTTCTCTGGTCCATCGTTGAGTCATTAGCAACCCTCATTGTCTTCCTGAGTAAAACGCCAGCTGCTTTCAAATGGACCGCATTTGAGGGCAAATTAGACTTAGAGTCACGCGACTTTGTAATTTCCTATGAACATGAACCAGCGTAACGACAACTATGCCAAATTCCTACTTCTTGAAAGTTAACGCTTTCTGCGATTACTTCTTCTTTGTCCATGTCAAGCGACTTCTGCTCTGCCATACTTTCCCCTAAAACATTATGCACGAAAGCGTCCACATGGGGGAAAATGGACACGATTCAAGTTGATGCTTAATCTTACTTGAGCAACTATTTTCTCCTTGCAAGTTGCGCACCAGTTCTTCGAGTTCACAAATACGCTTCGCTAAATTAAAGAATAGTACACAGTATGGTAGCATTAGAACGACGACGCCGGAAACATTTACTTTTTTCCTCCAGTTGGGTCTGCCATGCAAAGTCACTAGCTAAGACCACTGGACGGTAACCTGTAACCGAAAGATTGGTGCAACTCGCTGTACTGATAAAGAAAACCTACCTCTGGAACATTCATCGTCAGGCCTTTCCAGTTTCTCATAATCATCGTATGCCACAACAGCCTCAATACAGTCTTCTTTTGACTTAACGATAACCTATAGCAATTGAGCTTAAGTTCACCGATGGCAACAAATAAATTTGTTAATGCACATTGCTTTATACAAACTTAACAATAAAAATAAAACTGCTCACCTGGTCAGCCTGGTCGATCAATTCGTCAAATCTTGCAGATAGTACATCCATCGAGCATGTCAACATATCACGCCCACTTTGAGTATCTTCGAAACGCGCCACTGCATTTGCACAATGCTGATGACAATGCGCAATACACCTTTTCAACTCAGCTTTCAACCATCGCAAACTATCTGTCTCCGACAACAATTCTTTCTCAAGTCTTTCTTTTTCCTTGTTGAACAACTCCTTTTGAAAGGCACAATTTTCCTTGGCTTCCTGAAAAGAAACAGGGAAACAACTATTTATCGGTATACTCTTCATATTTACTTCCAACGCAATCCCGTCAGTCGACTTATCGATAAGACGCAGTTCAAGGGTGCACTTTTCTTTAACAAGAGCATCGCGCACCTCCTTTTCTTTCGCGAGTCGTTCTGAATAAACATTGTGAACAAATATAGCCATGTAAGAATTACGTGACGGATATGTGCATAAAGTATAATGAAAAATTCTAATGTTTAGCACCTGAATTCCTCAAGGTTAGAACAGATCGCGCAAGCCTATTCATCGTTATTCAACAGTATCTAACACAGGAATGGGAAGATTGTGACCCCCCGTTGATTCTCCACTGTTAACGCAAATTCTTTTGAAGAAAATATTCTCAACTAACAATCTTCTCTCAATTTCTCGCATCGATAAGAGAATTTCGCAACGGCAACATCGGTAAAAAAATTACGTGTACCATCAACACCAATTGATTAAATGTCATTGTCACCAATATTTTCAGAGAATCGGTGCCCGCGTTGGAAGAGCTTTACTCTGCAGATCTTCCAAAAATATTGCGCTCCGTTTTCACCCTGAGCGAATTCAGGTGCCGGCAACTGCGGTGTGATGGCGTAATACCGTTCAGAAATTACCAATGCTTTCCTTTGCCTTGCATTTCATTGAACGATATGTTCTCGGTACTAATAGGCTTTCATTACATGGACTAATGTGCTTTGTCGCCATGCTCTCCTTGGTGAGTTATTCTGTAACACTCTGGTTGCGTTTAAACTGTTTCACACGTAAAAATGTTCTACCCCAGTCCATCTCAATATCCTAATGATCAAACATTTCCACGCAAATGTGTCCTAGTTGAATGACAGACTACTGCTCAGCGATAGGCTGCCGTTGTCTATTCCAAAACAATCGCAAAATATTAATACATTAATACTTCCTATATCACAATGATACTTGCTTGGGGCAAAGCAACTGTACTTTCAGGCACCTTCCCAATAAAGTAAGGAACAACACCATTTCCTTCAGTTAATAAGACGGCGTACGAAAATATTGCAACAACAGCAGCCATAAAGCAGGCTTCCTGAACGATTCCAATGAATAGGAAAAATTAGCTGCTCAAAGCAACAGAAACCATTATGATGATGAATTGAAGAATGACGAAATACACAGCAAGATTTCTACCTTCAAGACTTGTGACTTCTGCCGATCTGTGACTAAGCAATTCTGCAAATTCCGCTGCGCTATTCTTTGCAGATGAAACCTGCAACTCTAATTTCTCCTGAAATGAACATCACAATTCTGTATTCACTTATAGAACCAATTAGAATACATACTATCACTTGCATGCATGCAAAGTGCCTATCCTCCAGTTCCATCATATTTTGGCTCAGCTTCAAATGGTCTTCATCTACAAGTATGAAAGGCAAATCTCGCACTTCACCGTAACTTACCCTATCCCTCACTCAGCGAAACAAGAGATTCCTGCAGATTACTCCGATCATCGAGCACGGCACGCAGATGTCTTTCTGATTCATTGTAAAGCTGTTTGTAAGTATCCGCTTCCATCTCTGAAGGCTATACGCTTCTTACAAAATCATAGCACAGCAGAACTCACCCAATTTCGCTGTTTTCTCCAAAAACACGTCATACAAGCCTTGCGCAGAAGACATTAATCTTTGTTTCAAAGGCTCGGGAATAACCGCTAATTCACTCGATTTAATGAACTCTTCAAATGGGATGACTAGCGCGGCACCCGTGCCAGCCATCACTTCTACGTCAGACATAGGGAACTAGAAATTATAAGACGTTATCATTATAAGCAGACAGTACATTGATTTTCAAGCTACAATAAGCGTTTATAGTCATTGCACCTTACCTGACAGTGCGAACTCGGCATCGTAGCATATCTATGTAACCGAATGTACTTATCTTGTTAGCTAACAAAAAACTTATCTTCTCAAATTACCGATAACTATTAAGACAAGGCGCTCTAATGACTTGGAGGACGTACTTCACTGGGGACTGCAAAGGTACAGTAGCCGACAAGAGCAAACAAATAATGCAAGTACAGTAGAACCTCCCGTGGGGTACACGTCAATTGGCCCCCGCGCATTTGGCCCGAGCGCGATTCGATTGGCCGTGCGCGACTCAGCGGCCGTGCGTGATTGGCCGGCCGAGAGCGATTCTATTCGTCGTGCGTGATTGGCCGGCCGTGTGCCGCAGAGTTCCAACTTGCACGGCAACTTATCGAGTCGCATGACTTGTTTGCAGGTTTTGCGTTCCATACTGCTTTGCAATGAACAAGAATTCAAATTAAGAAAGATAAAAAGAAGCTTTCTTTATTCGAAACAACAACAATTTCAATCGAGACAAAGTGGCGGAAGTGAGTGACATTTGGTCAGGGGTCATACAGCGATCAGCATGCTGTCTATTGCGATTAGGAAACCGGACACGACTGTAAACATGGAACAAAAAAGGGAACAACATCTTAAACCACGCATGTTGCCTCTCGCAACGTAGCTACGTTCCGACGGCGCTGTTATCAAAGGGCCTCTCGCTCGCCTACGGCTCTGATAAGAAGAATAGCGGTTCGCGCGAGCGCCCGAGGACAAACGAACACATGACGAGTGAAACGCGAAACGACGATTCGCCCGCAAGCGATTACGCGCAGTAACCGATAAAATTCCTTTGCGATCCGGCACCAGTCAGTCCCGTTTTCCGTTCTCCGCTTGGCTTGACGTTCGCTCCGTTCCCTTCCCGTTTCTCCCGCTCTTGTACTCTTCGGCCATTAAAGTTTTGACGCACGGTCATCCCGACGGCAGTTGCAACAACGCATGTCGTATTTATGACACAGTTCAAAATCCACCATCACGTTTCATCAACAGATCGTTGATTGCTCATTAGTCGCTGAGGACAGGGTGTGCGCGACCCCGAAAGCTCCGACGGTTGTTTGAAAATTAAAAGTGACAAACGGTGCTAGTCGTACAAACATTATCATGCATATCCACACCGTTACGAAGAATCCGATTTTCAACTACATGGTATGCTGCAAAATTCAACGTTAAACCGTCCATTTACGAGATTCTTATCTGTGTTGTTACATTACGTGCACCTATTCGCGACTTCATGATCCAATTAGCTAGAAAAAGGAAACTTGTACGTCGTTTTCTGACCGTGTCTTCTTATAACCACTCTCATCCATCCGCTGGTAGGGACACCGTGTCAGTTTACTTATAGATCTTCCAACGTACAAGAAGCAAAAAACGGGAGAAATCCGTGAAAAGACAACTTCATGAAGATCTACGCCCCCGTTAAAAGACATCCTGTCTTTCGAAATATCAACAGTGCTCACGGTGCACGTTGCCTACAGGCAGCACAGCTGCTTGAACGAACCGTTTTGCGGTTATCTTCCACCTACGGTAAGCTCACCTTTCTACTACAATGTCGTGACGCGGGTCTCCTTCCAAAATGTTTCCAACTAAAGTGGAACCACACTAACAACAGGAGAACGGAAAATATCATAAGATCAACTGGGGTTTCCTTGTTAAGAGCAACTATCCGCGAACATCGTAGTACAATCACCCACCTAAAGAAATTCTCACAGGACTTAACGTTGTATCTTTCACGTACTATCAGGCCCGACCTTTTCTCTCAATTAAATACGCAAATAAACGAATCTTGTTTCGCTTCAAAACTTAATCAAACCAGTATGCTACATAAAAAACTTGAGAAGCTGTACAGTTCGCGTGAGTGGGAGTTTAAACGATCGCGTAAGAGTGGCCGGGATAATCAAGCCAATAACAACAACAGTAATATAGATAAAATTGTGGTCAATCTTAGTTCTAAAAGCTTAAGCCACGCAGAAAAAATCGTTTTATCTAAAGGCCTAAATTTCGTACCGACACCAAAGAACCCTCCGATGTTAGATATCATTTCCTCTATTGAACATAGCCTTTCTAATGTGTATCCCCAAAAAGCGGCGGAAATCAAAGGTTCGATTTCCGTTCTACTTCTACTTTTGAATGCACACAAACAGGCACCCCCTAATCTTACCCAGTTGGAACGTAAGGTTCTTAAAGATCTTAGGTCTCGTACGGATATATTAATTACTAGAGCTGACAAAGGTAATGTGGTCGTAATTTTAGATCCAAGTGTTTATGTGGAAAAAATGAACGAACTCTTAAATAACAACGTATATCGCCCCATCTCACATGACCCCACATTAAACCTCCGGAAAAAACTTCTTAACTTGCTAGACCTCTTTGTTAAGGAAACACAAGACCCTGTACTTTCAAAAATAAACAAACTACTTTATTACACGTGCAATAGCAAATGCCCGGAACTATACGGACTCCCCAAAATTCATAAACCAGGGTCCCCCTCAGACCAGTAGTTTCGAGCATTAATAGCCTAACGTCCAGACTTTGTACGTACTTAAAGAATATTATTTAACCACTAACCGGACATCGCGCATCTTACGTTAAAAACTGTAAACAGTTCGTTAACGAAATTAAAAATGTACAGTTAAACAGTACTGATGTTTTGGTAAGTTACGATGTTAAAGACCTCTTCACATGTATACCAGTCGCACACACAATTGACATCCTTAACCGTATCCTGGAATCAGATGACTCTTTGCATGAAAGAACTAAATTGAACCCGTTTCATATTAGTAGACTTGTTGCCTTTTGCATGCAAGAAGGAAATCATTTCAGGTTCCAGGATAGGTTCTTCACACAAAAGGACGGGGCTCCTATGGGTAGTCCACTCTCGCCCATTCTCGCCGAGATCTTCATGGAACACCTCGAGGAGAAGGCCTTTAGTACTTGCGAGAGCGGGTCTGCACCTTCCTTTTTCAAAAGATATGTAGATGACATTTTTGCAATTATCAAAACAGGTAATGAAGAACCCTTTCTTGAACACTTGAATTCCCTTTTTCCTAACAACATTAAACTAACCATGGAAAAAGAGTGCAACAGTAGGTTACCGTTCTTAGACGTGCTGGTTATCAAAAAAGGTAATAGAATAAACACGACCGTATATAGAAAACCGACCAACTCTGACCGGTTATTGCATTTCTCTTCCCACCATCCTATTGCAGTTAAACGTTGCATAGTAATCGGTATGGTAAACCGCGCACTTGAGGTATGTGACCCGGAGTATCTAAATTCAGAATTAAAACACATTTCCACCACTTTAATTTCCAATGGGTATCCAAAACACTTTGTTAACTCTATTATACAAGGTAGATTACATAAAACATCGATAAACCCACCGGGGTCTACTTCATTACCTCACCCTGTTCTATACGTCCCATACTATAGTGGTTTAGGGGAGCGCCTTAAACGTCTGGGTCACGCTTTAAACTTTAATGTTCGGTTTAAAAGTTCCGGTAATCTCCGTTCCCTGTTGCGAAGTGACAAGATCAATGTTCCACTGGATAGGAGACCGGGCGTCGTTTATGAAATCAAGTGTGGTTGCCACGCCTCCTACATAGGAGAAACGGGCAAACCTTTACTTGACAGATTTCATGAACACACGGCTGCGCTGGCCCGATACAAGACCGCGAAACGAAGACTGAATGGGTTACCAGCGCAACGCCGTGGACGACCCCAAACCCGCGATCCAGCCAAGATCATGGATGAGTCAGTAAAGGCTTCCGCGGTTGTTGAGCATGGTGCCACATGCCCACTTGACCTACAACCGCGCATTCTCTGCCGCGAAGATCGCTTCCACATGCGGCGTATTAAAGAAGCCTTTTACATTAGACACAACAGCTCCTTCAATCGTGACAAGGGTGTACATGTCTGCGAAGTTTGGAATGCCATTATAAATAAAACCAGATGTTGCATCCTACCGAGCTGACCTGTAATTACTTCCACCCTTGTCTCTGACTCGTATTTAACCCGACAACGAAGTAAAAACTTGCTCTTGCTCGCTGAAGACGGAACTCGAGCGTTCCGAAATATCCGAGACAAAACTAGTACGTCGTTTTCTGACCGTGTCTTCTTATAACCACTCTCATCCATCCGCTGATAGGGAGACCGTGTCAGTTTACTTATAGATCTTCCAACGTACAAGAAGCAAAAAACGGGAGAAATCCGTGAAAAGACAACTTCAAGAAAAAGGAAACGTTTGATACATTTCTGTAACGTATGGGCCAGTTCAAGGAAACGAATTTATTTGAGCGATCATCGAACACACACGCACACGCAGCTTATCCGACTGTCATCAAGTTCAGAACATTGCTAACACTAATGGGCTTAGTCTGCAGAATAGAATACAAGATTTATTTTGAGCTATGCCTTCTATACCAACCAAAATCTGTTCCGTAGTTTTTTGGAACAATGCAGGTGCAAAACTCAGGCCAAATGGAAATCGCTTATAACAAAAATATCCCCGATGAGCAGCAATCACTAGATACTGATTTGAATCCCGATGGACATTCATTTGTAAGTAGGAATCTTTCAAGTCGATAACTGAAAACAAAGTTCTGTCGTTCTGCATCGTAATGAGCTCTTCGAAGATGGCAATGGATGGTAATCTAAAATGGCATGCGGACTTATAGTTACTTTAGAATCACCGCAGATCCGGATTTTTCCGCTCGGTTTGATGACGCATACTATGGGCGATCACCATTCTATAGGCAGTGTAACGCGTACGGAGAATGCGGGGGCGGAGATGTCCTGACGATCGAAAGGAGTAACGGTAGGTGAGAGTAGCTGCGACGTGTCGTGCTGGTTTTGACTTCGGTTTCGGACAAGTAAACGATTCTTTCCTTGCCTGTTGACAGAGGGCTACAGCAGTGTCGCTGAATCCACTTGTTCCAGGCGAACACGGCCATTTGGCCGCCGCCGTTTGTCTGCCAGGGACATTTGGCCGCCACCGCTGCCTACATATCGACTTATTGTCCCTCATATTACGGGTTCTACTTGTTGGGACCCGTAATGGGCGACAATCTAGTCGTACGAAATACGTCTTATGTAAGCGACCTTGCTTAACATTACGGTATGATTATTAATCAAACGACTGGCAAAGGTGCTAGGCCTCAAGGTTTATTTTACGAGCTCGCTGAATTTGAGATCCCTCTTACGGAACGATAAAGTCAAGATCCCGGAAAGAGAAAGATAAGGCTTGGTGTATGCAATTCAATGCGATTGCTCAGAGATGTATATAGGAGAAACGGGGAACAGTGTCCTCCATAGGTTCAAGGAGCTCTTAGCCGGCATAAATCGTTACAACAATGCCAAGGCTGGGTTGAATGGAAATATGAACATTCAAGGCAGAGGAAGGAGACAAACACTCGACCCCGGAACAGTTATGGAACAAGCGATTAAAGCTTCAGCGTTAGTAGAACATGCATCACAATGCACTGGTTCCTTGCACACTCTACACATTTGCAGCGAATCGAACTTCACACTACGAAAGATAAGCTTTATTCATCCGAAACAATAACACCTTTAGCCGCGATAAGTGCGTGGAGGTTAGTGAAACTTGGTTTGAAGTCATCCACCGATACGGATGTTGCAAAATACCGCAACGTACAATCCAGGATCCTCAATGGGAGGAACGACACAATATAGCCATTCGTACAGCACTTTAAACCGGGATAGCTGGATCTGAGACCACTGATCCCCAGCTTAGACATTTGGAAAGATAAAAGGAGAACAAAAAAGACGAAAGGGAAAATTGTTCCGTGGTTCGTCGCTTTAAAGAAACCAGACCAATAGCCTTCGTTTTAAAGCATTGTTTTAAACCAATTTTGACTGCACTCGTACGCATGATGTAGACCAGCAATTCTCAACGTGGGCCTGGGGCCCCCGGGGGGGGGGGCGGGAGAGTGTTAGGGGTGCTGAAATTGGAAATTTGCTGGGAGGGTTGGGCCACGAGGGACTCAGGGGGGCCGAGGCCAAACGTAATTAGGTAGACTGGAACGGAGAAACAATTTATTTCAATCCCTCTCCATACGTATTTGCTTTCCGAATCGCATTTTCTCTACTTGCGAAATTCAGACTTACCCATCCTGTGACGGTATATTTACTGTACCTTTTTTTCTCGGTTCACGTATTTTGTTAGCATCCGTTTAGATATCACTCATGAGTTCCTTGGCAAAGAAGAAGTGTCGACGTTATTCGGTAGAGTACTTGGCATTCGGTTTCGTCCCGTCTCCTCGTGGTCAACTATTGCCCATGTGTTTACTGTGCATGTGTTCATTTTCAAATGAGAGCATGAAACCTAGTAAATTGAAGAAACATTTGATTAGCGCGCATCCAGAGAACAAAGACAAGCCTTTGGAATATTTGTTGAGTCTGAGAGATAGCTTCAAAAAAGTAGGGACACTGCCTCAAATTATAGGCCAGTGCTCACAGGAATTGGACAAGGGCACTGATGCGTCTTACAAAATTAGTAAACTTATCGCCCAAACTGGGAATGCCCACAATGTCGGTGTCGTTCATCTTGCCTTCAGTGTCCATAATAATGTCCGACGTCATGAATTTGAACGAGAAGGATACCGTTCAGGCAATTCCATTGAGCAACTCCACCGTTTGCAGGAGAATATAGGAAATGGCACATGACGTTGAAGGTCAGTTGGTTTCCTTACTTCAGTCGAAGAAGTTTTCTTTGCAAATTGATGCAACTACTTTGCAAGACAATGACGCTCTGCTCATGGCTTATGTTAGGTTGTGGAATGCAAATACGCTGATGGAGGAAATGTTGTTTGCCAGAAGAATTAGATCTGATACTAAGGGACTGGCGATGTTTGAAGAAGTCCGAAACTATTTTAATGAAAAGAACATTCCGTTTCAGAATTTAATTGCTTGCGCGACTGATGGCGCTGCTTCCATGGTAGGGCGGTACAGGGGATTCATAGCCCATCTGAAAGCAGTCTCTCCGAAACGCATCTCAGACCTTTCAGCGTTTTATTGATACCGTGTTCAGGGGACTGTCCTTTTGCTTCGCCTATGTGAACGACATTCTCATCGCAAGCGCCACCCAGGAGCATCTGCTACATATATAACAAGTTTTTCAACGACTCTCGGCTAATGGTCTGATTTTAAATTTGCAGAAATGCCAATTTCTTGTTTCTCATTTGGAGTTTTTGGGTCACGAGCTGGACAGTAGTGGCATCAAACCCACTAACAACAGGGTAAGGATGTTACGAGATTTTCCTAGGCCCACTTGTATCCGACAACTCAGGCGGTATTTGGGCATGATCAATTCCTATCACCGTTTCATCCACACCTGCGCTGGGATTGTTCAACCGCTTCACAAAATGCTTGCAGACCAAGGAAAGCTCAAAGAGCTGAATTGGACCGACGAACAGAATATGGCATTTTGCCGATCAAAGGAGGCTCTTGCTCACGCTACCTTGCTCTTTCATCCGGTTCCAGACGCTGAAACTGCTATCATGGTTGATGCCTCAGAATCAGCGGTGGGAGCCGTTTTGCAGCAGAAAGTCGGTGACGAGTGGAGACCTCTCTCCTTTTTCTCAAAGACCCTCAAACCGGCTGAAAGGCGGTACAGCACATACGCCCGTGAGCTTCTGGCCATCTCTCTTGCCATAAAACACTTTCATTATTTCATCGAAGGCAGGCGTTTTCATGTTATCACCGATCATCGACCTCTTGCATTCGCATCGTCTGCAACCCATGACCGGCACTCGCCCATGCAAGCCCGCCACTGGGACTTTATTCTGCAGTATACTTCTGACATACGCCATGTAGAAGGCAGATGCAACCCAGTTGCGGATGCACTATCAAGGATCAACAGCAACGGTATCAATACCATTGAATTCTCTCCGATTCCATTCCACAAGATCGCCGCCGCACAGACCGATGACGAGGAGCTCAGGCAACTTCGTACCTCTCCAATGTTTTCCTTCCAGTCTATCGTTTTACCCATGTCCAGGGATTCTCTCGTCTGTGACATGTCGACTGGATCTCCTCGGCCTTTTGTCCCTCAGCAGTTCCGTCGCACGGTTTTTCTTTCATTGCACTCATTCGCTCATCCGGGAGTCAATGCAACGCAAAATCAGATTACCAAACGTTTTTTATGGCCGTCAATGAACCGGGACATATGAAACTGGACCTGAGCCTGTTTGACTTGCCAACAGTCTAAGGTTACAAAGCACAACGTCGCACCGCTTCAAACCTTTCCCCAACCGGGGGGGGGGGCGCTTCGAGCATTTCCACGTTGATCTTGTGGGTCCACTTCCGATTTTTCAAGGCTATCGTTACCTACTTACCTGCGTGGATCGTTTCACTCGTTGGCCGGAGGCCATACCACTACGCGATATCACAGCAGACACAGTTGCTACTGCTTTCATCAGTGGATGGATTGCTCGTTTCGGGGTTCCAGCGACTGTTACAACGGATCGCGGCCGCCAATTCGAATCACATGTTTGGCAGCAACTGATGAAAGTGCTCGGTTGCAAGCGAACTCGGACCACGGCCTATCACCCCATCGCGAATGGTCTCGTGGAACGATTTCACCGTCAGGTCAAAGCAGCCATAATTGCCACTGGGGATCGAAGCAACTGGGCAAATCGACTACCGTTTATCATGCTTGGCCTGAGAGCAGCTTTGAAACGGGATATCGGTTGCAGCACGGCTGAATTGGTGTACGGAGCCGCACTGCGCTTGCCTGGTCAGTTTTTCGAGCCCAAGCCCGTCGAACAAATTGACCTCAATGGGTTCGTAGACTCAATCAGACGTACAATGGTGTGCTTACGATCGGTACCTCCACGGGAGCTGCCTGCTCGGCCATATCACATCGACAGCAAGCTTGAATCTGCAGGCTACGTTTTCGTGCGCTGTGAGGTATCCGGCACCCAACTGCAACCGCGCTACCGCGGGCCTTTCAAAGTGCTCTCCAAACGAGCCAAGTACTTTCTTCTGGACGCGAATGGCAAGATCCAGACCGTCCATCGATCGCCTCAAGCCCGCCTATGTTGGCTCATAGTTTTTTTCCTCTTCTCCTTTCTACTCAGTTCGCCCCTTAGTGCATTTCTCAAGTGCATTCTCACCGGGGAGTAGTGTAGCGAGCGTAATCGCACATCATTTTTCCCTGCACATCTTTTTACAGACTTACGGTACTGGTGAATAAAGGTATCGTCTAAACAAGCTGTTACAGCCTAATAAGGCTGTTCTGAACCTGATTATCACTAACCTACTTTTTGACTACCTGACAATCGTTAGTGTGCCTGAACATTCATTGTGTGAAATAAACGGTGACGGGTTGGTTCCGATTTCTGGACAGCGCTGCGCACTGAGAGTCACTACTAACCTTCGGCCGGAACATTCTGGTCCTCCGAGCCGGATAATCGCGATTCACTCGTGGTCATCCTTGGACAACTACACGCACCTGTTTTGGATAGTTGTGATCAGCTGAACCTGATTTGTGGTACTCGCTTGTATCGAGTCAGATTGATATGGAACAGCTGAAGAAATCCCGAGCAGGTCTGAAGGGCCGTGTAACTGTCCTTAAACGTGAATTATTAGATGCCATTGCTACTGACAAAAAGCTGTCTTTGATAGAAGACTTGGAGCGCTCACTCAATGGTTATATGGCCAAAGCGTATGACGTCCAGACAAAAATTGAGCAGTTATTAGCTGATGATGAGCTAACTGAAGAACTGGAGTCATGGATGCGCTTCGAAAGCGAGCTTCGAGATCTTCGTGTCCAAGTGAAAGAGTACACCTCTCATTTGGTCAAGGATATACCAGAAGAAAAGAGTAAAGTCACTGTGCAGGCAGAGAACTGGTCTGGGCCGCTTTTGCCGAAGTGGGACCTACCCAAGTTTGGCGGCGATATTCTAGAATACACCGCGTTTTGGGACCAGTTTGAAGCAGGGGTCCATTCCCGTCGGGACCTAAGTGACGTTACTAAGTTGGTATATCTTCGGTCGGCACTGACAGGCAGTGCACTAAAGGCGGTCGAAGGTTTCAGTGTGACAAATGCAAATTACGGTGTGGTGGTCCAGACGCTAAAAAATCGTTTTGGACGTCCGCGTGCGATCGTGGAGGGTCACATCAAAGGCCTACTGATGATGGGAAGATGTGGCGAGGCAGTGCAAGCGTCTGAATTGAGAGAGTTCCACGATTCCATCAATCTACATGTTAGAGCTCTGGCCGCACTGGGTTGTGATCCTTGCGCGGATGAGCTCTCGGCAGCTGACATTCTGCTGACTGTGTTTAAAGAAAGGCTGCCTGAAACGTTGCAGAAGGCGTGGGAGAAGAAGCTGACTTCCCCTGAGGACGGAAAAGCGTCGTTGGATAGCTTTTTCGCGTTCCTGTTAACGCAAGTAGAAGTAGAAGAATCTGTATCGAAGAGAGACAACAAGAAACCAGCTAAACAGGTAAAAGATCCCCTGCCGTCGAAGAAACTATTTTCTGCAGCTGCTCTGGTAACAAAAGCGGCCAGGGAACAATTGTGTGCAGTGTGTGAGAAAGGTCACTTTACGGCCAGCTGTCAAGATTTGTTGACTGCATCAATGGATGATAGATGGAAGACGGCGCGAAAGGTCGGTTTATGTTTTGTTTGTCTCGAAAAGGGCCATTCTTCGCGTAGATGCCCGCTGAGAAAGCCTTGTGGGAAAGAGCGCTGTGGACAGTTTCATCACCCACTGTTACACATAAATCCAGGCCCCAAGGTCAAAGTAGGGCTTATTCGGAGTGATCAAAGAGTCCTCACCTTGCTGCAAACGGCGACCGTGAGACTGCTCGGGTCAAATGGCAGCACAGCTGTTGCAAAGTGCATATTTGACACGGGGTCTCAGCGGTCCTTCATTCGAAAGCAGTTAGCGGATGACCTCGGTCTTGAAGGGTCGATGGAAACCATACGTATAACTACTTTTGGCAAGAGCACTGAGCAACGCGAAAAAGCTAGAAGGGTATCTTTTTCGCTTGGCTCGCTTAGTGAAACGCCCAATGCAGGTCAGTGGATACATGCCATTTGCGTGCGGCAAATCTGTTCGCCAATTGAGGCTAACCCGCAGCTGAACAGAAGGTGGTCCCACTTACATGGCTTGCAATTAGCGGACAAGTTTCCGTGCGAAACTAAGGATGTAGACGTTCTTATCGGGCTTGATTATTACTACGATTTCGTTGGAAATCGTGTCAGTAAAGGCAGAAAGAACGAACCAATCGCGATTGAATCTACATTGGGATGGATTCTTTGCGGTAGTACACAAGCTGACACTTATCACATACTTGCAAAAGTGTTAATGGTCAACGTGGATGAATCTGCTGATGCATTGTTAAAACGATTTTGGCAATTAGATGCCATTGGCGTTTCTGACATAGCTGATTCTCCAGATATGTCCTCATGCGTCATGGAAAAATTCGAAAAATCTCTTGCCTTCGATGGAGAAAGATACCAAGTGCACCTTCCATGGAAGGTAGAGAAAAATCTGCCAAATAATTTTCTGTACGCTATGAAGCGGTTAAAACAGACGGAAAAACGCTTAGGCAAAAACCGTACAGATGCTCGTTTGTACACCAAGGCAATGCAAGAGTATCTTACGAATGATTGGGTTGAACCCGTGTGGAAGGCCGCTATTGCTGGCAGCGAATGGTACTTGCCCCATCATGCCGTGATGAGGAATGACAAAGCAAGCACCAACTGCCGAGTTGTCTTCGACGGTTCTGCTTGTTATCAAGGCGTATCATTGAACGATCAGCTGGAGTCTGGACCAATATTACAGACAGATTTGGTCGGAATTCTGATCCGATTTCGTCGATATCGTATTGGCATACAAGCAGACATAGAGAAAATGTTTATGCAAATTGGCCTGCATGAAAATGACAGGGATGTCGTTCGTTTCTTGTGGCGCAATCTGGATGAGACAATGGAGCCAACGATTTATCGTTTCAAAAGGGTCTGCTTTGGTTTGAAGTCGTCTCCATTCTTAGCTTTAGCAGTGATTCGCCACCACGCTCAGAGCAACGGTGAACGGTTCAGCGAAGCTGCAAAGGAAATTCTGGATAATATGTATGTGGATGATTTCATTACAAGTTTAGACGATGAAAAGGAAGCAGTAACGTTGGTCCGTGAGACAAGGGAACTGATGAAGCTAGGAGGTTTCAAGCTAACGAAATGGGCCTCTAACACCACCGCAGTTAACAATGTCATCGAAGCAAGCTGCTCTGAAAACTGCATTGGTACAGTTTTGAAAACGCTGGGTCTAGTGTGGAATCGTGTGGACGATACATTGACACTTAAAGCTCCCTACGTGAATGACTACTCAGTAGACTCGAAGCGTCGAATGCTGAAGGCGGTCGCAAGTGTGTTTGACCCCCTCGGACTGATAGCGCCCTTTGTCGTATTAGCAAAGGTGATGATGCAAAAGTTGTGGCATCGAGGTACAGGGTGGGATGACTTGATTCCTGATGACATCATGCCAAGGTGGATCAGCTGGAAGCGTCAAAGCAGCATTATAACAGAAATCAAGGTTGATCGGTTCCTGAGAATAATACCACGCAGTAACTTAGCGCAGATGGAACTGCACGCGTTTTGTGACGCTTCTGAGTCCGCCTATGGTGCCAGCGTCTACCTGAAGGTCAAGCGCGAAGATGGTAACTGCTTCGTGAATTTAGTGATGGCGAAATCCAGGGTGGCACCCGTGAAGAGGGTGACACTCCCACGGTTGGAACTTTTGGCCACGCTTATTGGAACAAGGCTGACCCATTTTGTTAAACAACAGCTGAAACAAACAATGCTGTCGACTCACTATTGGAGTGACAGTAAAGTTGCTCTCTCCTGGATTAAGAGCGAAGCGAATAATTGGAAACAATTCGTTCGTAACCGTGTGGAAGAAATTCACCAACTAAGCGACCCAGGTGAATGGAGATATTGTCCAACGAAAGATAATCCAGCTGACTTGGTAAGTCGTGGATGCTCGCTCAGGAAACTGAGAGATGCCACGATCTGGTGGCATGGACCACCATGGCTCATTGAAGATAGAGGCATGTGGCCACAGCAACGAATTAAGAATACGACCACACATGAACAGCGAACCGTACAGCAACTGTGTATTCAGGTGGTCAATGACAGAAGTTGCTGCTCCTTCTTGGAAAGGTACAGACAATTTGATCGGCTTCTAAGAGTGACAGCCACCTGCTTGCGATTCATAAACAACTGCAGGAGAGCACAACGTCAGCATCGTAGGTATGGACCGTTAACACTGGCTGAGTTGGCAAGTGCAGAAATTGTCTGGCTTCGAATCGTACAGAACGAAGCATTTCCCAGAGAGATGGAGTCGCTGAGATCCCAAAAAAGGGTGCTGAGATCCAGCAAGATTTATAATCTGAACCCCTTCCTTGCGGATGATGGACTGTTACGAATGGGAAGCCGAATAGAAAAATCAGGGCTACCGTATGATGCGTGTCACCAAATAATTCTGCCGAGCAAACACGCCGTGGTCAATATGCTAGTTAAACGCTGCCACGAAAGACAATTGCACGCCGGAACAGAACATATTTTGGCTACCCTTCGCCAAAAGTTTTGGCTCCTGAAGGCAAGAAGTGTCGCGAAAAGAATCGGCAGGGGATGCACGATTTGCAGAAGATTCTCATCACGTCCGTACACGCAGCAAATGGCACCATTACCGCAGGATAGGATCACCAAAGCACACCCATTCGAAAGAACAGGTATCGACTTTGTTGGACCATTGTATATGCGAAGCGGGAGACAGACAAAGAAGGTCTACGTTTGCCTCTTCACCTGTATGACCGTGCGGGCTATTCATTTGGAACTGACAATGGATATGTCCACTGATCAGTTCCTCTTGGCGCTCCGGCGTTTCATTGCCAGACGAGGAAGACCATCTTTATTGCAGTCAGATAACTTTACGACATTCAAGGCAGCAGACCGTGAAGTTAGAAGGCTATTTAGCGAGCATAATCTGAACAAGATCAAACAAAGGCTTTTCGGCTGACGGCATGGATTGGAAATTCATCACCGAGAGGGCACCATGGACTGGTGGCTACTGGGAGCGTCTGGTTCGCTCAGTCAAGACTCCGTTGCGCAAGGTGTTAGGTCATGCCCTACTCACAGACATAGAACTGGTCACAGTGTTGTCTGAAATTGAAGCCATGGTCAATGCACGACCACTAACGTTTGTCGGGGACGATCCTAGAGACATGAGTGCTCTCACGCCATTCCACTTCCTGATAGGGAGGGAACTGAAGGGATTTCCAGACCCAAACCTGAAGCATGATCAAAGACGCGATGCAGGGTCGACCACCGCTGAGTTGCGTCAGCGTTGGAAATACCATCAGAAATTAGCTGCGCATTTTTGGAAGCGATGGCGTACCGAGTACATCACCATGCTCTCAGTTAGGAAGAAGTGGTGCGGTGTGAAGCCATCGCCCATGGTCGGCGACATCGTCATCATCGCTGAAGAAAACGTGCCTCGGCTTCGCTGGACGATGGGCAGGATCCTAGAGGTATTGCCAGGGTCCGATGAGCTGGTCCGCTCTGCTCGCTTGCGGACGGCAAAAGGGATCATCACTAGGCCTACTGCGAAACTACACCTTCTTGAACAAGCAGCAGCCCTATAGAACGTCCTACCTGCCGGGGGGCAGGGTGTTACAGCCTAATAAGGCTGTTCTGAACCTGATTATCACTAACCTACTTTTTGACTACCTGACAATCGTTAGTGTGCCTGAACATTCATTGTGTGAAATAAACGGTGACGGGTTGGTTCCGATTTCTGGACAGCGCTGCGCATTGAGAGTCACTACTAACCTTCGGCCGGAACACAAGCTCTTCCCTACAGCAGCATTGCAACATTACATTGTCAAATTGCTCTTTAAATAGTTAGATGCTAGTACTCGTTACACGTAGAGTAAATATATACAATACAGTTGCTGTCTGGTCAGTAGCACACGCTTTTACATTCCACATTTGACCACAGCTAATTGAACTCCTTGAGCAATGAGCATGTGATAAACAAAAATGAAACGTTCCATCGCCATTAGCAATCGGATATTACGGTTTGTGAACTAATCAACATTATTCATTCCCTGCTGGACGTGTAGTTTGTAATAATATGTGCACCTAACTTTACTTCTATTTCAAAAAACACAGTACACCACAGCTAACGAAATGAGTAAATACATTACTATTTCTGCACGCCCGCATAAAACTGCCAAATGTAACTGTCCCGCTTACCAAAGAACACTCGATAAGTGCATCACTGCGCATTGAAAGGTCTACAGCCGCGCAGCACTTCCCAATTACAGCGAAATAAGGTCAAATAGAATTTCTCAGCTTATTATACAAAACTGAAAACATCAGATAAATATTCCAAACGGGCATCGCCTAAGAGTACTGCAATGCAGCGAGTCAGTTTCATCGAAGCAAAACTTAAAGCCACCCATATACACTTTCGTCGCTGTAAGCAATGTACAGGAACTGGTCCTCTTCATGATGATCCTGAAAGGCTGAACGTTACTAAGTTTCCAAGAAACATATTAGTCACTAACCTGATACAGCTGGCCCATCGTTGTCGCAGTTGGTGGAATAACATTATTCACGAAAAAGAATAGTGCCTCCTCTGCTCGAAGATGAATACGCTTCCGAATCAAAAAGTAAAACTGGCCAACCGTTAAGTCAGATGGAACCAGGTATTTCTTCTTGTCCAAGTCTTCCAACCGACATTTCGGTGCTTTCTCCACAATAACCTAAAAGTTAAATGTAAACAATTTCACAACGCTCGAGATGCAGCTCGTCTCGATAAGCCTAAAATTTAACGTCAACATCGCGTTTACAAGACGCTGTACCACAAAACAAACGATGACACATTTGATGTTACTTGGCTCTTGCAAAAGAACATAACTTACCGGTATGCGATCAGGATATTTTTTCCTTATTTTTTCTCCTTCAGCACGACGTTTGTCGAAGGGGTTTTCCTCCTTGTACTGCCACTTCATGTTTTGAGAAAATCTAACGCCAAATTCGTGTGGTCACGAGACAAGCCTGACCGTACAGATAATCTCATTACGGTAGAGGACTGCAGGTACAAATGAATGCGAAAACAAATAACAATGGAAATCTGCTCGTGAAATTTTCGACGGTCAGCAAGCATTTCCTTACCTGTTTTATAAACTTGTCAGCTTGTAATTTTATATCTTTTATTGATGCAAATTTGACAAGCAAAGCGCTCGTGCCTATACACGACCCGGCGATAGTTATTCTTTTGGTACCGGACCAGTCATCTGCAGACATATAAGCTTTGTGCGTGAAATTTTTATCAAAAGAAAACAAAATTATAAACGGGAAATTCCTGAAGAAAGAAAAGCAAATTTAGAAGTCTCCGCTAGAAAGATACAACACTAAAGCAACAAATGAGCAAATGTTATCATATATGCAACTTGTTTCTATGCACGTATTATCAACAAGCGCATTTCGACGGTCACATGGTTCGTCGGCCACCTTTCAAAGGCGGTCGTTTCGACGGGCACGGTTCGTTTTCGCGGATTACCTTTGCCTGTGGAACTGTACATTGCAAGGACCAATACACATTACGTTTCGCTGGGGCTGACAACATTCCAAGGGTAATCTGCCTGGAATTGTTTCCACTTTGATGGAAATTGCCTCCGCCTGAAGACAAGGACGACGACACGCAAGTCTACGCCGCCCTGAATGCGACAATTAACTCCATACGCGACAATACTCTACATCAGTGTTTCCCACTGGCTTCCTCGCCGGCGCCCCCTTTTGGATCAGCAATTTCTCCAGCGCCTCCCTAGCCGGGAGCATGGTTTACGAGCGCAAGTTAAACGCCCACGCAACATTCTTAGCCGAGAAAATGTGGTACATAACGCTGATGAATTTACTTGCTGTAGTCACAAGTGTAATAGAGCGAGCGACCTTCACTGTCAGACTTTGAAACCACGCAGTGAGAGCAGCATTTCAACGTTCGGCTCTATGTTAGTTAGCCGGAGTCTCAGGTCGCCCAGATTTACAATTTGTTTCTCTTCTTCGTTAGCAAGTCTGCAACGACGCTAAATCCACGCTCAACTATTAATAGATACGAAGAAGGAAAAGAGATAAGTAGCTTCCTCACCATAGGCCACAATCTTGGTTACAAACGTGAGATATCGCGTTGCAGCCAGAAGGTTCTGTATCCAAGTTTAAATTTTGGCTTGAGCTCCTCATTGACCTGTAGCTCTAGGCAACTCTTCCTGCAATTGTACTTCTGCATTCTCAATCCCAGAGAAAGGGTTCATGACCCAATCTGGGACCTCCAGAGAAAGGATATCCAGGAACCGTTCGATGAAGTCTTGGTGAAGCAACTCTAGATGATGCCAGTAAACTTCAATGTCTTCTTCACTGATTTGCCCTTTGTTCCTTACTTCACAAAGATTGGGGAAGTTGTAAAACTCCCCGCGGAAGAGGTTGTGTTTGTAGAATAACAGCTTGGAAACGAACGCGCTAATGACACTTTTCGTTTCTATCAAGTTCAAGTCGTCGCCTTGTAACTGTAAATTCATGTCATTGAATTTCACATACAGATCAGCCATATAAGCAATGTCACCTTCGAAAGTCTTCAGATTTGCACAAAGAGACGTATTCTGTTCTTTAAAGAACTCCAAAATTGCAGCGAAAAGATTGCAGAACCGTGACTAGCAGGCTCCTTTCGACAACCATCTTACTTCAGCATGAAGCAACAAATGATGGAAATCTTTCCCATTCTCCTCACACAACTGACGAAATAATCTATCGCTTAACGGCCTACTCTTGATCCTGCTTACCGCAGTAGTGAGAAGCTGAAGGGAATGATGGAGGCGCTCATTTAGGGATTTCGCCACCAAGTGCTGTCGGTGAATCACGCACCGAATGGCCAATATTTCTGGGACGACCTTCTTGAAGCACGAAATGAAAGCTCGTTGGCAACCAACCATCGAAGGCGCGCCGTCGGTTGCGACAGAGATCACATTCGTGAGGGGAATCTCCTTTTCTTTAAAATACCCTTCCATGATTGTATTAAACAACGGGTTCCGAAACACGGGGAGAGATCTCATAATTTTAATAAAGGTGCACCATTTAAACAAAAAACAAACCCGGAAGACAGACCAGGAGCTATCTACTTAATTAAATGCGGTTGTGGTGCATCATACTTTGGAGAAACAGGCCACGGGATGCACCATATATTTGAACAGCATTTAGCAGGGATCAAACGGTACCGAAATGCGGAAAGAAGACTCAGAGGTGAACATATAACTGGACATGGACGCCCTCAAACCAAAGATCCAAATGACATTATGTTAGAATGTATCAGTGGTTCTTCGGTGGTGGAACATGTGGTGGGCAATACACAACCAGCTGACAGTTTAAGAGTAATAAGGCTTCGAAATGAGAGCAATTATTTTATAAGAAAAACCGAAGAAGCACTTTTCATCCGCCATAACCCCTGCATTAACAGGGAGGAGGGATATACAATCAGTGACATATGGAGTATGGTAGTCTCCATGACAAGTTGCTGCCGATGCGTGATCTAGAACAAAACCGGTTTTCACCATGGTTTAAAGTAACTTAGTCCATACTGAGTATTTTATCTCAATACCCGGAGTTTAAAGTGAAAAGACTCAACGAATCACTTCAACCATAAGGTCTCTTTGTGTATACGCTGATGACGAGAACAAGAGGAGTTCTCGAAAGCTCCGTTTAACGGTTACGATATTACCCTTCCATGATCTGAAAAATGAACTTTCCTTTACTGTTCGTGACCGTTGGGAACAGAAACTCTTGAGCCAACTCCTTTTATAAATCGCACGTACGCAAGCAGTAGCGCTTCATTTCCAGGGAGGACCGATTCGTCTATTTGTAAGGAAAATTTCTATTTTTCAAAGAATTGCAAAGCATTTTTTCCACATCTTTTCCCATTTCGTCGATCCGCCTTTGAACGGTGTTATTACTCAAAGGAATACTGTTAACTGCCTCTGCTGCCGGTCTATGCAAAACAGTGCGTAAGACCTCGCTTACAACAGGAGGAAGTAATTTTTCACCGATGGCATGCGCTTTTCCAGACCTAGCGATCATCAACGAAAAGTTAAACGAGGCACGCCGACCGTCCATTTGTAAGGCGGTTCGTGAAGAAAACATGTTCGATAGAGTGGACCGCTTTCTGAACTTATCGCGGAGCGACTTGAAGTAGTTTAACTCTTTGCCTGCTTTGTCTGGATGTATTTTAGCAAGATGTTTCTTCAATCTTGAAGACTTCATAGACTCGTTCGAGAATACACTGCTACATATCAGGCACATCGGTAATTGCGGATTATTTGGCGCAGTGATGAAACCGTACTTGAGATAGTCTGAGCTATATTGCCTATATTTCCTTTTCGACTCTGCTAATCCAGTTAAATAAATTGCTTTTAAGTGGCGAACGATGAATGAAAATTGGAAAACCTGGCTGCCAGCAGCTTCCTTTCCAATAAGTCAAACAACTGAAGTGAAACTGCCAAAGTTGACTTCAGTAGAGAGAATAGAAGAGTGGGCACTTACGTGGAATGGAATACGCCAGAATCCGGAAACAAAAACACTATGAGCAACCAGAGACCGAATGCAAAATAGAAACGGCGGGAAAGAGCATTGTTTTCTCCTTTCAGAGCAGGAAGCTGGAAAACAAATTTGTTATCCACTGCAGAGATGCTTTGAAGAAGAACATCTACATATGCACAAGCATAGCTTTTTTCTAGAGAACAGCGACTAGCACTTTGCTTGCTCAACGTTAAACAGAGCCTGAAACGCCAAAAAAGAAAAAGAAAAAAAGGCAACTGGAGTAAACCCAGCTTACTATCGGTCAAAAAAGTCACGCGTAAATCGGGAATCAATCGGTCAGATCGCCTCCTTCGCTCGCTTCAGTACTGCAAATCGTACCCCAAAACCTGTTCGCAGGTTCAACCCTTCTTGCGGGCCAAGTGCACGCAACAGAGCCTAATTATGTTCTGCGACTAGGCAGCGTCAGGGCAGACGAAGGGCACATTCTAGAAAGAAGCGAAAAAAGCGCGCGACATGTCATTTGTGCCGGCCACACAATACTGCTGCTATTTGCGATTCTTGCGCTTCTCTTGCAACGTCAAACATGCACTTTACTCAGCAGAACTATTTGGCATCCTTTTAGCTCCGCAGAGGGCGTTAGCGCCCCCTCCCCAGGCTTACCAACGTCCCCCAGGCTTACCAGAGCCCCCCAACTGTCCCTTTCGGCTCCAGCGTCCCCCTACGACTTTCCAGCGCCCACAGGGGGGGCGTTAGCGCCCCATTGGGAAACACTACTCTACATGCAAATCTTACCAAACTACATGATAGAACATTCATGCATCAGCTAGTAAACCTAACCAGGGAAATCTTCATTTGTCCGTCTCATGCCGTCGCTTGTCCAGATCTTGTCAGATTCCTTGCTGTTTCAAAGTATATGTTGAATTCAAGGTTCATCGCTAATCTTCTGATCCTCTCTTGCCACGATGGGTCACTATCACAAGCCCGAAAATCAAAATCCTGAACGTTCAAAATCTTGAACGTCAAAACCATGAATGTTCAAAATCCCGAACCTTCAGAATACCGAACGTTCAAAATCCCAAAAATCAGCATCCCAAACGTTCAAAATCCTGAACGTTCAAAATCCAGAAATTTGAAAAACCTGACGGATACGAATCCTGAATGCCGAAATTGTGAGAAATCGAATTCTGGCAACGAGATGGCGCTCTTTCGTTTTCTTAACTTTTATAATACTTTTACCTTGAGTTTTCCGCTACCAGAGGGTCTCGGAATGCTTAAGCGCTGTTTTTGTAGGCTAGTGGTAATCGCTGACACGTTTCACGGCGAATTTCTGATTTCACGTCATTATTCTCGTCTATGACCGCTTTGTTACATACAGGTATATCTCTCATTTCTGCAAGTTTAGAACGCTGAAGAGCAGTCATAGACTGCAGCAAGTAATATATATCCAGAGATGATTAAATTCTAAGTTAGTGCATGGGGATTATGTACGTAGTTGTAATAGGATAGCTTATGTACCAACTAATCACCGGGGCCCCAAGATTTGCGGCTCTTTGGCACCCTTCCTGAGGTATGCTATGCTCTTTCAGCAGCCTAGTCCCTACGATGAGAACGGCTGTTATAAAGGAGTGCAGTTATAAAGAAGGGTGCAAACAATTACCAGTCATAGAAAAATGCATTTGTATTAGGCCTAAGAGTGCGTTCTTGGACAATTTGATCAAATTTCATAAATCACCATAACTCTACTCAGGATCACGATGCTTGAACGAAATCAGCAGCAGTGGCACAAAAACCATAATCCCCCTTCTGCAATTGTAAATAATAGACCTTACATGCGATTTTTCTTTATTTTGATTGAAAACAATATTGGGGATTTTGAACGTTCGGTATTCTGATTTTCAGGATTTTGATTTTTGGTGCTTTTGAAGGCGATCACTCGAGTAGGCATATACTGTGGAAATGGTTCAGCCATACGAAGCTTTGACAGTCATGCAGTTAAATTACATGACCCCACCATTCGACATCTCACATCAGGCTTCATCATGAGAAAATGACAGCTTTCAGTTTTTTTGCTAGAGAAAGGGTATTTCTGTTCAGTAGATTAAATTGGCCGATCTTTCAGAACCAACTTATTTCTTCTCCAGCGTAGTTTCTGAACTGCACCGAAGACAGAATGCTGTGGTTCTGAAAACTGCGCAAATTGAACTTACAAAACAGGAAAAGCATTCTTTTTTTATATTGAAATGCTACCATGTTACAAAAAAACGGTTCAGTATCAAAAGCCCGAAAATCAAAATTCCGAACGTCAAAATCCCGAAAGTTCAAAATCCCGAACATTCAAAATCCCGAAAACGAGAATCCGGAACGTTCAAAATCCTGAAAATCAGAATGGCCTGCGTTCAAAATCCTGAATGTTCAAAATCCAAAAATTTAAAAAACCTGACGAATATGAACCCTGAGTACCGGAATTGTGAGAAATTGAGTTCCGGAAACGAGATGGCGCTCTTTCGTTTTCTTCGCTGCCCTTCTTTCTTCGCTTTTATAATAATTTCACCCCGAGTTTTCCCCCATCGGACAGTCTTAGAATGGTGAAGAGCGGTTCTTGTAGGTTAGTGGTAATCGCTAACACGTTTCACGGCGAATTTCTGATGTCACGTCAATAATCGCGTCTATGACCGCTTTGGTGTACAGATATATCTCTCATTTCTGCAGGTTTAGAACGCTGAAGAGCTGTCATAGACTGCAGCAAGTAATATATATTAAGAGATGAATTCGTAATCGTAACGGGTACTGAAAGTATGTCGATCTTTTTGTCACGGAAAAGCCCGTTCAGTTCGCATCTTTTATTGATGGTAAGAAAATCGCGAAAAGGCATATGCGGAGCTTTCGGAACCAGGGGAGATCCGAAAGCCCCGCATATGTCTCTTCGTGATTTCTTACTATCAATAAAAGATGCGAACTGAACGGGCTTTTCCGTGACAAAAAGATCGACATATATCCAGAGATTAAACATCGGATTTTTACACGTGGGGTAGGATCTCATCTTCGTAGGTAAACACGGCTAACACCCGTGAACGGAAACTTTTATTGTTCACGGGTGTTAGCCGTGTTTACCTACGAAGATGATTTATCCAGAGATGATTAAATTCTAAGTTAGGGCATGGGGGTTATGTACGTAGTTGTAACAGGATAGCTTATGTGCCAACTAATCACCGGTTCCCAAGATTTGCGGCTCTTTGGCATCTTTCCCTGAGGTGTGCTAAGCTCTTTCAGCAGCCTAGTCCCTACGATGAGGACGGCTGTTGTACATGAGTGCAGTTGTAAAGAGGGTTGCAAACAATTACTAGTCATAAAAAATGCATTCCTATTAGGCCTAAGGGTATGTTCTTGGACAGTTTGATCAAATTTCTATAAGCAACATAAGTCTACTCAGTATCACGATGCTTGAACGAAATCAGCAGCAGCGGCACGAAAACCATAACTCCCCTTCTGCAATTGTAAATAATGCACCTAGCGTACGATTTTCCTTTATTTTGACTGAAAACAGGTTTCAGGATTTTGAACGTTCGGGAATCTGATTTTCAGGATTTTGAACGCTCGGAATTTTGAACTTTCGGGATTTTGAACGTTCAGGATTTTGAACTTTCGGGATTTTGAAAATTCGGGATTTTGAAAATTCAGGATTCTGAACGTTCAGGATTTTAAACATTCAGGATATTGACGTTCAGGGTTTTGAACATTCGGGATTTTGATTTTCGGGCTTCTGAAGGCGACCGCGTTCAGTGCCGTTGTTCAGTCAAAATTATTCTCATTCCTCTGTTTTAATGGATTCATTGATTAGACATTGGCAATATCATTCTGGTCTAAAGAAGATGCAATCACACGCATTTGAAAGCATGGAAGCGGTGATCTGATCCTCTGCTTCGTCATATCTGAAAATGACTAAGCCAATTTAAAAAAGTTTTATTAACAAACAAAACGGGAGAAATCCGTGAAAAGACAACTTCATGAAAATCTACGCCCCCGTTAAAAGACATCCTGTCTTCCGAAATACAATTTAAGGCGAAAAACGTATTGCTGTTGCAGCCTTTCTGCAATTGCAATGGGTAATTGGGTTCAAACAGTGAAACAAAGCATCATGATAGGTAATGTGGCTACACTAGGACAGCTAACTAATAGAGAAACATTGATTAGAAAACATTCAGGACAAAAGTAGTCATTTAAGCTATAACCAATTAGTCGCCAGGATGGCAACGGAAAATGTGAGAACGCAAATCAGTGGGTTCATGTTGCTTATAACTTCTTTCTTCTGATAGATCTGCTTGTACCTACAGCGTTGTTAGGTAAAGGCAACGCTAAAATGAAAATGCTATACTTGTTAGAATTTTTTCTGTATAACGAAACATGTTTCCATTATAGCACCACTGGTGCTAAAGACGAATTCATTTTGTCAGAAGTCAGAGTTAGGCTGTTATAATTATGGTTAAGTATGATGTCATTAGCTACTTTTTACGTTGTAAGCAGTAAGATGCATTCAAACGTTTCAGACAAATACTTTGTCTGAAACACATCTTCTGGTTCAAGCACAATGATGTGTTTGACAGATTTCAGAATCATTCTTCTGTATGTAGATTTCGTTCACTGACAATCTCGTTCATTTTTCATACAGCAAGATCAGTTTCTTTTCCATTTTCACTGATTTCTTTCCATTTAGTAACAGAGTTCTACTAATATTGTACAAAATTTTTTGCTGCTGTTATTAATAACAGATTACTTGTGTAAGCAGAGTAAGAACATCCGCACGCTGAAGACGCAGTGTAGTTCTGAGTGCTTTGTTGCTAATCTTATACTGTTATTAATCTTTTCGAAGAGGAACCCCAGTAATAATGCGTACAAAATTTGAAGTTCACAATGCTAGTATAAAATTATTATTCTCTTTGAGTGGAATGTCGATTAGAAGGAGTCATTGGTATTCTTCATTAAGGTTTGACTCGAGCACTATTTGCTTTAGGCTGAGGTATTGCAGCTGAGCAACAAAATAAAACTTTAATTTACTGTTAAGCAGCCAAAGCATAAAGAGAGCTTATGATTGTTTAACCAACAGTTCTTCTAAACTCAATGCCCCATGTTTGGTTGAAAACACAACGGCAAGTCAACTTCTTGATCTTGATATGGTCGGTAAAACTAGTATGTCAGTCCGTTCGCACAGGTTTGACTTCTTCATGTCTAATGGCGATCGTATCGATGTCATGTTATCGATTTAAATAGCGTATCATGACATCTGTTCGCTGCTGATTTTCTCGCACGATTAAACAGTTAAAGAGGCCGAATAGTGCAATCATTCACTGGAACAACTAACTGCTACAGTAGAAGGATCGTAAACTGAAATGACATACGTGTTTCCCAAACAAGTGCACGAATGCCGGAATCGAGATTTTCACAACTTTCTCTTATCAGTGCAGCCGTTTAATAAAAACAGTAGTGGAACTGTTCTTGTATGATCAGGTGAACCTACTTCGCAATTTTATTTTGCCATTTCACCAACAGCTTCCATTTCAAATGTTTCAGCAGTATCAAGCAATAACAAACAGCAGGGCTGTTGATATAAAGCAAGCACTTTTCCTAAACGTTCAAAATTAAGTAATTTTGAAATAACAACCCAGTTTAAAAATAATGGACAAACCAATGTCCTCTGGAGAAGCGCGATATGATCAGACGTTCAGAAAAGAGCGAGTGAAAATTCCTTTGCTCCTAATTGGTGGCTGAAAGCATGAAACTTATCTGAAATGGCATTATCTATACATTACAACCGGATCTGCATACTCCATTTGTTATAGGGGCTTTCAGGAAATAAAAATTTTGTCATTTTTTATTGCAATGCCAAGAATCACTGATAATGCTTTCCAACAGTAAAGACAGTAACGCCAGACAACCTGGTCAATCAATTACTGGCAGGATGAACAACAAGACATAACAGCAATGCCATCAGACCTGTCTGAGGCTAGCTATAAGCCAAAGGAAAGCAAATGAAAAGGAGATCACTGAAAGCCGGTTGAGCCAAAGTCAAACCAGACAAATGTAAACAGATGGGGTGATGCCTATGGAAAAGTTGCCGCTGCAACGTTGAAATTCATCACCAATTTTCAATAAGTGACTTAGCAGACTTAGCAGTCAGCCTCTATTTCCAAGTCACTCAACTCATCATCTTCATTTGCTGAAAGGGATGCAACGCAAGCAGTGGCGGTATGGTTGTACAGACCCTGCGCCATGAGTTGTACAGCCAAACTGTTGTTACATCTCGTTTGTTTCTTTATTTTGGCTCGCTTGTTCTAAATATCCATATCAAAGTGTGTGCTTAAAATATCCAAGTTATACCTGGAACCAAATCTTTATTTGTGATTCATTCAAGCCCAGCTCGCATGCAAGCTCTTGGCGACGCTTTTCGGTAAGGTAGCGGTTGTTTTGAAATTCGCAGCGAAGACGATCTAACTGCTTTGAGGTGAACGCCGTTCGAGGGCGCTTCTCTGTCCCTTTTGCTTTTCTCCTTGTTCGACGAGATCGCGGTCCTGAGAAAAACTGTTCGCTTATAATAAGCTTATTTCGGAAACATCCAACGTAACATGATAAAACACATTTTCACTGTCTTTCCTGATTTGGAAATAATTATATTAATTGTTGATGGCATCCTACATTCACAAATAGCAATGTGCATTGAACAAGGCCGATAGACCAATTATGTTAAACTGAATTCTAAATGACTCTGTAAAGCCTTTTGGAATTCAGCGCCCAATCTAAAAAGACCCCACGGAGCTGCAGCACAGGCATGACGTTCAATCATTTGCCTGATCGATACAATCAAGCCTGAAATTTACCGTAACTGCCTGTCACTGTTGTTGGCAGCGGTCTGTTTCTGCAGTAACAGTATTTGACACAGTTGACCATGTTTTTGGGTGACAGCAGCAGGGCACGAACACGAGTTGTTGACCTGGCGTAATTCAATTATAATTACAAAAGCAATTGACACCGCTGCTAGGTTTTGCCTGATACTTTGTTTTCATGCTTAATGGAACAATTTGCTCATGTGCGCAAAGATGTGACTTATGCTCAGGATAAACTGCATTTCATTCAGTGAACGAAATCACTGGCACGATTAAGATGTGGGAAACGGTGTCCCTGGTTTGATTAGTTAACATCTACCCTCATGTTGCTATTAGTATATTACGTGACAATGGCTGTGGAAAATTGACGGAATTTTTTCAGCGAAACTAAGTAGTAACTGATTATTCGAAAATTCAATGAAACTGCGTGAGTATACCCTTTGAGCTAGTGCAAATCATCTGTGGACTTTTTCTTTTGTGATACAATACCACGAACAAACAACTTGTTTATGAAGACTCAGCTAAATCAGATTGAAACCATCTTAAAGTCAGCGCGACGTGAAAGTGTAAGAACAGTTTCAAATAGAAATGCCTCTGGCTTCGCACACCTACACAACGAAATACCGGTCAAACTAATTAACGCCATCTGCAACCAGCCCATGTGACAGCATCTGTTGCCAATCCGTCAGCTATTTCTGTGTGTCTAAAGTCTAATTTTCATTCACCTTTTTCAACATTGGCTTTTAAAGTGCAAATGCACAAACAAATTAAACAGTTCAATAAACAAGTGGCAATATGTGCAAGTCGGTGCATTCCTTGCTTGCCATTGTGGCAATGCTGCCACTGCTAATTTGCCATGCACATCACTTCAACATCACAACTGTGCAAAGTAAAATTAATTCAAGGTCTACTGAAAAAGATATTTTGACCTCCATTTAACCAGGGTAATGAAAAAGCGAATTGTTATGTCAGTCTTTGCTGTAGCAAGTCTCTCAGACGCTCACTTTACTAGCGCCTTTAAGGGTAGGCTTATTTTATGAAACATAATTGATTCTGGAAATATAATGTACAGCATCCTTCTATGTAAGATTGAATCTGATGTGAAATGACTAGTCTCATAGAAAACATTGCAAAAATTCAGGTATGAGAATTTTTTAAATCCTTGATTATGCATCAATACATTATCCCTCAGCTAATGGCAACTGCACAGACACTTGCACATCAGTACTTACTTGAACTTGCAATAGAAAATAATTGCCATCTATTACTTAGGTTACAGCACAGGAGTACTGGGCAAAGATGTTTTCCGCTTACCTGATGAAGGGCGATCAGAATATCGTGTACAGTAGACCCAGGCAGGCCAAAGAACGGGCGGTATGTTCGGCATTGAAATATTGTTGCTTGTCAAGTCCGAAAATGGCTTGGGAAGCGCACAGGAATTCCCTGACATTGAGGATGAAGGAGGAGTAAAAGAATGGTTTTTGATGCAACTAGTTATCATTACAGAACGAGAATGGCTACCAAAATCTGGCCTTAAAATATTATCAACCGAGAACTTCAACTGTTCATTGTTATACAGTCGACCCACAGGAACTCTGCCATCGACAATGTGCACGTCATTCGGTGAATGAGAGGAGCTTCTGTCATCAGCGCTCAAGCTGTCATCATCTGTACGTTCACCATCTGAGCCTAAGCTGGCTTGCCGCTTCTTCTTTGGACCAGAATTAAAGTGCATACTTGCTGACTATTTCTCGCTTGCTGTTCCGCTGAGACTTTGTTCACAAAGTGATAATGTGATTTTGACTCCCCGGCCATCATTAAATTGCTGTCCAATGGTTGCTCATTCACAGTAAGAATGTAGGTGGAGTCGAAAGTCATTCGCTGCTCAGCACCGTTCATTCTAATCAATACCATCAGTTGCCCACCTAAGAAAAACGTCCGGAATGCGCCAAGCTGTCGTTAATTGCGTGATGAAACAAGACAGGAAAAGTTGAACTTGACAACTGATATGTTCAGATAATCTGATCATTTGTTGGATTTATTGCATTTCATGTGACAGAAGCAGGCTAGCAAAATACTTCACATAATTTTGCATATGTTTACAGAGAAGGATAAAAATACGACCCCGTCAGTTAGAACGGGAAGATCAAATTAATGATTATAGTATTAGAACAAATTTAGAGACCATGATCTGTCAAATATTACAGATCAAAAGTAGCTTAACAAGGGAGAAATAAGGATTAGGCAATAGCTAAGTTGATTGGAATTGGAAAGAAACCAGAATGTTCTTCAGCGGTATGAATATATTCCCTGATGTATAAAAGAGTAAACGTGAAAAACTAGTATTATGCAGTCAGAGACAATAATATGTATGATTACAGGGATTGCAGTTGATGTCATAAGTGAATTGGGACCGGAAAGTAACTTATTCTTAAATATAGTTATCAATAAACACTGTCTAACTAATCATTTTTGTGAGCAACATGACCGTTATCGCTGAGATTGGCAGGACCCTGAATCATTGCATAGAAGCAAGTACCGCAATATTCTCATTGGTGACATTCTTATATAAGTTGTAAGCTCCTGTGGAGTTAGCTGGTCTGATAAAGGTCATTTTCAACAAGTCTTTCTAGGATATTCATTAAAAGATTTCTTGACAGGAAGAACATCCGAATGAAAACATATCAATAGTTCCTTCACTAACAAGAATTCAGTTTGATATCATGGTGCATTTTCTTATATCACCTAATAAAAAAATGGCGAATCATGTGAGTTGCAGTCATCATCTGCCAACAGTGCAAGAACAATTATAAAAAATACGCAATTATTCGCTAATTAAGGATGGTTCCATCATAGGGTGCATTCAACTGAATGACACTAGCTTTCATATAGCTTTCATATGTATCGCTTCAATGAAACACGCAGATTCGCATTTTTAGGAGCAGTAATACGCAAGCTTTCAAGTTGAATAGGCTTTGTAAACAGCATTACTGGCACAAATCAATTTGCTTGCACCATTTAGTGCAACTCGGCCAATAGAACATTTATACTTTATTTAGTACGAGTGACAATATCTGCAACGCGACTGGATTTGCTGAAATGAAGTGTGTTATGGAAGTGTAGTCAATAATAATATTAATCATTTATTGGACAGATGCATTAGAGTAAAAGATAATATTTAGAGAAACAGTAATATTGTTCAAACTTTAAATTCGACGTAAAGTATTGAATATTACGAAACTTACTAAAGCCATTCCTCAATAGCAACAAAAGTACGTGGATAACGTTTATGGGGAGCACGCTCTGAGACTTCAGTGCTAATAAGGGAACATGAGCACCGCAGAATCCAGCACAGATGAAGGAATTAACAGATCGCGAACTGTACCTCAGCCGTTTGCACTGTTTAATTATAATATCAAGATTACTTTCCGCAAAGAAAAGTTCACTGACCAGCGTGCACCCTGGTCATGACAATCAAACT
This sequence comes from Trichuris muris, assembly GCA_000612645.2. Lineage (NCBI taxonomy): Eukaryota > Metazoa > Nematoda > Enoplea > Trichinellida > Trichuridae > Trichuris > Trichuris muris. Next base: position 529,906 of record CBXJ02000361.1, on the reverse strand, counting down.
CTAAAGTATGTGATTATTTCCAATAACATTCATGACGGCTGTTTGCTGTCAGCGTGAACGACAGTGATCATATTGCTTTTGTTCAGACTAAGCATAGTTTTTTCTACGTACCTCTCGAAGCTAACCCTTCATCGTCGCAGCAATGTATGATATGTGCTAGTAATTGTGTTCTGTCATGAATTTTAGAGTCTACAGTACTTTTTCTTGTCCTTGTACTTTTCTGACATGACGAGGAGTTTGTAACGTTTTTCAAGTAAAATAAGTACAAGTGCAGCTCGACAGTAGTGACCGCTTCTGCCTCATAGAGTGCCATAAGCTTACGTAAGCCAAATTTCGCTAGTCCTCTGAAAACCGATTACGTTTGATCCAGAATTTAGGTATTTCGTCATGAATCTGAATGGTCAGAAAATTAAAGATTCCTTTCCCAAGTGCTCCTACCCCGTCATGGACAATGATTCTGTTCCTTGCTGTCACAACCTCACTAACAGAGCCCAGTAATATGGATAGCACACAAATTTGAATTACCATCATTCAAGCGTTCAGTCAAGTCAAATAAAAATTAGCAAACTCCTTGCATGTTATAAGAAGGGCTGACGAGTCTGCTCAGCAGACAAGCGGCCTGCCATCATGCTTATTTCCTTCGTTGCGTTGATACTTATCAAGAGGATGGCATTAATTACGTAGTCTAAATCTAATTTTGACCGGTTCAGTTGACTTGTCGCAATTTAAGGACCGTAAGATGCGCGTCGAGATGTCGCTTGACACCACTATTAAATGCGAACTGGCGTAGGTCAAACGCCAAAGATTGATGATGATCGAGCGCAGTGGACAACCTTTTATCATGCACTTGGGCAAACGGGCGCTTTCTTGAGCTCGGCAGCCAACACTTCCCTGCTCGCACAGCTTTCGCTGGCCATTGACCAGTAGTAGCCTTTCAGATACGGTGCAACAAGCGCGTCATGCTCAATTACTGTTTCTGACAGCCATAAGAGCGTTATGTTGCTGATAAAGAACGACTGAACTCATACAAATTTCCTGACCCTGAAACAGGTCGTCTATACCAGACTGAACATGTTCAGCAAAATTAAATGCCCGTCTAACCTCTCAGACAATTATGGTGGGACAAAAGTAGACCACTCTATCTTTCTTTGCACATTATCAGGAGTCACATAGGAATTTCTACACTCATTTATCGTGCTGTCAAACTGCTATAAGAGCAAGTACTTTTTTAGCCAATTATATTATAGTTTCTGCTTTCTTGCTGTTGTGAATTTACATTGTGCTGGCAGGAGCTAACGTGAGCTGTGGCATAAATATCAATGGTGCTATGACACAGAATTGACGCTAACTTTCCTTGTGCCTGATTTGTTTCAAATGATCAGTAACCTCCCAAATTACCGTCAAGCAAACCAATCACTATGAGAACAGACGGAAACATTTCTTACTGTTACTACTTCCTATTCGAACAGAGTTTAGTAAATCAATTAAGAACTGCCCTATTTGTGAGGCATTCTGTTCGCGCAGGTCTCAAAAATAGTAGAATGAGAAAAGCATGCAGAATGCCAAAGTTGTACTTATGCTGTCTTCTAGTTAAATATGTATCCTATAGAGACAGGTTTCTTCATTCCCAGAAGTATGCAAAACAGGAACATAGATTTTGTAGGCGCCAATTTCATGAATACGGATAAATCTTCCAATATTTATCCAAAAGGGAGTATTAATTGAATCATTGGAGTGATTTGTCAAATTGCGGCTGTGTCAGCTAACTCATAAGGAAAACCGTTCAGCATATATCATATTAACACCTACACTAATCACGTTTATTCATGTTAATGCGACTAAATGACTGAATTCACACGTTTAAAATCATAACAAAGTGTACGTATATGTTTTTTGCATATAATATGGTGCACGCGAAAACAGCGATTTCCTAAAAATAGTAATTATTTTATTTAATGGCAATGTTCCATTTAGCAAGTTTCCCTACGCCGAATGGAGACAATGTATTAGAAAACCATTGGGCAGTCTGCCAGAATGCAGAGTTCCAAGTGTAGCATGCACTAAACAAATTCATTCCACTGTCTAATCGTTCTGCGCTTAAATTTACCTGCCGAAGAATATCTCTTTTTCATTATCTCTGCAGCACACTCAAGTATGAGTATCATCATTTCACATTAACGAAGTTGACCTTATTAACATGATTCAATAGAAAGTAAGATACAGTCTTAAAAGCATAATGACACAGTAAAACGAAAAAAGTAGTGCATTTTAATTCGCACGCACAGCACGAAATGTACTTCGCAGAAAATGAAGCAAGCAAACAAATGAAGTCTTGCCACTTCGCGGAATAGGTTGCTGACTTTACGAACGTTGAGAGCTCATCCTAAAATCAGCTAATTGAAGACCATCAATCTTTGTTTAATCAGATTTTAAATTATGCTTCAGCTGAACAGATTATCAACACACATATACCAGATGCCTCATTGAGCAAATCACTCACTGCAGATTAACTATTAAAAGATTGAAGCCCTTACTGATAACTATAAAAGGCCCAATCTCGAGTTAAACATACCATACATGTATGTTGAACAGTGAATGTTTTACAACTGGTCTTCAGTATGTCATCTCGACTTTGATGCACGGCTTGTCCTTGTTAACTTTTGTGCCTGAAATTGAACGTGAAACAACGTCCTACCACTAGGTAGATAGGAAGTTATTACGTAAAAAGACAGAGCACTATGGTTGACCTTCGCAGCTATCGAAAATACTATGTCCCGTCTTCAGCAATGTACTGAAGAACGTGGTGATATTCCTATTCATGTTGCAGTAAAACATTGGTTCACGCTTAACTTTAGGCGCTGAAGGAAACGGATACAAGGCATACACGAATGTCTAGATAACACCGTATATGCACACTTTATTTATTAAGTTTACAAGATGACCCCACATTGCTTCCCTATTCATAAGTAGTAGCTGATTTACTTACTAATGCAAATACTTAAGTGCACAAATGACATCATGGTTGACAAAAACTATCCAAGAATAGTAGCACGAAATGTGCATGAATAATTTCGACCTCTGACCACAAAATGGCCACCAAACTGGCGAGATAATCAGTTGATATTGGAAAAAGCAATGATCTGCCTGTCATTCTGAAATGAAGTCCAGACCCTGAAGTAACCACACGTAATTATGCCCTCTTTAGACACACATTGTTTGACGATTTCGAAACTGAAGATATCAATTGCTATGCCAAGATATTAAAAGTCACTCCCAAGAGTGGCCATTAATGAAGGTAGGTTGTACTATTCAAAAATGATGAAGTACGTTCATAAGTTGTTGCAAATAAGTAGGCATTCATATTGCAACAAGTGTTAATTTCGAACCGGCAGTATATAGTTAAGAAATCCCTTATAACAGCATTTTGATGTGCATTCACTATCTCTGCTTTCTGTTATATACTCAACCATTTTCCTTAATTCTAAATGAAGTGTTGACAGAAAAGCACCAAGCTCTTACAAATAATTGAAAACATTACTGTGGATTCTTGAAATATTCAATCCTGGTGAAGCAAGCTCATAAAAACCATATGCAATTCATATCAATTTTTCACTTAAATTGTTAACAGAATAGCATGCAATTCAATACTTCCAAAATTTTATGAACACTGCAAGACGAGATTAGAGTACGTATATTTGTTTCTATGTTGCTAGATGATCCAAAGCCTGGAGAAACCTGGAGCTTAGACTGAAAGGTGAGCAGCAGCTTCATTTGTGTTGCTACTGAGAATGAAGAAAATGCGCAATAAAACATCAATGTGTATTGCCGACTATTTGAACAGATTTTGTTATTACAGTACTGCGTAATTACATCTCGCCGAATAAACGATTATTTCACTAGCGGAAGCGCCATTCAGAAGAACAAACATGGGAGGAACATTTTATCTACCGCTGTTATGCCCTCATCTGCACCTTTCTGTTAATTACTTCCAAGTTTCTTGTGCCCTTTCTTGGGTAATATACAAAATTAATACTGTATATGCTGATACAAGTGTGGCACAATACGTTTCCCGCGATCATTCTCCAATAACTGCCCGTGATCGTAAATATGATATGCGCACTGGGCTGCATATTTAAAGGCAACGTTTCTGCTGACGAGGTGAACTTTGATGCATTCAGAACAACAGTTATAACCCCCGTGCAAAATAGCCTATTTCCAAAAATAGGAGCTTCCTAGACTTGCTATGTTCACTCATCAGCGTATCCAAGGAATAACAATTGACAAGGGATTTTAGTTATTCTGATTGTTTGTCGCCACAAAGGTATGAGCGGTGTACAGGCACTCATTCTCAGTTGTATTAATCCATTAGTACTACAAGAATGGTAACAGTAGATCCCAGAATCACTGGTTTTTGAAAATAAATTATTTTCAGACGTGTTCTTGCCTTTCTTCACAACGAAAGATACACTACTATAAGATTTCACTACTCCTTCCGTTCAAACCCCGGCATGGGGGAGGGTACCATTCCAGTTCCTACTTTCCGTCGCAGTCTGCCCAATGGCCTCCAAAGATGCTCTACAAACTGCCTGTCAACAATAGCTCCGCTTACGTTGATAAGTGATTTTGAAATATTAAAAGTATCAACTATTCAACAGCAAGAAGTTGGTTACTGAAAACCATGGACAATGTCCGTTGACAAATAATTCAGCTCTGCAAAAGGAGGATATCAAAACCCAAAACTCACTTTGTCCCGTCTTCAGCATAAACGTTGCTATCCTAACTCACGCTGAAGATGAGAAATGGTATCTCGAAAGCTCTATTTCCCAAAAATAAATTGTTAATCAAACTGTTATTGTCAATCAGTTTCTTGCCGTATGTTTGATCATGTCAAATCCCATCTCTTTATCATGGCAGCGTGAATCATCCATATACTATTGCTTGAAATAAAACCAATCGTTTTGCTAACATTCTGCTATGCAAGCACGATACAGTAAAATATTTTGCTACTGCTAATAGTCGCCTATAAAAATGTTGCTGAGCTTGCTTGCCTGATTACAAGCACAGGCTATTAATGTTAGATGACGTCCAGGAGAATGAAGAAAGCATCGATCAAGCGCCATAGCGGTAATAGCGAGATACTTAAAGATAGCTATCTACTTTGTCTCGCATAAGTACATCAACACGGAGCAACGCTTTGTAGACCACGTTTTTTAGACGTGCTGGAAAAACTGCTATTGGCATTGCCAACTTCACTGAGTTATTTTTTAAACATTGTGCAAATCCTGTGATAACATTTCTCACATTGTGGTGTTTGCATGATTCTAATGGAATTAATGATTGACGGCAATCGCCATATGCTAGTTCAAGATAATGGCGAAAAGTGACAAGCTCACCTTTTCACATTAACCAGAATGCGCCACGTGCCACCTGACGGTGTAATTAATCACAAACAATTCACATTGCCGCAAAAAATACCTTTGTCTCATGTGATGTTTTCAAAGAAATCTACCTAGAAATAGTTTGAGTTCATCAACACACACACACACACACACACAAAGAAGAGTCATTGTGTCATGATGACCAAACGTTCGGCAACGTTAATCTAGCCAAATTGGTTTGAAGAATAAGAATAATATGGGCATTACTGTAGAAAGAAGATGATGAAGAGAAAGCAATCTAATCGCTAAAATGTTCCGGCATAACTAATTCCCTGGGATATCGTAAATCTTGTACGGCTGTTGTGGCCTATTGAAAAAGTAAGCGAGAGCTTACGTGTCTTTATTTGGCTTAGCTCTCGATCTTCACGATTTCGAAACAGCAGTTTCAATGCCTCAACTAAACATTAATTATTAATCAGCATTTAAGTGCAAGAGGTCTGATCACGTACAGAAATATCGTAAATCTGCAGTTGCCACACGGTAAATTTTCATCAAACTGATCAAATTAAACGCTTTTTCAGAGATCTTAGTCAACTCCTGGTGCAAACAAATCGTGCAGTAGAACTGATCGAGTTAAGAAATATTACCAATTTTTTAGAACTGGTTTCAGTTAGCCCGTTCTTTTTCAAATGTAAAATAATTTACGAAACTGCCAAGACGTAGTATCACGATTGGCCCAATTATCGAGCGTTATTATATACAAGTATACAAGAGAAGGACTAAAAAATTTTCAGTTCTACGTTTACCATGCGCATACGTTTCTACGTTTATACACATGTGCAAACGTAATAATATGCCAGCGGAGATTGAGGTGGCAACAGGTGCATCTAACGTCTTAGCAACTGTTCGATGCATAAGCATAGCTCAGCTTTCCTGGGAGTCTCTTAAATGCTAATGAAACTGTTTGCTTACTAAAGCGCTTTACGGCATTACAAAAAATTGAACAGATGCCATATAGCACAGTCATTTCTACAAATAACTACCAATCATCCTAGCGATTAAATGGTAGATTAACTTATCATTTCATCAGCACTTCCTATCTTATGAAAAGCCATACCTAAAATTAAGTTATCACGTGAGGATGCACATTATTGCTCAATGGAGAGAAAAGAACTGAAAAATTACTATTAAGTGGTTTCAACTCAAAGTTCAGATTCCAAGAGCTGTCAGTGCAACTGCTCCTTGTTAAGAAAATCCATTGCGCGCAAACTATCTATCGCTGCCTCGTTGAAAACGACTGCAGTATTTAGCTTCTATTTGCTTTTCTGAGGTGTCTAAAAATATTTGATATAGCCCGCTTAGTAGTGGTATGTGTACGCTTATTAAAATTTAAGAAAAGCTGCAAGCAGCCTCTGAAAGTCTGATATACTAATTCTTCTGTTCATATTTCATTTCTTTACAGAATGCGCATAAGCGTCCTAACACCATCTCATGTTCAAATATAGAAACTCTAAATATTCTCTTATTAAAAAGTGAACGGTATGGGAGTAACTGATGCATCTCACGAGTACTTTCTGATGATTTATTGCACCGGCCAGATGTTAGATTACCTGAAGATGCACAAGCAATCACACAGATGCACAGGTAATCCCTCAAGGCTGCTATTGTCAATCAATCAGACATCTTTACGAAGAGAAACGAATGTCATCTGCCTTTTTCATTGGCAGTATTATTTGCTTTCTAACACCCGCCTGTACGGACAACCTTTCGTCAAAGTATATGCGCATGATCATTATTTTTCGTTAACCGTAACCATTAGTACTCTGTGTGAGTTAAATTTTGAAGAGTTATCACCACCTTTGTATCGGATGAAATGCATCTGCTCAGATATTTCACTTTGCAGTCGAAAAATGACAATGTACGTTACTGATATACACAAGGAAACAAGGAATGCAGCATTCAGGCAGAGCAGAACAACCTAGCTTACGAGATGCATAATTAAATATTAATTCACATTTCTTACACTGAAGCTAGACTAATCTTTGTAATTACACACGGCTAAACACCCGTGACTGAGCAGCTTTTTATTCTTAAGCGAAGCTTTAGAAAACCACTCTTATTTTCGTCATCAGCGCGTTTTAACAACGAGTCGAAGCTAGACTAACCTATTTTCAACCTTCGTTTGAAGTTCTGAATGGTCTACGGCTACATCCCTGTGTGAGCATTACCAACACCAAGCAAGTGCTTCTTGGAGGAACAATTTACTTCCATTGGCAACAGCAAAAATTGCACCGGAGCTTTCGAAACGTACGGGTTTCGTCGCCAGCTCGAAATCGTTGGAAATAGTTTCGGTAACTTTTTTCTCTTCCAATGTAGGTTAAACAGTTACGTAAACTTCATAACGTAAGCACTATAATAATTGTGGTCATATATATATATATATATATATATGCAGGAAAAGGGACACACGACTGCTCCCATGGCAGGTTACGCAATCCCCTTAATCATCTTACAGCACTGGACACCTGCCATAAGTGATGGCACGCATTCGATGAATGCAACAAGAGCAACGGGGACAGTGACAGAACTCCGGAGCTATATATATATATATATATATATATATATATATATATATAATGCAGAGTGAATATATAATGCAGAGTGCTCTCTGTACGTGATATAATGAATTAATATATAATATATATATATATAACTCCGGAGTTTTGTCACTGTCCCGGTCGGTCAGTGGGGATGCTCGCTCTCTGCATTACTGACTGGGCGGGCGACAGAGGCTTGACGGGTACAAGGGTAGTACCTCATAGTTGATGTCGCCAGCCCGGATGGTCTAGCAGAGGAGCTTGCTGAACCGTCGGCTGGCTGGGCAGTCGACATATTTTATATTGCACTGATGACGGCTACATGAGTAGTAGCCGAAAGCTCTGCGTTTTGAAATAAACCCTTTTACCTAACGGGTGATACCGTGTTCAAGAACTTGTCAGCAGAAATGCACCTTTTCCCGTTAAAGAGAAAAGAAGAAAAGTTTGATCTTTGGAGTTTGATGACTACTCTGACAAATTCTTGCCGATGTATGTCCCAAAACTAGAAAGAGTTCACAGCAGTTTTAAAGAAAAACCTACTTAAAATCTTATCAGTACGGAAAGTTTAAAGTCATACAATACACATGTGGTAACAACGGAAAAGTATCCCTTGTTAGAACGCTGAAGACGAGAACGAGAGAAGTTCTCGAAAGCTCCATTTGCTGTCAGAACTGTACTTAACCACGGGTTATTCTGCCGTGTTCCTTCAAATAAAGACATGAAATCTTACCCCGTGTTTAGAAACCCTTTGTTTAATTTGTTTTATATATATATATATATATATATATATATATATATTATAGACACCCAATTTATATATTTACATAGACACCCGAGACACCCAATTTTCTATATATATATATATATACATCGGAAGACGGGATGTCTTTTAACGGGAGCATGGATCTTCATGTTGTTGAGTTTTCACGGATTTTGTCCTGTTGCTCTCTGTACGTGATGGATCTGTAAGTAGACTGACACGGTCTCCCAACCAACGGATGGACGAGAGTAGTTATCAGAAGACACGGTCAGAGAACAACGTACAGCTTCCTCTCAGATATTTCGGAACGCTAGAGTTCCGTCCTCAGCGAACAAGAGAAAGTGTTTAATCCATACCCAGGTTAAATAGAGATCGCGAGACAAAGGGTCGGGCGAAGGGACAGGCCAGCGCGGTAGGATGCAACACCTGCTTTTATTGACAATAGCATTCCAAACCCCGCGAACCTGTGTACCCGTATCGTGATTCATCGACGCCTTATGTCTTATGTAGTCTTCTTTGATCCGCCGCAGGTAGAAATGCTCTTCACGGCAGACAATGCGCGGTTGCAGCTCGAGTGGGGATGTGGAGCCATGCTCCAAAACCGCGGAAGCCTTTATTGCCTCATCCATGATCTTGGCTGGATCGCGGGTTTGGGATCGTCCACGGCGTTGCGCTGGTAGCCCATTCATTCTTTACCTCGCGGTCTTGTATCGGGCCAGCGCAGCCATGTGTTCATGAAATCTGTCAAGAAAAGGTTTGCCCGTTTCTCCTATGTAGGAGGCTTGACAACCACACTTGATTTCCTAAACGACGCCCTGCCTCTTGTCCAATGGAACTTTGATCTTATCACTTCGAAACAGGGAACGGAGATTGTTGGAGCTCTTAAACCGAACATTAAAGTTTAAAGCGTGGCCCAAACGTTTAAGGCGTTCCCCCAAGCCGTTATAATAAGAAACGTATAACAACGGGTTAGGAAAAGAGGCGGACACCGGTAGGTTTATGGATGTTTTAAGTAACCTACGTTGTATAATAGAGTCAACAAAGTGTTTTGCATAGCCATTCGAAATTAACGTTGCGCAAATGTATTTAAGTTCGGAATGTAGATACGCCGGGTCGCATACGTCAAGTGCGCGGTTTACCATGCTGATTACTATACAACGTTTAACTACAATGGGATGGTGGGAAGAAAAATGCAATAACGGGTCTGAATTAGTTGGTTTTCTGTACACGATTGTGTTGATCGCATTATGTTTTTTAATAGCTAGAACGTCCAAGAACGGCAATTTATTACTAATTCTTTTTTCATGGTAAGGTTAATGTTACTGGTGAAAAGCGAATTTAAGCGTTCCGGGAAGGGTTCTTCACTGCCTGGTCTGATTATTGCAAATATATCGTCTATATATCTTTTGAAAAAGGAAGGCGCACACCCGTTCTCGCACGTGCTGAAAGCTTTTTCTTCGAGATGTTCCACGAAGATTTCAGCAAGAACGGGCGAGAGCGGGCTGCCCATGGGAACCCCCTCTTTTTGTGTGAAGAACCTATCCTGGAACCTGAAGTGGTTTCCTTCCCGCATGCAAAAAGAGACAAGTTTAGTGACATGAAACGGGTTTAGTTTGGTTCTTTCGCGCAGATTACAGTCAGATTCCAGTAGAGCATTAAGAATATCGATTGTATATGTGACCGGTATGCAAGTAAAGAGGTCCTTAACATCATAAATAGCCAAAACATTTGAACTTTGTAGTTGTACAGTTTTTATGTCGTTAACGTACTGTTTACAATGTTTGACATGCGATTCGCGAAAGCGAAAGAAATCTGCACATGACCTAACCGCGTACCTGTCACAAGCTATCGGGACCGATCTTTTCTCTCAGTTAAACATACAAATAAAAGGTGCGTGTCTTGCTTCGAAACTTAATCAAACAGCAATCTTACACAGGAAGGTCGAGAAGCTGTACTGTTCGCGCGGCTGGGAGTTCAAACGGTCCGATCAAAATGGCCGAACTAACCATACCAATAATAACAATAATATGGATAAAATTGTCGTTGATCTTAGTTCAAAAACCTTAAGGAGCGCCAACAAATTCGTGTTATCTAAAGGGCTAAACTTCGTACCGACTCCTAAAGACCCGCCAATGTTAGATATCATATCATCTGTTGAACACAGACTTTCAAAACTCGAACCCCAATCAGCGGCGGAAATCAAGGGTTCAGTCTCAAGCCTACTTTTGCATGCACATCCCAGGGCACCCCTTAACCTCACACAATTTGAACGAAACGTTCTTAAAGATCTTAAATCTCGCAAGGACATATTGATCACAAAAGCCGATAAAGGTAACGTTGTTGTAGTTTTGGACCACAGCGCGTATCTTTGAAAATCGGGTGTTTTGTAACGGGCTTCATGTTTTTCAATGTGATGGTATTCCGGCTTTCCCGTTTTTTGGATGGTACCTGTAATAAAACTGCAAATGCCCTACCAGCGGATGGATGGGCGATTATTAAAAATAGCACAGGTAAGTACGCTTATCGTATCGTAGCTTTCGGAACGCCCTGGTTCCGTCGTCAGCGATGTAGCCCTTTCAACATCGCTGACGACGGAACCAGGGCGCTCCGAAAGCTACGATACGATAAGCGTACTTACCTGTGCTATTTTTAATAATCGCCCATCCATCCGCTGGTAGGGCATTTGCAGTTTTATTACAGGTACCATCCAAAAAACGGGAAAGCCGGAATACCATCACATTGAAAAACACAGCGCGTATGCAGATAAAATAAACGAAGTGTGTGAAAACGGCAGAATACCCGTTCATCAATGCTTTACTTCCAATAGCGTCTTGGTCCCGTCTTCAGCGCAAATTCAGGACTCAGCGTATCACGCGAGTAAAGCAGTCACGAGTGAAAACTGTCAATGAAATAGTGCCGGCAGTAGAAGTTATTTTAAACTGACACGAGCAAATGCGGTTCATTATACTTGTGCTTTTCTTCAAACTCGTTATGTTCTTTGTTTTTCTTCAAACTCGTTATGTCCTTTGTTTTTTTGTTTTTTGTGTTCTCTTTCTTCTTCTTCTTCTTTCTTCTTTTTACTTCTTCTGCTTCTCCTTCTGTTCTTTTCCTTTCTCCTGTTCCTCTTCTTCAGTCTTCTTGTCTTTCTGTCTTTTTCTTCTCTTCTTCCGCTTTTCTCTTGCTTCTTCTTCTTCTTCTTCTTTCTCTGGTTCTTCCTTCTCTTCTTTTCGTTTTTTCTTTCCTTTTTTCTTTCCCGTCCCTCTTCTTCACTCTTCTTGTTTTTTCTTCTTTTCTTTTCTTCTTCTCTTCTTCCGCTTTTTTCATCTTTCTTCTTCTCCTTCTTCTTTCCTTCTCTTCTTTTCGCTTTTCTTCTTTCCTTTTTCGTCCCTCTTCTTCTGTCTTCTTCTTCTTTTGCTCTTCTGTCATTTTTTCTTCTCTTCTTCTTGTGCAGTTTTCTTCTTCTTTCTCATTTTTGTTTTTTTCTCTTCTTTCTTCTCTTCTACTTCTTCTTCTTCTATCTTCTTCCTTTCTTTTTTCTTCTTCCGGTCTCTTCTTCTTCTTGTCGTCTTCTTCTCTTCTTTTTCTTTCTTTCACTTCTTCATTTTTTGCACTTTTTCTTCTTTTTTCTTTTTTTACTCTATTTTTTACAACCGATGCCTAATATGCTCGTCGTTTCCCACTGTAGACCAAATGTCGCTAATCTTTTTCCCTTCATCTCTGTTGATACAAACATTGTGGCGGATGCAGAATGCTTTGATTTTTCTAATTCTGAAATCTTCTTCTTGTTTCAATATGGAGAAACTCATTTGGTTGTCTGCCAGAGGACAGTCTACTGAGTGCTCCACCCAGGCTGAGGCATTGACTGCTTCCTTCATGATCTCAAATGGGTCACTCCTTTGTGGTCGCCCTCTTGAGACCACAGTTTCCCCTCTCAATCTTTTCTCAGCGTTCTTGTATCTTGTCAGTGCCATTTTATGTTCTTTCAGCCGGTGTAGCACGGTGTGCCCGGTTTCACCAATGTACCTTGCACCGCAGCCACATCTTATGCTGTAAACCACCCCTGGTCTTTTGTCTGGTGGGATTCTGACTTTGTCAGACCGTAAAATTGACCTTAGATTCGGTAGACTTTTGAAAGTGATTGTGTAACCAATGCTTTTCGCAATCTTCCGAATCTTTTTTTCAATACCCGGGTAATAGGGTATGCATATTGGTCTTGACATGGTTTCCCTTTTGGAAAATGTGGCTTCGTACAGGCTCGTGTCTCATGTTTTCTTCTCCTCTTCTTTACGTGTCGCCTGTTTATGAAGAAAAGGCTTTTTTGGGTACTTACCCAAACAACGTAGCTTTGGGGAGAAACGACTCCCGTCTTCAGCGTCAAGTGTATGAGCTTGTATAAGCGACACTTGACGCTGAAGACGGGAGTCGTTTTTCCCGAAAGCTACGTCTTTTGGGTATGTGCCCAATAAAGCTTTTTCTTCATAAACAGGCGACACGTAAAGAAGAGGAGAAGAAAACATGGTTTCCCTTTCATTTTTCGTTCTGATGTCTTGATTCTTGTGCTTTTTCAGTCTTTCCTTTATGGAGGTCTCAATAAAATTCTTTGGATAATTATTTTATTGTAGAGTGCTTCGTATGTGATTGATTTCTTTCTCCAGGAATTCGTCGTCGCAAAGAGAGATAGCTCTGTCCACCATTTCCGTGATGTTTCCCTTCTTTACGTTCATTGGGTGGTTTGAGAGGAAATTTAGATATCTATCTGAGTTTGTAGGTTTTCGAAAGACACTGGTCTTTAGATGTCCGTTTTCCCGTATTACTAAGGCGTCTAAGAACGCTAGTCTCCCGTTCTCTTCTTTTTCCAGTGTGAAAATAATGTTCCCAGGGAAAAGACCATTCAGGTGTTCAAGAAGACCGGTCTCTTTTCCTTCTCTGATAATGACAAAAATGTCGTCGATGTAACAAAGAGCACCTATGCGAAGCCCACTCTCTCCCACTGTGGCAGAAATATTCATGGAACATCTAGAGGAGAGGACACTTCCAGGCAACATCTCAGAGTACAATCTGAAGATGTTCAAACGTTACGCCGACGACATTTTTGTCATTATCAGAGAAGGAAAAGAGACCCCTCTCCTTGAACATCTGAACGGTCTTTTACCTGGGAACAATATTTTCACAATGGAAAAAGAAGAGAACGGGAGACTAGCGTTCTTAGACGTCTTAGTAATACGGGAAAACGGACATCTAAAGACTAGTGTCTTTCGAAAGCCTACAAACTCCGATAGATATCTAAATTTCCTCTCAAACCACCCAATGAACGTAAAGAAGGGAATCATCACGGGAATGGTGGGCAGAGCTATCCCTCTTTGCGACGACGAATTCCTGAAGAAAGAAATCAATCACATACGAAACACTCTACAATAAAATAATTATCCAAAGAATTTTATTGAGACCTCCATAAAGGAAAGACTGAAAAAGCACAAGAATCAAGACATCAGAACGAAAAATGAAAGGGAAACCATGTTTTCTTCTCCTCTTCTTTACGTGTCGCCTGTTTATGAAGAAAAAGCTTTATTGGGCACATACCCAAAAGACGTAGCTTTCGGGAGAAACGACTCCCGTCTTCAGCGTCAAGTGTCGCTTATACAAGCTCATACACTTGACGCTGAAGACGGGAGTCGTTTCTCCCGAAAGCTACGTTGTTTAGGTAAGTACCCAAAAAAGCCTTTTCTTCATAAACAGGCGACACGTAAAGAAGAGGAGAAGAAAACATGAGACACGAGCCTGTACGAAGCCACATTTTCCAAAAGGGAAACCATGTCAAGACCAATATGCATACCCTATTACCCGGGTATTGAAGAAAATATTCGGAAGATTGCGAAAAGCATTGGTTACACAATCGCTTTCAAAAGTCTACCGAATCTAAGGTCAATTTTACGGTCTGACAAAGTCAGAATCCCACCAGACAAAAGACCAGGGGTGGTTTACAGCATAAGATGTGGCTGCGGTGCGAGGTACATTGGTAAAACCGGGCACACCGTGCTACACCGGCTGAAAGAACATAAAATGGCACTCACAAGATACAAGAACGCTGAGAAAAGATTGATAGGGGAAACTGTGTTCTCAAGAGGGCGACCACAAAGGAGTGACCCATTTGAGATCATGAAGGAAGCAATCAAAGCCTCAGCCTGGGTGGAGCACTCAGTAGACTGTCCTCTGGCAGACAACCAAATAAGTTTCTCCATATTGAAACAAGAAGATTTCAGAATTAGAGAAATCAAAGGAGCATTCTACATCCGCCATTACGTTTGTATCAACAGAGATGAAGGGAAAGAGATTAGAAACGTTTGGTCTACAGTGGCAGTTAAGACGGGATGTGCATTCGACGAGCCCCTCACACATAGGGAAACGACGAGCATATGGGGCATCGGTTCTAAAACATAGAGTAGAAAAGAGAAAGAAAAAAGTGCAAAAATGAAAAATGAAAAAGTGAAAGAAAGAAAAAGAAGAGAAGAAGACGACGACAAGAAGAAGAGACGGGAAGAAGAAAAATGAAAAGAAGAGGATAGAAGAAGAAGAAGAAGAAGAAGAAGAAAGAGAAGAAATATGAAAAAAGCGGAAGAGAAGAAGAAGAAGCAACAAAAAAGCGGAAGAGAAGAAAAAAGACGGAAAGACAAGAAGACTGAAGAAGAGGAACGTGAGAAAGGAAAAGAACAGAAGAAGCAGAAGAAGAAAGAAGAAGAAGAAAAAGAAAAAAGAGAACACAAAAAACAAAAAAAACAAAGAACATAACGAGTTCGTAGAAAAACACAAGTTTCAAGAACCGCATTTGCTCGTGTCCGTTTAAAATAACTTCTACTGCCGGCACTGTGTCATTGACAGTTTTCACACGTGACTGTTACACTCGCGTGATACGCTCAGTCCTGAATTTGAGCTGAAGACGGGACCAAGAGAGGTTCCGAAAGCTACGCGATTGGAAGTAAAACGTTGTTGAACGGGAATTCTGCCGTTTTCACACAATATGAAGCTGAAACCCGTGAGAAATCCAATATTCAAAAAAGAAACGAAGTCTTAAATAACAACGTTTATCGCCCCATCGCGCTCGATCCCACATCAACTCTCAGAAAAAAATTGCTAAATCTATTGGATGGCTTTGTAAAAGAAACTCAAGACGCTACACTTTCTAAACTAAATAAACTGCTTTACTACACGTGCAATAGTAAATGCCCAGAATTATACGGGCTCCCTAAAATTCACAAGCTAGGGTCCCTCTCAGATCGGTAGTTTTGACCATTAATAGGTTAACGTCCAAACTTTCGACTTACTTAAAGAATATTATAAAACCACTAACGGGTAATCGCGGATCGCATGTCAAAAATTGTAAACAGTTCGTTAACGACATAAAAACTGTACAATTATATGTTCAGATGTTTTGGTTACTTATTATGTTAAGGACCTCTTTACCTGCATACCGGTCACATATACAATTGACATTCTTAAACGTCCACTGGAATCTGACTGTAATCTGCGCGAAAGAACCAAACTAAACCCGTTTCATGTCACAAAACTTGTCTCTTTTAGCATGCGGGAAGGAAACCACTTCAGGTTCCAGGATAGGTTTTTCACACAAAAAGAGGGGGTTCCCATGGGCAGCCCGCTCTCGCCCGTTCTTGCTGAAATCTTCATGGAACATCTCGAAGAAAA
Organism: Trichuris muris; assembly: GCA_000612645.2. Taxonomy (NCBI): domain Eukaryota; kingdom Metazoa; phylum Nematoda; class Enoplea; order Trichinellida; family Trichuridae; genus Trichuris; species Trichuris muris. The sequence continues at coordinate 513,473 of CBXJ02000361.1, read as the reverse complement.
AGCTTTCAGCACGTGCGAGAACGGGTGTGCACCTTCCTTTTTCAAAAGATATATAGACGATATATTTGCAATAATCAGACCAGGCAGTGAAGAACCCTTCCCGGAACACTTAAATTCGCTTTTCACCAGTAACATTAACCTTACCATGGAAAAAGAATTAGTAATAAATTGCCGTTCTTGGACGTTCTAGCTATTAAAAAACATAATGCGATCAACACAATCGTGTACAGAAAACCAACTAATTCAGACCCGTTATTGCATTTTTCTTCCCACCATCCCATTGTAGTTAAGCGTTGTATAGTAATCAGCATGGTAAACCGCGCACTTGACGTATGCGACCCGGCGTATCTACATTCCGAACTTAAATACATTTGCGCAACGTTAATTTCGAATGGCTATGCAAAACACTTTGTTGACTCTATTATACAACGTAGGTTACTTAAAACATCCATAAACCCACCGGTGTCCACCTCTTTTCCTAACCCGGTGTTATACGTTCCGTACTATAATGGGTTGGGGGAGCACGTTAAACGTTTGGGCCACGCTTTAAACTTTAATGTTCGGTTTAAGAGCTCCAACAATCTCCGTTCCCTGTTTCGAAGTGATAAGATCTATAATATAATGGTTATACGTTCCGTACTATAATGGGTAGATAGGGACAGTAGGAATCTTGTTGATTCATTCATGCGCGTCACTAATTAGATGACGAGGCATTTGGCTAGTTCAGTTTTATTGGCAGAGTTAGTACAAAGCGTAGGGATCTGCTCATCCCAACAATACGTTAGTTGATAGACAATTAAATACGTTAATCAAAAATCAATCAATACGGTGTTACACGTTCCGTACTATAATGGATTGGGGGAGCGCGTTAAACGTTTGGGACACGCTTTAAGCTTTAATGTTCGGTTTAAGAGCTCCAACAATCTCCGTTCCCTGTTTCGAAGTGATAAGATCAAAGTTCCATTGGACAAGAGCCCGGGCGTCGTTTATGAAATCAATTGTGGTTGTCAAGCCTCCTATATTGGAGAAACGGACAAACCTTTACTTGACAGATTTCATGAACACATGGCTGCGCTGGCCCGATACAAGACCGCGGAATAAAGACTCAATGGTCTACCAGCGCAACGCCGTGAACGACCCCAAACCCGCGATCCAGCCAAGATCATGGATGAGGCAATAAAGGCTTCCGCGGTTGCGGAGCATGGCTCCACATGCCCACTCGAACTGCAACCGCGCATTGTCTGCCGTGAAGAGCATTTCCACCTGCGGCGGATCAAAGAAGCCTTCTACATAAGACATAAGGCGTCGATGAATCGCGATAGGGGTACACAGATCAGCGAGGTTTGGAATGCTATTGTCGATAAAAGCAGGTGTTGCATCCTACCGCGCTGACCTATCCCTTCCCCGGAACCTTTTGTATCGCGATCTCTATTTAACCTGGCCACGGAATAACAACTTTCTCTTTCTCGCTGAGGACGGAACTCGAGCGTTCCGAAATATCCGAGAGAAAGCCGTACGTTGTTGTCTGACCGTGTCTTCTGATAACTACTCTCATCCATCCGTTGGTAGGGAGACCGTGTCAGTTTACTTACAGATCCATCCACGTACAAAGCAACGGGAAAAATCCGTGAAAACTCAACATCATCGTCCACTCATTAGCATTTATAATCACAGATGTTCCCGTTCAATCATAAACCTTTTACTTTCCACAAACAGAGTGGAGCTTTCGGACCTCTCATGTTCCGTCTTCAGCAGTTAATGGTCACTGCGCAGCCAGTCTTAGGTTCAGCAAGCTACTCTGCTCAACCAACCAGACGAGCGACATCCGCTATCAGGTCGAACCTTGACCCGTCCAGCATTTGACGCCCATCCGGTCAGTCATGCAGAGGAGCGAGCATCCCCTCCGACCGACTGCGGCAGTGACAAAACGAGGAAAAAATATTTTTATCGTCCATTCATAGTTCAAAACATTCCGTCACTAGAATACTACTATGCTTTTAACACACAAAGTCTTAGCGCTGAAGACGAAAACAGGAGTGGTTTTCGAAAGCTTCGTTAACAATAAAAGTTTTGTCGTGTACTATAACTAACCTCGAATAGTACAGTGTGCTATGATTGCTTGACGTTTTGGCTTGCGCGTAAAGAATACAGTAAAACCTCTTTAATCCGGACCTCCATAAACGGGACCCTTCTCTAATTCGGATCGTAGAAGAGAACAATAGCACGACCGTATGCATTAAAGATGATTAGGCTACCTGTGCGAAACGGAACGGTACGCGTCTTTTCACCGCGAGCTTTTCTCCGCCAGCTTTCCTCCGGGAGCGTTTCACCGCGCCGTTACATTCACGGCCGACAGCCGAATTCCTGGAACTCATTACCACTTTCGAAGTCCAATTCCCTATTTGAGGTCTACTCTCCATGTCTTTTATCCAACTTTCAGGTCTCTTCTCCATGCATACCGATGGCACCCTTTCCAATGCCCGCGCCTTAATCCCAACCTATAGCCAATATTATTGGATCACGGTGCTTCTTTCACAAATATGTCCCGTTACTGCCCACCTAACGGCTCATCTCCGTGTACATGCCGTTGCTCTCACTTTCGGGTCTCTGCTCCATGCTTCCAAATGGAACCGTTCGCAATTGGAGTGGCTTAACTCCAATTTATGGCTTGCCTTATCCGACTACCACGCCAATTATCAGGCATTGCGCCATATCTCTAATTCTGACGGCTTAACACCGCCTTTTCCGGTGTCCATGCTTATGCTGTATGTTCTTTAATAGAGTCCAGCGCAAAGTCCAAGAAAGAGGTCGATTTTGTACGGCACCTCACGGAGTCGCAAGACTGGTTTGCACGTTCAGCGGCCTTCTCCACATTTAATAGTCGACTAGATCCTCCTCGCCATTCGCGTGTCTTGATCTTTTCTTCTCATATATTCTCGATATGATAACCGAGCACGGGCTGACTTCAACCTACGCTTTGAGACCGGTACACGTCAATTCGCCGTGAGCGTTTCGCCGTGGTGGCACTGTCTCGGCTGTCAGGCGTGTCGCCACAACCGATTACCGCTCCTTTCGGAGCCAATCTCCCTAATTGACGGTTCTTCTCCCATCTACACGTCTTTCCTCCAACTTTCGGGTCTCTGTTCCATGCTTTCCGATGGCTTCGCTTGCAATTTCGACGGCTTAAATCTAACGTATAAGCTATCTTACCTGCTTCTTTCCCAGTCTTTCTCCCAACTTAACGGCTCCTCTCCGATGTGCCTGTCCTTTCTCCCACTTTCGGGTCTCTGCTCCATGTTTGCACTTTGAACCGCGGCCCATTTCCGCAGCTTAATTCCAACGTATAGGCTATCTTCTTCGACCACGCTGCTTCTTTCCCAAATGTCGCTTCTTTCTGTACATCAAGCGGCTTATCTCCATGTACATGTCCTTGCTCCCTCTTTCGGGTCTCTGCTGCATGTTCTCTCACGGCGCCGCGTGCAATTTTCGCGACTTAACTTCAAGTTACAACCTACCTTATCAGACAACGACACCTATTTCCAGGCACTATGACTTATCTCCAATCCTGACGGCTTAACACTCTTTACTAGCCCTTTCTCCAAGACCCACTGTTTCTGCTCCGTATACCTTGACGGAGCCACGTGCAATGTCCAAGGAATAGCTGCAACTTGTACGGCAGCTTATCGAGTAGCAACACTTGTTTGCAGGCTTCGCGGCCTTCACCACGTTTAATAGTCGATTAGATCCACCGAACCTGCGTACTCCGCGCCATTCACATGCCTTGATATTATCTTTTCACGCATTCTCCCTGCGATAACCGAGCAGAGGCCGAATTTAATCAGTCCTATAAGACGGTTTTTCCTACATTAATGGTCTACTGAGGCGCACTACGTGACCTCCATTAAACTGCACATCCAAACAAATGCTGGTCAGAACGAATTATAATTACTGGTATTCCTTCATGGATGGTCCCCGTTGGTTACAGCCTTTTATTTCTGACAAATAAAGGCAGAGCTTTCGGACATTATTCGCGGTCCGTCATCAGTGCCTACATACGAGTAGACGACTGTCCCGTCAGCCCAAGGTTCAGCAAACCCCTAAGCTCAACCATCCGGGCTGGCGATGTCAACTATCAGGTCGAACCATGACCCGTCAAGCAACTATCGCCCACCCAGTCACTCGAGCAAAGGAGAGAGCATCATAACCGACCGACGGAGACAGCAACACGACGCAAAATGAAAATAAGCTAATGGAAGTAGCTCTTCAATCCCGTCTGCTTTAAACTCGACGGGTTTAAAGGGTTTGCTGAACCTTGGGCTGACGGGACAGTCGTCTACTTGTATGTAGGCACTGATGACGGACCGCGAATAAGGTCCGAAAGCTCTGCCTTTATTTGTCAGAAATAAAAGGCTGTAACCAACGGGGACCATCCATGAAGGAATACCAGTAATTATAATTCGTTCTGACCAGCATTTGTTTGGATGTGCAGTTTAATGGAGGTCACGTAGTGCGCCTCAGTAGACCATTAATGTAGGAAAAACCGTCTTATAGGACTGATTAAATTCGGCCTCTGCTCGGTTATCGCAGGGAGAATGCGTGAAAAGATAATATCAAGGCATGTGAATGGCGCGGAGTACGCAGGTTCGGTGGATCTAATCGACTATTAAACGTGGTGAAGGCCGCGAAGCCTGCAAACAAGTGTTGCTACTCGATAAGCTGCCGTACAAGTTGCAGCTATTCCTTGGACATTGCACGTGCCTCCGTCAAGGTATACGGAGCAGAAACAGTGGGTCTTGGAGAAAGGGCTAGTAAAGAGTGTTAAGCCGTCAGGATTGGAGATAAGTCATAGTGCCTGGAAATAGGTGTCGTTGTCTGATAAGGTAGGTTGTAACTTGAAGTTAAGTCGCGAAAATTGCACGCGGCGCCGTGAGAGAACATGCAGCAGAGACCCGAAAGAGGGAGCAAGGACATGTACATGGAGATGAGCCGCTTGATGGACAGAAAGAAGCGACATTTGGGAAAGAAGCAGCGTGGTCGAAGAAGATAGCCTATACGTTGGAGTTAAGCCGTGGTTCCATGTGGAAACATGGAGCAGAGACCCGAAACAGGGAGCAAGGACAAGTACACGGAGATGAGCCGCTTGACGGGCAGAGAGAAGCGACATTTGGGAAAGAAGCAGCGTGGTCGAAGAAGATAGCCTATACGTTGGAATTAAGCTGCGGAAATGGGCCGCGGTTCAAAGTGCAAACATGGAGCAGAGACCCGAAAGTGGGAGAAAGGACAGGCACATCGGAGATGGGCCGTTAAGTTGGGAGAAAGACTGGGAAAGAAGCAGGTAAGATAGCTTATACGTTTGATTTAAGCCGTCGAAATTGCAAGCGACGCCATTGGAAAGCATGGAACAGAGACCCGAAAGTTGGAGGAAAGACGTGTAGATGGGAGACGAACCGTCAATTAGGGAGATTGGCCCCGAAAGGAGCGGTAATCGGTTGTGGCGACACGCCTGACAGCCGAGACAGTGCCACCATGGCGAAACGCTCGCGGCGAAACGCTCACGGCGAAACGCTCACGGCGAATTGACGTGTACCGGTTTTTTACAGCAATTGCGTTGCCCTTTAGTATCAATCTCGTTGCGCGTATTATATACAGTGGAGAAGCTAGGAACAGGACAACTGTTCTCCACCGCTAGGAAACCAAAATCTCACGTGACCCGCTTTATTGCAATATTCGTTTTATGTGAGACTTTTTGTAACGGGTATCAAGTATAATTGATCAAAGAATCACGGAGATTTCTTCCCGTTGATCACGGTCCAAAAACAAGTAGATGGAGCACTTTATTTCTGAACACGTGGCGCTAAAAACACATTTAGCGAAGCTTTCGAGCCTCCTCTGGGCTCGTCATCAGCGCTGCAGTACGTGTCTTGTTGCTGAGGTCCAGCCAACCAGTTCTGCCCTTCGGGAGAGGCTCTTCCACCTCGGCCGAGACAACGGTGGGGGCCCGTCAGATCGAACCTTGATCCGTCAGGGCTGATCACCTCCGTGTTCAGACCGGGCTTCGGAGCGACTATTCGGAGCGTTGATTCTTTGATCAAATTTCACTGACCCATCCTTTTCATTTCACTGACCCACCCGTTCATTCTTTGATCGACTTCGGAGCGTTCATTCTTTGATCAAATATTCGTTTTATTGCGGTGGCCTGGAACCAACTGTGCAACTATAGCGAGGTATAGGTGTAGGTGTATTTCTCTCTTTTTGAATGTATGCATAGTTTCGTCAGACAGGATGATGTCCCCATATCCAGTGTAGTGAACTTCACGTAGCGCACCAGTGCAGAAGCACAACGCAGCAAAACCGTCTCAAAGCATAGGTTGAAGTCAGCCCGTGCTCGGTTATCAAATAGAGAATAGATAAGAAGAAAAGATCAGGACACGCGAATGGCGGGGAGGATCTAGTCGACTATTAAATGTGGAGAAGGCCGCGGAACGTGCAAACCAGTCTTGCGACTCCGTGAGGTGCCGTACAAAATCGACCTCTTTCTTGGACTTTGCGCTGGACTCCATCAATGAACATGGAGCATAAGCATGGACACCGGAAAAGGCGGTGTTAAGCCGTCAGAATTAGAGATATGGCGCAATGCCTGAAAATTGGCGTGGTAGTCGGATAAGGCACGCCATAAATTGGAGTTAAGCCCCTCCAATTGCATACGGTTCAATGTGAAAGCATGGAGCAGAGACCTGAAAGTGAGAGCAACGGCATGTACACGGAGATGAGCCGTTAGGTGGACAGTATTTGTGAAAGAAGCACCGTGATCCAATAAAACAGCCCTATCAAGTTTCAACGCGTGAAAACGACAATAGACGAGAGAAACGAGAGTAACGGTTTATTGGCGAATACGAACACAACCGTTCTCAGAGAGTACGAAACGAATAATAACGAAGTTTGATGGACTCGCCGACGCGGTCCCGAAAAGTAGGCGCACTGCATGATTAATGTCGACGGCGAGACGGCTCATGCTGACTATCGGACGCGTACTTGTTTTTCGTTCGTGACACCCTCCCCCAACTTTCCATATTGTGGAAAGAAAGTTTGCGAGCGTTAGTGATGTAAAAGTAACATGGGATGTAATGGGTACAGTAGAAAAGCTACAGATATATGTGAGTAATATTAGTGTAATTTTTCGATAAGTGTCAAACGGGTGATAGGCCTTACGTAAAATCTATTTTTACCTTTGACCGTGGCAATACATACTCGGCCATCGGGACCTTTGAAGACTTGTGTTATTCGACCTAGAAGCCAGTGACCACGTGGCATTTGTGGTTCAACAATTATTACCACGTCGCCGACTTCCAGATTAGGATTCTCCTTTGTCCACTTTGTTCTGCGCTGAAGTGTGGGCAAATACTGTCTTCGCCAGCGTTGCCAGAATCGATCCGTTACTCTTTGTGCGTAGCACCATTGCTTATTTAACATGCATCCTCTTTCACAGACTACGTCTATTGGTATGTTAACGTTAGGTCTTCCTGTTAGGAGCATGAAAGGTGTTAATGGTTTAGGGTTCGAATTATCGTCTCCAATGTAGCTGTTCTGGCGAAAATGACACCTGACACCGACGAGGAAAATGAACGTTCCGGCGAGATGACGGCGTTGTCATTTGATGAAGAAAATGACAATATATGCAAGCAGAATGTATCACGGATTTCCCCCGTACGGGGGAAATCCGTGATACATTCTGCTTGCATATATGCATCAACCCCGTAAAAAAAGGAAAATTTGCTATAAGAAAATGACAAACTAATTAATGGGCGCAACCGGTCATTCCGCCTTTGATCCACCCGCCTCCCCCGTTGTGCCCTAGATCCGTTCATCGTATAAATTTTGTGTCGTTACTTCTTTGAGCCTCTCTTTCCCTACTGCATCTTGCGATCGCTACTTGCACCTTGATTCTGCGACAGTAAAGAATTTCGTAGAAACAGTAGCATAGCGGTCTCCCGTTTAGCAGTGCCTCAACTTCCGCAAATATGTCCGTACAACTGTTTCCGCAAATCGTCCGTACAACTGTTTCCACGCAGGGTTGCAATGAGGGCTTTCTTAGTCATGCCAATTAAACGCTCCCTCGCGCCGCCGAAATGGGGTCCATGGGGAGGCGAGAATTTCCATTTGATCCGCATGTCTGACAAGTCCTTCGATATCAACTTCTGCCCATTCTTTGCTCAAGCATTTAGCCGCTTTCACAAAACTTGAGTCATTATCAGATACGATAATTTTCGGGCGCCCACGGCGTGTGATGAAGCGCTTTACTGCTTGGATGACGGAATTGAGATTTAGTGATGGAGTCAGTTCCAAGTGAACCGCTCAGCTGACCATACAGGTAAAAATACAACCATAGCGCTTCTCTTTGCTGCGCTTCACAGTCACCTCGAAGGGCCCAAAGAAATCCATGCCGACGTTAGTGAAAGCTGGCGCATGGAAATCGAGTCGTTCTTTCGGCAAGTCTGACATCAAGACTTGCTTCGTTAAAGCACTTAGCTTCCTGCAATACAAGCATTTGTTTATTACTCCGCGTACTACTCGTCATCCGCCGACGATCCAATATTCTGCTCTCAGATCAGCGAGGATTCGTTCTGTTCGGGCGTGCTTCAAGTCGAGTTTCCGGTCCCAAATGATTCTGTGTGCAAAGGAGCTTTCGCCTGGTAGAACAACGGGGTGTTTGGTCGAGAGCAGTGGTGGGCAAAGGGAGGCGATTTTGAAGTCCAGGTGGGCGATAAGCGCGAAAGGGGCGATTGGGGGGCGGTGAAGGGCTAAGGGGGCGTTATCGCCCCCTCCTGGGGGTAGGCGGTGAAGCTAGAAGGAGCGATATTGCGGTTTTAGTGTTGTTACGGATCTCGCCACGGAGAAGCGGAATCTCCTCGAAGTAGTCACTCGGGGCGATTTACGACTCCGGGTCACGTCAATGCGGCCCAATATTGAAGGGATAATTGGTTTGCACACTTTCTGCCCTTCAGAGTAATACTGTAATAAACGCGGAGTCTGAACAAATGAAGTTGTACACATAACGTTTTCTTTGTATGCGAAGATCTGCTATGCAGAAGCAAGGTGTAGCAAGGATGCTGTCGCTGATCCAGCGAACACTCCCTAGCGCAACAGTCAATACAAGAAATTGGCAGGAAAAAAGGACATTGTCCTCGGTGGAGATTTCCCGCCAATTTTCGCTTCCTCAGCCGATGTGATTCATCCAAGGGGGCGATGGCAACCTCGAAGCTGGTAAAGGGGGGCGATTTCTGGCATAGCCTTGCGCATCACTGGTCGAGAGACTTGTGTTCGCATTTCGGATACGCCCGCCAACGCGTATCAGGTTGTCTTCGTCGAGAAAAGAAGCGAGCCATATCAATTTAAATGTCTCGTTGACACCGTGGCCCTTCTGCAGGTTGGCAACTTCACTGGTAAGGTATGTAGTGTACGGACGAAAGCCATCAAGTACCCTTGTTACAGTAGCCTGTGATGTTACCTGTTGATCATTAGAACGCGTGTCGGGTAGAGATCTTGTGTGCGAGTCAAGCGGAGAATAATAAACGTTGCAAACACGACATGGTGACAGCGGTGGGATGAAGTCTCAGAAATCACTGCAAAGCCGCGAAGCGATGCCGAGACGTGAAGGAAACTCGCCAGAAGCCACTCTTCCGAAAGGATGTGCTGCACGTTACGGAATCGAGAAGTTCCAGTTCGACAAACCGTCGACGTGGCCAGACTGGCTGGAGTTTTTCAACCGTTACCTGTTGTCTGCTCGCCGACGATGGCCGATGACGACTTCAAAGTTAACGAACTCATTCTCTGCATGGGCCCTCCGAGCAATGCCATTTTACAGCGTTGTGTGCTCACGGCCGACGAGAAGAGAAGTTACGAGAAGGTAGCGAAAATGTTTACCGATCACTTTCGCGGCGCTCGGAATATCGTGTATGAGCTGGCAAGGCTGCATAGGACTGTACAACGCGAAGGCGAAACGATCGACGCGTTCATCGATGCCGTATTTGCGCAAGCAGAAAACTGCGATTTTGACAACGTGAAAGTATCTGCGAAAGAGCTGCTAACTCAGTCGCAGTTAATCGCCGGCATGGCGAATAGGGAGTTAGCCGCACAGCTTCAAATGGATCCAAGTATCACGTTGGCACAGGTGGTCCAGCGTATGCGTTTAGATGCGAACATTGCTAGCCAGCAAGCAGTGATCCGTCAGACGTCCCATTCCACAGGCCCCATCGAACGAGTCGGTGTGGAAGTCGACGCAGTCCGACGCCAGAGGACACGTAAAGGCACTGGGAACAGTTTTCGAAAACCGCGCAACCAAGGAAGTACTGCGCAATGTCCCAAGTGTGGTCACGGTGAGCACAACAACATGCGACTTTGCCCAGCGATTGGAAAAACCTGCAATTCGTGTAGAAAGGTTGGACATTTTGCTAAGATGTGCAGATCCAAGTGGATCAGAGCAGCCGATTCAGTTGCCATAAGCAATAGGAGCCAAAATGTACCCGGGAAATTGTGCGTTGTCGGTGAGGAAACGAATTTTCTTGGTAAGATTACTGCACAAAGTACAGGAAACGCTGCCGTCACAAGGAGCAGTCAACCATGGCGTGTCAATCTCCTCCTGAACGGGAGAAGAACATGTTTCAAGCTTGATTCGGGTGCTGACGTTACGTGCTTGCCGGAAGGACACGCAGGAGTGCCAATGCAACTTTCTCCTGTCGCTAATCTCAAGTTGCTAGGCCCTTCCAATAGGCCACTGAAAGTTTTAGGCTCTTTCCAAGCGACCTTAAGGTATGAACAGCATTGCATAGAAGAACTATGCTACGTCGTTCGAGACCTCAGCGAAGCTTTGCTAAGTCGCGATGCGTCCGTACGTCTGCATCTAATTCAGAAAGTTTGCTTTGTGAAGCAAATGAACGATCGAGGGCCAGTGGTCATTGGTTCTACGGAAGTCGATCACACGGACAGTATTAGTACTAACGCATTTCAGCGTGCTTGCAGTACAGATCCTGAATTTGCAAAAGTCGCTAGGAACTTTCCTAAACTGTTCAATGGATTAGGAACGTTGAAGGGAGAGTACAGGATCAAATTGAAACAGGGAGCAGAACCTTATGCACTTTCAACTCCCCGTCGAGTGGCCATACACCATCGACAGCCGCTGCTGGAGCAGTTAAACCAAATGGTCAGAGATGGAGTCATCCGTCCGGTGAAAGAACCGACGGAGTGGTGTAGTGGCATCGTTGTCGTGCCAAAACGGGACCGGAAGTCAATCAGGGTCTGTGTTGATCTTACTGCACTGAACAAAAGCGTACGTACATCTCTTCTGACGCTACCCAGCGTAGAGGAACAGCTTGCATCGTTGGCAGGTGCTAAAGTGTTCAGCAAACTGGACGCCAACTCTGGATTTTGGCAGATACCGCTATCAAAAGAGTCAAGTCTGCTAACGACATTCATTACTCCGTTTGGACGTTTTTGCTTCCGTCGATTGCCCTTCGGAATCAGCTCCGCTCCGGAATATTTCCAATCTAGGATGAACGACATTCTTGTTGGGTTGCCTGGCGTTCTTTGTCATATGGATGATATCCTTGTGTTCGGTGGATCATATGAAGAACACGACAAACGCCTCGAGAAGGTCCTCAATAGGCTGTCAGACAGTGGCCTGACACTAAACGCAAAATGCCAATCTCGAAGGCGGTCTCTCATATTTTTGGGTCACCAGATATCGGACAATGGCATTCGTCCGGATCCTTCAAAGGTGGAAGCTGTTGCTAGGATGCCAGCTCCGGAAGACGTCGCTGGAATTCGCCGTTTTTTAGGAATGGTTAATTACTTCGGCAGATTTATAGATAAATTAGCGGAGAAAACGAAACCGCTACGCGACCTCTTGAAGGACAACGTGGAATTTGTCTGGGAGGCTCCACAACGAAATGCGTTCGAGGAACTTAGAAGAAATTTACGAACTTGTGCAGAGTTGGCCCCTTTAAATCCATGTGCAAAAACTATTGTTTCGACGAATTCTAGTTCAATTGGCCTGGGCGCAGTGTTGCTTCAAGAAATTGAACCAGGAGTTAGACGCCCCGTAGCGTTCGCATCTCGATGCTTAGCGCCGACAGAACAGCGATATGCTCAAGTCGAAAAGGAAGCGTACGCCGTCACATGGGCATGCGAACGGTTTCGTATGTTCCTAATTGGGAAAGAATTTTTCGTCGAGACAGATCACAAGCCCCTAATATTGCTGTTAGGACAAAAGAGCTTGGACGATCTGCCACCGAGGATTCAGCACTTCCGGATGCGTCTCATGCATTTTCAATTTACGATAAGTCATGTTCCTGGGAAATATATGACAACTGCCGACGCTCTCTCTCGCGCTTCTGTCGCACGACCGACAAAACGTGATGACGACTTCACAGCGGAAGTAGCTACGTTCATAAACGCCATTGTCGTTGGATGCAACGCATCAGAAGCGGGATTGCGTGAAATCGCTCGATCTCAAGCGCAAGACATGGTATGCGCTCAGCTGATCAAATTTTGTACGTCAGATTGGCCAACAGACCTGGATAAAGTGCCTCGACACTGCCGACCGTACTGGCGTCATAGAGCTCATCTAACTGTCTCTTCAGAAGGCATCTTGCTGTTTGACGGACGTCTCGTGATTCCCCAAGAGATGAGGCGAGAAATCTTGTCTCGTATTCATTGTGGCCACCAAGGCATTGTCAAATGTAAAGCGCGAGTCAGAGAATCTGTTTGGTGGCCCGCCGTCAACTCGGAAGTTGAAGAGATGGTGACGAACTGCCGTATATGCACGTCGCATCGACATCCACGACACGAACCGATGATTTCGACTGAGTTACCCGCCTACCCATGGCAGGTAGTGGCAACGGACGTATTCCAAGTCAAAGGAAAAGACTACTTATTGGTCATAGACTATTATTCGCGCTACGTCGAGCTAGCGCCCCTGAAGGACAAGACATCAGAAACGTGTATCAATATTTTGAAATCCGTGTTTGCAAGACATGGAATACCGGAAGTCGTTCGGTGCGATAATGGACCATGTTACTCGGTATACCAGTTTAAAGAATTCGCGAAAAAAGTACGAATTCGAGATTCTTACATCAAGTCCGCTCTATGCGCAAAGCAACGGCGAAATCGAACGAGCAGTTGCAACAATGGGGAAAATGTTACAAAAATGCAACGATATACATCTTGGTCTTTTGGCCTACAGGACGACGCCTATGCCAACGGGCTTTTCGCCAGCTGAATTGATGTTTGGACGCCGTTTGAGGACCAATGTCCCAACCGTTCGAAAGAACTTACTTCCACGAAACGTGAATCATGCAATCTACCGTCAACGCGAGAAACAAGAGAAGGATCGCCAATCAGTTGCGTTTAACCGCCGTCACGGAGTTCGCAACCGCCCGGAGTTATCTCAAGGGGACAAGGTTGTTATTGTAGACCGGAATGAACGCGGCACTGTGTTAAGTAAGCACCCAGTAGCGCCTCGTTCGTATGAAGTACGCACACGCGATGGAACGCAGCTGAGACGGAATACCTTCCATCTGATCCCGGATAACTGCCGTCGTACGAAGATGGAAAACAAGGCGACGAAATTGACTTAATTCCGAGATAAGCTTTTCCCAGAAAGGGGGATGTAGTGTACGGACGAAAGCCATCAAGTACCCTTGTTACAGTAGCCTGTGATGTTACCTGTTGATCATTAGAACGCGTGTCGGGTAGAGATATTGTGTGCGAGTCAAGCGGAGAATAATAAACGTTGCAAACACGACAAGGTAAGCGTTCTGCACTACCCGGAGGCATAGTTGTTGCGCTATACGGATCTCATCCGCATTTAGCGCTTTTGTAAGTCTCTTTCGTCGATAAACGAATCGATTAACATAGGCAACAATACGAACGATTTTCCTATAGTTCGACGTTACGTTCAGGAGTTGCAATAGCGGTTTGTCTTCCTCAGTCGACACAGTTCCAATCCAGCGTGAGGGTCCAAGCATCTCAACTTGGGCCTCTTCAGAAAAGGGGGAATTCATACTCTTTGGCCAGTTTGATTCCTGATTGAATAAAAAAGGTTGAGCACGGAACCATCAGTGATCTTTGTGTAGCTTAGTGTTTCTCAAGCTCAGAACCGCCTGGGACCCCCGTGAGAAGTTTCAGACCGTTTGGGACCCCCTACACTGGTTGGTCAGTTTAGCGTGCGCTGATTGGCTGGAATTGTAGAGCGCAGGAGCGGTTAGATTCAGTGATTACCATCAGATATTGTCCCTCCGCTCCTATTACGGTAAAATTTATACCGCTCTCTGTCATATCTATGCTAACTACAATGCATCCAGTCAGTGTGAGCGGAAACGGATAGGTTCAGTGAGACCGGCAAGAAAGTCTGTATGGAAGCATGCCAATTTATTTGCTGAATCAGTTTTTGTACAATGTCAACGAGAGATACTCGGCTGACATAGTTGCGAGCAGACCAACTTATCAGTGTTCGGCAACATGGAGGTAACGCGCAAGCGCAGGTCACCCCGCTTCACTAACTGCAGCCGGTTACGCTTCTTCGTCATGAGGTCTGTGACCACACTAAATGCGCGTTCCACTAGCGATGACGAAGGAAAACAGATGAGCCATCTTTTCACCACGGCCCACACATTAGGATACAGATTACACAACTCAGTCACGAAGAACCAGCAAGTTATAGCGCGGCAGGGAATAACATACGTATTTATGGAACCTACTAATGCTGCTGAATTGTAAAACAGATGGAAATACAGCGCTTTCTCAGAAAGCAGCAAGCACAACTTGCATCCTGAAGTAAACCATCTGGTTCACGTGCAGTCATTGTCAACATAAAGAGAAAAAGTGTACGCCGCTATTCTCGACGATGTGATGCTTATCTCGCCGATCAATGCTTCCACTGTAGCACAGCCGCTGAAGTAGTGTTTCCTAAGCTCGCGATCGCATTCGCGATCTTGGTTAGCTTCGCATGCGCAGACTGCTCGAAATGGTTGAGCGGAGGGGTTGCCAGCACTTCCCGATGCAACTACGGTGGCGTCTGCAGCCGAGTTGCAACAATTTCAGTCAGTTTAAATCTGATGACTAAGGGGTCCCATGTGACCCCTTTCGTCAAACGGGACCCCCACAGGGACCCCTTGGCGATTTGGGACCCCCTGGGGACCCCCAGGGGTCCCATGTAACCCCCTTGAGAATCACTAGTGTAGCTTGTTTGCTGGCACGTCCCTTGATGCGTCATCGGCAGGATTCAAATTCCCTGGTACATGGCGCCAGTCTTTAGCTTCAGAGTACTCCATTATTTCAGCAACGCGGTAAACGACGAAGGAACTCATTCTAGCCGGCGTTCGCAGCCAGTAGAGCACCGTCGTAGAATCCGTCCAATACACCGTGTTGTCTATGGGCATTCTGGTTTCTTGTTTTATAGTTTCGGTCAGGCGAAGAGACATGACCGCAGCTTGAAGTTCGAGTCGTGGGATAGTTAGGGGTGCACCCCACCTTGACGGTGCCGACTTGACGGGGCCGACTTGACGGCGGCTATCTTGACGGGAGCCAACTTGACGGCAGCCAACTTGACGGCAGCCAACTTGACGGCGGCCATCTTGACGGGGTCGACTTGACGGCGGCCATCTTGACGGGAGCCAACTTGACGGCGGCCATCTTGACGGGGAGAACTTGGCTGAGGCTCTCTTAATGGGAGCAATACTTCAACTATGAGACGGTCTTTAGCAATGGCACTGGCTAGAAAACTATACTACTAAGTAGGCTCACTGAGCATCAGATATACTGTTCAGTATTTCGTATAGTTTCATAAGAGCATCTTTTCTAATGTTATGTATTCTCTGGATTTTGGCCGTTCGTTAAACTGAGCAGATTGATTGTCGATTGGTTCACCGCCCTTTAGCCAACTGTATTCGCGAAATGCATTTCCAACTTGCGGCACAAATATTCATGTACGCTAATGTTGCCCAGGAAGCGAGTGATGGGCCGCTGGTCCAGGCGATTGTGGAGATTTTGTCGCGAGACTGTACTGCTATATTGCGGAGCGAAATGTGGACTTTATTTTATTAGAAAAATATCAATGAACAGTGAAGTTGTATGCAATAACACGCAAATAATCTACACGCATGCGACTGTGGAACTGATCTACTAGTCGGCGGATTCGTTCATCAGACCGAATGTCCTTCCGCCGCCGTTTTGGTGGTTCTTCTCCTCTGAAGTACAGGTCAGCGTAATGATCTCTTCCCGCTTGCACAGCTCTCGTGCAATTGATGAATTTCCACAATGTAGGATGATCAACGCCGAACTCTGCTCGCATTCGCCGATGGGTAGCTTCGACGAAATTGATAGTGCGATCGCGACCCATCAGCGTTCGCTGGTAGACGGACCACATTTGTGGTGGAAACATAGGGGCCCGGCGATCGCCTCGCCTGGTGGGACGCCCTATATACGTGTCTTCGAACCAATCCAGAACGGGGTTCAAGTCGACCGGTGATTGACCAGCTAGTTCACCGAAGACGTCATCAATCATGTCCACAGGGACGAACGCCAGCGCAATAATCATGCGGGTGGCCACTGCAAATTCAGCGTCCCTTCTGTACTTTTTGAGCAATCCTAGCTGGGCCAATTTCTTCTTTAAGTTCCTTATTAAATGGAAGAAACAGCCATATATCTCTGCGGCTGGGAAGGTGGCCTTGAAAGCATTCATCGCCGCCAGCTCGAAGTCCATAGCGATGGACTCTGGAGGCAGCCGAGGCCACATCGCCTTAATAGCTTCAAACATTCGGCGATACGTCGTCTCCCTCTTGTCCGGCAGCAATGCATAGAGGACAGGAAGCACGAAGCCTTCGCGCTGTGCCATAACGACGTACACCTGCGCGAATAGCGGAGGTACGATTTTGAACGTACCGCCCGCATAAAGGTGCTTCATGCTGCTGCTCCAGGCAATGTTGGACTGCCGGCCAAAGATCAAGATTCGGTCGACATCACCCATACCTGAGTCATAAAGCAAGAACTGCTCATCACCGTACGTCTGGTATGACTCAGGAATGATGATCGATGCCCGGTCCATGGGCTGTGATGGCGCCGCTTCGATAGCACACCTTCTTCGTTGAATCACTTTCCGCATAGCGCTTGTCGCAGGCATCTGTGCCCTCACTCCACTTGAGGTACTCTGGTATGCTTCATTCAATATTGCACCCGGTGTCTCCATAGTATCTTCTGCTCGACGCTTCACGGCTGTACAAATTTCAGCGATGTCCACCCGAGCTGCATCTCCTCCGTGACAATGGAGGTTCACTTTCTTCACAACCTGATTTGTTTCCACGGAGGTGTGAATCCTTGCCTTGCAGCCGTATTCGTAGCGCTTGTCACACCGCCAAAACTTGATCGTTCCTGAACAGTCCAGCGCTTCAAATGTATACATATGCCCATCGTGGACAAACTTCGGACGATTGCGTTGAGACATAACACTTGCCATGGTGACGACTGAAACTTGGAATGGTTGGCACGGTCACGGCTTGGGTCTTTTATATTGTCTGAACACGTTTTCTGCATTTCCAGGAATTCCCTATCGCGTCACGTGTGGACGCAATATGTATTGAACCATCTGGGCATTCCAATCTTACAATTACATTACATTGAAGCTTTTTTTTAAAGCTACTGTCGTTGCCTCGTTCATCATTTTGTGTTGCGTCATTGTCCTGGTCGGTCGGTGGAGATGCTCGCTCTCTGCAGGGCTGACTGGGCGGGCGACAGAGGCTTGACGGATACAAGGGTAGTACCTGATAGTTGATGTCGCCAACCCGGACGGTCTAGCAGAGGAGCTTGCTGAACCGTGACTGGCTGGACAGTGGACAGGTTTTATTTTTATTGCACTGATGACGGCTACAAGAGTAGTAGCCGAAAGCTCTGCTTGGTGTGCCTTTTTCGGGAAGTAAAAGGGTTCTTGAAAACTTCACACGGTAATCCCCCGTTTATGGTAAAAAAATTTTTTTTTATTTGCAGAGCTTTCGGGCACGACCTTGTGCCCGTCATCAGTGCAAGAGAACGAAAAAAAGAAGAGTAAAAGGCTTCTACTTAACGGGGGAAATCCGTGATACATTCTGCTTGCATATATACATTGAAGCTTACGAAAAGCAGGTGCATCTGCTCAGAAAGTTCTAAGCATTTCCAGGAATTCACTATCGGTGCACAAGTGGCGCGATAGTGAATTCCTGGAAATGCTTAAAACTTTCTGAGCAGATGCACCTGCTTTTCGTAAGCTTCAATGTAATGTAATTGTAAGATTGGAATGCCCAGATGGTTCAATACATATTGCGTCCACACGTGACGCGATAGGGAATTCCTGGAAATGCAGAAAACGTGTTCAGACAATATAAAAGACCCAAGCCGTGACCGTGCCAACCATTCTAAGTTTCAGTCGTCACCATGGCAAGTGTTATGTCTCAACACAATCTTCCGAAGTTTGTCCACGATGGACATATGTATACATTTGAAGCGCTGGACTGTTCAGGAACGATCAAGTTTTGGCGGTGTGACAAGCGCTACGAATACGGCTGCAAGGCAAGGATTCACACCTCCGTGGAAACAAATCAGGTTGTGAAGAAAGTGAACCTCCATTGTCACGGGGGAAATGCAGCTCGGGTGGACATCGCTGAAATTTGTACAGCCGTGAAACGTCGAGCAGAAGATACTATGGAGACACCGAGTGCAATATTGAATGAAGCATAACAGAGTACCTCAAGTGGAGTGAGGGCACAGATGCCTGCGACAAGTGCTATGAGGAAAGTGATTCAACGAAGAAGGTGTGCTATCGAAGCGGCGCCATCACAGCCCATGGACCGGGCATCGATCATCATTCCTGAGTCATACCAGACGTACGGTGATGAGCAGTTCTTGCTTTATGACTCAGGAATGGGTGATGTCGACCGAATCTTTATCTTTGGCCGGCAGTCCAACATTGCCTGGAGCAGCAGCATGAAGCACCTTTATGCGGACGGTACGTTCAAAATCGTACCTCCGCTATTCGCGCAGGTGTACGTCGTTATGGCACAGCGCGAAGGCTTCGTGCTTCCTGTCCTCTATGCATTGCTGCCGGACAAGAGGGAGACGACGTATCGCCGAATGCTTGAAGCTATTAAGGCGATGTGGCCTCGGCTGCCTCCAGAGTCCATCGCTATGGACTTCGAGCTGGCGGCGATGAATGCTTTCAAGGCCACCTTCCCAGCCGCAGAGATATATGGCTGTTTCTTCCATTTAATAAGGAACTTAAAGAAGAAATTTGGCCCAGCTAGGATTGCTCAAAAAGTACAGAAGGGACGCTGAATTCGCAGTGGCCACTCGCATGATTATTGCACTGGCGTTCGTCCCTGTGAACGTGATTGATGATGTCTTCGGTGAATTGTCTGCTCAGTCACCGACTGAGTTGAACCCCGTTCTAGACTGGTTCGAAGACACCTATATAGGGCGTCCCACCAGGCGAGGCAATCGCCGGGCCCCTATGTTTCCTCCACAAGTGTGGTCCGTCTATGAGCGAACGCTGATGGGTCGTCATCGCACCAACAATTTCGTCGAAGCGACCCATCGGCGAATGCGAGCAGAGTTCGGCGTTGATCATCCTACATTGTGGAAATTCATCAATTGCACGAGAGCTGTGCAAGCGGGAAGAGATCATTACGCTGACCTGTACTTCAGAGGAGAAGAACCACCAAGACGGCGGCGATAGGACATTCGATCTGATGAACGAATCCGTCGACTAGTAGATCAGTTCCACAGTCGCATGCGTGTAGATTATTTGCGTGCTATTGCATACAACTTCACTGTTCATTGATATTTTTCTAATAAAATAAAGTCCACATTTCGCTCCGCAATATAGCAGTACAGTCTCGCGACAAAATCTCCACAATCGCCTTGACCAGCGGCCCATCACTCGCTTCCTGGGCAACATTAGCGTACATGAATATTTGTGCTACAAGTTGGAAATGCATTTCGCGAATACAGTTCGCAAAATGGCGGTGAACCAATCGACAATCAATCTGCTCAGTTTAACGAACGGCCAAAATCCAGAGAATACATAACATTTAAAAAGATGCTCTTATGAAGCTATACGAAATACTGAACAGTATATCTGGTGCTCAGTGAGCCTACTTAGTAGTATAGTTTCGTAGCCAGTGTCCATTGCTAAAGACCGTCTCATAGTTGAAGGGGTACGCGTCTTTTCACCGCGGGTGTTTCACCGCGAGCGTTTCACCGCTAGCGTTTCACCGCGAACTTTACACCGCGAGCTTTTCACCGCGCCGTTACATTCACGGCCAACAGCCGAATTGCTGGAACTCATTACCACTTTCGAGGTCCAATTACCTATTTGAGGACTACTCTCCATGTCTTTTATCCAACTTTCAGGTCTCTTCTCCATGCATACCGATGGCACCCTTTCCAATTCCCGCGCCTTAATCCCAACCTATAGCCCATATTATTGGATCACAGTCCCCTTACTGCCCACCTAACGGCTCATCTCCGTGTACATGCCGTTGCTCTCACTTTCTGGTCTCTGCTCCATGCTTCCACATGCAATTGGAGGGGCTTAGCTCCAAACTATAGGGCTGAAAATTGGATGCCTTGTAACGGGTCTTCTATGTGTCATGATGGCACGTACGGCTTGATCCCGTTGGAAGTCGAGAGCATGTCTGAAAGTACTCCGAAAACAACGCCCTACCAGCGAATGGATGGGCAATTATTAGGAAACACGTTTCAAAACAACCATTTGTAGCTTTCGGAGCAAGATTGTTCAGAAAGCTACGAAAGGTTGTTTTGAAACGTGTTTCCTAATAATTTCCCATCCATTCGCTGGTAGGGCGTTGTTTTCGGAGTACTTTCAGACATACTCTCGACTTCCAGCGGGATCAAGCCGTACGTGCCATCATAACCTATAGGGCTTTTCACGAACGAAAAACAAGTAGGCGTCCGATAGTCAGCATGAGCAGTCTCGCTGTCGTCATTAATCATGCAGTGCGCCTACTTTTCGGGACCGCGTCGGCAAGTCCATCAAACTTCGTTATTATTCGCTTCGTACTCTCTGAGAACGGTTGTGTTCGTATTCGCCAATAAACCGTTACTCTCGTTTCTCTCGTCTATGTCGTTTTCAGGCGTTGAAACTTGAAAAATATTTGGTGCCTCGAGCCGGGAACGAACCAGCGACCTTTAGATATACCGTCCAACTAGTTGGGATCAGTAATATCCAACGAGGATGTCTGATCAACCAGAAGTGAATTCAGCTGCTGTCCGTCGCCAGACTGCCCGTGGACCCGGTCGTGCTCGCTCCATGGAACCTGCAAGCGAATATAACGTCGCTAGCCTGAGTGCTTCGTACCCACCTCATGTGGACGATAGCTCCTTATCCGTTGCGGTGACGGAGATGAAAACTCAGCTATTAACGCTGTTCAACGAACTGCGTTCAAACCTGATTGCTGCTACGAGTATCCCGATGGTCGCGGATAAACAAGAGAACCAGCACAAAGCAGGTTCGTCTGAGCTCAAACCGTCAGAACCTCACGACCATCCCACCGCTACGGCATACTCGCATTCGCAAGCAATGCATGGTTAATCCGCTTCCGCTACGAACTTGTCGAAGCAGCCATCGTTGCAAGGCGTGGAGTTTCGTATTGATGACTGGATCGATGGGCTAGTACTCGAAGGGTCAACTGAGACGGTCGCTGTACCAGCATCGAGTTATTCGCCTTATAACAGCTTCCAACAATTTGGTCCCCCAGTCAAGATCGAGTCTTTTGACGGCGATCCTCGTCAATGGGAGACCTTTATTGGTAGCTTCAAGGCTCTCGTTCACGATGTCGTACACTCAAATGTGCAAAGAGTTGCTATTTTAAGCCAACCGCTCTCGCCACGGTTAAGATCCTGCATGGGAAACTGCCTCCATAGCCCCGGCATGTATTATGAAGCTCTAGCCAACCTTCGAAGGCTCTTCGGCGATCCGAGTCGTGCTACGGACGTGCATATTCACAATCTATTGAATAGTGCACCGATGAAGAGCAATTCACAAGAGGAAGTGGAAAGATTCTTCTTCGAAATTCGAGGAGCCGTGAGTACATTCAGTGCCCTGAAATCCGACGTTGTACTCCAGTCGAAAGCTACACTACATTCCGTGTCGGCGAAGCGCACATACAGGCTAAAGGGTGTCTGGGCCAAAAGAGCATTCGATTTGCTCCCAAAGGTGGCTACCCTGGTTGAATTCGATAAATGGCTTGAGGAGATGATCATAGTTCAAAACAGCGTTGGAAATTATGAGCCGGACCCATCCTGCGGGAAGAGATCAGCAAGAGGTCTCAATCGGACTCGCCGGGTAAATGTGCTAACTTCTTCAGAGGACCCCGCTATTTGCCGACTATGCGAATGCAATCACTTATTGGCCAAATGCCCTCAATTTTTGTGGCTATCCCCTCTATGTCGAGCTGAAACACTGAAGAACTTTGGCTTATGTTTTGCCTGCTTCGACTCATCACATAAAGTTCGTGTGTATCGGTCAAGGAACAAATGTGCCATTGACGGCTGTCGTTTATGACATCACCCGCTGCTTCACGGCGCTCCTCGAGTATACGTGCCAGATTCTACGCGAACAAAAGAGCAGTCAGCATCGAAAACCCATCAATCATCGGAACCAACTATGATAGGGACAACAGCGACAAATACAACTGGCACACTTCTACTGTCAGTTGTTCCAGCACTGCGACATCTGGAGGCTGTGTCGTGTCTACATATGCGCTGTTGGATACCGGCAGTGAAGGCTCCCTAATCACAAACAACTTGGCTCAGAAAGTACGACTTACAAAGTTTCCCTCCCAAATACACCTATCAACGTTCCAAGGCCATGACCCTAGCCAGGAACTTTTTACCACTGCATTACAGATACGATGCACGGAGTCGGGCGAAACGTACAATATTACGAACGTTATAGTTGTGCCTTCACTGAACGTATCCAGTCGAACTGTCGATTGGCCGACAGCAAAGACCTGTTTCAATCACTTGAACGATCTTCCACTTGTTAAGATCGACTACACCAGTGTCGAACTTCTTTTAGGAATAGACAATTTCGAAATCATAAGGCCGCTCGAAGTACGCCAGCCCCAACAGCCGGGACAACCTTATGGCGTAAAGACACCTCTAGGTTGGACCATCTGTGGACAAATTTCCCTACCAAAAGAAGAATCCTTCTTGTATTCTATTCGCGTCAACCAAGTAGGAATTACGACAACTGACAATACGTCGCTCTTCGAAGCCCTTGAGAAGTTTTGGTACTAAATCCAACGCCTACTTCCAGTTTCCAAGGAAGTAAAATACGCAGAGCACTTGCTGAACTCATCTACGAAATTTTCTGACAACCGATTTTCCGTTGGATTACTTTGGAAACCAGGCGCCAACGCCCTTCCAAACAATCACCCACTTGCGGTAAGTCGTTTCTTGCTTCTTCGGAAGCGACTACAAGCTAACCCGACTCTTCGGTCCATGTATTACGATGGAATGGTAGATCTTCTTCGCCGGAACATTGCCTGCGAAGTGGCTGCGAATAAAACAATGCTGCCAACAGGTCGTGTCTGGTACCTCCCACATCATAGTGTCCGTCATCCAAATAAGCCAAACAAACTTCGCGCCGTTTTTGACGCTTCAGCTAAGTTTGACGGCACTTCATTGAACGATCATCTAGTCAAAGGACCAGACCTAACGAACAGTATCGTCGGTATCTTAATTCGCTTCCGTCGATACAAAATCCCTGTGGCTTCTGATATCGAAAAAATGTTCCATCAAGTCGCCGTGCCTGAAACGGACCAGTCAGTTCTCCGTTTCCTTTGGTCACCTTTGAATGATACCGCTCCACGTACGTTCCAAATGAAACGGCAAGTCTTTGGTCTTACCTCAGCGCCCGCGTCTTGCATGCATGCGTTGAACTGCGCTATACAGGCAGTTCTCGTATAACGCGAGCGTTTGGTCACTTGAAAATCCTGAAAAATCTCGCGTTATATGAAATCGCGTTATAGGAGACATGTAAAGTATAGGAAAATCACGATTTGGTTCAAAGCGTCAGAAGGATTGTTTACTTGTAAACAACAACGGAGAGATATGTTAAATAAGCTGGGTTGAAACAGGAATTATGATGTACCTGAGCTACTTATTCTACCGTTAGGCACGCTGACGTATGAATCCTCTTACACGTGGTCTGAATAACATTATCTTTTACGGCGATCATACATTAACGGCAGAGCTTTTATGATAGAACTCTTTACAGCGGACAGAGTTCAAACTGGCTTTCAGGAGCGGCGTGCTTGCGTCTTTAGCTTGTGGAAAGAGTCCCTCTCAGTACTAAAATAAACGACCTCATACCCAGGAAAGAATGGAGTTCCGTTGGACTCACTTTTTTAATCTCACTATCCTTTGTTACGGGCGAACTGAGGTCCTATTAGATGTAGAAGGTAGCATTGTGATGAAGAATGAAGAAACATTGTGACGCCTTGGTCAAGCGGTTGTAACAAAGAAGTGGTCCGTGCAGGCAAGAAAACAAAGTAGACATTTGGGTCTAGCTCAGCTATCATCGGTGGGTGGCTTGGCGCGCTATCCATGATTACGAGAACTTTAAAAGTCAAGTTCTTCTCGTTCATCCATCCTCTTTTGCTGTACCTGTAGTAAACGCCCAAACTGCTTTTAACAATTCCCCTTAGGGCTCGTGGATTGGCATGACGATGAATCATCAATGGCTTCAGCTTAAGATCCCCACTAGCGTTGGCACCGAGCATTACAGTCACACGATCTTTCGCAGCGCAGATTCCTGCAGCATGCCTACGCTCTCTGGAAATGTAGGTCCTTTTTGGCATACGCTTTAGATAAAGATTTGTCTCGTCGAAGTTAAAAATTTGATCGAGGAAGTAGCCCTTTTCTTTGACCAAGTTTTGTACTTCTATTGGAAATGTTTGCGCGGCATCGACGTCCGCGCTTCCTGCTTCGCCACAGAGACGAACATTGTGAAAACTGTATCGATTCTTGAAACGGCAGAACCAACCACTACTAGCAGTAAATGGAGGAATTTCAGTAGGATTTGTAGACTGTTTCTTATGGTCTTCGTAAATGGTAACTGCTTTTTGTCTGATGGTGAAAAACGTTGTTCCTATTTTTTTCATCGTTTGAGTTTCGATCCAAATGCTGAGTAGTTTTTCCATTTCTTCCAGTATCTTCGGCCTTGTTCTTATTGACATCGCAATACTTGAACTGGTACCGCTTACGCAAGTCTGTTTAATTTTTTTTGCATTGCTCCTAATGGTCCGTAAGGTTGATTCCTTTATGCCGGTAGCTTTGACGATATCACGTGTCGTCTCATTCCGTTCATACCGTTTCAGTATCTGAAGCTTCTCTCCAACAGTCAGCGCCTTTCTTTTTCGACCACTACCAGCTGACTTCGAATCAGGAAGCTTAGACATTTTCAGATACTTAAAGGCTATCCTCAGATCGCGGAATCAGACAAAATACTTACGAATTGAGCTCGCAATCAGACGGTGTGAATGCTTTCCAAATTCTGTGCTAGCGTACTACGACTCACTGGAAAACCACTACGATGCCTGCGCTTCAAGAGAATTGAAAATGGAAACGTCGTCTGTACACATGTTCCTGCCGGCGCGAATTATTCCACCGAACATGAATACCGATCAGTAGCATGTTTGAGTATGCATATTGCAGGGTGCACAGCTGGGTCGGACACTACTTCTGATAAGAATCCTAAACGTTTTTGTCACATTTCGCTTGTTCGTGACCGAAGAACGCGCATAAGCTAACAGCGCGGCCTTTGTTTGCTCTCGGTGGATGAAAACACGGGGAGACTTTGCCATACGCCCTCGCTTTCCAGCCGGCGAAATCGCGTAAGAGCGAAAACAGAATCGCGTTATGTGAGAAAGTGCTACGATTTCAAAATCGCGTATGAGCGAAAACGCGTTATATGAACACGCGTTATACGAGAACTACCTGTAAATGTCTCCAGATATGTGCCTTTCTCTGACGAAGTGGTGCCGAATGTCTATGTCAGTGTTTCCCATCGGCTTCCTCGCCAGCGCCCCCTTTTGGACCAGCAATTTCTCCAGCGCCCCCCTAGGCGGGAGCATGGTTTGCCAGAGCAAGTTGAACGCCCACGCAATATTCTTAGCCGAAAAAATGTGGTACATAACGCTAATGAATTTACTTGCTGTAGTCACAAGTGTAATAGAGCGAGCGAACTTCATTGTCAGACTTGGAAACCACGCAGCGAGAGCAGCTTTTCAATGTTCGGCTCTATGCTGGTTAGCCGGAGTCTCAGGTCGCCCCGATTTACAATTTGCACTTTGCTTCTCTTCTTCGTTAGCAAGTCTGCAACGACGCTAAATCCACGCTCAGCTAGATACGACGAAGGAAATGAAATAAGTAGCTTCCTCACTACAGACCACAATCTTGGGTAGAAGCGTGAGATATCGTGTTGCAGCCAGAAGGTTCTGTATCCAAGTTTAAATTTTGACTTGAGCTCTTCATTGGCCTGCAGCTCTAGCAACTCTTCCTGCAATTGTAGTCCTGCATTCTCAACCGCAGAGAAAGGGCTTATGACCCAATCTGGGAGCTCCAGAGAAAGGATATCCTGGAAGCGTTCGATGAAGTCTTGGTGAAGTGACTATCTAGAGTTGCTTCACCAAGACTTCAACTTCACCTTCACCACCATCCAACGTCAAACATGCACTTCACTCAGCAGAATTATTTGGCGTCCCTTTAGCTCCGCAGGGGGGGGGGGGGCGCTAGCGCCCCCCAGGCTTACCAATGTCCCCCAGGCTTACCAGCGCCCCCCAAGTGCCCCTTTAGGCTCCAGCGCCCACAAGGGGGCGCTAGCGCCCCCTTTGGGAAACACTGGTCTATGTGCTTCGTCCTTGACGACTGAGGCTGTCCACAGCTTAAGCTTATTGCGCCATTGTTATCGCACAACAGGCGACTTCCCGCGGTAGATATTGTCAGTTCCTGTCCAAGGGACTGTAGCCACATGATTTCCTGTGTTGCCTGGCTCATAGCCATGTATTCCGCTTTTGTTGTTGAAAGTGCCACCGTACGTTGCTTCTTAGAGCTCCAAGATATGGCTGCTCCTGAAAAACACACAACATATCCAGTTGTAGAACGCCTGTCGTCTTCGTCGCTAGCCCAGTCCGCGTCGCAATAGGCTGTTAGCGAACGCTCCATTTTCTTGTACGTCAATTTACAGCCTTTTGTGGCTTTCAAATAACTCACTATACGCTTGACCGCAATCCAGTGCGGTTTTCCAGGATCATCGCAAAATCGGGTATACCCCATCTTCACGGGGCCGACTTGATGGGGCCATCTTGACGGGGCCGACTTGACGGGGCCATCTTGACGGTAGCCATCTTGACGGGAGCCAACTTGACGGGAGCCAACTTGACGGGGCCATCTTGACGGGAGCAAACTTGACGGGGCCAACTTGACGGGAGCCAACTTGACGGGGCCGACTTGACGAGAGCAAACTTGACAGGGCCAACTTGACGGGAGCTATGTTGACGGGAGCCAACTTGACGGTGAGATTCTCCTTAGCAAAAGACGCTTGCATCTAGGAAAGTTCCCTTTTAAATAGGCACATTGACTGTTAGTTTGCAGTGCGTAACGTTTAGGCTGCTTTCCAGGGTTAGTCGCCATTTTGCTATGGCAAATGTATTAATGATTTCCACGACATATGTTTGTAAACCAATGATGTTTAGTAAGCGAGCAATGAATTGCTGATTCAGATGATCATAAAGCGTTTCTATGTTGCCATTTTGACAAGCAAACATGTAAGCTTTATTGTGACAGTAAAATATCAATGAATGCTGAAGTTATACGCAATAGCACGCAAATAGTCTACATGAGAGCGCCTTTCGAACTGCTGTACTATTCGTTGAAATCGCTCGGCGCATCGAATCAAATCATGCGCCGTCGCCTTCTCGGTGGCTCTTCAACCCTGAAGTACAGGTCTGCACGTTGATCTCTCCCAGCCTGCACAGTTAGCGTGCGAAGCGGCCCATCTTGACGGGGCCGACTTGACGGTGAGATTCTCCTTAGCAAAAGACGCTTTCCTCTAGGAAAGTACCCTCTTAAATAGGCTCATTGACTGTTAGCTCGCAGTGCGTAACGTTTAGGCTGCTTTCTAGGTAAATCGCCATTTTGCTATGGCAAATGTTTTAATGCATTCCACTACGTATGAAATGTGTTTCTTTAGTAACGGGGTGAAATGCATTTCTGCGAAACAATTCTTCACACGGTATACCCCCGTTCCAGAAAACCTTTTATTTCCCAATAAACGCTAGCTTTCGGGTACTCCTCATGTACCCGTCGTCAGGCCATAAAAACAAACGCTCGACTGCCCAGTCAGGGATCGGTTCAGCAAGCTCATCCGCTAGACCGTCCGGGCTGGCGACATCAGCTATCAGGTACTACTCTTGTACCCGTCAAGCGTCCGTCGCCCGCCCAGTCAGTCCTGCAGAGAGCGAGCATCCCGACCGACCGGGACAGTGACTCAACTTGGTGGGTACATGAGGATTACCCGAAAGCTAGCGTTTATTGGGAAATAAAAGGTTTTCTGGAACGGGAGTATACCGTGTGAAGAATTGTTTCGCAGAAATGCATTTTACCCCGTTACTAAAGAAACACATTTCATATGTAGTGGAATGCATTAAAACATTTGCGATAGCAAAATGGCGATTAACCCTAGAAAGCAGCCTAAACGTTACGCACTGCGAGCTAACAGTCAATGAGCCTATTTAAGAGGGTACTTTCCTAGATGCAAGCGTCTTTTGCTAAGGAGAATCTCACCGTCAAGTCGGTCCCGTCAAGATGGGCCGCTTCGCACGCTAACTGTGCAGGCTGGGAGAGACCATCGTGCAGACCTGTACTTCAGGGTTGAAGAGCCACCGAGAAGGCGACGGCGCATGATTTGATTCGATGCGCCGAGCGATTTCAACGAATAGTACAACAGTTCGACAGGCGCTCTCATGTAGATTATTTGCGTGTTATTGCGTATAACTTCAGCATTCATAAAGGATAAAGGACAACGGCAGAAAAAGGAAGAAACATCGGATGGGGCGAAACAGAAAGAAGAAGGAAAACACCTGTGCTTTAAGCACAGTCGTTTTAAAGTAGATTTCGACGTGCCTTTGATTATTACTGCTGTTGTTCAGTTTGTGTTGTGTCGCTGCCTTGGTCGGTCGGATGGGACGCTCGCTCTTCTGCATGACCGACTGGGCGGGCGACAGTCGCTTGATTGGTCCACGTATAGACCTGATAGTTGATGCCGCCTACCCGGTTGGTCGAGCGCAGGAGCTTGCAGAACTGTCGACTGACTGGGCAGTGGACATTATTATTAACACTGATGATGGACGAGGAAACGTCCGAAAGCTCTGGCAATAATAAAAATATTCTTAAAAAAGAAACGGGACTCAACCGTGTTAGATAAAATGGAATGTTATGAAATTATCCCGTCAAGCAAAGAAGAAAAATTTCAGCTACAGCATTCATTGATAATTTACTGTCACAATAAAGCTTACTTTTTCGCTTGTCAAAACAGTAGCATACAAGCGCTTTATGATCATCCAGATCAGCAATTCATTGCTCGCTTATTAAACATCAGTGGTTTACAAACATATGTCGTGGAAATCATTAATATATTTTCCATAGCAAAATGGCGACTAACCCTGGAAAGCAGCCTAAACGTTACGCACTGCAAACTAACAGTCAATGAGCCTATTAAAAGGGAAGTTTCCTAGATGTAAGCGTCTTTTGCTAAGGAGAATCTCAACGTCAAGTTGTTTCCCGTCAACATAGCTCCCGTCAAGTTTGCTCCCGCCAAGTTGGCTCCCGTCAAGTTGGCTCCCGTCAAGTCGGCCCCGTCAAGTTGGCTCCCGTCAAGTTGGCTCCCGTCAAGATGGGTACAGGACATTTGGACGCTGCCGTTTGGCCGCTAGGTACATTTGACCGCCAGGGGACATTTGACCGCCAGGGACATTTGGCTGCCGCCGTAGAACTTATTGTCCCTCATATTATGGGTTCTACTCCTGTTTACGAGGCATAACTGTCACTTATCATTCTATGCTGTCCAACATTGAGGTTCTGCTTCCATTTGAAAAGATTTGATCCACGTGCAGGATCTTTGTCCAAAAATTGCGGTGCATTACTACTGCCAGCGAAGCTGTGCTTGAGGCCTTGTTCGCAGTTGCGTATCTATAGTTCAAGTTCCGGGACATTGCTTCAAATCTTACTCTTTGGTACACGTTTGTGGTGCACTATCCCCCCATCGCGAAGGCATCTTGCTACCCAGTGAGGCAATACTCCAGTCGCATATCCTTATATTGCATTACAAGCGCATAAGATACAGTTGGTATTGCCGTTCAGCTCCCCAACGCTTCTCCATTGGTTACGGCTGCGGTAAATCATTATTGATATGTGAAACCTGTCACGTTTGGAATGAGTAATATGCGAAGTTTGGTACACGTTTGTGGTGCACTATTCCCCCCCCCCATCGCGAAGGCATCTTGCTTCGCGATGGGGGGATAGTGCACCACAAACGAAAATCGGGGGTGCACGTTTGTGGTGCACTATCACCCCCATGGATAGTGCACCATATATGGATAGTGCA
Organism: Trichuris muris; assembly: GCA_000612645.2. NCBI lineage: Eukaryota > Metazoa > Nematoda > Enoplea > Trichinellida > Trichuridae > Trichuris > Trichuris muris. The sequence goes on along the minus strand of CBXJ02000361.1, from coordinate 482,764 downwards.
CCACAAACACCACAAGGAATGCACAATTTTGGTTCGCGATGGGGGGATAGTGCACCACAAACATCTACGAGAACGCTGCAGGGCCCTGATCGGACGAATAACTTCGCCGAAGCGGCCCACTGCAGACTGAGGTCTGAACTCGGCGTCGACCACCCGACCATTTGGAGGTTGATAGATGGCCTCCGGACGGTGCAGGCTGGCCGGGATCAGCACTTTGAGTGCTTCGTCCGAGGAGACCAGCCGCCGCGGAAAAATCGAAAGTACCTTCTAGCGGACGAACGCAACCAGTGGACAGTGGGACGCTTCGACGCCAATTCCGACTTACTGTCCTTGCGCGGTGTAGCGCACAATTTCATGTTAAATTGATTTTTGAAAATAAATTATATCTCGTATAGTCGTGAAAACGGAACGCACAAAAATGCGGGCGCGCCCTCACACTGGGCAGATCTAGCGGATGACGTCCAGTCCGGCTGAACCGTCCGCCCAGTCCTGGTGCTACTGTCGGATTTCGGGTTCCACTCAGTTTATGGACAAAGACCCTGTGGGGTTCTGCGGCTACCAAAGCGGTTCTGCTGGCTTTTGTATACTCAATTTTTGGGCAACGACTCCGGACACACCAACAAAAATGCGATATAAGCACACGCGACTAGGGCATAGCCTCACTGGGTAGCAAGATGCCTTCGCGATGGCGGGGGTGATAGTGCACCACAAACGTGTACCAAAGAGTAAGATTTGAAGCAATGTCGCGGAACTTGAACTATATACACGCAACTGAGAGCAAGGCCTCAAGCACAGCTTCGCAGGCAGTAGTAATGCACCGCAATTTTTGGACAAAAACCCTGCAGCTGGATCAAATCTTTTCAAGTGGGAGCAGCACTTCAATGTTGGACAGCATAAAATCACAAGTGACAGTTATGCCTCGTAAACAGGAATAGAACCCGTAATATGATAAACAATACAGGTAGTTCTCGTATAACGCGTGTTCATATAACGCGTTTTCGCTCATACGCGATTTTGAAATCGTAGCACTTTCTCGCATAACGCGATTCTGTTTTCGCTCTTACGCGATTTCGCCGGCTGGAAAGCGAGGGCGTATGGCAAAGTCTCCCCGTGTTTTCATCCACCGAGAGCAAAGGCCGCGCTGTTAGCTTATGCGCGTTCTTCGGTCACGAACAAGCGAAATGTGACAAAAACGTTTAGGATTCTTATCAGAAGTAGTGTCCGACCCAGCTGTGCACCCTGCAATATGCATGCTCAAACATGCTACTGATCGGTATTCATGTTCGGTGGAATAATTCGCGCCGGCAGGAACATGTGTACAGACGACGTTTCCATTTTCAATTCTCTTGAAGCGCAGGCATCGTAGAGGTTTTCCAGTGAGTCGTAGTATGCTAGCACAGAATTCGGAAAGCATTCACACCGTCTGATTGCGAGCTCAATTCGTAAGTATTTTGTCTGATTCCGCGATCTGAGGATAGCCTTTAAGTATCTGAAAATGTCTAAGCTTCCTGATTCGAAGTCAGCTGGTAGTGGTCGAAAAAGAAAGGCGCTGACTGTTGGAGAGAAGCTTCAGATACTGAAACGGTATGAACGGAATGAGACGACACGTGATATCGTCAAAGCTACCGGCATAAAGGAATCAACCTTACGGACCATTAGGAGCAATGCAAAAAAAATTAAACAGACTTGCGTAAGCGGTACCAGTTCAAGTATTGCGATGTCAATAAGAACAAGGCCGAAGATACTGGAAGAAATGGAAAAACTACTCAGCATTTGGATCGAAACTCAAACGATGAAAAAAATAGGAACAACGTTTTTCACCATCAGACAAAAAGCAGTTACCATTTACGAAGACCTTAAGAAACAGTCTACAAATCCTACTGAAATTCCTCCATTTACTGCTAGTAGTGGTTGGTTCTGCCGTTTCAAGAATCGATACAGTTTTCACAATGTTCGTCTCTGTGGCGAAGCAGGAAGCGTGGACGTCGATGCCGCGCAAACATTTCCAATAGAAGTACAAAACTTGGTCAAAGAAAAGGGCTACTTACTCGATCAAATTTTTAACTTCGACGAGACAAATCTTTATCTAAAGCGTATGCCAAAAAGGACCTACATTTCCAGAGAGCGTAGGCATGCTGCAGGAATCTGCGCTGCGAAAGATCGTGTGACTGTAATGGTCGGTGCCAACGCTAGTGGGGATCTTAAGCTGAAGCCATTGATGATTCATCGTCATGCCAATCCACGAGCCCTAAGGGGAATTGTTAAAAGCAGTTTGGGCGTTTACTACAGGTACAGCAAAAGAGGATGGATGAACGAGAAGAACTTGACTTTTAAAGTTCTCGTAATCATGGATAGCGCGCCAAGCCACCCACCGATGATAGCTGAGCTAGACCCAAATGTCTACTTTGTTTTCTTGCCTGCACGGACCACTTCTTTGTTACAACCGCTTGACCAAGGCGTTATCGCAGCATTCAAAGCTTACTACTTAAGGCGAACGTTCAAGATGCTGATCGACGCGACCGACGGAGAAAATTGTGAAACTGTGATGGAATTTTGGAAGAACTATAACCTGAGAATGGCCATTAACAACATCGTAGAAGCGTGGAATGACGTATCAAAACGGTGCTTGCACCGTGTTTGGCGGAAACTCATCCCAGATCTGATCTGCGATTTTAAAGACTTTGAGCCTTCTGCTCAAGTATGCGAAATTACTGAAAGCTGCGTTCAGTTGGCAAACAGGCTAGGCTTTGAAGGAGTGGAATATCAGGATATTGAGGACATTTTGAGTTGTCAACCGGATGAGCTGACCACCGAGGAGCTGCAGGAACTTTCTGTAGCAGGGGAAGCAGAAGGAAGAGAAGAAGATGATGAAAATCAGGAAGTTCCTCCGCCTCCTCCGCGACAAATGACCACTGCTGAGCTGTCAGATACCCTGGAAACTATTGAACAGCGTTTACAATGGCTCGAAGACAATGATTGTAATGCAGAACGCAGCGGGAAAACCACAAGAGGTATCCGAGCTTGCTTGGAGCCATATAAGCAGCTGCTGTACGAAAGAAGTACACGTGCGAAACAAAAGAAGCTCGAATTCTACTTTACTGCAATGAAGAAACATTGTGACGATCAGCAAGCACTACCTTCTACATCTAATAGGACCTCAGTTCGCCCGTAACAAAGGATAGTGAGATTAAAAAAGTGAGTCCAACGAAACTCCATTCTTTCCTGGGTATGAGGTCGTTTATTTTAGTACTGAGAGGGACTCTTTCCACAAGCTAAAGACGCAAGCACGCCGCTCCTGAAAGCCAGTTTGAACTCTGTCCGCTGTAAAGAGTTCTATCATAAAAGCTCTGCCGTTAATGTATGATCGCCGTAAAAGATAATGTTATTCAGACCACGTGTAAGAGGATCCATACGTCTGCGTGCCTAACGGTAGAATAAGTAGCTCAGGTACATCATAATTCCTGTTTCAACCCAGCTTATTTAACATATCTCTCCGTTGTTGTTTACAAGTAAACAATCCTTCTGACGCTTTGAACCAAATCGTGATTTTCCTATACTTTACATGTCTCCTATAACGCGATTTCATATAACGCGAGATTTTTCAGGATTTTCAAGTGACCAAACGCTCGCGTTATACGAGAACTGCCTGTAAGTTCTACGGCGGCAGCCAAATGTCCCTGGCGGTCAAATGTCCCCTGGCGGCCAAATGTCCCTGGCGGCCAAACTGCAGCGGCCAAAAGGCCGTGTTCGCGTCAAGATGGTTCCCGTCAGGATGGCCCCGTCAAGTCGGTCCCGTCAAGATGGCCCCGTCAAGATGGGGCGCTTCGCGCAAAATCTGCTGACAACCCCCACTGCATGGGAAATATCTGGGCGACTGCCCTAACTCAGGTATATGAGGCATCCAACCGCTTCTCTGTATGGAACCTTTTGCATTTCTGTCCGTTCGTCTTCGGTTTTTGGAGCCATGTCCTTCGACAAAACTTGGTTCGAGTCCAATGGCGTTTTCGCCACCTTACAGTCACTCATACCAAATCTTTACAGCATTTGGTCTATATGACGCTCTTGGTCAATCGACAGCCTTTTGTGTTCCTTGTCGTAGACAATTCTCATTCCAAGACACCAATGGGTTTCACCTAAGTCTTTCATTTCGAACTGCTTTTGCAGTGCCGCCTTTAGGTCCTTGCTTGTCCGTCTGTCATTTGACAATATTATAAGATCGTCCACGTAGGTGCCAACGATCAACGTCTTTTCATTTTTGCGCCAATGATAGATGCGCGGTTCATTTTGTAGCCTTTTCATGCCAAAATTACGTAACGTCCCATCTAGCATGTCGTACCATGCCCTACTTGCTTGCTTCAGGCCGTAAGTAGATTTGTTAAGACGGCAATAAACAGGCTTTTGGCCTTCAACACCCTCTGGCAATTCCATGTAGATTTCCTCCTTGAGGCTAGGGTTCAGAAATGCTGTGACAACATCCATTTGATTGACATAGAAATCATTCTGAACTGCTAACGCCAGGAGCAGGCGTAGCGACGAGTAGCTAAGAATGGGCGCAAACGTTTCTTCGTAGTCAATTCCGGCTTTTTGCAAGTAACCTTTCGCTACTAATCGTGCCTTACGCTTCTCGACAGTGCCATCAGCTTTGCACTTTGTCTTGAAGACCCATCTGCTTTTGATGGCCTTCTTCCCTTTAGGCAGATTGGAAATTTCCCAGGAACGATTCCTGTAATGGGCAGCCAATTCTTCATCAACAGCAGCAAGCCATTCACTGGTTTCAGGGCGATGCATTGCATCTGCGTAGCTTATTGGTTCATTTGTTTCTTGAAAATTGGATCACAAATTTTGCTGAAGACGGAACAAGATTGTTCCGAAAGCCACGAAAGGTTGTTCTGAAACGTGTTTCCCAATAATTGCTCATCCATTCGCTGGTAAGGCGTTGTTTTCAGAGTACTTTCAGACATACTCTCGACTTCCAACGGGATCAAGCCGTACGTGCCATCATGATTCATTTGTTTCTAGCTTATTGGCTTGATATACAACAAAGTCTGAATTAAATACAGCACGATTTGGGGCATGATGGCGTTTCGGTCTCTCTTGCTCGACTAAGACATCCCTGCTTCCATCATCGCTAAATGTGCTCCCGTCCTTCATGGGCGGTGAAGCAGCGCCATTGTTCATCTGAATACAACTGGGCTGGTCGTCCTGAATTTTCCACGTCAAAATGTTTCCATTTTCTTGAGAAAAAAATGTTCTTGACCCATGGACTCTTGAATAGCAGGGAATTTTGTTTCCAGGAAAACGACGTCCTTTGCGACAGTAAGCTTTTTCGTGATACGATTTATAGTTCGGTAACCTTTGCTGGTCTCTGAATAACCAACAAAAATACGTTCCTCTGACTTTGCATCCCATTTTCGTCGCCGTCTATCCGGGATGTGCACCATAGCAAGGCAACCAAAAATTTTTAAGTGAGCCAAGTTGGGCTTCCGTCCAGACCAGGCTTCCTGAGGCGTCATGTCGCGCAAAGCTTTTGTAGGACATCTATTTCTTAGATAGTTCGCGGTGCCCACCGCTTCGGCCCACAAATCTAGACTCAATCCAGCGTCTATTAGCATGGTTCTTGCTTTTTCCACCAGAGTTCGATTCAAGCGCTCGGCTATGCCATTTTGTTGCGGGGTATCAGGGACAGAGCGTTCATGACGAATTCCATTGTCTTTTAGAAATTCCGCGAAAGAATCGTTCAGGTACTCTTTGCCATTGTCAGTGCGTAGACATTTCACTTTTGTCGACGTCTTCCGTTCAACGAATGCTACAAATTCTTTGAATTTCTTCAATGCTTCATCTTTGCTTTTCAAGAAGTACACAAACGATTTACGTGAAAAATCGTCAATGAAAGTAATGAAATAGCGAGCTCTACCAACGGACCTTACTTGCATTGGACCGCATATGTCTGAGTGGATAATTCCAAGCAATTCTTTTGCTCTTGTGCCAGTAAGTTTCGGGAACGGTAGACGACACTGCTTACCCTTTAAACAAGTAATGAAGTCTATATTCGAAATTGCATTTCTTGGGATCCTGGTAGCTAAACTGTTCTGTAGAAGTTTCATACAGGCACGACTCAAATGACCAAGTCGGCGATGCCATAAGTCATGCGGTTCCTGGGCAAGAAGTCCTAAATGAACATGACGATCAAGACCGTATAGGCCTTGATGGTTGGACGCAGTCCCAAGAACATGTCGGTCAGGGACCCGAATTGGAATGTCTACTACTCAGCATCCACTGTTATCGAAAATTAAGGTCTTTCCATGAGATGCAATATGACTGACCGACAATAAATTCACTGCTAGCTGAGGCGTACGTTGCACATCTTGGGCAATCATCGTTTTCTTCGTAGCCAACGGAATTTTTACAACGCCACATCCAGTACTTTGCACCTGTGTTCCATCCGCTATTCCAACAGTATGTTGCTTGCCACAGTCATACTCTTGCATCCAGTCATTTCGATGACTCAGATGGGTACTTGCACCGGAGTCAAGAAACCAATCATCGCTGGTCTCAACTCCTCTTGAGTCATACAAACAACTGGCGGCAAAGTTTGTGGTTACCGTCAGTTGTTTGCCAGATTTCTTGTTGTGAGAAAAGGAATGACTGACCTTTCGCCTGAACGGGCACTTCGCCTTAATATGCCCGACTGCTTACATTGGAAACACCTGACTTCACTTCGTTCAGTCTTCTTGTCACTTTGACGCCTGATAACATAAGCACAGCTGGAATGGTTCGCCGAATTCCACATCAAATCCTTGACGTTAGTCTGTAGCAGTAGACTCTTTACGAATTCTACAGAGATCTTCTGATTCGATCCCTGTATTCCCAGAATCAGTGGACGAAACTCAACAGGCAGACCGCCCAAAATGATTCCACCTACAGTTTCATCGTCTAATGGCTTGCCAATAGCTTCCAGCTGATCCGTAATACACGTGATATGCTCGATGTAATTTGTCATCGAAGCATAGTCTTCATAACGGGTCTTAAACAACGAGGAGTATAGGCCCATCCGCCGAACAATCCCAGGCCTCCTTGGCTGTTCTCGCTTTCCGAACTTCAGCCCACGCACATGACTTGATCGATAGATTGATCTTCGCAAGTGCACGTTGATCGAGCTCTTCGTCAACGTTCGCACCTTCAACACACTGCCATAGGCCAGAGTCCACCAAGTAATTTTTCATGGCAAACTTCCAATCGGAATAGTTTGAGCCATCCAAATGCTTGGACTCCGGTAACCCTCCGACATCGGACGTGATTCCACTATATCGCTTCATGGCCAACTGCGTCTGGAGAGAAGCGATCTCTTCCTTTAACTTGTGCACAGCATCTTGCATTGTTATCTATCTAGCGCAGAGGAAGCGTGCTGGTCCCATAACCTGTTAGGAAATTGAGAGCGTGCGTGGCGAGAAGCAGTTTACTATGCGAGGCAAGCAGAGCAAAACATGATTAGAACGAAGAACAACAACGACAGGCAAAATGAGGAAGCAGCAGCAATACAGTAAGTTCTCTAAGTAAAAGCAGGTGACGACAGGGGAATGGTGATATGAGCCGCCTATCAGAACTAGTGACTTTTTGGGGTACAGGACATTTGGTCGCGGCCGTTTGGCCGCCGCCGTTTAGCCGCTGTCGTTTGGCCGCTGCCGTTTGGCCGCCAGGTACATTTGGCCGCCAGGGGACATTTGACCGCCAGGGACATTTGGCTGCCGCCGTAGAACCTATTGTCCCTCATATTATGGGTTCTACTCCTGTTTACGAGGCATAACTGTCACTTATGATTCTATGCTGTCCAACATTGAGGTTCTGCTTCCATTTGAAAAGATTTGATCCACGTGCAGGATCTTTGTCCAAAAATTGCAGTGCATTACTACTGCCTGCGAAGCTGTGCTTGAGGCCTTGTTCGCAGTTGCGTGTCTATAGTTCGAGTTCCGGGACATTGCTTCAAATCTTACTCTTTGCTACACGTTTGTGGTGCACTATCCCCCCATCGCGAAGGCATCTTGCTACCCAGTGAGGCAATACTCCAGTCGCATATCCTTATATTGCATTACAAGCGCATAAGATACAGTTGGTATTGCCGTTCAGCTCCCCAACGCTTCTCCATTGGTTACGGCTGCGGTAAATCATTATTGATATGTGAAACCTGTCACGTTTGGAATGAGTAATATGCGAAGCGGTGGGCTAACACGCTTGCACGCTTCTGACGAGCGGTAAAGTTGAGAGCAAATTTTGAGTAACGTCTGCCGGGAAAAAGTATTTGAGCATTGCTTTCGGGAGAAAAGAGTTACGAAGGCGAGGAAGAGCAGCTCATAATCTTAGTAAAACTGTTTAAGCCCTTTTCCCAGCATAATCAGCATTAACCTAACAGCTTCACGCTTAGTCCTGTACTTTGTTCCGTTTACAGTGAATGTTGCAGTTTATTCTGAGATTTGGTTAGGTTTATTCCAAGATTGGATTGTGAGACTAAGGGCTGAGGAGAGGGGTCGTCTGGTATGGAGCAACATTTGGCTTTACTGACGAGTGCATTCCATATGTCGTTGAACTCCACACCTCTGTCACGATTCAAGTAGTTGTTATTGCGAATGAGGAGGACATCTTTTATTTGCCTAAGTCGGAAAACGTTCTCTTCTATAATTGCACACGCTGGTGGCAACCGGCGAAGTGGTAAAGGAAGTGAATCACCATTCCCACGGGTGCGATGCAGCTCGTCTGGATGTTACCGCCATTCGCAATGAGGCGAAACGAAGAGCCGAAGTCACAATGGAGACTCCGGCAGTCATCCTGAATGAGGTCTACCAGGGTGTCTTGGTGTCCAGCATGGGACAAATGCCGAATGAGAGCGCCATGAAAAAAATGATCAGGAGAAGACGCAACGCCGAGGAACCCCCACCGCCGCAACCGGTCAGCCGAGGATCGATGATCATCCCCGAGCAATATACGCGATAACGTAATGGGGAGCGGTTCCTGCTGTACGACTCCGGGGTGGGAGATGAGGGGAGAATCCTCATCTTCAGGCGACAGTGGAACATCACCTGGAGCAACGAAATGAAAATTGTCTATGCCGATGGCAGTTTCAACATTGCACCGCCACGCTTTGCGCAGGTGTATGTGCTCCTGGCAGACAGACAGGGTTTCGTTGTTCCGGTAATGTACGCCCTCCTCCCGAACAAGCAGGAGGACACTTACCGGAGGATGTTCGAAGCAGTGAAGGTGACATGGCCGCAATTCTCTCCTGATTCCATCTCGATGGACTTTGAGAAAGCGGCCATGAACGCTGCGACAGCCGTATTCCCCCGTGCGGAAATCTCGGGGTGCTTCTTCCATCTGATGAGGAATATGAAGAAGCACCTGTCCCTGCTCGGTCTGCTGCCAAGGTACAACCGCGATGGCGAATTCGCACTGGCAGCCAGGATGGTCATCGCCATCGCATTCGTGCCGGAGGACCACGTTGACCGAATGTTCGAGGAGATGGTCAGGGAGGCACCGCGGGATCTGTGGCCGGTGCTCGATTGGTTCGAGCAGAACTACATCGGCCAACAGAACCGCTTTGGTGGCCGCAGAATCCCACCGTTCCCTCCAAACGTGTGGTCGACCTACGAAAGAACGCTGCAGGGCCGTGATCGGACGAATAACTTCGCCGAAGCGGCCCACCGCAGACTGAGGTCTGAACTCGGGGTCGACCACCCGACCATTTGGAGGTTGATAGATGGCCTCCGGACGGTGCAGGCTGGCCGGGATCAGCACTTTGAGTGCTTCGTCCGAGGAGACGAGCCGCCGCGGAAAAGGCGAAAGTACCTTCTAGCGGACGAACGCATCCAGCGGACAGTGGGACGCTTCGACGCCAATTCCGACTTACTGTACTTGCGCGGTGTAGCGCACAATTTCATGTGAAATTGATTTTTGAAAATAAATTATATCTCGTATAGTCGTGAAAACGGAACGCACAAAAAATGCGGGCGCGCCATCATACTGGGCAGATCTGGCGGGTGACGTCCTGTCCGGCTGAACCGTCCGCCCAGTCCTGGCGGCACTGTCGGATTTCGGGTTCCACTCAGTTTATGGACACAGACCCTGTGGGGTTCTGCGTCTACCAAAGCGGATCTGCTGGCTTTTGTATACTCAATTTTTGGGCAAAGACTCCGGACCCACCAACAAAAATGCGATATAAGCACACGCGACTAGGGCATAGCCTCACTGGGTAGCAAGATGCCTTCGCGATGGCGGGGGTGATAGTGCACCACAAACGTGTACCAAAGAGTAAGATTTGATGCAATGTCGCGGAACTTGAACTATATACACGCAACTGAGAACAAGGCCTCAAGCACAGCTTCGCAGGCAGTAGTAATGCACCGCAATTTTTGGACAAAAACCCTGCAGCTGGATCAAATCTTTTCAAGTGGGAGCAGCACTTCAATGTTGGACAGCATAAAATCACAAGTGACAGTTATGCCTCGTAAACAGGAATAGAACCCGTAATATGATAGACCAGTGTTTCTCAAGCTCAGAACCGCCTGGGACCCCCGTGAGAAGTTTCAGACCGTTTGGGACCCCCTACACTGGTTTGTCAGTTTAGCGTGCGCTGATTGGCTGGAATTGTAGAGCGCAGGAGCGGTTAGATTCAGTGATTACCATCAGGTATTGTCCCTCCGCTCCTATTACGCTAAAATTTATACCGCTCTCTGTCATATCTATGCTAACTACAATGCATCCAGTCAGTGTGAGCGGAAACGGATAGGTTCAGTGAGACCGGCAAGAAAGTCTGTATGGAAGCATGCCAATTTATTTGCTGAATCAGTTTTTGTACAATGTCAACGAGAGATACTCGGCTGACACAGTTGCGAGCAGACTAACTTATCAGTGTTCGGCAACATGGAGGTAACGCGCAAGCGCAGGTCACCCCGCTTCACTAACTGCAGCCGGTTACGCTTCTTCGTCATGAGGTCTGTGACCACACTAAATGCGCGTTCCACTAGCGATGACGAAGGAAAACAGATGAGCCATCTTTTCACCACGACCCACACATTAGGATACAGGTTACACAACTCAGTCACGAAGAACCAGCAAGTTATAGCGCGGCAGGGAATAACATACGTATTTATGGAACCTACTAATGCTGCTGAATTGTAAAACAGATGGAAATACAGCGCTTTCTCAGAAAGCAGCAAGCACAACTTGCATCCTGAAGTAAACCATCTGCTTCACGTGCAGTCATTGTCAACATAAAGAGAAAAAGTGTACGCCGCTATTCTCGACGATGTGATGCTTATCTCGCCGAAGAATGCTTCCACTGAAGCACAACGACTTAAGCAGTGTTTCCTAAGCTCGCGATCGCATTCGCGATCTTGGTTAGCTTCGCATGCGCAGACTGCTCGAAATGGTTGAGCGAAGGGGTTGCCAGCACTTCCCGATGCAACTACGGTGGCGTCTGCAGCCGAGTTGCAACAATTTCAGTCAGTTTCAATCTGATGACTAAGGGGTCCCATGTGACCCCTTTCGTCAAACGGGACCCCCACAGGGACCCCTTGGCGATTTGGGACCCCCTGGGGACCCCCAGGGGTCCTATGTAACCCCCTTGAGAATCACTATGATAGACAATAAGTTCTACGGCGGCAGCCAAATGTCCCTGGCGGTCAAATGTCCCCTGGCGGTCAAATGTCCCTGGCGGCCAAATGTCCCTGGCGGCCAAACGGCAGCGGCCAAACGGCAGCGGCCAAAAGGCCGTGTTCGGACTTTTTGTTAGTTTGGTCAACTGGAAGAAGAAATCATTCGTGACCAAATAATTGAAGGTACAAATTCAGACCCGTTAAGGGAGAGATTGCTTGCAGAGGATTCTTTAACCCTCGACAAGGCCCTGCTGATCGCTCGTCAAATGGAGAACGTAAAAAATGACGTCATGGCCTTTGATAAAGGACAGAATACTGAAAATGTAACGGCGGTGAAACGACGTGCCGCGCAACACGGCTCTTCTGTGCGTCAGCATAAAAATTTTATGCGTAAAAGCCTTAACTGCTTTCGTTGTGTCGCTTCTGATCATTTAGCAACGTATGAAGGTTGTCCTGCGAAGAATGCTAAGTGTCGCAACTGCAGCAGAAATAGGACATTTTGCGCATGTTTGCCGCACCGAAGTACAAAAGAAAGTCGGATTACCTGAAAGAGTGGTGCATTCACTTCATCAACGTCAGTCTGTCGACTCTGGCAAGATATTTATTACTGTTTCTGTACGACATAGCCAAACGCTTGTTCCTGTCAAATTTTTGCTGGATGCTGGATCCTCGGTTTCAATACTGTTAAAGTCGCTTTTCATGGAACATTTTGGGTCAGTTCACCTTCAGCCTACCGCTATGCAGCTTAGGACTTACTGCGACAATACTGTATGTGTGTGATGAATACGTCTTACCTGTGTATGTATGCGAACACGGCCTTTTGGCCGCTGCCGTTTGGCCGCCGCCGTTTGGCCGCTGCCGTTTGGCCGCTGCCGTTTGGCCGCCAGGGACATTTGGCCGCCAGGGGACATTTGACCGCCAGGGACATTTGGCTGCCGCCGTAGAACTTATTGTCCCTCATATTACGGGTTCTATTCCTGTTTACGAGGCATAACTGTCACGTGTGATTTTATGCTGTCCAACATTGAAGTGCTGCTCCCACTTGAAAAGATTTGATCCAGCTGCAGGGTTTTTGTCCAAAAATTGCGGTGCATTACTACTGCCTGCGAAGCTGTGCTTGAGGCCTTGTTCTCAGTTGCGTGTATATAGCTCAAGTTCCGCGACATTGCTTCAAATCTTACTCTTTGGTACACGTTTGTGGTGCACTATCACCCCCCCCCCCCATCGCGAAGGCATCTTGCTACCCAGTGAGGCTATGCCCTAGTCGCGTGTGCTTATATCGCATTTTTGTTGATGGGTCCGGAGTCTTTTCCCAAAAATTGAGTATACAAAGCCAGCAGAACCGCTTTGGTAGCCGCACAACCCCACAGGGTCTTTGTCCATAAACTGAGTGGAACCCGAAATCCGACAGTACCGCCAGGACTGGGCGGACGGTTCAGCCGGACTGGACGTCATCCGCCAGATCTGCCCAGTGTGAGGGCGCGCCCGCATTTTTGTGCGTTCCGTTTTCACGACTATACGAGATATAATTTATTTTCAAAACTCAATTTAACATGAAATTGTGCGCTACACCGCGCAAGTACAGTAAGTCGGAATTGGCGTCGAAGCGTCCCACTGTCCGCTGGATGCGTTCGTCCGCTAGAAGGTACTTTCGCCTTTTCCGCGGCGGCTCGTCTCCTCGGACGAAGCACTCAAAGTGCTGATCCCGGCCAGCCTGCACCGTCCGGAGGCCATCTATCAACCTCCAAATGGTCGGGTGGTCGACCCCGAGTTCAGACCTCAGTCTGCGGTGGGCCGCTTCGGCGAAGTTATTCGTCCGATCACGGCCCTGCAGCGTTCTTCCGTAGGTCGACCACACGTTTGGAGGGAACGGTGGGATTCTGCGGCCACCAAAGCGGTTCTGTTGGCCGATGTAGTTCTGCTCGAACCAATCGAGCACCGGCCACAGATCCCGCGGTGCCTCCCTGACCATCTCCTCGAACATTCGGTCAACGTGGTCCTCCGGCACGAATGCGATGGCGATGACCATCCTGGCTGCCAGTGCGAATTCGCCATCGCGGTTGTACCTTGGCAGCAGACCGAGCAGGGACAGGTGCTTCTTCATATTCCTCATCAGATGGAAAAAGCACCCCGAGATTTCCGCACGGGGGAATACGGCTGTCGCAGCGTTCATGGCCGCTTTCTCAAAGTCCATCGAGATGGAATCAGGAGAGAATTGCGGCCATGTCACCTTCACTGCTTCGAACATCCTCCGGTAAGTGTCCTTCTGCTTGTTCGGGAGGAGGGCGTACATTACCGGAACAACGAAACCCTGTCTGTCTGCCAGGAGCACATACACCTGCGCAAAGCGTGGCGGTGCAATGTTGAAAGTGCCATCGGTATAGACAATTTTCATTTCGTTGCTCCAGGTAATGTTCCACTGTCGCCCGAAGATGAGGATTCTCCACTCATCTCCCACCCCGGAGTCGTACAGCAGGAACCGCTCCCCATTACGGTATCGCGTATACTGCTCGGGGATGATCATCGATCCTCGGCTGACCGGTTGCGGCGGTGGGGCTTCCTCGGCGTTGCGTCTTCTCCTGATCATTTTCTTCATGGCGCTCTCATTCGGCATTTGTCCCATGCTGGACACCAAGACGCCCTGGTAGACCTCATTCAGGATGACTGCCGGAGTCTCCATTGTGTCTTCGGCTCGTCGTTTCGCCTCATTGCGAATGGCGGTAACATCCAGACGAGCTGCATCGCACCCGTGGGAATGGTGATTCACTTCCTTTACCACTTCGCCGGTTGCCACCAGCGTGTGCAGTCTAGCGTTGCAGTCGTCCATGTATCTTCTGTCGCAGCGCCAGAACTTTACTGTGCCTCTCATGTTCAACTTGTCAAAGCAGTACATGTTCCCATTATGCACTATCTTCTCACGACCGCGGTTGCTGGAAACTTGCGTCGTACCAACTTGAGCTACCGAACTCTCTGCCATCGAAAACATACTATGAGGGACAGAGATATGAGTCGCCTGATTTATACTACTTCCAAACATGCGCCACTTGGGGCCACGTGGCACAAGAACAAAGAACAAAAATTCGCTGGATCACATACCCGACAACGAGGCCGCGTCGCAAACACTTGATCCACGTAAGATTATAGATGACGCCGTAAAGACCTCCGCGGTCTAGGAGCATTCCTCTCAGTGCTGATACGACCTGCAGCCAAAAATAATCTGTCGCGAGAATCTTTTCCGCCTTAGACAAATAAAAGATGTCCTCCTCATTCGAAATAACAACTACTTGAATCGTGACAGAGGTGTGGAGGTCAGCGACATATGGAATGCACTCGTCAGTAAAACCAAATGTTGCACCATACCAGACGACCCCTCTCCTCAGCCCTTAGTCTCACAATCCAATCTTGGAATAAACCTAACCAAATCTCAGAATAAACTCCAACATTTCCATTCACTGTAAACGGAAAAAGGTACAAGACTAAGCGTGAAGCTGTTAGGTTAATGCTCATTATGCTGGGAAAAGGGCTTCAACAGTTTTACTAAGATTATGAGCTGCTCTTCCTCGCCTTCGTAACTCTTTTCTCCCGAAAGCAATGCTCAAATACTTTTTCCCGGCAGACGTTGCTCAAAATTTGCTCTGAACTTTACCGCTCGTCAGAAGCGTGCAAGCGTGTTAGCCCACCGCTTCGCATCTTACTCATTCCAAACGTGACAGGTTTCACATATCAATAATGATTTACCGCAGCCGTAACCAATGGACAAGCGTTGGGGAGCTGAACGGCAATACCAACTGTATCTTATGCACTTGTAATGCGATATAACGATATGCGACTGGAGTATTGCCTCACTGGGTAGCAAGATGCCTTCGCAATGGGGGGGGGGGGGGATGGTGCACCACAAACGTGTACCAAAGAGTAAGATTTGAAGCAATGTCCCGGAACTTGAACTATAGACACGCAACTGCGAACAAGGCCTCAAGCACAGCTTCGCAGGCACACGCAATGTTTTTTCATGGATGGTCCCCGTGAAAAACCTTTGCGTGCGTTATGCGTTCACCCCGTTACAAAAGAAGAATTCGTTTTTTCTCTTACGAGCTTCGCAGGCAGTAGTAATGCACTGCAATTTTTGGACAAAGATCCTGCACGTGGATCAAATCTTTTCAAATGGAAGCAGAACCTCAATGTTGGACGGCATAGAATCATAAGTGACAGTTATGCCTCGTAAACAGGAGTAGAACCCATAATATGAGGGACAATAAGTTCTACGGCGGCAGCCAAATGTCCCTGGCGGTCAAATGTCCCCTGGCGGTCAAATGTCCCCTGGCGGTCAAATGTCCCCTGGCGGCCAAATGTCCCTGGCGGCCAAACGGCAGCGGCCAAACGGCAGCGGCCAAACGGCGGCGGCCAAACGGCAGCGGCCAAATGTCCTGTACCCGTATGTATGTGTGATGGTACGTGCATATCTGTGGAGGGGGTACGATAGAAAAGCGGAGGAGAGACGGGGGGTGCTGTGTGTGTGTCGGCGGTGAGCGGTGCGTTCGTTGTGTTGCTTGCGTTGAATAAAAGATGTCTGGCAGCGGTGTGCGTACTAGGGCTGGCGCTACATGTGTATTGGGTTGCTTTCCAGCGAACACGGCCTTTTGGCCGCTGCCGTTTGGCCGCCGCCGTTTGGCCGCTGCCGTTTGGCCGCCAGGGGACATTTGACCGCCAGGGACATTTGGCAGCCGCCGTAGAACTTATTGTTTATCATATTACGGGTTCTATTCCTGTTTACGAGGCATAACTGTCACTTGTGATTTTATGCTGTCCAACATTGAAGTGCTGCTCCCACTTGAAAATATTTGATCCAGCTGCAGGGTTTTTGTCCAAAAATTGCGGTGCATTACTACTGCCTGCGAAGCTGTGCTTGAGGCCTTGTTCTCAGTTGCGTGTATATAGTTCAAGTTCCGCGACATTGCTTCTGCTAGAATGAACGCTGTCTTCCTCAGGACATTGCACTTCATACTTTTGCGGATCAAGCAAGCTGCCTCGTATGGCACCTGATCATAAGTAGTACTGTAGCTTTTTGTGTTGTTGGAAGTAGTATCTTCCGTACGTGTTCTTCCTTCTACTCGTTCATTTTTTACTCTCGTTTTTGTGCACTCTACCAATAAATATCCAACAGGTTATGGGCCCAGTAGTGATTACTCTGCGCGAGTAGGGGCCGGTCGTTCAACTGAAGCCGTGTCTCGAGTTATCTCGTTCTGTCGCGAAAATATGGGCACTGACGGCGGTCAGGCGAAGTTGCTGATTACGAAGTTGAACGGTTCCAACTACCAGATATGGAAGTTGAAAATGAAAGTCCTGTTGATGAAAGATGGCCTATGGGACGTTGTGAACCATGTGAAGCCGGAACCAACGCCTCAAGGCTGGTATCAACGCGAGTGCAAGGCAATTGCTGCAATCTGTCTTACAGTAGAAGATGACCAGTTGCTTCATCTTATGCAGCATGAGACTGCCCGAGAAATGTGGCAGGCGCTGCAGCGTCTTCACGAACGATCGTCAATTGGCAGCAGACTCTATCTAAAGCGTAAGTTGTACAGCATGCGATTTACACATGGTTCGATGCAAGCTCATTTGAACGCAATGCTGGAAATTGTTGCTCAACTGCGAGGGATGGGCAAGAATGTTGAAGATGATGATCTGGTTGCTGTTATGCTATGCAGTCTTCCAGATTCTTATTCTGCGTTAATTACTGCCCTGGAAGGAAGAGATGAAGCAGATTTGACTGTTGAATACGTTAGCGGTAAGCTGTTGGACGAATACCAGCGTCGAGTAGAGAACAACCGTGATCAGAGCAGTAGTGAAACTGCGCTGAAATCGACAGCTCGAAACGAGCACAGACAAGGTAAGTCGACGAGGATAGAATGGAATAGGTCGACTAATTCGGATAATCGAGCATGCTACTTTTGCAAAAGAAAAGGGCATATAAAGGCCAATTGCCGCAAGTACAAGCGTCAGTTAGAAATGAAAGAAACGGTTAAACGCACGGTCTGTGACCGAAAAGGTCGTAATGAACCACGTGACTTGAACGAGGTAACGGAAGCTGTACGTCATCTTTCTTTTGCTGCACATGAAAAGGCATGCAAGACGTAGTAATCGATGGTATGTGGACTCTGGAGCCACAAGTCATTTGACGAACGACAAAGATTTCTTTGCATCACAACGTTCGACGAAAACGACCGTTTATCTTGCCGATAGCAACCCAGCTCAAGCTGAAGGTATTGGGGAAGGATGGCTGTACTGTACAACGCCAACTGGTATGATTCAAAAAGTCCATCTCAAAGAGGTATTGTATGTTCCTTCTCTTGAAAGCGGACTCTTATCTGTTCAGCGCATGACGTGCCGCGGTTTTATTGTTACCTTTACGAAGAACAGCTGCCAAATTTCTTGGAAATCGACTGTAGTAGCAACGGTAAGCAAGGATGGCACACTATTCAAGTTGAACCATCAATCGCCCATAGAGCGATTAATGGTTCACCATCGCGATACTGCTTTCAAAGTGGATAGCAAAATTTGTATACATAGATGGCACAGACGTCTAGGACATCGCGACTTGGCAGCCATAAAAAGGTTGAACAGAGAACAAATGGCTGACGGTATTAAAATAGCAAACTGTGAAGCTGAAATAGACTGTGAAATTTGCATGAAAGGAAAAATGGCACAATTTCCTTTCCCTAAAAGTGACAGCAGAGCTACGAAGCCGATTGAAAGGGTACACAGTGATCTTTGTGGTCCGATGCCAACTGCAACGCCTAGCGGTCATCGATACATGTTGACATTCATAGACGACTACTCACGTTTTACTTTCATAAGACTTCTGAAGACGAAGGATGAAACCGTTAGTGTTGTGAAAGAGTACGTTGCAATGATGAACACCAGATTTGGCCGTAATCCAGCCACTTTCCGCACGGACAATGGAAGGGAATATGTCAACCAGGAACTGCAAGAATTTTTCAGGCAAAAGGGAATCGAGCATCAGTTTTCTGCACCTTACACTCCTCAGCAAAATGGCATCGCAGAAAGGAAGAATCGCACCCTAGTGGAAATGGCAAAGAGTATGCTGGTCGATGCCAAATTGCCTGAACGTTTTTGGGGTGAAGCTATTTGCACTGCAGCCTATTTGCAGAATCGTCTTCCCAATCGAAGTGCTGAGAAAACACCGTTTGAGTTATGGACTGGAAAAAGGCCAAATCTCAGTCACATAAGAATTTTCGGTTCTAAAGCGTATTCGTTTGTGCCTCAGCAAAAGCGCAGGAAATGGGACGATAGAGCAATGCAAGGTATTCTTGTTGGATATGACAATGCCACAAAAGGCTATAGATTGCTAGATCCCGTCACGAACAGGATTTGGATAAGTCGTTCAGTGAGGATAATTGAAAAAGATGAGCAGTATGTCGATTTTGCTGTGCAAGAAACTTACATGCCAGAAGGGGCAAAAGAGCTAGAACTAAAGAAACAGATCGACAAATCAATCGAGCCGTCAAGTCGTGGGGCTGAAGTCAATGTGGAAAATATTTTTGAATCGCCGTCACAGGAGGAGATAGAGGTTAGCTCAAACGAAAGTTTGTTGTCCCCAGCACCACGAAGATCTCAGCGAATTAACAAAGGAATGCCGCCTCAGAAGCTGAGCTACAAGGTACACACTGTCGAAGCATGTGAACCATCTTCATGGGAGGAAGTGACAAGTCTGCCTCCTTGCGAACGAGACAAATGGATAGCAGCTGCCAAAGAAGAAATGGCGTCGTTAAAGAATCGAGATGTATGGGAATTGGTAAAATTGCCTGCTGGACGAAAAGTAATATCGTCGAAATGGGTATTCAAGATAAAGAGAAAAGCAGATGGTGCGATTGATACGTACAAAGCGAGACTGGTAGCGCGAGGTTTCTCGCAGCGCTACGGAGAAGATTATGATGAAACTTTTGCACCTGTGCTAAAGCACGAGACCATTCGAATGCTACTTAGCATAGCAGCCATGCGATCTCTGCATGTACGTCATTTTGACGTGAAATGTGCCTATCTAAATGGTGAAATTCACGAAGAATTGTACATGGAACAGCCGCCAGGTTTTGTACAATCAGGAAACGAAAATCTGGTGCTACGATTGAAACGTAGTATTTACGGTTTAAAGCAATCGGCACGTGCCTGGAATAAGAAAGCAACGGAAGTACTTACGAGCCTCGATTTCGACCGCGCCAATGCTGATTTATGTTTGTACATAAGAAGGGAATCCACCGGAGGTACAACGTACGTGCTGCTCTACGTTGACGACTTATTGGTTGCTGGAGAAACCGAAGAAATTACACGAAACATTGGTGCAAAACTAAATAAGCATTTCGTCAAAAAGATCTTGGAAAAGTTTCGAGTTATCTGGGGATGCAGATAGAACGTCAGGAAGACGGTGCATTTCTGCTGCATCAGCACAGCAAGATAGAGCAGTTGCTCAAAAAGGTAGGCATGTCAGAGGCTAAGCCAATGGGAACACCTATAGAAACTGGCTATTTATCTACAGTGAACGAATTCAGTGTTCCTTTGCCTAATAATGTCCAATACCGACAAGTAATTGGATCGCTGTTATATATAGCGACAGTTAGCCGACCGGATATAGCCTTAGCAGTAGGTCTACTGTGTCGCCGTACTGAATCGCCGACAGAATATGACTGGAAATGTGTTAAGCATGTGTTACGATATTTGGCAGGCACCAAATACATGAAGTTGTATCTGAGTGCAACGAGCGAGCCTATTTTGCAGGGTTATGTAGACGCCGACTGGGCCGGCGATAAAGCAGATCGAAAGTCGACTAGTGGTTTTATTTTTCACTTGGGCGGAAACACTATTTCATGGTCTACAACAGGGGCGGGGAACCTTTTCGCTGCCGCGGGCCGCATGGATGTGTATAAGACCGTTGGCGGGCCGCACACAATTTTCAACTTAAGATTAGCATTCTTTATTTGACCAAACGTTTAATTAACACACCACTAATGTGATCGTTGGAACTGCTTCTTGTTGATGAGGCGTGTGATGTTAGCTGGTATTGATGATGATGCCACTCGCAGCTGCTGTTCCAGGTTCTCATCGGTCAGTCTGCAGCGCAGTCGACTCTTTGCGATGGTAAGCTTTGAAAAGAACTGTTCGCAGGAATAAGTTGTTCCGAACGCAGATGCATATTTCAGTGCATGTCTTCTCAAAGTAGGAAATTCATCATTGGTTATGTAGCGTTTATAGAACTCAAGCACTGGGAGGTTGTTGTACCTAGCTTTCAGGTCGTTATCGCTTTGCAGCTGAATGATTTCGTGTTGTAGGTTATCAGGCACATCAGCTGGTTCTACGTTGAACGGTGTAGCAAAGATGTTCAGCTCCATTTCTTTACTGTTCACGTCCTCGAACCTTTCATTAAATGCCTGTATTAGTTTTGCAACTTCACCTGCATATTCATGTGTCGAAGAAGGCGTTTGTTCACTCAGAGTGGGGAAATGCACCGTGTCATTCCTTTGGAGTTGTAGTTTCCACAACCTTAATTTACCTTCGAATGCTTTCACGTTTGTAAGCAGGGAGCTGAGAAGCTGATTGGGACCCTGCAGCTTGAGGTTCAGCTCTGAGAGGTAATTGGTTATGTCCACCATGAACGCTAAATCACATGGCCACTTGCTATCACTGAGTTCTCTGACCAGTTTTCCCTTCATCTCCATGAACTGCTTGATTTCATTCCGCAGTTCGTAAAACCTCCTTAGCATGTTCCCGCGACTCAGCCACCGTACTTCACAGTGATAAACAAGGTCACCGTACTCAGACTGAAGATCATTCAGTAACTGCTTAAATTGGCGGCTGTTAAAATTTCTGCTTTTGACAAAATTTATGCATGACACTGCTGTTGACATCACATTGTTGAGCCGCAACGACTGGACACAGAGACTTTCTTGGTGTATGATGCAGTGGCATATAATTAAATCACTTGGATCACGACTGAGGCGACTCAGTTCTTTCTTGATGAACGCAATTAACCCTTTTTGACAGCCAATCATGGCTGGTGCTCCATCTGTAGCAAGATCACTTAACTTTTCAAATGTCAGCCCAAACCTTTTCATTGATAAAACAAGCCTCTCAAACAAGTCCTCACCTCTTGTAGTTCCATGCATGGCTTCCAATGACAGCAGTTCCTCTCGCGTGTCAAACTCTGCAGTTATCCCACGAATGAAAACAGCCAGTTGCGCAGTATTTGTTATGTCTGTTGTGTCGTCACAAGCCAGAGAGAAAAACTGGAAATCTCTTGCAGAATCCTTCATTGTTTTTTCAATATCTTGGGCTAAGTCAGTAATCCGATCTGAGACCGTTCTGCGTGACAAACTGACACTCTGAAACAACTTTACTTTATCAGGAGCTAACAACTCCGCAGCAGCCATCATGCAATCTTTCACGAACTCTCCTTCAACATGAGGCCTCAGTTTCTTCGCGATTAGCTCGGTCACCACATAACTTGCCTGAAGAATGTTGACTGTGTCATAACGAGGCATACTCAAAGCTGCTTGTTGTGATTTCAAACTCCGCTGAAGAGCATTGACTTTATCCAGACGCAGTTGGCCTTTCAATTGATCCAGCTTGGAATGCTTTGAGATGCAATGAGGCTCCAGATTGGCTTTTTTCATTACTGCCAACGACTGGCCGCAAACTAGGCACACAGGTTTGCCCTTCACTTCAACAAAAACTGAGTGCCGATCTTTCCAGTTCTCTTGGAAAGATCGGCACTCGTCAGCAAGTGTTCTTTTCCTACTAGTCCGCATCCGTAACATATTACCAGTTTCACTACCGCCACAACGATGCTATCACTATCGCAATGTGTACACTACCACCTTGGGTAACAGCAAAATAGGTCGACATTGTCACTTTTGCAATGCGTACGCTTTCAGCCTGATTGCAACTGTCAACGCAACTATTGTGCGCAGTCAGCGGGCAGCCGATGGAAGCATAAGTCCTATGATCGTTCGCACGTGTCCTGTATTTGTCTTGCCTGTGCTTGCCCTCGAAGGGTCACATGAAATAATCTCGCGGGCCGCATGAAATGGCTTCGCGGGCCGCAGGTTCCCCACCCCTGGTGTAGTGCTTTACACGGCGCGGTCAAGGTAGACCGAAAGTGTTCCTACACTGGCGGTTAAGCAGAGGTATACCTTCTCGATGACCTTTCTACGGCATGTGCTCACACGACTGCCTTTTCTTCTTTCTTGTAATTTTCTTTTTGTTTTTTTTCATGCGCTGACGACGGGTCCAGATCGACCCGAAAGCTCCGCCTTTATTCAAGTTGAATAAAAGCGTTATCAACGAGGAAAAGACCGTGTCAACAAAATCATCAATGTTAATCGCCCCGTTACAAGAAACAATTTATGATGAAATCGGTGCGTACACGGCAGCACAGGATATACCAATTGCGGACGAAGCACACGCGTCTGAAGACAAAGAGGAAGTCCTTTTCTGCTTTTTTGATGTGTTTCTTTTCTCATTACTTTTCGTTTCCTTTCTTTTCTTTTCTTTTGTAAGCCTCGTTGTCGAGATTTCGTTGTGTGCTTTCTTATTATACCTGACCTTTGAGTCTTTCGCACTACGGCCTCAAGGCTGTTAGAGCAAACATGACCGATATCGCCACCGGACTTGGAACTACTTTTCTTTCAGTCTGTGGGTGCACCTCTGCCGTGAAAGGTTCACAGAGACATCGCCCCTTTGCCTTTCCAACGGTGTAGTGCTTTACACGGCGCGGTCAAGGTAGACCGAAAGTGTTCCTACACTGGCGGTTAAGCAGAGGTATACCTTCTCGATGACCTTTCTACGGCATGTGCTCACACGACTGCCTTTTCTTCTTTCTTGTAATTTTCTTTTTGTTTTTTTTCATGCGCTGACGACGGGTCCAGATCGACCCGAAAGCTCCGCCTTTATTCAAGTTGAATAAAAGCGTTATCAACGAGGAAAAGACCGTGTCAACAAAATCATCAATGTTAATCGCCCCGTTACAAGAAACAATTTATGATGAAATCGGTGCGTACACGGCAGCACAGGATATACCAATTGCGGACGAAGCACACGCGTCTGAAGACAAAGAGGAAGTCCTTTTCTGCTTTTTTGATGTGTTTCTTTTCTCATTACTTTTCGTTTCCTTTCTTTTCTTTTCTTTTGTAAGCCTCGTTGTCGAGATTTCGTTGTGTGCTTTCTTATTATACCTGACCTTTGAGTCTTTCGCACTACGGCCTCAAGGCTGTTAGAGCAAACATGACCGATATCGCCACCGGACTTGGAACTACTTTTCTTTCAGTCTGTGGGTGCACCTCTGCCGTGAAAGGTTCACAGAGACATCGCCCCCTTTGCCTTTCCAACGGTGTAGTGCTTTACACGGCGCGGTCAAGGTAGACCGAAAGTGTTCCTACACTGGCGGTTAAGCAGAGGTATGCCTTCTCGATGACCTTTCTACGGCATGTGCTCACACGACTGCCTTTTCTTCTTTCTTGTAATTTTCTTTTTCTTTTTGTTTTTTTCATGCGCTGACGACGGGTCCAGATCGACCCGAAAGCTCCGCCTTTATTCAAGTTGAATAAAAGCGTTATCAACGGGGAAAAGACCGTGTCAACAAAATCATCAATGTTAATCGCCCCGTTACAAGAAACAATTTATGAAGTACCATCCATAAGCCAAAACGATGCGTTTGCCAGTTTTTCAACGCTATACGCAGTGATGAAAAGTAGCAGCCTTCCTTCCGGAATCACCGCATCCTTAATCAGCAATCGTCCACAACCCGACGTGTTTTCCAAAATAGAGGAAACATCAACTTCCGCCAGCGTCCTCGGTTCAGATGGCCTTTGTCCTCGACGAATTCTATGTATTGTTTGCCGGAGGGCATCTGCCGAAGGTAACTGAGCCGAAACGCTTGAATGTGCCGATGTCGTGCATGATTGGATTATTTGACACGGCAAATCCCTTGTATTTCTCGCCTGCTCTTTAACTTCCACAACTGCCTTCAGGACACCTTTTCCACTCGGTTTTGGTAGGTGGTTGTGCTCTAAAGACGACATCAGTATGTGCCTGCCATCTACAACTCTTGTAACTGCTCGAGCATTGCAGTAGAGCGATTTCCTGCTCTCGCAGCACCAATAGTATTTCTCTCCGCGACATTTGTCTTTCACGAAAAAGTAGCCATCCACAGTTAACTTAGCACATCCTCGCAGGGAAGGAACAAGTTCACATACATATTCCATTATACCGCAAGAAACACAGTAGCTATAAATACAAACGTCATGCATCAAGTAAATGTCAAGCACATTGCTATATCTCTTACTCTAAAGTCAGCCAGTCAATCCCCTACCGCCACACAGAATCTTCTAAGAGATAACAATGAAGAACCAATCTTATCAAGATTCAAACCGATCAACACCTCACAGCCTCGCATAAAAGCTGCAATGACCATTCGGGAAGTTCACGTTCGGGAAGGTCAACATTCGGTCAGGTAAACTGTCGGTCACGTGAAATGTCGGTAAACATATTGTCGGGAAGCTGATCGTACGGGAGGTCAACTGTCGGGAATGTGTACACCACCGCACTACACCCTCCCCAAATCCGTTCTTTCGGCTGATCATCCCCCTGGTCTTCAAAATCGCCCCTGAAGCGAAATCGTCCCCTTGCTCACCACACATCACTGACCTAAACAGTGAGAAGAACTATTTCATTAATTTTTACGGATTTTTATCCGGTTTTCAGCAAAATGCTTTATTTCTCGTTTAATAAAGCAAACGTAGCTTTCGGACCTGACCTGATCCGTCATCAGCGTATAATGATCACTGACGAGGCAGTCAGTCCTGCAAGCTCTTCCATTCAACCATCCGGGTTGACAACGTCAGCTATCAGGTTTAATCCCTGACCCGTCCACCTTCTGTCATCCGCCGAGTCAGCCACATGGACGAGCGAGCGTCCTGAGACAAAGAGACATCACAATCTGAAACGAAAGAACGACACGAGTTCCCGGTCCTCGGCTGTGACATCTTCAAAATCAGAATGTTTAAAGTCTTTTCTCGATAGTGTCCTTCCTTGTTCCCTCGCCCTCTCCGATGTATCTGCCCTCTTCCGTCTTTTCTGTGTTCAGTGGCCCTTGCAGCACATTTTGAATTTTACAATTGTGGTTCCTTCTTTACGGCATATATTTGAAATTGTTTGAAACAGCCGCTGCAAACCTTCAACACAAATGATGTACTCTTTTTACGCAATTTCTTCTGATCAGCCGTTGTTCCGATGCCGGTTTTAATGAGGTAACGTAATTTCGCCCGAGTAGAACAGCAACGCAGCAAAACCGTCTCAAAACACTGGTTAAATTCGGCACCTGCTCGGTTATCGCAGCGAGAATACGTGAGAAGATAACATCAAGGCATCCGATGGCGCTGGTTATCCATGCTGGGTGGACGATTAAATGTGGAGATGGTCGCAAAACCTGCAAACAAGTCATGCGACTCGATAAGGTGCCGTGCAAGTTGATACAGTAATCTTGCAGCGGCTTATGAGGGAGGTACCAGACTTTACCGTACGGTAGATTCTCCTCGGTTGGGGCAACCGCTCATACGATTCCCGAGCAGACGAGATTGGACATAGCGTCGCGATATTGTTCATACAATGTCTTATCTGAACGCAATTTCCTACACAAAGAAAGAAACCTTCCCATCGCCATAGAGCGATTGTTCGTTCGTTCGGTTCTCCTTCCAGAGAAGCCCTACTTCGTACCGGCCACCAACGAGACGAAATGACGATGGCCAATCGACTGCGCACGGTTTCGTATTTCGATGCTGGGTCTTCACTCTTGTGCCAAAACTCTCGGTATTCCAAAAACGTTCGTAAATATGCGATCATCGATAACACGGATTTTTCCCCGTTTGAACCTTTTTATTCCAAAAAAGGTAAAATCTCCAGAGCTTTCGGGCGCGTACCTTGCGCCCGTCTTCAGTGGGCAAATTAAATATCACTTCGTCGACTGCCCAGCCAGTCAACGGATAAGCAAGCTCATCCGCTAGACCGTCCGGGCTGGCAACATCAGCTATCAGGTACTACCTTGTACCCGTCCAGCGTCCGTCGCCTGCCCATTCAGTCCCGCGGAGAGCGAGCTTCCAAACCGACCGACCGGGACAGTGACGTAACACAAAATGATGAACGAGGCAACGACAGTAGCTTCCAGAACCCGTCTGAGGACTCTTTAAAACACGGGTTTTAAAGTCCTTTCCTGATGTAGGCCTTCGTTCTTTATTATTCCCTTTCCGATGTTTCTGCCCTTTTCTGCCGTTGCCAATTCCAGTCCGGTAATGTCCAGTGCCCCGTGCAGCACGTATCATATAATTGAAAAAACTTCTTTTACGGGGTGTTGTGCACATATGCGATCATCGATAACACGGATTTGGAATAAAAAGGTTCAAACGGGGAAAAAATCCATGTTATCGATGATCGCATATGTGCACAACACCCCGTAAAAGAAGTTTTTTCAATTAAACGTTCGTAAATTTCTAATTCGGGTTCAGCACTGTCGCTCTTTTCGATAGTGATTCTCATAACAAAGCGCTTCACAGGACCCTTGAACTGCTGAGACGTTCTGCCGACGACCGTCCACCCCAAAGGGGTAAGCACACCGAACGGTTGACTCTTACTAGGCGGTTTGCGCAATGCTAACGGTTGCATGACATCAAAGTTGTCTGAACCAATGAGGATAGTGACCTTACGATAATCGACGGCAGTCAGTGGAAGGTCCATCAGGTGCGGCCATTTATTCCTTTCTCGTGGCCAATCGACAACCCGACTGGATAAGTTTAGCGAAGGAACTACTAACGCATCGCTTGGATCATCTTACCCCGACGCCCCCCTAGGCGTCGCTTTTCTGAGCGTCGTTGGTGCGCTGTGAAGTTGCATTTGATTGGTCATGCTACACCAGCGTTTCATTGGTCATGCTATACCAGCGTTTCATTGGTCAGAATGACGTCATGATTTCATTGCTATATTGGAAGGAAAAAAGGTCACGGATTATTTCTTCCCGTTGAGATAATCATTTTCATGAACTGATGGTAACGCTTTTATTTCATGAAAATGAAAAGGAAAAGCACGGCGTAGCTTTCGAGCCCAATCTTGGCTCGTCATCAGCGCAGGTATTTTCGTTGGCCGCCTACCAGGTCTGGTCTTACGGAGAAGCTCCTCCACCCAGCCAAACGTCGGTGGGAGCCCGTCGGATCAAACTTGATCCGTCAGGGCAGTTTCCCTCCGAGTTCGGCCAGGCGTCGGAGCAACTACCTTGTCGACCGTCCCCGGTTGGCAACTCAACGTACAGTAAAGTTGTAGTGGCATTGTCCGGTGGTGGTGGATAACGGGTCATCGGGCACGTGTCCGTTGGTTCCTCTCTTGGCGAAAGTGGGTTGCGTCCGATGGTCGTAAGGCTCGGTGGTTTCTCTTGGCGAAAATAGGTCGTGTCCAAAGTTGAAAGGGCTCGGTCCGGTAAAGAATGCCATGGATAAGACGGGACAACCTTTCCGTATCTTTGTCCATGGATCCATGTTCGCGTACAGTGCTCCGTGTGCACGTTATCTTGTTTTTCAAAGATAGATCTAGTAACGGGGTTCAGCAATTTGATGGAAAAAAGTCACGGATTATTTCTTCCCGTTGAGATAATCATTTTCATGAACTGATGGTAACGCTTTTATTTCATGAAAATGAAAAGGAAAAGCACGGCGTAGCTTTCGAGCCCAATCTTGGCTCGTCATCAGCGCAGGTATTTTCGTTGGCCGCCTACCAGGTCTGGTCTTACGGAGAAGCTCCTCCTTACGGAGAAGCTCCTCCTCCTCCACCAGGAGAAAAAAAAATCATTGCTATATTCTCCATAAATGGTGGACGAAGAGCAGCGATCGTGCGGTTTTAGGGCTTTCAATCGGTAAAGCATCACACCAAGAACAGATTTCAGAGACGAATCGTTACGTTGCGAGAAAGATCACAAAACACGAAGGCAAGCGTTGCGATCAAACGGGATACCCCATCATTTGGAGACAGACGGCTAAATTGGTGCTGACAACTGGGTATAGTCGCCACGAAAAAATAGCGGAAACCCATAGTCCCACTTAAGCTCTCTTGATTGGAGCGTAAAAATTGGCTGAATGCGAGCGTTGTTACGGAGGAACAGAGGTAAACTGAGCGCCCAAAGTTAACTCCAAGAGGTGTGCCTCCTTAATCACATGCTGCCAACATTCGTATCCTTATTCACAACTGCGCAGCGTTTATAACAGTGTAACGTGGGTAGTGTGCGCATATGGATGTACGGACTACATATTGCACGCTATAATCCGTCGGATATTCGAGCCAGTTTAGTTGGTTTTGCCACTCTTTTGCCCTATTAGGGCGAACTCTGTTCAATCGGACGCGGAAACACAGGTTGATCGGAAGCGGATGCGAGTTGACTGTAGTGAAGGGAAATGGCTACACTTGCTCTGCTCAGTGCTCGCAGTGTACAAACAGTTTCGGCCGTTTCCTTTATTAGACAAAGTATGAAGCATTAGAACCTGAAGATGCCCACCATATACGTGGGAGCGAATCAGTTCAATCAGAATGTCTACCACGAGAACGAAGCAGAATTACAGACAACACCCCACAGGGTGCTTTGCCTTGTGCTGAGCGCTATGTATTTATTCATGAAAACGGCACGTACGATGAGGCAAAGCAGACGCATAGAACAAAACGGAAGTGAAAATAGTTGTTGTACAGGTAAGAACGGAAAAAGCAAGTGAGAGTACAGTACATCTGGCTGCGTGTTCAGGTGCGTCTTAGCACCGAATTCGTCTGGCGGGTTTGCGCCTGGTCGCACACCCTGAAATAGAAACACTAGTATCCTCTCTGTCTCTCTGCTTACCTGACGACTGGATGATACCACCGTGGTCAACGCCGAAGTCGACCTACGACTCCGAGACATCCTGAAAAGTAGCACGCTTATGTGCCGGATATTCACCAACTCTGTCTGCCTACCTGAGCACTGGATGTAGTCGCTTCGGTCAACGCCGAAGTCGACCTACCACTCCGAGACATCCTGAAATGTACTGGAAGGGGGGGGGGAGTGTTTAGAGATGGCAGCACCTGGTTTCATTTATCAGATCAGTCCAGAGTTCGCTGATCTCGACTCCTTTTTCCCCTTTCATCTTGCAGGTGTTATGGCGCATGAAAAAGGCTTCTTTGATCTTTCTAACGCGGAACCGGCTCTCGCGACAGATGGTCCTTGCTTGCAAGTCGCCTGAACATTGGGAGGAACGTTCGACGACTGCTGAAGCTTTGATCGCATCGTCCACGATCTTCCTCGGATCCTTTGTTTGACGTCGTCCGCGTCGTCTTTGATGTGTTCCGTTGAGTCTGTCAAGTGCGTTCTTGTAACGTGTAACGCCTGCTTGGCGGACGACGTCAAACAAAGGATCCGAAGAAGATCATGGACGATGCGATCAAAGCTTCAGCAGTCGTCGAACATTCCTCCCAATGTTCAGGCGACTTGCAAGCAAGGACCATCTGTCGCGAGAGCCGGTTCCGCGTTAGAAAGATCAAAGAAGCCTTTTTCATGCGCCATAACACCTGCAAGATGAAAAGGGAAAAAGGGGTCGAGATCAGCGAACTCTGGACTGATCTGATAAATGAAACCAGGTGCTGCCATCTCTAAACACTCCCCCCCTTCCATTACATTTCAGGATGTCTCGGAGTGGTAGGTCGACTTCGGCGTTGACCGAAGCGACTACATCCAGTGTTCAGGTAGACAGACAGAGTTGGTGAATATCCGGCACATAAGCGTGCTACTTTTCAGGATGTCTCGGAGTCGCAGGTCGACTTCGGCGTTGACCACGGTGGTATCATCCAGTCGTCAGGTAAGCAGGGAGACAGAGAGGATACTAGTGTTTCTATTTCAGGGTGTGCGAACAGGCGCAAACGCGCCAGACGAATTCGGTGCTAAGACGCACCTGAACACGCAGCCAGATGTACTGTACTCTCACTTGCTTTTTCCGTTCTTACCTGTACAACAACTATTTTCACTTCCGTTTTGTTCTATGCGTCTGCTTTGCCTCATCGTACGTGCCGTTTCCATGAATAAATACATAGCGCGCAGCACAAGGCAAAGCACCCTGTGGGGTGTTGTCTGTAATTCTGCTTCGTTCTCGTGGTAGACATTCTGATTGAACTGATTCGCTCCCACGTATGTGGTGGGCATCTTCAGGTTCTAATGCTTCATACTTTGTCTAATAAAGGAAACGGCCGAAACTGTTTGTACACTGCGAGCACTGAGCAGAGCAAGTGTAGCCATTTCCCTTCACTACAGTCAACTCGCATCCGCTTCCGATCAACCTGTGTTTCCGCGTCCGATTGAACAGAGTTCGCCCTAATAGGGCAAAAGAGTGGCAAAACCAACTAAACTGGCTCGAATATCCGACGGATTATAGCGTGCAATATGTAGTCCGTACATCCGTAAGCGCACACTACCCACGTTACACTGTTATAAACGCTGCGCAGTTGTGAATAAGGATACGAATGTTGGCAGCATGTGATTAAGGAGGCACACCTCTTGGAGTTAACTTTGGGCGCTCAATTTACCTCTGTTCCTCCGTAACAACGCTCGCATTCAGCCAATTTTTACGCTCCAATCAAGAGAGCTTAAGTGGGACTATGGGTTTCCGCTATTTTTTCGTGGCGACTATACCCAGTTGTCAGCACCAATTT
The DNA here is from genome assembly GCA_000612645.2 of Trichuris muris. Taxonomy (NCBI): domain Eukaryota; kingdom Metazoa; phylum Nematoda; class Enoplea; order Trichinellida; family Trichuridae; genus Trichuris; species Trichuris muris. The sequence continues at coordinate 451,358 of CBXJ02000361.1, read as the reverse complement.
AGCCGTCTGTCTCCAAATGATGGGGTATCCCGTTTGATCGCAACGCTTGCCTTCGTGTTTTGTGATCTTTCTCGCAACGTAACGATTCGTCTCTGAAATCTGTTCTTGGTGTGATGCTTTACCGATTGAAAGCCCTAAAACCGCACGATCGCTACTCTTCGTCCACCATTTATGGAGAATATAGCAATGAAACCATGACGTCATTCTGACCAATGAAACGCTGGTGTAGCATGACCAATCAAATGCAACTTCACAGCGCACCAACGACGCTCAGAAAAGCGACGCCTAGGGGGGCGTCGGGGTAAGATGATCCCATTGTTTATATCGAACCGCGATCGATCCCAACTTCCACGAATATTAAACTTGACAGAAGATACTTCTAGTAAGGGATCCTGACCATGGAACGTCAACAGACGAACGTCTGATGGCGCCCTAGCCAAGTTCATGTCGCGAGCCATTTCGTCGGTAATTAAGGTTCCTTGGCTCCCTGGGTCCAAGAGGGCAAACGTCCGAACAGAAGCGCCATTGGCCATGACAGTAACTGGGACCATCGAAAGACAAACGGTGTCATGGTCAATCGTATTCGCCCCTATGTTAGCAGTTTGGACCTTTCCTGGGGAACTCGTTCGGTCACGTGCATCCCCGTCATCCCCGTAACCGACGGGCGGATACACTCGAAAAGAACCATGTAGTAAAGGATGATGCCGTCGGTTACTATGCGCTACATCGCATCGGACCCTTTCTGGACAGCGACGCGCCTCGTGGGTACCGTTCAGACAAGCAAAGCACAGACGAACATCTCTTACCAATTCCGTTCGACGGTTTGGAGTGCATTTAACGAATTCTGGGCAATTAGAAAGCAAGTGGCTTCCTTGACACAGTGCGCATGTCGCGGAATTGCTAACCACTGTTGTGACATTCAAGCGCCGACGACTGCAATTTGACTGAATTCTCGACGGACGTCGTGCTGCATTCTCCGCCTCTCTGCCATTAACTTCCACAGGCTCGACTAGGCGATTCACCAGTATTATCTGCTCGAGCCAGAAGTCTAAATCTTCTAATGTTGCCTCTCGAGGGCGCAAGTCGAAAACCTTCTGAGCCCATTTCTGCCTTAGATAGCCTGTCATCTTCGGAATAATAACTTGAAGCGTGTAAGCGGATTTCAATTCGACGGATCTCCCTCGAGCGCGCAAAACGTTCAGCGCTCCGTGCAATTCTAGATAAAACCTTTCGACGTCAGCGTCGTTCCGTGGTTTCATCGGTTCGATACCAGATAGCTTGCGAAAGCAAGCGGCGATAACTGCGTTTGTATCTCCATACAGACGACGTAGATTCTGCAGGGCGTGTGCGTAGGTCTCAGGACTGTGTAAAGATTAGGCCAGCGCGGACCGCAAAGACGGCGTCAATAGTTGACGAAGAATAGACAGTCTCTGAGCATTCGATCCGACCACGTCGTGCACGAGAGACTTAAAACTGCTGATGAACATATCCCATTTAAGCGGATCACCATCGAAGGGCTGTATGTTAACCGCTGGTGCGATATCTCGAAGCCATGACGGCGGCACCGGAGGGAACACAGGGGACGCCGAAGTATCCAACTCTGAGATCCACTCGTCTGGAGCCACGGTTGGTCCCTCTTGGGCGAACGAGCTCGGCGCTGGCTCATTGTTAGATCGGTCTTGCGATGATCGAGACATGTTGGGCTGCATGTTGTCTGCGGCATCCGCACAATCTTCACCAGATGTGGGACTAACCTGTCTCAAACAATCCCTCTCCGAATTCGAGGCCCGCCGCGGTGAAACATCTGCTCTGGCCAGCGAAGTAGCTGCTTCCTTCTGCCTGATATTGCCGTGAAGCGATGTCAGCCTCTCCATCAATTGGTCGGAGAACGATGATAGCACAATAGAGAGTTGCGTAGTCAGATGATTCATCAGCATATCAGCGCCTACGTTCGCCACGTATGAATCATCGCTTTTAGGCGCTGATCTTCTGCTGGGTGTTCCCTTCGGCGAGCGAGAACCTGCGGTTCCCCGAGCAACCGTAGTAGGTCTCCTGCCACGAGACTGACCAATTCTACGACCACTCCTAATTGAACGAGAGTTAACGCCCAAACGCATTACTATGACACGAACTACCAACACAGACGAAATGGAATGTCTAATTGTCGCTGGTTCCCGGCTCGAGGCACCAGAAACTTTGTCGTGAAACACGACAGTGAGACGGACGAGACGAAGTAGGGGAAACCATCTTTATTCAAAAGAAACAACGAACGATTCGAGAGCAGCCAGAGAACGACACGAACAAGCGAACTGCGCACAGACTAGCTATCGCCCCCGCAGACAGTACTGCCTTCGCTCTTCGCCAGGTTTCTCGAAGGTCCATTGCGTCTGGACCACCAAAATGGGACGAGGTTTCGTGAAAAAAAAAATATATATATATATATATATATATATATATATATATTCATCGGTTCGATACCAGAGAAGGCAGTCGCTCCGAAGCCCGGTCTGAACACGGAGGTGATCAGCCCTGACGGATCAAGGTTCGATCTGACGGGTCCCCACCGTTGTCTCGGCCGAGGTGGAAGAGCCTCTCCCGAAGGCGAGAAGTGGTTGGCTGGACCTCAGCAACAAGACACGTACCGTAGCGCTGATGACGAGCCCAGAGGAGGCTCGAAAGCATCGCTAAATGTCCTTTAGCGCCAAGTGTTCAGAAATAAAGTGTTCCATCTACTTGTTTTTGGACCGTGATCAACGGGAAGAAATCTCCGTGATTCTTTAATCAATTTAATCAAACATATATATATATATATATATATATATATATATATTTATTTATTTATTTATATAAACAAAAGCAAAAAGTAGAAGGGGAATGTAGAGAAAGCGTCAGCTCCGTTGTGTACGATTGGGGGGAGAGCAGTTACCTGGAGGAAAGCGTCGGCATCTTTGTGGATCCCATGCCTGCAGCCGATTGCGCAAGACCGACGGTAATCCCTCGTCTAGGTCAACGCGAGCCACTTAGTCAACCTGCTGGCGATTGTGCAATATTGCCGTTAATCCCGCGTGCAGGTCGGTGCAAGCCTTAGCACCAAGGCGCGGCCTGGTGGCACTAATCCCAGCCGGCCGAACACCTGCAGCTGCCGGTAGTTCTAGGAGTGTGCTACTAAGCTCTTTTGGGTCGTTGCCCAAATTAGCGCGCCAGGGGCTGCTAATCCTTTGGGGGCAGCACACCTGCGGCCCTCGACCGAAAGGATTAAAAGGGCACGCGAAAACAACCGAGAAAAGAACCTCTGAGAGACCCGTACCGACTCGTCACTCCTCCGTCTGTACATTTGTATACTATGCCACGCCGTAGTGCTACGGCAATAAACTCCTGCACTACCGAACTGGACGTCAGCCTGGAAGCCGCGCTCTCCCGTTGCAGCGCCAACATCACAGTTAACAACAGAAAACACTTTGTATACCATACTACCCAGGCACAGAGGAAAAGACTCAGAGCTTGGCGAGGAGCATTGGTACCGTAGTTGCTTTCGACAGACCGTCGAATCTAAGACCAATTTTACGATCTGACAGAGTCAGGATCCCGTCAGACAAAATGCCAGAGGTAGTCTCCAACATTAAATGTGGTTACGGGCCAGAGTTCATTGGAAAGGCATAACATACCATGCTACGCCGGCTGAGACAACATCAAATTGCATTAACAGCTACAGGAACGCAGAAAAGAGAATAAGGAGAAACCATCGTGTTGAGAGATCGGCTGCAAACGAGAGACCCTGTTAAGGTGATGGAAGAAGCGGTCAATGCCCTAGCCCTGGTGGGACACTCGATGAGTGGCAATGATCCTAGCTTTAGAATCCTCCATGGATCCATCATCAATGCTAGCCATTTGTCGGCTGTCCAGTTAGTCATTGGTCCTGCATGCTCCTCCGCTCGAACAATTAGGCAGCAACTTCAGATTAGTTCACATGGACGACGGGTCCAGGACGACCCAAAGCTTTGCTGTTCATTGGGTTGCTTAAATGAACAAAAGCTGCAGACGACGAACGGGAATACGTTTGTGAAGAACTACAAAATTAAAGCGTTTCCCTCTGGAACGCGGTTTTCGAAAAGTCAAGAAAAATAGAGTAAGTACCAGCATGCATAGAAACAGGCGACATAAATGACAAAAAAGGAGGGGAGAAAAATGAAAACAAAAATAATAAAGAATGAAAAAATCATGGAAGGAAAGAAGAAAAAGTAAAAGGAACTATGTTGCCTAGCATCAACGCAAAATAAGTAACTTATCGCGTACCCATATCGTTCGTGATATGCGCAATGACTATGAACAAAAATTATCGCACAATAATCACTGTTCGCAGTAATTGTACATCGTTTGGCACGCCCTAAGGCCTACCTATTTTTCTGCTGAAAACGCAGCATGAGCAGCCTTTTGAGCTCCGCATAATTACTGAAATTCAAGAAAACGTGGTAAACTTGTCAATCATTTTGATATTGGAAGAATACGGCTGAAGCACCCGTTGAGTTCTATTCAATATTACCTGTAAGAACACCAAAGCAACCTAACCAGGGGCTGGTTGGTTAGTTGTGTTAGTGAAAAACAGGCGAACAGTGAACGTGCGATAGCTTTTATTCGTAGCTTTCGGAATCGACTGATTCCGTCGTCAGCGAGATGGTGGAAAGCCATCAGCGAGATGGTGGAAAGCCAGAAGGTAAGAAGGCTTTCCACCATCTCGCTGACGACAGAATCAGTCGATTCCGAAAGCTACGAATAAAAGCTATCGTACGTTCACTGTATGCCTATTTCTCACTAACACAACTAACCAACCAGCCACTGGTTAGGTTGCTTTGGTGTTGTTACAGGTAACAGTGAATAGAACTCAACGGGTGCTTCAGCCGAAATTCTTCCAATGGAAAGAAAGAATTCTTCCAACCCCGTTGCAAAGAAACCAGTGTTCAATGAAGTCCACCGTTAATTTCACTGTCACAAAACACACTGTTTTTAAAAGCAAAGTCATTTAAATGAAAGAAACAAACGCTTTCATTGAATTCAACTTTACTCAAACGAGAACATGACAAATTTACGTCACTAAGAATCACAAGACAAATAATCATTGAACATGACATATCTGTACGCGCCTTCACAGAATCGTTTGTTAAACCTCACGTTTTGGCTCTTATAGAGCTCAGAAAGAGGTAAACGTTGTACACTATTACTGAGCAACCTGCTTCCTTTAAAAAATTATAAACCAGAAACAGAAAACAGATAACACGGTAATCATGCTAGCGACCGGCTGAATTTTACCAAATACGCTGATTAATCAACCGCATTCAGCAGTTGCAACGATCGCCGACAGTCATCTCAAATCGTGAACAGCTATGCCAATAATTCATGCGCGCACAATAAATGTTCCACGCTATGCAATCTCAGAGCGGAAACTTAATACAGTGTATCACTAACGTGAATAGAACAGGAAATGCCCCTTTGATCAGAAAAAAAGTATACATTACCTCACTTTACTATTTTACAAAATAATCATTAGCCCTGCACTGTACAACGAACTTTTCCAACTAGGGAAATCGTTTCATCAGAATCAAAGCTGCACAGGTAGATAGTGAAACAACAGATCGATGAAATTAATGCGAGCTAGGCAATGACAATGTTTGCGATGTTAGACGCAATGCTGCCAGGCGAACATCTGCTAGAAGAAATACAGAAGCCATACTTCTGTGATCCTATAAAAGGGCTGAGCGAATATCACCATGCATCATACGCAATGGAGTTCTTCAAAACGCTCTTGCATTTCGTCGCACTGACGATCACTTTCTTACCGGTAAGTATATTAAATTCCCGTCTAGGAAAACAAAAATGTGAAACAATGACCTTCTCAACAAGGGAAGTGGTAAACTGCAACAACAGTAGGAAAACAGACAGTAAACATAAATGTAAAAAAATATTTCCAACGACAGTTCGTTCGCTGAAAAACTTACGACCAGAATATAAAGGGAACTAGCAAGGTACCAAACTAACTTTCGATGCATTTACAACAATCAGCTAACACTATTAAGGCCTTTACCTTTTGTAACAGAGTTTGTGTTGTCGAGTGCTGTGCCTCTTACATATTCCTATATGATTAAACATACCGGACGGCGCAACCAATTGTCATGTACAACTGCAATTGATCGCAGTTACTGATCAAAGCACCTATGGATTCTAGTGTTGCCTCCTGCAATGTTACTGCGAGGTTTTTAGGTTAAGTACCATTCGATCATTTATTGCATTATACAGAGCATTGAAGCAAGAGGAATTAGTAATAAGGTGTCTCATAAGTATGAAAAAATATGAAAAGATACGGTATCCTTGTTCAACGAGCTTTAATAGGCGAAGCTTTCAGAACGTACGTGTTCCGTCATCAGCGCGATTCAAAGCATGGTAGGACAAGTGATAGGGTGGTATATATGTTGTTGCAAAGTGGTCAGGTAGCTATTTTGCAGACTCCGGTCTGATTAATTAGATCGGTCCATACTTCGCTAACCTCGACCCCTCTGTCCCTGCTGATGGGGCAGGGATTATGGCGAATAAATAGGGCTTCTTTGATTTTTCTGACATGGAACAGGCTGTCGCGACAAACAATCTTCGCTTGTAGGTCGTCTGAACATTGAGAGGAATGTTCGACTACTGCTGAGCCTTTGATCGTATCTTCCATGATTTTCTTCAGTTCTTTGGTTTGTGGTCGCCCGCGTCGTTTCCTTTGCCTCCCGTTGAACCTCTCCATTGCGTTCTTGTAGCGGGTCACGCCTGATCGATGTTCCTTGAACCTGTCAAATAAAGTGTTGCGCGTTTCTCCTATGTAGGACGCGTCGCAACCACACGTGATCTGATAAACGACAACGGGCCTCTCGTCATATGGGATGTTGATTTTATCACGTCTGAGAAAGTTCCTGAGTGATGCAGAGCTCTTGTAAAATACCCGAAAGTTTAATCTTCTCCCAAAGCTTTTAATGTGCTCTCCGATGCCTTTGTAGTAAGGGAGAAGTATCACCGGTTTTTGCTCTTTTGGGTAGGAGGGTTGTAGCAGGTTAATCCTACGACTGAAGGTGGAAGAAATCAGTGTAGTAGAATAACCATTAGATCGGAGAGCTGTTTTTATATGTCGCAACTCTTGTTCAAGATATTCTGCATCACAAATTGTGGTAGCGCGATCCACCATGTTGTTAATGATACCTATCATAACAGAGCGAAGGTGGTGGGAAGAAAAAAGTAGGTATCTATCGGAATGAGTTGGTTTCCTGTAAACCGTAGTTTTAAACCCTCAGCGCTCTTGATGACTAGCGCGTCTAGAAACGGTAGCTTGTTACCCGTCTCCTTCTCGATGGTCAATGAGATATATCGTGGGAACAGACCGTTGAGGTGGTCAAGGAAATTTTCCTCATGCCCAGCTTTCGTGATGGAATATATGTCATCTACGTAACGCTTGAAAAATCGTGGGACAATCGAGGAAGGTGCAGTGGTAAAAGCTTGCTCCTCAAAATGCTCCACGAAAATCTCTGCCAGGATGGGAGATAGCGGACTGCCCATTGGAGCACCATTGGTTTGGGAAAAGAACTTGTCCTGGCACCTGAAATAGTTTCCTTCCCGCATGCAAAAAGAAACCAGCTGTATGATATGGAACGGGTTTAAGCTCGCCATTTTTGTAAGGGTGGTATCTGCAACGAGAATATCTTCCAACACACTGAGTGTGTGAGTCATTGGAAATGCTCGTGAAGAGATCCTTGACATCATAGCTCACCATGATGTCTGTTGGTGCCATGTCCAGTTGTCTGATGTCGTTGCAAAAGTCCTTACTGTTCTTGACAAAGGACGACCTGTTGCCTGTTAGTGGTCTTAGTATGGCATGTCATATCACTATGTTGTATATTACGGCAACCTATTTATACCTGCACAATACTAGGAGCTGTTCGAGTTTTCTCGTGCGGATAGGATCACGCAGATAATTCAGCAATGAAATATGCATCATACATTTTGTGCCCTCCATTTCAAGAGTACTGACATGGCGTGGTCATCTTAACAGCAGAACTCTTGACGACAGGACTGAAATGACCAAAAGATGCTTGCGCACAATCTATGAAAATTCACTGTAAAATAGGTCACTCGACACTTTAAAGGTTCATATAGCTCATGCGAACTGTGCAGGCAGTCAGAGACCATCACACAAGTCCATGGTTAGGGGGCGAAGAGTGGCTGAGAAGGCAACAACGATTGCTTTGATATGGGGAAAGCCTTCGGCGAATAATGGAGTAGTTTGATAGACGCTCACGTGTAGATTGTTTTCGCGCCATTACACACAACTTTACTTTATTAATACAATAGGGTTAACTTTCCTGCATGCGAAGACGACAGCATAATCTTGCCAGAAACGATTTACTACTGGCGACAGCAGCAGTCAATTAGTCGCTTAGTGGGCATCAAGGATTTACAAACATCGTTATGCAAGTCGGTAGTACATTGCGCGAATCCTGTTCGCCAAGTGCTGGCTGACCCTGGCAAGCAGCCTAGCCTTATACTAATACTTTGCTAACTGATCATTAGTAACACGGAATTGTCCCCGTTTATTGAAACCTTTTTATTCCAAAAAGCCAAACTTCAGAGCTTTCGAGCGCGCACCTTGCACCCGTCATAAGTGAAAAAACTACTTCATCGACTGCCCAGCCGGTCAAAGGTTCAGCAAGCCCTTCTACTAGACCATCCGAGCTGACGACATCCACTATCAGGTCTTAACCCTTGACCCGTCAAGCGTCAGTCGCCCACCCAGTCAGTCAAGCAGCGGAGCGAGCATTCCCCGACCGACCGGGACAGCGTCACGAATCCGAATGAAAAATGTATTATATAAACAACGGCAGTAGCTTCTCAAACCCATCCGTATTCTCTTTAAAGTGCGGGTTTTAAAGTCCTTCCTTGATCGTGCCCTTCTTTCTTCTCTTTGGCCATTTCCGATGTTTCTTCCTTCTTCTATCGTTGTTATGTCCGATTGACCCGTGTGGCATTTGATCATAATCGAAAAAACGTCTCTTACGGGGTGTTTGCACATATGCGATCATTAGTAACACGGAATTGTCCCCGTTTTTTTATTGAAACCTTTTTATTCCAAAAAGGCAAACTTCGGAGCTTTCGGGCGCGTACCTTGCGCTCGTCATCAGTGCAAAAAACTACTTCATCGGGGACAATTCCGTCTTACTAATAATCGCATATGTGCAAACATTCCGTAAGAGAAGTTTTTTTCGATTATGATCAAATGCCACATGGGCCAATCGGACATAACAATGGTAGAAGAAGGAAGAAACATCGGAAAGGACCAAAGAGAAGAAAGAAGGACACGATCAAGGAAGGACTTTAAAACCCGCACTTTAAAGAGAATACGGATGGGTTTGAGAAGCTACTGCCGTTGTTTATATAATACATTTTTCATTCGGATTCGTGACGCTGTCCCGGTCGGTCGGGGAATGCTCGCTCCGCTGCTTGACTGACTGGGTGGGCGACTGACGCTTGACGGGTCAAGGGTTAAGACCTGATAGTGGATGTCGTCAGCTCGGATGGTCTAGTAGAAGGGCTTGCTGAACCTTTGACCGGCTGGGCAGTCGATGAAGTAGTTTTTTCACTTATGACGGGTGCAAGGTGCGCGCTCGAGAACTCTGAAGTTTGCCTTTTTGGAATAAAAGGGTTTCAATAAACGGGGACAATCCCGTGTTACTATTGATCGCATATATGCAAACACCCCGTAAGAGAAGTTTTTTCGACTTTGCTAACTGATGATTATTGTTGCAAGAGTACGGTTGAGCACCCGTTGAGTTCTATCTACCGTTCCCTGTAAGAACACCGAAGCAACCTAACCAATGCCTAGTTGGTTGGTTGTGTTAGTGAAAAAACAGGTAAACAGTGAACGTACGGTCGTTTATTTCGTAGCTTTCGGAATCGACTGATTCAACAATTTTTTTCACTAACACAACCAACCAACTAGCCATTGGCTAAGTTGCTTCGGTGTTCTTACAGGGAACAGTAGATAGAACTCAACGGATGCTCAACCGTACTCTTCCAACATGATCCACCGCCCCGTTACAAGAAAACCAGTCTTCACTGATGATTAGTAAGCCTATTTAACAGTGAATTTTCCTAGACTCTGCGCAAGCATGTTTTGCTAAGGACAATCGTGCTTTCAAGAAGACCACACAGGATGCATCGTTGCGCGACAACAAATGAGACACAGGCAAATGATTTTCTTGCTTCGTCATTGTCGCGGTCAGTCGAGGGGGATACTCACAGCTGTGCATGACTGACTAAGCGGGTGAAAGACAGTTAACGGGTTGAAGTTCAAATGCCGCTAGGCTGGATGGTCGAGTGGAGGAGTTTGGAGAAGCAAGCACAGACTGGGACAGGTGACTTAGAAACGCTGGTGATGAACCACAACTAGGTCAGCAGGTTACACTTTAATTGACGAGGGAGATAAAATAAAATTGTTACTGGTAAGGAAAAATGTCAATGAAAAGTAATGGATGTTATGAAAGATTCGCGTTATGAAGAATCCAACATTTCAAGTGAAAATAAGCTTGCAATACTAAACGATTTCAAAAATGCTGGAAACACCGCATGCTATTCATACCACCGCTGCACGGCAGCTTTGAACATATAAATGATCGATAAATACAATAATGTCAAAGGAGACATTCAGCAATCCAAGGCAATAGCGCATTTTCTTACAGTTTCTTAGGATTAGTTCTTTACATAGCCGTTTTCTATTTAGCAATCGATTGTTTTTTCATGTTCAGAGAAGTAGACCTGCTAAAAGTCTGCTTTGTTCTGAACAGCTACACTTCAGGTGAATTTCTTTTATGGGAATGTTACTTACTCAGTCATTCGTTTTCTTATACTTAGATCGCAAAAGGAAAGGCATACGACGTAGAAGTGGTTGTTAAGGTAAAAACAGGAGAAAAGGAGTCAAAAGAGTAAGTAATTGTGATTGTGTGATTTAAAGCTGCGGCAGTGCACTGGCACCGCTAGACTTGAAAGCAAAAAGCTTGATAACATCGTTTCTCATACATTTCAAGGAAGTATAAAATCTCGACGCTGGTTAATTTGACTATGTTACTTATAAACGTCTTGCAAAATTATGGAAAAGCTTATTACGCTACCTTACTGAATATTCCGATGTGATTTTCAAAATGAAGACTTAAATGCATTACTTTCCAGCTTCCTTTAAAGCAGGCTAAATAAGAGCACATATACAACTGCTGACTGAATGACTAATAAAGCTGTATTTTTGTTCGCTTCAAAGGGTTGAAACATTCCGTAAGTGAATTTCGGTTATGAGTGCTGACTGAATGTCTGTAAAAATAAGCATCACGAACTGTTATTCTGGCGATTACCGAAAGCGTCCGATCAGCTTTCTCAAAACCCTTCACCAACTAAAGGATGCAGAATTTTGAACTACTTGCTTATAGAGAACACACACAGCCCCTGCAGCCCAACGCGGGACTCGCGTACCATGCAGTAAGGAAAACTACCCTTTTTTACTGTATCGCCATTTGGTATAACTGGTCAGTTACAATAACATAAGTATTAATTCAAATAGCAATGAAAATGATCATGCACTGTGGCTAACGGTTACACATGGCGCCCAAATATGGAGCTCGTGCATTTAACGTAATAGTAAGCAAAAACGTTTTTCTGACCAAGTGTTACGCTAATTCTTCTTCCCATCTAACGGACCTATAAGTTTTAATGAAAACGTATAACCTAAAATCACCCTCTTTGCGCTGAGGACAGGAAAAGGTCATTCCTGAAAGCTCCGCTGATAAAGTCATCTTTTTCCGTTTACGGGTTAAAATATTCCGTAGGTAATAAGTAGTTATGAGAACCTGAAATCATGTTTTCTTAGTCTTTCAGAATGCTAGGTATATTTACCAAGCATACAAAGCATACAGGAGCACTTAGAACTCAATAAAGTAGATTGTTCTCATCAGACTTGAAGGGTGTTGAAGATTGGAATTCCCTTTTTACAAATCACGTGCGTTATTCGCGTAAATCTTAGTTGTGCATCTGATTCACTGCAAACCTAGCATAGAACCATAGCAACACTATTAACATGCCGCAGTGCATTGCATCAGATAGTCCAACGTAGTAAGTACCATTTACCTTCACTTGACAAATCTATAATTGACTACTTCAAGAGGGTATAAATTTAAGGAGCACCCTTGCCCGGCTGAATGCATTCTTATGTCAACTATACAAACAATCTGTCCGCCACATTGCATACAAGCACAGGCACTTCAAGGTATGTACGTATTTAACAAGAAAATAAAGTTTCCTTTAGCGATTCCCATTTCCCCTTCAAATAGCACTTTTTATTTCACGTACATCGTGAATCCATGTGTGTCACCTTTGATACACATTTACGTTATTACGTGGATAGGCTCAAAGGCAAAACGTTTTCTATAAATTTTGCATTCAACTAAGCAAGAATCCAATAGTAAGGTTTTCACCGTTGTCTGGAGTTTATTCGAAAAATATACCAAAGCTTTTGCGACTAAGCGTGTCCCGTCCTCAGCGGTTAGTAATGAGGGATGACACAATTGTGGCGTAAGAAGCCACAATTGTGTCATCCCTCATTACTAACCGCTTAGGACGGGACACGCTTAATCCCGAAAGCTTCGGTATATTTTTCGATTAAATTTCCAGACAACGGTGAAAGTCGTACTATTGGATTCATGTTTCATTACACTGTTACAAAAGTCCCAATTTTTAATTCACCAAGGCAAGTGCGATTATTTCCATCTAATGTGGGACAAACTGAAAACCTAGTTTGGAACCGATGGTTTAAATGCCGCCTTAAGTCATCAAAAATGCGAAAAATTGTATTTCCCCATGTGTCACACAGTAGTGACTGAAAATAATAAAGCCTGAGGTATTAATGCTCAGTGTTTTTGCAATAAGCATCTATACTACACCGACGCCACATGTTAGTTTACAGGATAGGTTATAGGAGCAAGAGGAAAGAAAGCATTAGGTTCCTAACGATGGCACAGAAAAAATTAACCCCGGGCAGAAAGCAACACTTAGGAAACTCAAGCTACAAATTATTCCTGCCCAAATAAATCACAGTGATATGAGAGCGTGTACAATATTTAATTCCTTCACACATAAGACATGCTGCAGGAATGGAATTTCTTCTTGACAAAAAGGAAAGGATTGTACAGCAAAATTAAAATTTGTAATGTGAAAGCAAAATTCCGCATGTCATTTCAGATCGACATGAAGTGATTGCACCTGCTGGCATCCCGGCAAACCAAGCAACGGATGGAACTAAAATAACTAACCACAAGGAACCTGCAACGGATGGAACTAAAATAACTAACCACAAGGAACCTGAATCAGTAAGCAAGGCACGCAAAATTCAGAAGCGCCATTATTAGACATTATCTTGCTACAGGTGGATCTAACGTGCTATAAAAAATATTTGACTAAAGAACTGAAGAAACAACGATTATCTTTGGAGGAAGCAATGGAAAAATGCATGAAAAGGTGCAACACAACAAGTAGGTGAATTTAGAAGTGCAATATTTGGTGACCTACGCTTTGAGGAACATGAGATAAAATTATTAGATCGGTATAGAATAAACCGCGCTTTTTAACGCGGTGTTAATACCCAGGGAAGCCTGTACTCACCTAGAATAAACTATATTGATCAGAAATCTGACGACGACATTCAGTTCCGTCAGTTCCTTTAGCTTGGAATTCTAGTTCCAGGAGTGAGGAAATATTCGAAGGTCTTTTCTGCAGCTGTTTGTTTGGAGAATCACAATCATTTATACAAATGAGCCAGGTGCCTAAAAAGTGATAACCTGTTGGGGAGAGGCCTAGTGAGTGGGAGTGTAAGCTGAATGAAGCAATCCTTCGCAGATAAATTCTTGAAGTTTTCCCAATTTCACTTGTGAGACATGCGGTTTTGCGTTGTTACTCAGAAGTGGAGCCCCCTTCTAACCAGCCCGTCCAGTCTTAGTTTCCTTTGTCGATTTCTCGACACTAGTTCTCCGTTACGATAGTATTGGTATTGTGGAGGAATCTCTTTGCCAACAACCAAACAATGGCCAGGCTCTCAAAAGTGAAGTACTAATAACAGCAATACGACTTACTCCCCATCAGTCAAGCATTAAGATCAGCAGGAAACTATTTCTAGTAAAATCTCATCAGTAGAGTGTTTTCGAACGATACAGCATGCTGCAATAACTGAAATAGAATAAAATTTGCATAACTGTTGGGCCAAGCCACCGAAGGGGCATAGATTTTACCATTACGGATACCCATGAGACTACCAGCAAAATGCTGTTCGGATATCGCATAATGGTAAAAATTGGCAAAGAGAACATTCCGTTAGGTAAAATTTACTACAACTTCCCATAGACAAAAACAAATAAAGCATTTTACGCTAATGTCTTGTCGTCCGTAGACACAATAAACATAGAAGGCAAAATATTCATAATAAAAAAGAACATAATCACAAATAACCCAATCCTAACGCGACATTAAACCTACGTACAAATTTGCACGAAACTATAAGTAATAAAATTCAATACAGAACCTGTAGTTCTTTATTTCGTAATCGACCTCGGAGACTCGTGCGATACCGACCGAACGTCGCCAGCGAAAGTGAATCAATCCTCGCCACTGTATTAAACCCATCACTGCTTAACTGTTCTCGACTTTAAACACCGCTAGCAACCTTTGCACGGCGGAATCATCTCTTACACTTCCCCCTGATTTACAAATCACAACATGGACACGCGATTCCGACGGGGCCTTACCTTGACTTGACTTGACCGCCTTAGCTCGGAGTTACTCATCGCGGGAGGCAGCCTTGGCGTTACCCACGGAATCTTTTCGAGGGTCTGGAATAGGACTTCCGAGCTGTCAGAGTCCGTTCTCAGATTATCCGTTCTTTCTTCGATGACCAGGGCCGTTTGTTCCAATCCACTGGCTGATGTGCAATGGACCTCTGGTTCCCTGTCATCACGCCTAACGTCCTGACCACTACGCTCTGACCGACAGCCAGATTCTGCTACTGTCTTCTTCACCCTCCCCGTCGCGAGGACTAGGGTAGACATCCCATCATTGGTACTGCATTCAACTGATTTCGAACGCGACTTTTCTTCTGTTACCGCACGGCGATGAAGGTCCCGTACATGGTGCGGGATGTTATCGATCTCAGCCGCCTGACTCGACAGGATCCTAGTAACAGTGCCTCTCGTGTACTGAGGGTCATATCGAGCTCCATGCGGTTTTACCCAAACAGGGTTGCCAACGCCGTATGGGTTGCCAGGTTTATGAGGTCCCTCCGCTGCGCTGTCGACATTGTGAATCCCGACTTTGTACTTGTATATAGCGTCCGCCGGCGCTGTCGGCTCGGAACGATCATTCCGCGGTGTCACATTGTACAAGTAAACCGCCTCCGCGATTGAACAGCCTTTCCTAGCGGCGATTACTTTTACGGAGCGGTGGCACCTTTCGACTATCCCATTGCCCGACGGGACGTTTGTTCACCGGAATCGGATATGCACGTTACACTGTTCAGCGAACTGAAGAAACATTTTGGTCCTAAAGGCGGTGTCTTTATCGGTCAACAGTTCCTCTGGCGGCCGCGTTCAAAAAATATTGCTTCCAGTTCCCGTATAAGGGCCTCACTGGACTGCAGTCTCAGGTGTCGCCAGACAGCGAATCGTGACTGGCCACAGTCGACAAGCGCTAGATATGACGTTCCACGGTAGTGGGTGACGTCCACCGCCACTCTCTGCCACATCTCCTTTACCCTAAGCTACCCTGATTCCACCTAACAGGTGCAGGATCAATTGACTGGCAGGCGTCGCAGTTGACAATTATTTGACGCATCTGGCGTTTCGACACCACTGGGTTGACCATCTTGACGAAATAAAGGGTCCGCCTCACACCGGGGTGACCCATTTTGTGATGGATCTCCGCAACCAACTGGCCAGCGTCTGACTGCTCAACCACTGCACAAGCAAGCTCGGAATGGCCGCCGTAGGATGTAGCCAACGCTGCGGGACGCGGGTAAGGACGTCCTCCTTGTTGCTCGCGGAATTCACCAACGTCCTGAAGAACTCCAAATTATACTCTTTGACCAGTGACAACACTGTGTCTACACGCCTCCGTATGAGCATCTCACTAGCGGCCTTCATCTTCAGCCTGGCCTTTCCAGATGGGCCATCAGAGATCCAAAGGTGGATCGTCGATGAATCCGTCATCAGTTCAATGTTTCTCATCCCCAGCAAATTGCGAGCTTCAATCCTTTGATGGCGGCATTCAGTTCTGCCATGTTTGATGTGGCATGCGTCGTCTGGGAGCAGCCAGGCGGCGTCCTCAACGATGCAGTCGCCGACCTCAACGACGACGCCATGAGCCATCGAGCTGGCATCTATCCACACATTTGCTTTATTCCCTGACACATTCCATTTCCTGCGCACTGGATCATCCGTTTTCACCCGATTAGCAACCTCGTTGATGAGACCCTCCAACTCAGCGTCCTTAATCACCTGGTCCCAGCTCGCCGTGACATCGTTGACTTTCCTTTTTATAAAGGCTTCAGCAACCCTCAGCCATCCACATACCGGGAAATGGCCGATCAATTTTCCGCAATATGAAAACACGGATCTTCGTGTCTCAACCGGTCCGATACGCTGCCAACGTCGGCGTCTCTCTTACAGGTCAGAGTTCGGCGTTCCCGCAGACTATCAGCCCTAAGACGCGCGCACCATCCGCAACACGAATATGAGGCTTGCACGCCAATCCGAAACGTGCCAGGAGTTGCTCAACACGCCTGGCCATCACAACATCCTCGTTCACAAGAATGTCGTCTATGTAAGCTGAGGTCCCTTCCCTGACGGCTGGGTCTTGGCCAAGAACGCTGCATAGCACCTCCTTCATTATGAGTGGGGACAAAACCCAAACGCGTCAGGCAGTATCGACTCCCTTTGTACCCCACCGTCTGATACGGCCATAGGGATCTGTTCACGCGGATTTGCAGGTATGCCCTTTTCCAACGACCAACGAGACGTTCACTCCTTGTTTGCGCCAGTCGCGCAATTTCTGCCAGCACACGTCGGAATCCGCTGTGAACGGCTGTATGTACCTATTCAATTCTCTGAAGTCTATAACAGGTCGAACCATCCCCCTATTGCACTGTGAAATGGCCATAAGGCGGATCAGTCCCTTAGCTGGTCCATATTCATTTTCATCATACGGGATCAACCAACCGTTCTTGATCCATTCCTCAACTCTTCTTCGTATTTCACTCTTGCCTCAGCGGTCGGAGGGTACTCCCTGATCTTATTCCGCAAAACGGTTGGTTCCTTGCCATTTGCCCACTTCCACTGAGCTGTCCAACAACGTGTGGCTGGGGCGTAAATGATCGTGACGTCTGGCTCCTGGAGTCTAATCTCGTAACCATTACGAACTGCTGCGGCAACGGCGTCTCCAACTCCAACCTTCACATGTTGCCCATCAGTCACCGCTACCCCACCAAGTGCCGCGATGCCATTCATACCAAGTATAAAATCGAATCCAAGCGGCCTCTTTCCGGTGACAATTGCCTCAATCACACTTAGCTTTACTCTGGATGGCTGCGGTTTGATGGCGCTCATGCCTGTGCAATTTAGTGGCTTACCACTCACCGTAGTTACATTAACCTGCTGCTTCCGCCAAGTTCCGCAACAAGTGACGTATGCAATGCATGTGCTACAACCCGTGTCCACCAGCACGGGGCGATACACTACATTAACCTTCATCTGCACAGTTGGTAGCGCCTTAGTCACAGAAGGGAGAGGGCTGGCGCAGGTGCCCCTTCCCGTCACACGTTTCCCTGCTTCGATGGTAGACTGGGTGGGTCCTCGATTGCGTTTACGAAGCCGTTTTCCAGTCGCTCGGGTGGTCCACCCTTCGCGGTGCCGCGTCGGACACACTCTAGCGAAATGATTAATGCCACCGTACGCATAGCATTGCCAGTGAAAGCTCGATGTCGCAGCAGCTAGAGTCAAGGAACTTGCGGCTGCTACCAGTCCACTGTCTGCGTTGCTGCTGGGTGGCTCTGTTGCCAACATCGCACGAGCACGCGCCAATAATTCGCACAAAGAAAGGGTTTCCATACGGGCACTAGCTCGCATCGCTTCCTGAACCTTCTCCGGTAGCCCATCGACAAAAGCAGCTGCTAACATTTCCTGTGATTCGCAACCGGCACGACGAGCGAGGAGTCGCAGGTCCGCCAAGTACACATCAGGTACTTCCCCTAACCGCAGCTTCCTCTCTCTGAACTGCACGTATGAGACGAATCTGTCAACCCCGAACTCAGCCAGATGGGCTTCTCGTATTTTCTCAGCTTTGCGTCGGTCCCCAACCGGTAACTCCTGGTAGACAGAAAAGGCCCCACCGGTCAACCGTAGGGGGATGACTCGAGCCACGTCTTCCACACCAGACAGCTCGCAAACCAACTCGACCTTTTCTAGTCATTCAGCTACGGGTAGCGAGATCCCATCGAACTCCGGGATAAGTTTTAGGTCGATTGAGCTTCCGGTGGTAAGCTACATATATATAGCTACATATTCACTCTCGCTGGCGACGTTCGGTCGGTATCGCCTGAGTCACCGAGGTCGTTTACTAAATAAAGAACTACAAGCTATCGAGGTTTACAATGGAGTCTACCATTGTAGGCCTCGATGCTTCAATGTCTTCAGCGATAATTAATGCTTATCGAACCGTTACGAAGCATCCTATTTTCAATTATATATATATATATATATATATATATATATATATATATATATATATATATATATATATGGGTAGTACCTGATAGTTGTATATATATATATATATATATATATATATATATATATATTTTTTTTTTATATATATATATATATATATATATATATATATATATATATATATATATATATATATATATATATATATATATATATTATATATATATATATATATATATATATATATATATATATATATATATGGGTAGTACCTGATAGTTGATGTCGCCAGCCCGGATGGTCTAGCAGAGGAGCTTGCTGAACCGTCGGCTGGCTGGGCAGTCGACATATTTTATTGTGCACTGATGACGGCTACATGAGCTGTAGCCGAAAGCTCTGCGTTTGGAAATAAACGCTTTTACGTAACGGGTGATACCGTGTTCAAGAATCTGTCAGCAGAAATGCACCTTTCCCCGTTTAAAGAGAAAATAAGAAGAAAAGTATACTATATATATATATATATATAATTGAAAATAGGATGCTTCGTAACGGTTCGATAAGCATTAATTATCGCTGAAGACATTGAAGCATCGAGGCCTACAATGGTAGACTCCATTGTAAACCTCGATAGCTTGTAGTTCTTTATTTAGTAAACGACCTCGGTGACTCAGGCGATACCGACCGAACGTCGCCAGCGAGAGTGAATCACTGATTTAAACAAAATCACTGCTTAACTCTCATCAACTTTAAACATCGCTAGCAACCTTTGCACGGCGGAGTAATCTCTTACATTAAACGCGACATTAAACCTACAAATTTGCATGAAACTGTCAGTAATAAAATGCAATACTGAACTAATGATCATGAGAATATAAGATGGAAAAGTATGTAGCATAAATTAAGTTAAAATACTCAGAAACAAGCAATGTCAGAACGTAGACCATTTCATGAGTCTCAAGGCTTCGTAGTGTATCTGACATTTTTAAAATCATTGCACATTTGGGTCATCTAAAGAAAGTCGTGAGCATACATGCGCTAGATAACGCAAAAGTATGCCAACCAAGAACAAAATTATCATACCCGTTTATTTTTTAGACACACACGCGGCTGAGATTTACAGCGAGTCGTCTTTCGAAGAGTGACCTGTAGCATTCCATGGCATAGGTTCTTCAGTTAAATTATTCTTTTCAATTGCGAAATTAATTAAAATTTATACTAATTCCCAGGTGTCTTCCCACAATGCTCCTGCTTGACTAAAAGAAATGCAACTTGTAACTTGCCCGTCATGTGAAAATACAGCCTGACATTATTTCTCTTCTGCGCACTGAACAGGTTGGTACAGAATAAAGGTTGATTTAGTTTAGACCAGTTATGGGCAAAGGGGGCGATTTTGAAGTCCAGGGGTGCGATAAGCGCGAAAAGGGCGATTGGGGCCGGTGAAGGTAAAAGGAGCGATATTGCCAGAGCGCCGGAGGAATTTATGGGAGGTGGGGTTTCCCCGTGGAAGTTTTCCGTCAGATCCCCGCTTATCTTTTTACGGATCTCGTCACGAAGAAGCAGAATCGCCTCTAAGTAATCAATCTGGGTGATTTACGACTGCGGGTCACGTCAATGAGGCCCAATATTGAAAGGATAATTGATTTGCGCGCTTCCTGCCCTTCAGAGTAATAAACGCGACGCCTGAACAAATGAAATTGTACACATAACGTTGCCTTTGTATGCGAAGATCTGCTATGCAGAAGCAAGTGGTAGCAAAGATGCTGTCACTGGTTCCGCGAACAGTCCCTCGCGCAACAGTCAGGACGGGGAATTGACGGCAACAATGGCAGAGTTCTCGATGAAGATTTTCCGCCAATTTTCGCGCCGTCAGCCGATACGGTTTATCCCAGGGGGAGAAGGTAACTCGAAGCTGGAAAAGGGGGAACCATATCTGGCATAGCCTTTCGCATCACTGGTTTAGACTGAAGTAACTGTGCAAATCATTGAAATTCAGAGCTAACAATGAGTCAAAACTCAACGATTGATTTCTTTATTTCCCTACCAGGGAAACATGAATTTCCAGTGAACTGACAAGAATCCTTTGTTGAACAATGAGAGGACAATATGAATTTGCATGGATGTCAATAGTACTGAAATTAAAAGTGGACATGCGCATATATAATACATCGAAAATGGGAGAAACAATTATGAAACAATAGACTGAAAATTCTAAGTTACAGTAAGAAGTGTGCCAGCGCGTTCAGTTTCGATGCACAAATGGTTTACGCCTGAATTGTTCATGTGGAAGAGCAAAACATTAATTGCGATGCCAGAACGTGTTCGTCGCAGAATACTACGAAGAAACAAAGTTCTACAAGGTGCTACGCTTAAACTGAGATCGCATGCTAGTCAACTATGGAAAAGAAAATAACACATTTTATGCATTCCCCGACCTGATAAACTATAGGTCATTGTTAGTTCTAAGAACTTCGTACAAAGAGGGCACTGATCAGCTTCCTTTTTCGAGTTTCAAATTTAACACAGATGCATGTAACGATAAGCAACCAGTCGAAACACCTCAAGTAATGCTTTATCGAAACAGGAAGGTGCCGTTTGTTTCTATCTTGGATATAGTGATGGGGTCTTTTCGGACAAGCGACTAAAGAAAGCGATTAGGATGGATCATGGTCAGACATGAAAGCTTCGCTGTGTAAATGCTCTCCATCAATAAAATACCTAAAGCACCAAATGGGACTTTCGTAAAAAGACAAAGAAAAGCTCACTTAGTATGTTGAAGAATCAACCTCAGAGAAGGCGGACAATGTCAACGGTTAATCGTTATACACTTTTGCGAGGCCGCAATGAAACCAGTGAACAGCAAAATGCAAATCAGTAACGCTTCAACAAGATATCGCGAATCCTTCAAGCTGACCCGACACACTCCTAGCGTCAGTAACCACGCTCGAATGACTGCAGTCGAAGGACAGTTATAACGAACGAAGTATATTAACTGCACGACAATTTCACACGCCTACTATTAATAGAAAAATAAATGCGCCACTCAAAAATGGTTACCAATGGTTAACAGGAACTATGGAGCATAAAAGGTTATATTACTGTTGGAAGCAGAACAGCGCGACCATACTAAGGGAACGTACAGCACAAGACGTTACACAGGCTTTTTACTAAACAGCAGCACACACGTGGGAAAAACTACAAGAAGACATAAAAGCGTGAAGCAGCCGGAGCGCCATTAGCGATATACAGCAGTTGGTTGTCATCCACCAACAAGGTGATCAAAGCCAAAGCCATATTGTTTAGCTTCCTCCAAGCTTCCGTGGGTTCTTCAGTCTTTGGAACAGACAGAACATCCCACAGGTCATCTCGAATGAGAATCGCTTTTAACTTCGTCCTCCAGTACATGTAGTTCCCACCATTCAACAAAGTAACGGTGTCCTTACCGACAGCCGCGTTCATGGTCGGTGCTAACTACTACGATTGCAAAATCTTTCCTCAGGCGCAGAGGAAGCGTGCTGGGCCCATAACCTGTTGGAAGCAGAACAGCACGACCATACTAAGGGAACGTACAGCACAAGACGTTACACAGGCTTTTTACTAAACAGCAGCACACACGTGGGAAAAACTACAAGAAGACATAAAAGCGTGAAGCAGCCGGAGCGCCATTAGCGATATACAGCAGTTGGTTGTCATCCACCAACAAGGTGATCAAAGCCAAAGCCATATTGTTTAGCTTCCTCCAAGCTTCCGTGGGTTCTTCAGTCTTTGGAACAGACAGAACATCCCACAGGTCATCTCGAATGAGAATCGCTTTTAACTTCGTCCTCCAGTACATGTAGTTCCCACCATTCAACAAAGTAACGGTGTCCTTACCGACAGCCGCGTTCATGGTCGGTGCTAACTACTACGATTGCAAAATCTTTCCTCAGGCGCAGAGGAAGCGTGCTGGGCCCATAACCTGTTGGAAGCAGAACAGCACGACCATACTAAGGGAACGTACAGCACAAGACGTTACACAGGCTTTTTACTAAACAGCAGCACACACGTGGGAAAAACTACAAGAAGACATAAAAGCGTGAAGCAGCCGGAGCGCCATTAGCGATATACAGCAGTTGGTTGTCATCCACCAACAAGGTGATCAAAGCCAAAGCCATATTGTTTAGCTTCCTCCAAGCTTCCGTGGGTTCTTCAGTCTTTGGAACAGACAGAACATCCCACAGGTCATCTCGAATGAGAATCGCTTTTAACTTCGTCCTCCAGTACATGTAGTTCCCACCATTCAACAAAGTAACGGTGTCCTTACCGACAGCCGCGTTCATGGTCGGTGCTAACTACTACGATTGCAAAATCTTTCCTCAGGCGCAGAGGAAGCGTGCTGGGCCCATAACCTGTTGGAAGCAGAACAGCACGACCATACTAAGGGAACGTACAGCACAAGACGTTACACAGGCTTTTATTAAACAGCAGCACACACGGGGGAAAAACTACAAGAAGACATAAAAGCGTGAAGCAGCTGGAGCGCCATTATCGAGCGAACAAAGGAGAAGCGATTAGGGCGCAGAGCGAGTGATCGGCGTCCTTTGTGTGCTTTCTTCTCCTGACAGATGTCCAGGAGCCGCATGAGCAGAGGCGCGAGATGACGGATGTATTCAACAATTACCAAACTTAAGTAGAAAGTGAGACGTTCTGGATATGTTCTAAGAAAGAACTACTTAAGCAAGTATGCAGCACTAACAGTGTCCAGCTCACACCTAATTTGACGTAGGCGTCCTCAAGGCGAGAAGACAAGCAAGTTTATTAAAATTTTCCACCAGTTCAAATGACACGACCAGTCAAGGCCAAAAGTACAACGACCGCAAAATCATACGACAACATGCGACCGGCACGACCTTTAAACGTGACCGCTTACAATCGTGCTTGTGATATATGATGTATTGAACTGCCGCCTTATGAACATGATTTCGACTTTTCTTTTATCTGCCTGATTCCGAATGACGTTTTCGGCAAAGCTAGGTTACACAAACGTTCAATGGAAACAACAAGATCAACGGTTTAAAGATGGTTTCCAACTGCTTGCCACACTGACGGTATTTCTGAGCGTCGGTTCTGTCATATTTATAACTGCGTATGCGCCTTATTTTTGCCGTTACATTAAAAAACTCAACGATGACGTCAATGAACGCGCTAGTCACTTCAAGGTAAATCCAGTCTTGATTGACAGCTAAGATTCCATTTCCCTTTTAGCTCTCGTCTGACCGTATCTACCATGAAATGAGCAGCGAAAATATTCATGGCAAAACAAAACGCTATGTTTGTGGTGAACAACCAGAATGCTTTAGTAGACCAACATGCCCAAGTCAGTGTAAACGACAATGACTGCGTAGTCAGGATGGTGTTTTCGACAGGTTGCACTCAATTGGCATGCCCACCCGGACTTCCAGGCCTTCCAGGAAACCAAGGTAATGTGCTTTTACACAGATACCTGGATGCCATTAGATAAAACAACTCAGGTGAAGATGGAGTCCCCGGAGACCCAGGAAAGCCAGGGAAACCAGGAGAAGACGGAAAAGATATAAATTTGGCAGGAGCACTAGAAATTCCCTGCACAATTTGTTCAGCTGGTCCGCCAGGGCTTCGAGGATATCAAGTAATGAAGGAGAACAAAATGGTTCAAAAACGCGGGCTTTCAGGGAGAACGAGGAATCAGCGGGAATAAAGGATATCCCGGAGAACGTGGCCAACCAGGTATGCCTGGAATCCCTGGGTTAACCGGTCTACCAGGGTCACAGGGAAGAAAAGGCCCCACAGGATTTCCTGGGGTTCATGGACCGCCTGGAGAACCTGGTTATTCAGGAATGGGAAACAAGGGTCCACCAGGTCCATTGGGTAATTATACATTTTATTGATTTCTTCAACTGCGAGTCAAACTTCAGGGTTACAAGGACCAAAAGGATTGCCAGGTACTTCTTCAATGCACTCTCATCACATGTGAAAAACGCTACTATGTTCCTAAGGTCTATGCGGTAAAGCAATGCAAGCACCAGGAATGCCAGGAATTCCAGGTCCACTGGGTCTAAACGGTCTTAAGGGACCACAAGGTTGCATTTTTCATGGAATCTTATTTGTAAATCAGCAAATGTTTTTCACAGGTCCACCTGGACAACCTGGATGTGTAGGACCGCCCGGGGAGGCTGGATACTCAACACATTATTGCCAAAGTGACTGTGGCATTAGCGAAGTCCTTATACCCGCATACGAAGAGCAGCCTTACAAGGGTTTGCCAGAAACCGGATATAGATAGAAAGTTGTATAGCCTTGTAGATACGAAGTCTGTGAACTATCTGAGAACAATGGCGCATAACAATGAGTTTGTTAGCAATTTACAGGCGCCGTCATGACATTGCCTAAGGCTAGATACTGACATCCTTCTCTCTGATTAAGCACTTCACAAAGCTACTACGATTACCGGCATTTACAACACTTGAAGTACAAGTTATTAAAATTTTGTCACATGAAAGCAACTACTGATATAACGCTACGGCGGATCCCCTTAACGTCAGCTGGAATCGCAATTTGGATTGAGGCACTGAAGTTAACCATAGTAAATACACCGTAATGTTCGCATGCCGTCCCCAGACAATAACTACAGGTAGTTCTTGCTTAACGTCGCAGATGCCTTCTTCGAAACGCGACGTATAACGAAACTACTTTTGCCGTTACACAGATAGTACGCGTGGGAGTTACGTTCTGCCGGTATATATACGGCCAAGAAAACATTACCTAACGTTTGAACTGTGGTGCATTAAAATTTTAATTTCAAACATTGAAACAAGTACGGCTTTTAAGCACTGTTAAGATTCTCCTATAAGAATGAGACGATCGCTTAATCAAGCTGTAGTAAACCTATTCCCTGCTTTGCTGGGACTGTCAAAAAGCTGTCCAACGTTTGTTGCAGCGCACGTGTTTCTTCTGTTCGTATATCACTCTGTAGTATTTGTACCCGCTTATTTGTAGTATTTGTACCCGCTTATTTTCATTCTGTCTGCTTAAAAGCCTATCCATTTCTTCCATTGTGTCACTTCTGTTACGAGTTAACGTGCTAGCATGAACAAACGCTACGATTTAGGGGTAAGCTTCAATCTTCTCAGTGTTAGTACAAATCGTTTGCACAATAGTTGGCGGTAAGCCAAGAGCTTCAGCAATGTTCACACTTTACTGTCCATCAGCAATCTCTGCATAACTTCTAGTTTTGTCACTAATATCACTCCTTTTCTTTCCTCTTTGGAGGCGCACACGTCAGTGCAGATCATGGACGTCTGGCACTCATTGCAACAAAAGTAAATCTAGCAGTAAGTGTTTACAAAATAATAAGTGGCAATATACATCTGGTAACACAAAGAAAATCAAAAAATAAATACGCTAGGATCCCTTTTACCTCGCACACTGTGACGGCTTCACGCCGCTAGGGGGCACCTTGCTGTGCTGTCTTATGAAAGGGCGCGGAAATAAGTTAAGGAATGAGTCGAGATGGTGACGTACAGGAGTCTTTGTCGAATGAGTGATATGCAGATGGTGGAGTACCTGCAACAAAACGGGTTGTTGCATCGTGAGCGAAACTGTGCAAGTGGCCACAGTATGAAGCTGAAGGAAAGTCGAAGGAACTGTTGTCCGGCTTAGAGATGCCAGTTTGGAGGGTGCAATCAGGAGGTTTCAGTTCGGTGCGGGACGTGGTTCGATGGTAAGAAGAGATTAGGTAGACGTGCATTGCAATTTATGTTTAATAGGACCACGTAGAAGAACGTCCATGGAGATCGCAGTTCTCTTTATGTACATGTGGTGCCGCAGAACGAACAGCATAAAGAACTGCACGCACGAGCTGGGTATGATGGTTGCATGATGTATAATGATGGCAATACGGGGTATTCGTTTAAGATAGTGTTTCTCAAGCTCAGAACCGCCTGGGACCCCCGTGAGAAGTTTCAGACCGTTTGGGACCCCCTACACTGGTTGGTCAGTTTAGCGTGCGCTGATTGGCTGGAATTGTACAGCGCAGGAGCGGTTAGATTCAGTGATTACCATCAGATATTGTCCCTCCGCTCCTATTACGGTAAAATTTATACCGCTCTCTGTCATATCTATGCTAACTACAATGCATACAGTCAGTGTGAGCGGAAACGGATAGGTTCAGTGAGACCGGCAAGAAAGTCTGTATGGAAGCATGCCAATTTATTTGCTGAATCTGTTTTTGTACAATCTCAACGAGAGATACTCGGCTGACACAGTTGCGAGCAGACTAACTTATCAGTGTTCGGCAACATGGAGGTAACGCGCAAGCGCAGGTCACCCCGCTTCACTAACTGCAGCCGGTTACGCTTCTTCGTCATGAGGTCTGTGACCACACTAAATGCGCGTTCCACTAGCGATGACGAAGGAAAACAGATGAGCCATCTTTTCACCACGACCCACACATTAGGATACAGGTTACACAACTCAGTCACGAAGAACCAGCAAGTTATAGCGCGGCAGGGAATAACATACGTATTTATGGAACCTACTAATGCTGCTGAATTGTAAAACAGATGGAAATACAGCGCTTTCTCAGAAAGCAGCAAGCACAACTTGCATCCTGAAGTAAACCATCTGCTTCACATGCAGTCATTGTCAACATAAAGAGAAAAGGTGTACGCCGCTATTCTTGACGATGTGTGCACCCGATCAGCCCAACACGGACAGTGTCCCATTATTTGGCTACCGCTGAGCTACTTGACACGTATTCGATCTCCTTTGATCTCCGATCTGCCATGACGTATGCATTGTGCTCCGTTAATCCATTCCCTCACATTGCTGTGACGGGTCGCACCTGCCGTGGAAGCCTGTGAACTTACCGTGTATGTGAACGCACGGGTTATGTGACCCGTTCCGAAAATGACAAGGGCCGGATTAACGGCACAGAATGCGTACGTCGAGGAAGAACGCGGAGCAAACAGTAGTAGCCGTATTCGAACAGTACTCTCAATGTTCAGCTGACCTTGCGCCTACCACATGTGTTGCAAGAGCCACTTCCAATTGCGCAAGATGAAAGAGGCCCTCTACGTCAGACGTCATCCTTCCATTAACCGTGACAAAGGCGTTGAAACCAGTGTGGTATGCACGAACCTACGCAAACAAAGCGGCTATTGCGCCATCTCCTCCACACAAATAGGGGCTCTTGATCGCCACCTGACCCTCTGTCGGGCCTACATAATACCCTACCGCGTAAACACCTGCGCATTCCAACTTATCGCTGGCGACGTAAGTCGCTAATACCAAAAACGTACGTAATAAACGGTCATACGTTCACTGTTCGCTTGTGGTCAAACATAGGAGTACAGGGAGGAAAGTGACGACGTCCTGTGGCAGTGCTGCAGGTAGCAGTCCCGAAAGGTGTCGCCGAAAACAGGAACGTGGTTCCAAGGTACTAACTGAATGGACAATAGTT
Organism: Trichuris muris; assembly: GCA_000612645.2. NCBI lineage: Eukaryota > Metazoa > Nematoda > Enoplea > Trichinellida > Trichuridae > Trichuris > Trichuris muris. Next base: position 423,062 of record CBXJ02000361.1, on the reverse strand, counting down.
TGTTGCTTATTGTAGTGGTATTTAGGAAGCGACCAGCCCATGAAGATAATGCGGGAGAAATACAACGGTGACCAGTCATCGCGTTGCTGCATTAAAAGCGAAGGTCGGTTTTCTTTTAAGAACGATGTTTTGCGGAAGAGGTCAGAGCGCACAGGAAAGATCGGCTGTGTTTAGGTCAAGGCTTAGGTATCAGCGAAAACGACAACCATCATCAGTCGACAAGTACGAAAGCAGAGCGCACTGAAAAGATCGGATGCGTTTAGGTCCAAGCTTAGGTATCGGCGAAAACGACAGCCATCATCAGTCGACGAGTACGCGAGCAAAGCGCACTGGAGAGATAGATTATGTTTATAGTATTAAATCGTATCTTCTTTTTTTTCTTCTTCTCATACGGGGTATTTTCAAATATCAAAATTTCTCTACACGGTATCCCCCGTTATGGTACTAAGCTTTAATAAGCTTTTTCTAAGCTTTAATAAGCTTTTATTGGCAAAGCTTTCGGGCATAACCATTGCCCTTCTTCAGTGCACAAAAATAACGGCTACCGCCCTGGTTGGTCAGTCAGTCTGGAGGCTCTCCTGCTCAGCCGACCTAGGCAGATGCTACATCAGTTGGGTCCTACCTTGGACCGCGTCGATTTCGCAATCCGCCCTAGTTATTAAAGCTTAGTACCATAACGGGGGATACCGTGTAGAGAAATTTTGATATTGTATTAAATGTCAAATTACGGCAAACACCCGTTGACAAAGATTTTATTCTTTGCGAAGCTTTCGGGACTGTTCTTTGTCCCGTCCTCAGCGCATGTGTCTATCCAAATTGAAATTTTTGACAAGACATGGGGCCGTAAAGTATTTTAAACTGGAGAAACATTGTATTCTTTAAACCATTTTTTTCTTTTCTTCAATGTAACCCGTTGGACATTTAAAGTGATCTTGTTTGTCAATGCCTCCATAATTAGAAATGAAGAGCGCTTGAGAGGTGACACAATCATCGATAGCAAACTGTCTCACCAACCACAGATATCTACCACCCTTGAACCTATCGCATATGGAACATCGCATCATCAACGGACTAAAAAAAGAACAATCCATTTTGATCACGAAAGCGGACAAAGGCAACGTAGTAGTGATTTTGGACAGGGAAACATACAACCGCAATGTGACAAACTTATTGAAAACATAAACTTATGCACCACTAGACAAAGATCCATCCGAAAAGGTCAGAAAAAGTCTCATCAGCAAGGCATTACAGATACATGAGGAAACTAAAGAAAAGAAAATATCTGAGATCGTAAAAAGACTTAAGTACTCCACGAACTTATCATGTCCGGAACTGTTCTGCTTACCAAAAATACACAAAGAGGGTATTCCTCTAAGACTGGCAGTGGCAAGCAAACAGAGTGTGGTTAGCGAACTTTGCAGGTATTTTGCCAAACTTTTAAAACCACTAACCAGCATGCAACTTTCGCACACGGACAACTGTGTGCGTTTCCCTTGTTCGCACCAGCAAGACTGTACTGACCAGTACCTGCTTATCTATATTACTGTATTCTCTCTCTCGTCCCTTCTAGATTCCGTTTTACAGCTAATAAATCTTTTTCCCTGTACAGGCCTCACAGAGTTAACTGCAGCATGGACCTGAAGGACAATCGTGCCATGACAAGTGGTGACCCGGTGAGCAGCGATTCCTACGGACAAACGACTTCCGCCGATGCGGAAGCCGCCGTGCATCACTTTAATTCCGCCCGCTTCGAGCTTCCGCAGTTCGATGCGGAGGACATCAGCACCTGGAGAACTTACTGCTGGATGCGGGCATCAGCCGCCAGGTGACGATGTTTCGCAAAGTGCTGGCCAAGCTCCCTCCTGCGCACTTTCGAATGGTCAAGCACATCGCAACGCGTCAGCCTTTGCCGGTCGAATGCTATGACCAACTGAAAGCGTGTCTCAGTACGCGCCGTGCTCTGACCCCTGCGGAACGCCTGCGGAAGCTCGAGAGTCTTCCCGCTGCACTGGGAGACTTGAAACCGTCTGAGCTCTATAGACAACTGGAGGTGTTGTACCCAGAAGATGTCGACCGCGAGATCATACGTGAGATCTTTCTCAAACGCCTTCCGCACTCGCTCAGCGTACTCTGTCGGGAATGGCTGAAGGAGCATACGCTGGCCGAAGTAGCCTGCCGAGCCGATGCGCATTGCCAGCCGCGACCACACGTCTCCGTCTGTACAGCCCGTCGGGGTCGCAATAGCCCTCCGATCGCCAGCCGAAGCCCGTCCTCTCGCCAGAAACCGTCTATACGAGGTGTTGGCTGACGACCGGCTCGAAGCCAGCCGACTTCATAAATCGTTGGTGCCGTCTCCACCGGCGTTACGGACCCGAAGCCCGTAATTGCCTGGGCAATTGCACTTGTTGCGCACAATTTTGCAACAAAACACAAAACTTCAAACCTTTATTCAAGTAACACTACCGTATATATTTTTTGCATGTGCAGGTTAAGTTTGCGGGCCGTTACATGAAATGTGCAAACCGTAACACTCCCGGCCCATGGGCGCAGCCCATCATTATTCCTTCGCTGACTCGAGGAGATGAAGTCTCTGAACCGGTCGGTTAATGTCCCCGTTGGCTGTTCGTACTCGGACAGTCCGTATTAGTCCATCTCTCGACGGAAAGATTTCGATCACACGACCGAGGCGCCACTTTACCCGTGGGGCACCATCTTCCGCTACAAGTACGACATCACCGACGGAGGAGGATTGCCTTATTCGAGTCCACCTGTTCCGCCCGGACAATTTCACAACATACTCTTTCCTCCATCTTTTCCATAGTTGGTTGAGGACTACGCGATAGTGTTGCCAACGTTTTGTCAACTCAGTTGCAAATACTGGCGTTGACAAATTGTCTTGTTCTACAGGCGGGCCGGTTCCAGGGGATCTGCCGTGGATAAAATGGAAGGGAGTGAGCGGTTCTTGATCCTTCGGATCATCTCCGACAAAGGTTAGTGGTCGCGCGTTGATTTTGGATTCAACTTCACAAAGCATGGTCGCCATCTCCTCAGCGCTTAGCAGCGATTTGTGTAACGTTTTCTTTAGTGCCGTTTTTACTGAACGTACCAGTCTCTCCCATGCTCCTCCGGCCCACGGTGCTCGTTCAGTTATGAATTTCCATGTTACACGATGAGTCGCTAAGTGCTCTTGCACCTTTCTCTGCGAGCAATCGTGGAAAACGGTTTGCATGTCCTTGGCGACTCTTTTGAACGTTCGGAAATTGTCAGAGTATATAACCTTGGGCACACCACGGCGTGCAAAAAAGCGCTTTAGAGCTTGTATAAGGCCATTGACTGACATGTCGTGTACAAGTTCCAAGTGAACCGCTCTGACAGTTAAACAAGTCAGAAGAAGTATATGACTTCGTTGAATCGCCGTTCGTGCGTATGTAAACGGGCCCTGCGAAGTCCATTCCGACGTTCTGAAATACGTACTCTGCGTTGACACGTTCCACAGGTAGCGTTCCCATTTTCTGTTGTAAAGAGGGGGCATTTTGCCGTTTGCACGTTATGCAGTTTCGGACGACTCTTCTTACGGTACTGCGGCCACGCAATATCCAAAATTGTTGCCTCGTGGTAGCAAGAGTTTGTTCTATTCCCGCGTGTAGTTGCCTTTCATGAGCTCTTCGTACGAGAAGGTCTACTATTAATACAACATGTCTGCTAAGCAAAACTATCGGATGTTTCGTCTTTTCCGGTAGATTTGAGCATTGTAGACGTCCACCGACGCGAATTATGCCCTCATCATCTAGAAAGACATCAAGAGAAGTCAGCTGACTGTCTCGATTGATGGTCCCGTTTCCTTTCAACTGCTCATAGTCCTCCGCAAGCGATTCCCTTTGAACACGGCGGAGCCAAATCCTTTCAGCCTCTGCAAGTTAATTCGCAGTTAGTGGGCCCTTTCGTTTGCTGCTTGGTTGTCGGCAGTTTCTGACCAATCGCATGCAATATGCTGTGATTCGGAGAAGTTTTTCCAGATCACTAAATCGTGTTGGATCCAAACGGTCTTCGCCAACAGTCAATGCAACGTTCACTGTTGTTTCTTTATAGTTAGAACGGCATTCCTCCAGGATGAGGTTGTGTTTCTCTGTCGACTGTGTCATTTTGGACAGTGGCCATGTCTCGTCCTTCGATTCTAACCATACAGGTCCATTCCACCATTGTCGGTCCTTAGCCAGTTTGCAAAGCGTCGATCCACGGGTTATGAGATCAGCTGGATTATCTTTTCCTGGACAGTGACGCCAACTGCTCGGTTCGGTTAGCGACAGAATCTCTACCCGATTTTTTACGAACGGTTTCCATTGCCTTGCGACGCTACATATCCATGCAAGGGCGACTTTGCTGTCTGTCCAGCAATACACTCGATCGACTTTCAGTTCCAAAACTTCTTTGACATAGCTGATTAGCCTGGCGCCAATGAGAGCTCCCATCAACTCCAATCTGGGCACAGATAGCTTCTTCAAAGGGGCAACTCTTGCTTTAGACGCCACCATTACTACGGAGCTGTTCCCCAATTTTGTTGTGGTCTTCAGGTAGATCACGGCACCATACGCGTCTTCTGAAGCGTCGGTGAAAACATGCAAATCTCTGCTTGCAATGTCCTCGGTTTTTGCTGGGCTAAGCCGTCTGGGTACCCTGACCGTTGGCAGACTTACCAACTCGGACTTCCATTTTGACCATTCCTTGGCTATCTCGTCTGTCAACATTTCGTCCCATGCAATGCCGCTTTGCCATGTCTTCTGGAACAGTACTTTCGCTCGTATGGTGAAAGGTGTCAAACTGCCAAAAGGATCATAAAGCTTCGCGGCCATGCTTACGAGATGGCGCTTTGTATCTCGTGAACCCGCGGTGATTCCGGATGGCAATTTGAAGGTGAAACTGTCAGCGGTGTGGTCCCATACCAACCCGAGGACTTTGGACTCATCCGATCCTTCGCACTGGACATCTTCCTGTGCTAGGCCTTGCAGTGACTCTTTTACATTGCTCGACCACTTTGTTAGATGAAATCCTGCTGTCCGTAACAAGTGACTCGTGTTCTTCACGATTCGACGAGCGTCTTGAATTGAGTTACAACTTGTGACAAAATCGTCCACATACATATTCTTCAATATTTCTTTCGCGTCTTCGTAGCCTTCCCCTTTCTGCCTTCTCACGTGACACCTTAGAACGTTCATGGCCAAGAAGGGAGAGCAGTTCAGGCCGAAGCAAATTCTCGTGAAACGAAACACTTCCGGATTGCCTTCCATCCCAGACGATCTCCACAGGAATCGGCTTACATCACGGTCTTCTTCACGTAAACACACTTGCATGAATATTTTGTTGATGTCTGCTTGAAGGCCGACGGGAAAGCGCCGAAAACGTATGATGATTCCCAGCAAATCGTTCTGCAGGGGTGGACCAGCATTCAACACGTCATTCAGTGATACCCCTTGGTACCGACAGGACGCATCGAATACAATCCGGTAACGAGTAGTAGTCCTTTCCTGTCGGACCACCATGTGGTGAGGCAGTTACCACGTTCTTCCGTTTAATCCCATTTGTACTGCCTTCTCCACCCATCCATTCTTGATGTATCTGTCCATTTCAGCGCAGTAGGCACTCTTCAAAGATGCATCTCGTGACAAACGCTCTTCCGTTTGCTTCAGTCTTTGAAGAGCTACATGATAGTTATTCGGTAGAGTGATTTCTTCCGTTCTCCAGGGTAGAGATACACTGTAACGCTGTCCATCGAAGGTTACAGCACACTGCGGCTCTCTAGCGTCTCCTTCAATGTTTTCACAAGCGCCGTTTCTTTGGACGCCCAATGATTCAATTTCCCAAAACATCCGTAGCTGTTCATTCAACGGCTCCTCTATCGTCGCGTGCATTCCATGAATTTCTCCCACGCGAGTGTTACCCTGACTCTTACCGCATACGATCCAACCTAACGTCGACGGTACAGCTATTGGTTGACCTACTTGGCCGCGCAGTTCTCCAGGTCTCAGGAAATCATGGTAATAGTCAGCACCGATTAAAACATCGACTGTTGCTGGTCCGCGTGGGAATGAATCTCCCAGGGTGACTCCATGAAGGTGTGTCCAATCCGCCTCTAACGGAGGATTACTCTCCAGTGCGGAGCAGATGCGGTCAATGCACAAAGCTGATACGACTGTTTCCTTTCCACCACTTTTACTGCACAGTTTGAAGGTGACGCATTTATGCCTTCCGGTCTTGCTGAGTTGTGCGCCGAGAGTTGAGATAATCACTCTTTCGTTGTGACCTTCCAAACGTAAACTTTCTGCTATGTCCTTTCTGATGAACGACCTTTGAGACCCAACGTCAAACAATACCATCACAGTGGAGCGTCCATCGTCTCCACCTTTTAATATTCCTTGAGCTGTTTGCAAGAACACACGTTCCTTGCTTCGCATGCTCGAGAAACCAACTTGCACGACTGCTTCATGCAGATCATTCGTAGATTGGGACGGCCTTGTTGGACTTAACGCCGTAACAGCCTTAGGAGGTATATGGAGAAGTTCATGATGGAATTTATCGCAAGCCGCTTCCTTGCACATACTTCTCCTTTTGCAGTCTCGCGCCAAGTGGCCAATCTTCAAACAGCAGTAGCAAGCCCCGTGACCGTTTACCGTTTTCCAACGTTCCTTGGGGCTGCTGTTTAAGAAGCGAGAACATTCCAGAAGGTCATGGTCTTTCTTACAATAACGACAAGCGCGTCGTCTACTCTCCACGGTAGCGTGTAACGCAGCGGCTGAAGCATTCCTTTCACCTTTCTTCGAGGCACCGCTTTTGACAGACCACGAGTGTCCCTTGAATTGCTTCGTAGTCGCTGTCTGTGCTTCTGCAGCTGCTTCTTGGACGTCCATTTCTTCATGCAAGAAACTTAGAAACATCGACGTGTTTGCTTTCTCGTCTGCACATGTTCTCGTTCTTTGTTCCCATCGCTTGCGCGACGCGCAAGGCAATAGCCGCTTGAACGATGCGAGAAAGATGTCATCAACTGTAAGGCCATTAGTGATGCCCTTGCCCATGGATGATAACGCGCGCAGATGTCGATTCAAGTTGTAGTAGAGGCGGCGAATTCCTGCCTGGTCAGGATCTGCTCTCGACATTTGAAGGAGTGCCAACACATGTCCTTCGACGATGATTTCTTCTCGACCGAAACGTTCTTTCAAGGTCTGAATCACTGCAGGGTAATTGACGTTCGTAACATGAAACCCATTCTCCACTAAGGGCCGATTTCAAGTACACAAACTTCGTGACGTCGTTGATATCTTCACGTCCATGTACTCCGGCTTGAAATTGATCCCAGAACGATGGGAATTCCAACACATTACCTGAGAATTTTGGCAGTTGCCATTCGGGCAGGTTCGGTCCGGACAATACCGGTGTGACAGCCACTGCAGTTTGGTCTTTAGGCTTAGTAGCCTTGACCACTGCCTTCGCCTTTACCACGGCTAGCTCAACATCCACGCACGCTTGTATTCCCTGCTCTCGGAGATCCTGATCGGTTAAACACAACTCGAATTCCGCTTGCACGTTGCGGTAGTCCATGAGAAGAGTGTCGACCAATTCAAGCGTTTCCTGAGCTACTGCAGCCTGTCCTTCATTGACGAATCTTTTCACGTTTTCCAATAATCGCTCGATACGCGATCTTAAACCACTGCGCCTTTTGCGCAGCCCTTCCGCATCGACAGAGATCTTGGAAGTGGCCATTTCCACTAACTGCTCTGGCGATCCGGCTCGGAGGACCAATTTGTTGCGCACAATTTTGCAACAAAACACAAAACTTCAAACCTTTATTCAAGTAACACTACCGTATATATTTTTTGCATGTGCAGGTTAAGTTTGCGGGCCGTTACATGAAATGTGCAAACCGTAACAGCACTTTTCGCCAAGACATGCAGGGAAACTGGCGAGCCAGCCAGTAGTAGCGGCGGCTACTGGTGGTGGCAACCGTTGTCCATTACTTTTCGTCCGCGATAGCACTGGCCGACAGTTCCTGGTTGACAGCGGCAGCGAGGTATCAATCCTTCCTGCGAGGAAGTCCCCGGCGTGCAGACCGCTAACCAAAGCCCCCAAGCTCAGAGCGGCCAATGGCACGGTCATTGACGTTTTCGGAACGAACAAGTTGAATACGGTCTTCATTGTAACGGGTGGAGGTGTTATTGTTCAACGTAAGACGGTTGACTACCCGTTCGGTCTTGCTCGCGGTGTCTGTAATCACGTAAGCAGGCCTCACCTGTGGCAGATGGGCGAGTTTATTAGTAACAAACAGACGGTAAGAATAACTGCGAGTAATACAATATATACTGTAGCTTTCGGAACAGCCTAGTTCCGTCCTCAGCGGTTCGCAAAGGCCTCAGCGCAAACGCTTGCGTTGATGACGGAAGAGGGAACTTCCGAAAGCTCCGCATAATTTTTACACAAAAAAACATAACGGGGAATTGCCGTGTTTATCTACAAATAAAGTTAAGAGAATTTACCCCGTCCCAGGAAATCCTATTTTCAATTACACCATGGGCAACTCTAAAACCATGGAGATCTTTAAAAGCGTGGACAACTTTAAGACCCTTGACAACTTTAAAACCATGAGCCACATTAAAATCATGGCCATCTTTATGAGCGTGGACAACTTTTAGACCATTTCAAGGGTTTTGTATGACTGGCACCGTTTTTGTTGACTTTTATTTTATTTTTCCTCGGAGCTTTCAGGGTAGCTCACATACCGTCATCCCCGACTACTGAGAACGATCAATACCCTACTGAGGTGTTATAATTGTGGTATAAAGCATGCTTTAAACCAGTGATGCGCACGGCTGTGGCCAATATCGCCCCCCTTTTTCAGCTTCGAGGTTGCCATCGTCCCCTGGGACGAACCGTAATGGCTGACGGCGCGAAAATTGGCGGGAAACCTCTACTGAGGACCGTGTCCTTTTTCCCGCCAATTCCTCGTACTGTCTGTTGCGCTAGGGACTGTTCACGGGACCAGCGACAGCATCGTTGCTACCTCTTGCTTCTGCACAGCAGATATTCGCATACAAGGAAGACGTTATGTGTACAACTTCATTCGTTCTGACATCGCGTTTACTGCAGCATTACTCTGAAGGGCAGGTAGCATGAAAACCAATTATCCTTTCAACATTGGGCTTCATTGACGTGACCCGTAGTCGTAGATCGCCCCGATTGACTACTTCGAGGCGATTCCGCTTCGTGACGAGATCCGTTACAACACTAAAACCACGCTCTACAACTGACGAAGAGGGAATAGCAATCAGTAACCTCTTCATTGCTGCCCACAGGGCAGGATAACGCGCTGGTATTTCTTCATGTAGCCAGAAGTACTCATAGCCCTTCTTCATTCTGGCTTTGATCTCTTCGTTCGACTGCAGGTCTATTAATTCTTCCTGCAAGTAGATGTCCACGTTGCAGGGATTGACGATGAACGGGTCGAGTACCCAACTAGGAATTACCAAAGAAAAGAGATCATCAAACCGCCTTAGGAAGTCTTCGTACAGCATTTGTAAATGCTGGAAGTAAATATTGACATCATCTTCAAGTATTCTGACTTCCATGCTTACTCTGGAGAGCGTCCGAAATTGGCAAAATTCTCCGCGGGCGAAGTTGCATTTGAACAACATCAGCTTTGATAGGAATGCACTGATCACAGCCTTCGTTTTAATCAAATTCAGCTCATTCGACTGGAGCTGCTTGTTCATTTCGTTGAACTTGAAATATAAATCTGCCAAATAGGCTATGTCCATTTTGGACTTGCGGAAATTTTCGCAAAGTGAATAGTCACGCTCTTCAAAAAATTGAACAACTGAGTCGAAGAGCTCGTAAAACCGCGTTAAGCAGGTACCTTTCGACAGCCATCTCACTTCAGTATGAAGGAGGAGGCGGTTGAATTCTTCATCGTTTTCATCGCACAACTGGCGAAATAGCCTGTCACTCAACGCGTTAGCTTTAATTCGGTTCACCGCCTGAATCACATACTGAAGCGAACTGTTCAAGCGGACGCTCAGGCGTTTCGCAACTATGTGCTGTCGATGTAGAACGCAGTGCACCGCTAAAACATCGGGTACCACCTCTTTTAGATAGGCAACAAAACCGTGATAGCGGCCTACCATCGACGGTGCTCCATCGGTAGCAACCGCCAAAATGTTCTTAAAGGGGATCTGTTTTTCTTTAAAGAAGTCACTGACGGCTTCGAATATTGACTCACCCTTCGTGTCAGTCAAAAGCTCTTTCGCGAACAGTAATTCTTGCACCAAACGTTCTTCTTTTATAAAGCGCACGTATGCCAGTAGTACAGCTTCATTGCCCGGAAGCGTTGACTCATCTAGCTGCAACGCGAATTCAGTGTTCCTCAGGATACCGCATAACGTACTTTCAATATCCTGGGCCATCGCGTCGATTCTTCTTTGAACTGTACGCCTGCTTAGAGGAATTTTGCTAATGATTGTAGAGGCAGGTTGGTGCAATACTGTCTCCAGTATCTCTGCTGTGGCAGGGAGAATCAAATCTTCGCCGATGCTATGTGGCTTACCGGACTTCGCGATCATTAGCGCTATCCTGTATGACGCGAGCATGCCGCCGTAGTGGATCTTCGATTCAGAAGCCATCATACTCGGCAATGTGCGGCGACTGGACAGCTTCTCCCTTAAAGAACGGAAGTATGCCACATCTTTACAACGCTTGTCCGGATGGCACCTTGTTAAGTGCTCTTTCAATCTCGAAGGCTTCATTGCTTCATTGGAGAACACTTTCTCGCATATTAGACACATTGGCAGCCTTCTGTTAGCAGAGGAGCAGGTAAAACCGAACTTCAAATATTCCGTGCTGTATTGGCGACTTTTCTTCTTTGGGCTATCCATCAATGAATTTTGCAGGATTTGTTGAACTGTGAACAGTGGCAGGTAAAGCAAAGCAACTTCCACTGACAACCTGTAAGTCTCACTCGAGGAACAGAATACACGTTTATTACACACTCAACGCACAACAGTCACTCCGAACCCCCTCACATCGCCACCCCCCGCTTATATAGTGTCGTCCACTGGGTGGGTCTTGGACGCCACGCCAGGCGAGTTGTCGTTGCAGTTGCATCCCTCACCGGGTGGTCGACTGGTGATGGATGATGCCGTCGAAGGCCCACCCAGTTGACGCTTTCGGTGTTGCTCATGGTGACAGTAATTATAAACTTGGGAAGCGGCAGCTCGCAGCAGGAATCCCTTTTCGCTACACGAAAACTTTGATTCCTGGAATTCTTGGAAAATTCTTGGCAGATGCACTGATGGTTGTGCGCGAAAAGCAGTTGAAGCGATAGCGCTTCGAGATGGTCTTTTGTGCAAACCCTTTGTATCATGAAATTCATGGAAAGCGCGTAGTAAAATGATTGGCAGCATCAAAAGGCGATCGAGCGCGACAGGCAGCTCGCGCGATACCGCTTCCAGATGGTCTTTTGTTCAAATTAATTGCTTCTTCTAATTCTCAGAAATAGCGAGATAGAACGATTGACGGTTTCCGTGACGACAACTGTATCGGCGCATCTGAATTGTCGGGGAACCGGAGGAAAGTTCCACAGGGAACCCCCACCTCCCATAAATTCCTCTGGTGCTCCGGCAATATCGCTCCTTTTAGCATATTCGTTCGAGGGGGGGGAGGGCGATATCGCCCCCCTTAGCCTTTCACCGCCCCCTAACCGCCCCTTTCGGGCTCATCACCCCCCTGAACTTCAAAATCGCCCCCCTGTGCCCATCACTGCTTTAAACAGATACATCCGCTGTTTAAACATGTAAATTTCGTCCTTTGTTTAGAGCCTTTGTCCCATCTTTTTCAGTATCTCCTATCCACCAGTTTCTGTATTTTACATGGTCACTAAATCTGTTCACAACTTAAGGTTCCTCAGGGCCCATTGTGTCGCATCTACCAACATGATGCCGTGTATATCTACAAATGTTGCCCATGTTTTTAAAGTTGTATATGGTTTTAAGTTGTCCGGGGTTCTAAAGTTGATCATGGTTTTGAAGTTGTCCGCGGTTGAAGTAAAGTTGTCCACGGTTCTAAAGTTGTCCATGGTTTTAAAGTTGTCCATGGTTTCATCGTGTCATCGGACGGTAGGGCATCCGTTCGTAAATGCTTTATTTTCAACGCGTAGATATCGGGACCTCCATTGGTCCTGTCTTCAGCGCAAAAAACTAACCAACCGTTCACGTGGGTGAAACTGTTCCAAGTTGAGTTGTCCATGGTTTTAAACTTGCCCAGGGTTTTAAAGTTCTTCATGGGTTTAAAGTTGTTCATGGTTTTAATGTTGTTCGCGGTTCTAAAGTTGACCATGGTTTTAAAGTTGTAAATACAAGAATGGTTTAGACACCACGACGTCAGAGAGACACGCAGAAGACGGGACAAGGGGAGTCCCGAAAGCTCCGTGATTTCATACCTTGTTTTTAACGGGATTAAAGCCTTTGGTTTGGATAATAAACATGAGATCATATCCCGTTTTGCGAAATCCTATTTTCAAAGTTGTAAATAGTTTTAAAGTTGTACATGGTTTTGATGTTTGTAGAGACACAAGAGCAATGTCAGTTTAATAATGAACCAATCCCAAGGCTACAGCTACTTAAATAGTGATAAAGGTAATGGTGCGCTCAGGTTCGACTTGGAACCTGCATATTGTTTGGCGTCCCTACATCACTCCCTGCCTAGGTGCGACGTGGGAGACTGGAGGCCACTGGAATGCGACATGTCGGTTTAGGGGGATGGACCGATCCTGGGCGTCGTTGAGCAGAAAGGCCGGCTTGGTACGGTCGATGGCGATGGTCGTTGGGGCGCCTCCCGCGTCCACTGTGACCGTCCTTGCGCTGAAGGACCCGGTACGGACCTGCGTACGGAGGTGTCAATGCACTGGAAAGTGCTTCATAGCAGTGTACACTGCTAGCAGTTCGCGGCCGAAAGTACTGTACCTCTTCTGGCGTTCCTGCAATCTCCTAGAGAAGAACGCCAGCGGTCTCCAGGTGGCGTTGATGCGTTGCTGTAAGACCGCACCTATGCCTTGGTCTGAGGCATCAACCATTAACGCTAACGGTGCGGACGGGTCAGGGTGCTCCAGCAAGGTAGCTCGGGCTAAGGCTGACTTCGCTTTTAGGAATGAGTCGTTAGCTGCTGCTGTCCATGCAATACGGCTCCGCGTATTGGCCACCAGTTCGTCCAATGGCTTGAGAGTATTAGCCAAGTGGGGGAGGAAACGTCGGTAAAAGTTTATCATTCCCAGAAACTGGCGAGGTTGTTTGGCCGTTGATGGCTTAGGGAAACGCTGTATCGCATCGACCTTCGCGGGTGACGGTTTGATGCCGTTGTGGTCGATAAGGTGCCCTAGGAAAACTAGCGAGTCGGCGCCCAGAACGCATTTGCCAGGATTAACTTTGAGTCCGAATTCCGCCAGGCGGTTGAACAGTTTAGTCAACAGCTGCAAATGCTCCTTCACCGACGCGCTTGCCACAAGGATGTCGTCCATGTACGCGAAACAACCGTTGATTCCGCGCAGCACCTGGTCGATGAAGCGCTGGAACGTTTGCGCTGCATTTCGCAAGCCAAAAGGCATCATCGTAAACTCGTACAAACCGAATGGAGTAGTGATAGCCGTTTTGGGAATGTCTTGCTGTCGCACCGGTATCTGGAAATATGCGTGGGCCAAGTCAATTTTGGAGAAAACGGTTTTGCCGTGGAGCTCGTTATTGAAGTCAGCGATATTGGGCGAAGGATAGCGATCCGGCTTTGTACAACGGTTAAGATTGCGGTAGTCGCCGCAGGGCCGCCATTGTCCCGGTTGTTGCTTCGGTACTAAGTGGAGAGGAGACGACCAACCACTATTAGACGGTCTGATGATCCCCTGTCGAAGCAACTCGCTGAAGTACGCCTTGGCGATTCGCAGCCGCTCTGGTGCTAACCGTCGAGGTCTCGCGAATACGGGCGGTCCCGTAGTGTCAATGCTATGTTGGAAGTGTTCCAGGTGGTCGCGGTTCTGTTCCTCCTTAGGTCCGTACCGTTCTTGTGCCTCTACGAAACGTTTCAACAGCTCGCTGAACCTTTCGTCTTTCGTAGTGACAGTTGTTGCTGCGATGCGTCGAGGCTTGTCTGAGCTTTTCTTTGGTTGATGTAGGCTGTTATTTGCCAGGTCGACAACAAGGCGGTGGCGGTGAATGAAGTCGGCGCCAATGATAGGCGTTTCGACCTGAGCCACAGTAAAAATCCACGTAAGTGGTGGCAAGCCTTTGAAATGGACAGTGAGCCTCTTATAGCCACAGATGACAACCGGTGTACCGTTGATTGCGTGTACAGAGCCAGTTGGTGCTGTGTGTGAGCGGTCTAGGCTGCCTGAAAACTGGCTTGCTGGTAGCAGGCTCACCGCTGCGCCGGTGTCGACAAGGAATCGGATACCAGAGCGGCGATCAAGTAGATGGATGCAACGGCTTAGCGGTTCGGCAGCAACGACGGCCGTCAACGTCGTGCGCCGCTGTCGTTTAATCAACTGCATGGTGGAGCGCATTGACGAGTCTTCGGGCCAAAACGAGGTCATCCGCGCTTGTTCAATGTCATCATCGTTCCGAGACGAATGGGTACGCCTGACATGCTGCCGGGACGGATGAGGAGAAGGGGAGCGCCTAATTCGTCGCCGGACTGGTTTTGGTGAAGGTGAGCGCGTAGATGAGTGACAGTTATCTGTCAGAGATGGGGTGCAGCGATGGCAGGGGGGCCCATCGGCATGCAGATTGAGCTGCGCACCCTTTCTTCGAGGAAGTCTACACGCGCTGCTAGCTCGTGGGTGGTCGCGAAAACTGGAGCAAATGACGTAGAAGGCTCGTGTAACGTCATCACGCGATCCGCGATACGAGCAAGCTCTGGTAAGGGCTTGTCTTCAAAGGGCAACAGTGTTACCTGAACTTGACGTGGCAAGCGGCTCAAGAACAGTTGCCGTATGACCAATTCGTCACGTTCAGTCGAAGCGGCTGGCAGCAACTGTTGGAGTCGGCGCAGGAAAACCGACGGTGATCGTCCCGCTAACTCTTCGCCACTTAGGGCTTGCCGAATCCGGTGGTTCCTGTCCTCTATGAGCCGATTCAAGCAGACAGCTTTCAAGGCCGTGAAAGGAGCGGCTTCTAGGTCGACTGTCAGTAGAAAATCACGTAGGATCCCCAGAGTATCTTCTGGCATGGCGCTGAGGGCCAGCTCGAACTTTGTTTCTTCATCGTAGACATGCCTATGTCGGAAGAATAGGTCCAGTCGAGCGAACCAGAGCTCAGGGTCCGTAGGTAAAAAGCACGGGACAGACAGGGGTGTGGCAACCAATGACTGGCTTATTCCTGGTCCAGTAGCTGGTGCGGAGGGTGGCAGCGGACTGTTACCCTTCTTTGAAATTTTACGAATCGGGTCACCAATGTAGAGACACAAGAGCAATGTCAGTTTAATAATGAACCAATCCCAAGGCTACAGCTACTTAAATAGTGATAACGGTAATGGTGCGCTCAGGTTCGAATTGGAACCTGCATATTGTTTGGCGTCCCTACAATGTTCTCCATGGTTTTAAAGTTGGCCATGATTTTAAAGCGGTCCATGGTTTTAAAGTTATACATGGTCTCAGAGTTGGCCATGGTTTTAAACTTGACCATGGTTTTATAGTTGTCCAGGGTTTAAAACTTGCCCATGGTTTAAAGTTGTCCGCGGTTTTAAAGTTGTCCACGGTACTAAAGATGCCCGTGGTTTTTGTAGTGATTCGGATGGTAATTAAAGGCGAACGTAACTTGAAAATCCTTTTGTAACCGTTGTTCTCTTGGTTGTGTTTTGGGATGTAATAAACAGTACAAAAACACAACAACTGGTGACGAGTGTTTTCGGACATGGCGGACAAAGACGGGCTAAGCAAAGTTCTGGCCGCGATGGCCAAGCAACAGGAGCAGCAGCACCAAATGCTGGAAGCTTTACGTTTGTTGATCTCATCGCGAGGAGAGCCTGAACGAAGCAGTGCGCCGTCGTTTCCAGCTTACGATATGACAACGGAAAGATGGTCGACTTATATTGGTCGGTTGGAGCAGCATTTCGAGGCCAATCGCATAACCGACAATGCCCAGAAGAGAGCATATCTCTTGTCGTGGATTGGCAATGAATGCTTTGAATTGTTGCAAAGGCTGTTTAGCAGAGAAGACTTCGGTCAACAATCGTACGAGTGTTTGGTGGCAGCGCTAACCGAGCATTGGGCCTCAAAGACACACATTTTAGCCGCCCGATTTCAGTTCAATCAAACTAAAATGGAGCCCGAGCAAAGTTATGCGGACTGGATTGCCGACCTACGAGGTGTGGCCCAAGACTGTCATTACGTGTGTGACAACCCTAAATGTACCGCAGCTTTTGTCGATGGCCTGATCAGAGATATGATTATACTGCACACTCCGCATGAACAAGTCCGGACGACCGCCCTACAGTACGCAAATCCTTCACTGGATCAAGTGATAAGTATTGCCCAGTCTTTCGAAGCGTCGCAAAGCACTATGGCGACAATCAAAGGCGGAAGCTCAGTGTCCTAGCCGGAGGTTCACCGCGTTGGCAAGGACAGTTATTTTCCACGAAGGCACCAAGCACCGCGTGCCAATGAGAAGGACAGACGCGTCCGGTCGTGTCCTAGTTGCTGGATACAACATACGAGGAGCCTATGTCCTATGCGCAAGGCGATCTGTAGAAAATGCAAGAAGGTAGGACAGGACACATTGCAATCGTCTGCTTGTCTGAAGCGGCTCTGCCCGCGTCCGCACGTTCTAAGTTCACACTGCATCGGGACAAGGTTAAACTCGTTGCATCTGAGGTTCGTCTCCTGGAGAGGGTCTTCTCATGTAGACTGGCCGTAATCACTAGGTCTGTCCAGAGACAGATGTGGATAGATCTGATAGTAAATGAAGCTGCTATAGCGTTCCAGGTAGATACAGGAGCTACATGCTCTATGATTGGATTGCCTGCGTACAGGAAACTGGGATCTCCAGTATGTGAGCCAACAGCTCAAGTCTTGAAGTCCTACGGTGGCCAGCAAATCCCAGTTAGGGGGTCATTAATGGTTACGGTCCAGTGTGGGTCTAGGTCACGTGTGCTCCTCCCTCTCTTGGTTACAGATTTGCCAAATGGATGCAATCTGTTTGGCATAGATTGGTTTGATGCCTTCAATTTCGAAGTATCGGTCGCATTTCCACCGTTCGGTAAACAGTATACGCTTCGAGTTGGCAGCGTAGAATCGAGTCCAGTTGTGCTGTCATCGGCAGAAGGATCCCAGAGAAGTCAACTAGGTCTTCGAAATCTGCAAGACAAGTATAAGTCGTTGTTTTCCTCTGGTTTGGGACGTTGTTTATCTTTTCACGCTCATCTGCAATTGAAGGCAGGAGCCCGGCCCAGGTTTTTCAAAGCCAGGCCCATTCCATTCGCTTGCATGGATGTGGTAAAGAAAGAAATTGATCGTCTCACGGAAAGTGGAATTTGGATACCAGTGAAGTCCAGTGTATTGGCAGCGCCAATTGTAGTCGTCCCAAAGTCGACAAAGGCAATTCGCATATGTGGAGACTTTAAGCTTTCGGTCAACTCGGAGTTAGAAGTTGAGCACTACCCAATTCCACGAATCGAGGAAATCTTCCACAAGCTGGGAAAAGGACAGGCTTTCACGAAAATTGACTTGGCAGACCCGTATTTGCAAATAGAGTTGGATGACGAATCCAAAATATTCATGGTTGTCAATACACCTTTTGGACTGTATCAGTATCAACGTTTCCCTTTTGGGGTAGCCAGTGCTCCCTCTATTTTTCAGCAGTTCATGGATCAGCTCGTGTCGGACATTGCAGGTTGCGTCGCTTATTTGGACGACATCATTGTTACTGGAGCGAACGAGTCTGAACATCTAAATAATTTAGATTCTCTCTTGCGACGGTTGGAAGAAAATGGTCTACGATGCAGAGTGCAAAAGTGCAAATTCTTTCAGAGGGAAGTTGAATACCTCGGACACGTTCTCAGTGCTAATGGTTTACGTCCATCAGAAACGAGAGTTCAGGCAATAAAAGCGCTACCTCAGCCGAGAAATCTGCAAGAGCTTAAAGCATTCATTGGCAAAGTCAACTACTATGGTAAATTTATCAACAATCTTGCTTCCCTGTGTGCTCCTTTTCTTCCGCTGAGGAAGAAGCATGCTGTTTTCAAGTGACATTCAGACCAGGAAGAGGCATTTCAACGTTTAAAGGATGAGTTGGTGCATGTGACTAAATTGGTTCATTTCCGAGAAGATTATCCGCTTATCCTAGCGTCAGATGCATCAGCGTATGGTATTGGGGCTGTGTTGATGCACCGGTATCCGGATGGATCAGAAAGGCCAATTGTGCACGCGCCGAAAACATTGACTGAGCAGCATCGCGGTTATAGTCAAATTGAACGAGAAGCGCTATCCATTATCTACGCTGTGAACAAATTTTATCAGTATGTGTACGGACGCCATTTTGAACTAGTTCCTGACCACAAACCTTTGGTTTCAATTTTCCATCCAAAAAGGAAGTTACCAGTTATGACAGCACAAAGGCTGCAGAGATGGGCTATAACGTTAATGCCCTATACTAGTGATTCTCAAGGGGGTTACATGGGACCCCTGGGGGTCCCCAGGGGGTCCCAAATCGCCAAGGGGTCCCAAATCGCCAAGGGGTCCCCAGGGGGTCCCAAATCGCCAACTGCGGTATTTGTCCCCATCTCTTAAACTAGTGATTCTCAAGGGGGTTACATGGGACCCCTGGGGGTCCCCAGGGGGTCCCAAATTGCCAAGGGGTCCCTGTGGGGGTCCCGTTTGACGAAAGGGGTCACATGGGACCCCTTAGTCATCAGATTGAAACTGACTGAAATGGTTGCAACTCGGCTGCAGACGCCACCGTAGTTGCATCGGGAGGTGCTGGCAACCCCTCCGCTCAACCATTTCGAGCAGTCTGCGCATGCGAAGCTAACCAAGATCGCGAATGCGATCGCGAGCTTAGGAAACACTGCTTAAGTCGTTGTGCTTCAGTGGAAGCATTGATCGGCGAGATAAGCATCACATCGTCGAGAATAGCGGCGTACACCTTTTCTCTTTATGTTGACAATGACTGCATGTGAAGCAGATGGTTTACTTCAGGATGCAAGTTGTGCTTGCTGCTTTCTGAGAAAGCGCTGTATTTCCATCTGTTTTACAATTCAGCAGCATTAGTAGGTTCCATAAATACGTATGTTATTCCCTGCCGCGCTATAACTTGCTGGTTCTTCGTGACTGAGTTGTGTAACCTGTATCCTAATGTGTGGGCCGTGGTGAAAAGATGGCTCATCTGTTTTCCTTCATCATCGCTAGTGGAACGCGCATTTAGTGTGGTCACAGACCTCATGACGAAGAAGCGTAACCGGCTGCAGTTAGTGAAGCGGGGTGACCTGCGCTTGCGCGTTACCTCCATGTTGCCGAACACTGATAAGTTGGTCTGCTCGCAACTATGTCAGCCGAGTATCTCTCGTTGACATTGTACAAAAACTGATTCAGCAAATAAATTGGCATGCTTCCATACAGACTTTCTTGCCGGTCTCACTGAACCTATCCGTTTCCGCTCACACTGACTGGATGCATTGTAGTTAGCATAGATATGACAGAGAGCGGTATAAATTTTACCGTAATAGGAGCGGAGGGACAATATCTGATGGTAATCACTGAATCTAACCGCTCCTGCGCTCTACAATTCCAGCCAATCAGCGCACGCTAAACTGACCAACCAGTGTAGGGGGTCCCAAACGGTCTGAAACTTCTCACGGGGGTCCCAGGCGGTTCTGAGCTTGAGAAACACTATCTTAAACGAATACCCCATATGGCCATCATTATACATCATGCAACCATCATACCCAGCTCGTGCGTGCAGTTCTTTATGCTGTTCGTTCTGCGGCACCACATGTACATAAAGAGAACTGCGATCTCCATGGACGTTCTTCTACGTGGTCCTATTAAACATAAATTGCAATGCACGTCTACCTAATCTCTTCTTACCATCGAACCACGTCCCGCACCGAACTGAAACCTCCTGATTGCACCCTCCAAACTGGCATCTCTAAGCCGGACAACAGTTCCTTCGACTTTCCTTCAGCTTCATACTGTGGCCACTTGCACAGTTTCGCTCACGATGCAACAACCCGTTTTGTTGCAGGTACTCCACCATCTGCATATCACTCATTCGACAAAGACTCCTGTACGTCACCATCTCGACTCATTCCTTAACTTATTTCCGCGCCCTTTCATAAGGCAGCACAGCAAGGTGCCCCCTAGCGGCGTGAAGCCGTCACAGTGTGCGAGGCAAAAGGGATCCTAGCGTATTTATTTTTTGATTTTCTTTGTGTTACCAGATGTATATTGCCACTTATTATTTTGTAAACACTTACTGCTAGATTTACTTTTGTTGCAATGAGTGCCAGACGTCCATGATCTGCACTGACGTGTGCGCCTCCAAAGAGGAAAGAAAAGGAGTGATATTAGTGACAAAACTAGAAGTTATGCAGAGATTGCTGATGGACAGTGAAGTGTGAACATTGCTGAAGCTCTTGGCTTACCGCCAACTATTGTGCAAACGATTTGTACTAACGCTGAGAAGATTGAAGCTTACCCCTAAATCGTAGCGTTTGTTCATGCTAGCACGTTAACTCGTAACAGAAGTGACACAATGGAAGAAATGGATAGGCTTTTAAGCTGACAGAATGAAAATAAGCGGGTACAAATACTACAAATAAGCGGGTACAAATACTACAGAGTGATATACGAACAGAAGAAACACGTGCGTTGCAACAAACGTTGGACAGCTTTTTGACAGTCCCAGCAAAGCAGGGAATAGGTTTACTACAGCTTGATTAAGCGATCGTCTCATTCTTATAGGAGAATCTTAACAGTGCTTAAAAGCCGTACTTGTTTCAATGTTTGAAATTAAAATTTTAATGCACCACAGTTCAAACGTTAGGTAATGTTTTCTTGGCCGTATATATACCGGCAGAACGTAACTCCCACGCGTACTATCTGTGTAACGGCAAAAGTAGTTTCGTTATACGTCGCGTTTCGAAGAAGGCATCTGCGACGTTAAGCAAGAACTACCTGTAGTTATTGTCTGGGGACGGCATGCGAACATTACGGTGTATTTACTATGGTTAACTTCAGTGCCTCAATCCAAATTGCGATTCCAGCTGACGTTAAGGGGATCCGCCGTAGCGTTATATCAGTAGTTGCTTTCATGTGACAAAATTTTAATAACTTGTACTTCAAGTGTTGTAAATGCCGGTAATCGTAGTAGCTTTGTGAAGTGCTTAATCAGAGAGAGGGATGTCAGTATCTAGCCTTAGGCAATGTCATGACGGCGCCTGTAAATTGCTAACAAACTCATTGTTATGCGCCATTGTTCTCAGATAGTTCACAGACTTCGTATCTACAAGGCTATACAACTTTCTATCTATATCCGGTTTCTGGCAAACCCTTGTAAGGCTGCTCTTCGTATGCGGGTATAAGGACTTCGCTAATGCCACAGTCACTTTGGCAATAATGTGTTGAGTATCCAGCCTCCCCGGGCGGTCCTACACATCCAGGTTGTCCAGGTGGACCTGTGAAAAACATTTGCTGATTTACAAATAAGATTCCATGAAAAATGCAACCTTGTGGTCCCTTAAGACCGTTTAGACCCAGTGGACCTGGAATTCCTGGCATTCCTGGTGCTTGCATTGCTTTACCGCATAGACCTTAGGAACATAGTAGCGTTTTTCACATGTGATGAGAGTGCATTGAAGAAGTACCTGGCAATCCTTTTGGTCCTTGTAACCCTGAAGTTTGACTCGCAGTTGAAGAAATCAATAAAATGTATAATTACCCAATGGACCTGGTGGACCCTTGTTTCCCATTCCTGAATAACCAGGTTCTCCAGGCGGTCCATGAACCCCAGGAAATCCTGTGGGGCCTTTTCTTCCCTGTGACCCTGGTAGACCGGTTAACCCAGGGATTCCAGGCATACCTGGTTGGCCACGTTCTCCGGGATATCCTTTATTCCCGCTGATTCCTCGTTCTCCCTGAAAGCCCGCGTTTTTGAACCATTTTGTTCTCCTTCATTACTTGATATCCTCGAAGCCCTGGCGGACCAGCTGAACAAATTGTGCAGGGAATTTCTAGTGCTCCTGCCAAATTTATATCTTTTCCGTCTTCTCCTGGTTTCCCTGGCTTTCCTGGGTCTCCGGGGACTCCATCTTCACCTGAGTTGTTTTATCTAATGGCATCCAGGTATCTGTGTAAAAGCACATTACCTTGGTTTCCTGGAAGGCCTGGAAGTCCGGGTGGGCATGCCAATTGAGTTAGACCATCCAATCAATAGTTCAGCAAGTTCCCCTGCTAGACCATCCGGGCTGGCGGCATCAACTATCAGGTACTTCCCATGTACCCGTCAAGCCCCTGTCGCCCGCCCAGTCAGTCCTACAGAGAGCGAGCGTCCCCACCGCCCGACCGGGACAGTGGCGCAACACAAAAGGGCAGTACCCGAAAGCTCTGCTTTTGGAGAAAATAAAAGCATTCCACGAACGAGGGAAATCAGTGTATATTAGTTGTTTCGCAGAAATGCACATACTCAGTTGGAACAGAACTTTCAAAAGACCAATATATATTACCTATTGCGTAAGCAATACGTATACATATTGAAAATTGGATGTCTTGTAACGGGTAAATATTACGTATTGCGTAAGCAATACGTGAGCAAATCACCGTGAAGGTGACAGAACGAATCACCGTGACGTTTCTGAGCGAATCACTGTGAGGGCTCCTGAGCGAATCGCTATGTGCGTCAAGTCGACGTAGCCAGTCACCGTAAGCGAATCGCCACGCTCGTCAATTTGCCGCAGCCAATCACTGTCCCGGCGGCGAACGGTGATTGGCTCGCCACTCCACGCTGATTGGCTGCGGCAAAATGATTTGCCGGCGACTCTGGTCGCCGGCGAGTTGACGCGCTTCGCTGAGATCAGGGTGCTGGAATTTGAACAGTTAAAATACGTAATACGAAAGTCATGCATTTTATATGTGGTCAAGACCCATAATTCTGGTTATATCGAAAATTCCAAAATATATTTTCTAAAAGTCCGAAACAACAGATAATGTGACTGTAAAATAATCGAGGTACGCGCCGGCATCGGCTTGGTGTCTCTTGGGATGGTTTTCCGTCTGCTTTAGCCCAAGAGTCTTGTGGGCGTGTAATATGTCCTGTTGACGGTGATTAGTTAGCGGCTCTCCATTCAGCCTGTGAATGGAAGTAGCTATCCGTCGACGACAGGCCGTTATCATGTCCTCGTGGTGGTATCGGCAGTGCTGCCCTAAACAGCTCACCATTGCAATGTGCAGACATTAGGTTTATAGATTCGTCTCCAGGGAATGACGTAACGCCGGTCCTCGTCCCGTGCCCTGAATTGCTTGCTGGCGAAGTGTTAAGCCCCGCAGCGCACAGCTCCTTCAGCCGCAACGCTGATGAACTGCCTTGTATATCCAAACTTTCTCAACTACTCTCTGCCACGGTCGCAAGTGCTATTTTCTCAAAAGCAGCTGGAGTTTCACCAGCTCTCCCGCGCGCTGTACTCATGGGACTTACTTGCTTTCTGAGTCCCAAGGACCCTGTAAATCATTGGAGCGTATGTTCCACATAAATGAGGGAAGAGAACTTGGCACACTCTCCCTGCAAGTAACAAGATTACTGAAGGCAATCTGATATACAGGCGGCCCTCGTTATCCGCGGTCTCGTTATCCGCGGTTTCTATACAACGCGATTTGTCCGGCGTGAAATAGTGACGTCACCTTTTCACAAAAACATACACACCGCTCGCCAGCATTATAGTTGCACTAGTGTCGTTGCATGCCTTTGCAGCAGCGTGATCACCTGCGCGGCTGCGAAAGACTTTTTCTGCCCACATCGCTCTCTAAACCGTGCACAATGCTAATGAAGCGTCATTTTTCTGATTGCTCGTTATTGCTTCGTGCACAAATATTACCCATCCATGGAACGTGGCATAATGGTTACACGAGGAATAACGCTGCAAGATTTATTCGGTAAAACGAAGAAAAGGAAGAGACAGCTTCCTATAACAATGTTTTTAAATAATGATCCGGCAGCTGCGGAGCCTAACATTTTAAAGTGAGAAGTTTCGCTACCAACAAGTTCAAGAAACCATAGGACTCGCCGGTCTTCAGGGGATCTGCGCCCACTTACAGGCAGTAGATAAATTGTCCCATTCCTGATGTGCCAAACGTTTCTGCCGTAGACGTTTTGTTCTATGTGCATGTGTTCTGCGTGATGTTCAGTATTTCTGCTTAAGTGCGCCTATGTATTTTATATTTCCCCTGCTCTGTACCCATTCCGCGCACCACTACATCGCTTAGCTCATTAAAGCAGGGCGAGTCCCAGGTGTTTAAACAAAGCGCATTTTGCTTTCCTGGACTCGGATGCATGGCCCCATTGGACAAGCGCAGTCTCATTCATGTCATTCTCTCATAGCTACATTCCGTAGTATCAAGATTCGAAGGATCGCTAGGTATGCTAACCGTTCGGGAAGGAATTCAAGGGTGCAGGACGAAATACGCGCCTGGAATACATGCTATTTGGCCTATTTACAGCGGTACACGTCAATTCGCCGTGAGCGTTTCGCCGTGAGCGTTTCGCCGTGAGCGTTTCGCCGTGAACGTTTCGCCGTGAACGTTTCGCCGTGAGCGTTTCGCCGGTGAGCGTTTTGCCGCGAGCGTTTTGCCGCGAGCGTTTCGCCGTGGTGGCACTGTCTCGGCTGTCAGGCGTGTCGCCACAACCGATTACCGCTCCTTTCGGGGCCAATCTCCTTAATTGACGGTTCGTCTCCCATCTACACGTCTTTCCTCCAACTTTCGGGTCTCTGTTCCATGCTTTCCAATGGCGTCGCTTGCAATTTCGGCGGCTTAAATCTAACGTATAAGCTATCTTACCCGATCACGCTGCTTCTTTCCCAGTCTTTCTCCCAACTTAACGGCTCATCCCCGATGTGCCTGTCCTTTCTCCCACTTTCGGGTCCCTGCTCCATGTTTCCACTTTAAACCGCAGCCCATTTCCTCAGCTTAATTCCAACGTATAGGCTATCTTCTTCTACCACGCTGCTTCTTTCCCAAATGTCGCTTCTCTCTGCCCGTCAAGCGGCTCATCTCCCTGTACTTGTCCTTGCTCCCTCTTTCGGGTCTCTGCTCCATGTTTCCACATGGAACCACGGTTTAACTCCAACGTATAGGCTATCTTCTTCGACCACGCTGCTTCTATCCCAAATGTCGCTTCTTTCTGTCCATCAAGCGGCTCATCTCCATGTACTTGTCCTTGCTCCCTCTTTCGGGTCTCTGCTCCATGTTCCACGACTTAACTTCAAGTTACAACCTACCTTATCAGACAACGACACCTACTTCCAGGCACTATGACCTATGTCCAATCCTGACGGCTTAACACTCTTTACTAACCCTTTCTCCATGACCCAGTGTTTCTGCTCCGTATACCTTGACGGAGGTACGTGCAATGTCCAAGGAATAGCTGCAACTTGTACGACAGCTTATCGAGTAGCAACACTTGTTTGCAGGCTTCGCGGCCTTCACCACGTTTAATAGTCGATTAGATCCACCGAACCTGCGTACTCCGCGCCATTCACATGCCTTGATATTATCTTTTCACGCATTCTCCCTGCAATAACCGAGCAGAGGCCGAATTTAATCAGTCCTATAAGACGGTTTTTCCTACATTAATGGTCTACTGAGGCGCACTACGTGACCTCCATCAAACCGCACATCCAAACAAATGCTGGTCAGAACGAATTATAATTACTGATATTCCTATAGTTTTGCTTCCGGAACGAATTGTAGCTGGTCATACGATATACAACATGCATCATCAGAAGAATGGTAGACAGGGCTTTAAACATATGTGACCCAAAGTTCCTTCGATCGGAACTCGCGTGCATAGAACGCACGCTGATCATTAAAGAGCCAATCATTAAAGAGGCATTCAATCCTTCCACCCCATCTACGCCGGACACAGACGACAGAAGACCTACAATCATCTTGCCGCATCATGCTGGTGTTGATGAAAAAATAAAACTTTTATGGAAGCAATTGGGCTTCCGGGTCTTCTTTCAATGTTCACCCAGCTTAAGCGCACTGCTGAGCACTGACAAACTCCATATCCCACTTGAGCAAACAACCGCGATCACTCACGGGTTACCATGCGGTTGCAACGCCTTCTGCGTAGGAGAAATGGGCAGTACATTATTTCACAGGTTTCAACAACACATGGTCTGTGTGACCCGGTATAATAACGCGTAAGATCGTTTCAACGTGAGAGCAACCAGATACCGGCGGACCGAAAACCCCTTGTTACTATCTCTGCAAATCGTAGAAGCGGTTTCGTCGTACGTCGCGTCTCCAGCTACACATCTATGACGTTAACCGAGGACTACCTGTACTTTCGAGTACAGAGAGAGAGAGAGAGAGAGAGAGAGAGAGAGTACGGTAATCGCGTTGAAGTTCTCCAGTGGATGTTCCAAGAACATCAAATATTCTGTTTAATCGTACGAAATTCCTCTACGTAACCCGTGCTCGGAAGTTTCCAGTTCTTTCCGTGACAAAACCACATATAGTCTCTTTATTACACAAATCTTGAACCAGAAAAACTTCCAGGTCGCTACACACACGCTACGGAATAAACAATGCAAACGATTGAACACACCTTCAACGAAATCGACATAGTGCGATGGGCATACGAGAGCCGTCTCTGCCCTGAAATCAACACCATAGGATATTGCATACGGATCATCTCGATGCTTACCTGGCCGGAGGATGCCAGCGCTTCGGTCAACGCCGCAGTCGACCTACGATGGGCCGGTGATAGACATCGACCGGACTAACAACTTCGCTGAGGCTGCGCATCGCAGAATTCGGTCGGAATTCGGGGCGGACCATCCTACGCTTTGGAGGTTTATAGATGGCCTCCGGAATGTCCAGGCCGGTCGCGACATGGAATACGAACAGTACGTCAGGGGAGAGCAGCCACCGCACAAGCGGCAGAAATATCAAAAGGCGGACAATAATATTCTGGCCATCGTACGCCGGTATGACAAACGAACGTTGCTAGAATACCTCCGGGGGATAGCGCATAACTTTAGGATGGGTCAGTGAGGTAAGTGTAGAATACGATTAGCACAGTTCCATTCGCAACTTCGAAACCTCCAGCAGGACAAATTCGTCGTCGCCAAGAGCGATTGCTTCCACTGACCCATCCGAAGCACTCTGGCCGTCGTTAGAGGTAAGAAAGCAAAGCACGTTGTCCATAAACAAAGTTCTGTCTTTCAGGATCGCCGGGCTCAAAAAAATCAATAGAGGTGGCATAAGACCATGGAACCACGTTGCACACAGAATTCCGACCGAATTCCGCGATGCGCAGCCTCAGCGAAGTTGTTAGTCCGGTCGATGTCTATCACCGGCCCATCGTAGGTCGACTGCGGCGTTGACCGAAGCGCTGGCATCCTCCGGCCAGGTAAGCATCGAGATGATCCGTATGCAATATCCTATGGTGTTGATTTCAGGGCAGAGACGGCTTTCGTATGCCCATTGCACTATGTCGGTTTCGTTGAAGATGTGTTCAATCGTTTGCATTGTTTATTCCGTAGCGTGTGTGTAGCGACCTGGAAGTTTTTCTGGTTCAAGATTTGTGTAATAAAGAGACTATATGTGGTTTTGTCACGGAAAGAACTGGAAACTTTCGAGCACGGGTTACGTAGAGGAATTTCGTACGATTAAAGAGAATATTTGATGTTCTTGGAACATCCACTGGAGAACTTCAACGCGATTACCGTACTCTCTCTCTCTCTCTGTACTCGAAAGTATAGGTAGTCCTCGGTTAACGTCATAGATGTGTAGCTGGAGACGCGACGTACGACGAAACCGCTTCTACGATTTGCAGAGATAGTAACAAGGGGTTTTCGGTCCGCCGGTATCTGGTTGCTCTCACGTTGAAACGATCTTACGCGTTATTATACCGGGTCACACAGACCATGTGTTGTTGAAACCTGTGAAATAATGTACTGCCCATTTCTCCTACGCAGAAGGCGTTGCAACCGCATGGTAACCCGTGAGTGATCGCGGTTGTTTGCTCAAGTGGGATATGGAGTTTGTCAGTGCTCAGCAGTGCGCTTAAGCTGGGTGAACATTGAAAGAAGACCCGGAGCCCAATTGCTTCCATAAAAGTTTTATTTTTTCATCAACACCAGCATGATGCGGCAAGATGATTGTAGGTCTTCTGTCGTCTGTGTCCGGCGTAGATGGGGTGGAAGGATTGAATGCCTCTTTAATGATTGGCTCTTTAATGATCAGCGTGCGTTCTATGCACGCGAGTTCCGATCGAAGGAACTTTGGGTCACATATGTTTAAAGCCCTGTCTACCATTCTTCTGATGATACATGTTGTATATCATATGACCAGCTACAATTCGTTCCGGAAGCAAAACTATAGGAATACCAGTAATTATAATTCGTTCTGACCAGCATTTGTTTGGATGTGCGGTTTAATGGAGGTCACGTAGTGCGCCTCAGTAGACCATTAATGTAGGAAAAACCGTCTTATAAGACTGATTAAATTCGGCCTCTGCTCGGTTATCGCAGGGAGAATGCGTGAAAAGATAATATCAAGGCATGTGAATGGCGAGGAGTACGCAGGTTCGGTGGATCTAATCGACTATTAAACGTGGTGAAGGCCGCGAAGCCTGCAAACAAGTGTTGCTACTCGATAAGCTGTCGTACAAGTTGCAGCTATTCCTTGGACATTGCACGTGCTCCGTCAAGGTATACGGAGCAGAAACACTGGGTCATGGAGAAAGGGTTAGTAAAGAGTGTTAAGCCGTCAGGATTGGACATAGGTCATAGTGCCTGGAAGTAGGTGTCGTTGTCTGATAAGGTAGGTTGTAACTTGAAGTTAAGTCGTGGAACATGGAGCAGAGACCCGAAAGAGGGAGCAAGGACAAGTACATGGAGATGAGCCGCTTGATGGACAGAAAGATGCGACATTTGGGATAGAAGCAGCGTGGTCGAAGAAGATAGCCTATACGTTGGAGTTAAGCCGTGGTTCCATGTGGAAACATGGAGCAGAGACCCGAAAGAGGGAGCAAGGACAAGTACAGGGAGATGAGCCGCTTGACGGGCAGAGAGAAGCGACATTTGGGAAAGAAGCAGCGTGGTAGAAGAAGATAGCCTATACGTTGGAATTAAGCTGAGGAAATGGGCCGCGGTTTAAAGTGGAAACATGGAGCAGGGACCCGAAAGTGGGAGAAAGGACAGGCACATCGGAGATGAGCCGTTAAGTTGGGAGAAAGACTGGGAAAGAAGCAGCGTGATCGGGTAAGATAGCTTATACGTTAGATTTAAGCCGCCGAAATTGCAAGCGACGCCATTGGAAAGCATGGAACAGAGACCCGAAAGTTGGAGGAAAGACGTGTAGATGGGAGACGAACCGTCAATTAGGGAGATTGGCCCCGAAAGGAGCGGTAATCGGTTGTGGCGACACGCCTGACAGCCGAGACAGTGCCACCACGGCGAGAAGCTCGCGGCAAAACGCTCGCGGCAAAACGCTCACCGGCGAAACGCTCACGGCGAAACGCTCACGGCGAAACGCTCACGGCGAATTGACGTGTACCGTAAATTGTTCCTTGTGCAGATGAATGAATTGTTGATTCAAGAAGAACTTAAGGTGGGTTGCCTGTCTAACTAAGAAAAAGTGGATTTTTTAAATTTACTGCTCCTGACATCTCCAAAGTTATTAGTCATAAATGAGAACTTCATTTGCAAGATTTGCGTCTGTTCTGTTCAAAACTTTGCGGTAGTAGCGAGGCATCTTTCTGTCTTCAGCGCCGTACAGTCAAATGTCCGCATTTGCCTCCGCATATGTTTGGTAAGCCCGAACTTGTCTTGTGACAACGTATTGGTCCTATAGCTAGGCTATCAAGGGAAAGTGAGGAGCTAATCTTGAACAGTTACAAATGTGATCAAAGTCGAGTTTAAAATACTAGTTTCGATCCTGACTATCTTTAACTGAGTTTAAAGCTGTTGATGATCAGTCAACCGTTGGACGACGCATCAGTGTGACAGGGCGATACGCTCACCGTCGTAACGGTCTGCATTTATCTTCCGCCGAGGCAAGTACGTCTGATTAATTGGTTGCATATAATTGTTTGCAATCCTAGCTTGCAGTTCAACCCTGAAGACGTTCAAGCTCGTTTTCATGAGATTGCTAAGTACATTCCAAACGCTTATTCAGCATCAGGGATTTGAGTTGTTCGTAGACGGCGGTGATTAGTTAATGTTAAAGCGAGGCATTGTCCAGGTTCCAGCACTGACTGTTGTTTTTAATTTCGTCGGACATATTATTATGTCTGGAAACGTCAGCTACGCAAATGCAGGTGTTGTGTATCTGACGTTCCGTTATGTTGGATACCGATAAGAACGAGCATGTATCCTGCAGTATGCAAAGTGCCGTCCTTCGTGCAGTGCTGTAGCGGGCAGTCCGGGTGCCAGTTGCGCGCTTGTTGGCATCGTTGTTGCGTAGCACTTTCAGAATTCTCCAATTATCCGAATAAATGGTTGACAATCGTTCGATGTAGTACGTCTTTGTCAATGTACCTTTTTAAAGTTTCGTGTTTGCTTTGCCTAGCGACTTACGTTTCCTTAGTTAGTTTCCTTAGTTTGTAACTGTTGGTGTTTTCCAATTACTCGGTATTGTTGCTTTATTTTTTAGAGTAGTACTCAATAGGGGGCATCTGTTTCCACTGTGTCCTCATGAATTACGGAATAGGCTGGTTCTACAACTTAGTCCGTGCAGCAACTTTCAGTATATTGTTGTTGATTTGATTCTGAGGGCTGTTCATTTTGACGTGGATCTATTTTTAAGTTTTCTTTGTGTTGTAAGTTCTATCCCATTCTGCTTGTCTGTTTTGCATTCCGAATAATTGACTGGGCTTTGTAGTCTTAACCAATGTCAGCTGGTTAGCAACCCACTTAGTGAACTTTTGGAACGATGCCAGCATTAATAGTTCTTAGCAAAACCACTTTCAAACCGCAACTAATAATGCATCAACAGTTACGAAACCTCTTTTGTAGATAGTCGGAAGCGACTTGGCCTTTTTCTTTGCGGAAATTGCAAGCCAATGTTGGGCTTCAACCACGGAATGCACGCACCCATATGACTTCCCCGTTGTCATTTGATGAAATGTCCTGCGCTCATATGCAGGACTTGCTGAAGATTGTGGCCAGCTGTCTGTGGTAGCTTCTTTAAAGAAAGCTGCAGATAACCAAAATGAGTCTGTTCGACTATATATCTCGCGCGAATGGTCCAGAAATGCGTACGGACATAATCTTTGGCGGCCAATTAACGGTATGCCGCCGAGTACCTCATTCATAATGGGTCGACAATATGTCTTGTGCTAATGGTCCACAAATGCTTATGGACATATCTTCGGTGGCCAAATGACGATATGCCGCTGAGTACCTCATTCGACGATATGACCAGGGGAGAGGACGATATGCACATAAGTCTGCGCGGTTCGACGATATGCAGACACCTGTTGCTGGCCGACTGAGGTGAATGCGATTCAAAGATATGGTTAAACCGCAGTCCGAGCCCATGGTTCGTATTCCTTAGGTTGCACTGCAAACAACTCACGATATGCCCTTGTCGGGCAGTTCAGGTTCTGTTCACATTATGAATTCTTGCTGATTGGCAATCTTGTAGTGAAGTTGGAAGCGCACCAGTGGACGCGAACCTTTTGTCCATATGATATCCGTCCCTGAAGAGGAAGCTGCCAAACTACGCATCAGTCATTTTGATAAAGATATTGTATCTTGGCAGATTGCTGAGCGAAGCTATTGAAAAGACTTCGTTGGGAAACTGACTAGCAAGGATCAGTTTCCCACTGGACAGTTTGTTGCCGACGATGCAGCAGAAACAATGGTTCATAACGGTACCATTACCTGCGATGTAGTGTCAGCTGATACCTCAGAATCGGCCAGCAACTCGGAGCACTTTGGGCCGCGGGAACGCAACCTTGGAAATACGTGCACATGAAAGACTGCTTGACGATATGAAGGCATGTCATCGCGCGGAACATTGCTAGTGAACTTGGCTCCTCCCGGCGGGTCGTCCGCATGCTGAACGCACATTGTCCCGCGATGAGTGCTTGACGCGAGGCAGTGACGACACTCATTCCAAGGGAGGCCAACCGGCTTGCTTGGGCACCATTGTCTGTACTGGGTCGGTGCGCTTTCATGTGCTCACTTGACTAGAAGTTTGAGTCTCGTTTGCAGCTTTTTGTCACACGTATTTTTATCTGTTCTATCTGGAACCCTACGGACGAACGAACGCTTCAGTAATCCGTTTGTTCCAAGCTTTGATTGGAGCGCTGTTCACTACGATATGTTGATAGTTTTATTTTACGAGTTTCGTTATCCGTCATTTGGATGACCAACGTTGTATCTTGCAGTAATAAATAACTTTTCCTCAGAGCTCATATCGAGCGTACACTGATGTTGTGCAAATGTGCTATCTTCGTGGAATACGAAAACGCGATGGGGAACTGCGCGGCGGCTGCACTCCTCCGAAAGTCGGATACGGTTAATCTTGCGGACTTAGCGGGCGAAAGCACTTGACTAAAGGGTGTCTCATCTCCACTATTGGATTTACGTCCTCCCATGCATTGACGATTGGTTGATCCGACTGTAGGTCCTGCTGGAGGCGGCTGCAGGACAGGACAATCAGAAATGAAAACGAACATGTATGAGTAGTAAATGTGAGAAATTTCGATCGCAATGAATTGTTCATCAATGCGTTGTCAATTTTTTCTTCTTATTTAACGCGCAGCTCCATCAACTGACAGCCATCTGAAGGGATGGCGATACCCAAAGACATGTATGTAATAGCACAACAACACGTTATTTAAATATGACAGTATGACAATGTAGGTAATTA
Source organism: Trichuris muris (assembly GCA_000612645.2). Taxonomy (NCBI): domain Eukaryota; kingdom Metazoa; phylum Nematoda; class Enoplea; order Trichinellida; family Trichuridae; genus Trichuris; species Trichuris muris. The sequence goes on along the minus strand of CBXJ02000361.1, from coordinate 389,947 downwards.
GAAATTTGTAAATAGATAGAGCTGCTGATCTAAGGGAACGAAGAGTCGTGAGAACATCTGTCAGAACCGACTTTATTGGAGTACTAATCAAGAAGCAATAAGTGCTGTTGTGTTTTTGTACTGTTTATTACATACCAAACACAACCAAGAGGACAACGATTACAAAAGGATTTTCAAGTTACGTTCGCCTTTAATTACCATGCGAATCACTACATTCCCGTGCCTGTATTTAAACGTTGGGGAAAAGCGTACTGGCTGTCGCCGAATTCTTCTTGCCTTTTGAGACGACTGCGGCAGCTCTTCGTCGTTTTCGTGCTCCCAAGTGAGACTTGTCTCTCCGTTTTCTGTAGTGTTCTTGTGATGATCGACTCCGTATCTGATTCTTATGTCTCTTCCAAGTTCCTCGTTCGGCTTCTGTTCTGTAGTTCACTCTTCCCAAGGGCTCGGCAATGATACCTGGCAACCATTTTGGGCCATCGTGAAAGTTTCGCACAAATACTTCGGCATCCCGTTGCCACTGTTTTCCTATTCGACCTCCGTCCTCATTCTGTGGGTACCATGTTTCATTCTTGGTCGGGCCACGTGCGGTTGCAGGTGTGAGTAAATCTAGCACCCATCGAGGCTGCCTTCCATGTAACAGTTCTGCCGGGGACTTGTTGTCTTTGGAAGTCGGGGTCGTTCTAAACGAGAACAACATCGTTTTTACCGCGGCGCTAAGGCTTTGTCCGCTGGATAGGGCTTTCTGGACGGCTGTCTTGAACGTACGCACAAAACGCTCCGCTTCGCCATTGGACTCTGGGTGATAAAGGGGCTGAAGTAACGTGAATAATGCCATAGTTCTTGCAAAAAATTCAACTTCTCTGAAGGAAACTGCCGACCATTGTCCGTGAGAATTGTCGCCGGATGGCCTTCAATGGCAAAAATGGCTTCTAGGGCATTCGTGGTAGCTGTAGTGGTTGTCTCTCCCATTTCCACCACATAAGCGTATTTTGAAAACGAATCTACACAGATCATCCACGACTTCCCCCAACAGGGCCTGCGAAATCCACATGCAACCTTTGCCACGGTTGTTCAGGTTTAGGCCAACTGGAAAATTGCTTTGCTGGACTTGAGGCAAAAGATTGACAGATCACACAGTTAGCAACAAGTTCTTCGATTGCCTTATCTATGCCAGGCCACCAGCAGTAACGTCTGGCCAACTGCTTCATCCTGACTACGCCCCAATGACCTTCGTGGAGCCGGCTCAGTACGTATTTTCTTGCACCTAGCGGAACCACAACTCGTTTACAGTCAGAGTCCAGAAGGATCACACCTTGGTCGGAGGTCAGCATGTGACGTCGTCTGTAGTAAGGTCGCAAGACCTCCTCACTACTGCTTAACTCCTCTGGCCAACCTCTCCGCATGTAACGGTAAACGCGATTCAATTCCACATCTTGTGCTGTTGCTTTCGCCAGCTGGAAAGCTTGCATAGGAAAGCCATCGTCTGCGTTCACTTGAATCGTATTGCACACGTTCACTTGAGTATCGAATTCGAAATCCGGGCCTGCTGGGAGGCGTGATAAGCCATCAGCGTTGCCATGTTCCGCCGTCGGTTTGTAGCGAATCGTGAAAGTATAGGCCATTAACGTTATAGACCATCTCTGCACCCTTTGTGCTGTCATAACTGGTAACTTCCTTTTTGGATGAAAAATTGAAACCAAAGGTTTGTGGTCAGTAACTATTAATAGTTCAAAATGGCGTCCGTACACATACTGATGAAATTTGTTCGCAGCGTAGATAATGGATAGCGCTTCTCGTTCAATTTGACTATAACCGCGTTGCTGCTCAGTCAATGTTTTCGACGCGTGCGCAATTGGCCTTTCTGATCCATCCGGATACCGGTGCATCAACACAGCCCCGATACCATACGCTGGTGCATCTGACGCTAGGATAAGTGGATAATCTTCTCGGAAATGAACCAATTTAGTCACATGCACCAACTCATCCTTTAAACGTTGAAATGCCTCTTCCTAGTCTGAATGCCACTTGAAAACAGCATGCTTCTTCCTCAGAGGACGAAAAGGAGCACACAAGGAAGCAAGATTGTTGATAAATTTACCATAGTAGTTGACTTTGCCAATGAACGCCTGAAGCTCTTGCAGATTTGTCGGCCGAGGTAGCGCTTTTATTGCCTGAACTCTCGTTTCTGATGGACGTAAACCATTAGCACTGAGAACGTGTCCGAGGTATTCAACTTCCCTCTGAAAGAATTTGCACTTTTGCACTCTGCATCGCAGACCGTTTTCTTCCAACCGTCGCAAGAGAGAATCTAAATTATTTAGATGTTCAGACTCATTCGCTCCAGTAACAATGATGTCGTCCAAATAAGCGACACAACCTGGAATGTCCGATACGAGCTGATCCATGAACCGCTGAAAAATAGAGGGAGCACTGGCTACCCCAAAAGGGAGACGTTGATACTGATACAGTCCAAAAGGTGTATTGACAACCATGAATATTTTGGATTCGTCATCCAACTCTATTTGCAAATACGCGTCTGCCAAGTCAATTTTCGTGAAAGTTTGTCCTTTTCCCAGCTTGTGGAAGATTTCCTCGATTCGTGGAATTGGGTAGTGCTCAACTTCTAACTGCGAGTTGACCGAAAGCTTAAAGTCTCCACATATGCGAATTGACCCTGTCGACTTTGGGACGACTACAATTGGCGCTGCCCATACACTGGACTTCACTGGTATCCAAATTCCACTTTCCGTGAAACGATCTATTTCTTTCTTTACCATGTCCATGCAAGCGAATGGAATGGGCCTGGCTTTGAAAAACCTGGGCCGGGCTCGTGCCTTCAATTGCAGATGAGCGTGAAAAGATAAACATCGCCCAAACCAGGGGAAAACAATGACTTATACTTGTCTTCGAGATTTCGAACACCTAGTTGACTTCTCTGGGACTCCTCTGCCGATGACAACACAACTGGACTCGCTTCTACGCTGCCAACTAGAAGCGTATACTGTTTACCAAACGGTGGAAATGCGACCGATACTTCGAAATTGAAGGCATCAAACCAATCTATGCCAAACAGATTGCATCCATTTGGCAAATCTGTAACCAAGAGAGGGAGCACACGTGACCTAGACCCACACTGGACCGTAACCATTAGTGACCCCCTAACTGGGATTTGCTGGCCACCGTAGGACTTCAAGACTTGAGCTGCTGGCTCACATACTGGAGATCCCAGTTTCCTGTACGCAGGCAATCCAATCATAGAGCACGTAGCTCCTGTATCTACCTGGAACGCTATCGCAGCTCCATTTACTAACAGATCTATCCACATCTGTCTCTGGACAGACCTACTGATTACGGCCGGTCTACATGAGAAGACCCTCTCCAGGGTGCGAACCTCAGATGCAACGAGTTTAACCTTGTCCTGATGCTGTGTGAACTTAGAACGTGCGGACGCCGGCAGAGCCGCTTCAAACAAGCAGACGATCGCAATGTGTCTTACCTTCCTGCATTTTCTACAGATCGCCTTGCGCATAGGACATAGGCTCCTCGTATGTTGTATCCAGCAACTAGGACACGACCGGACGCGTATGTCCTTCTCATTGGCACGCGGTGTTTGATGCCTTCTTGGAAAAGAAGTGTCCTTGCCAACGCGGTGAACCTCCGGCCAGGACACTGAGCTTCCGCCTTTGATTGTTGCCGTAGTGCTTTGCGACGCTTCGAAAGACTGGGCAATACTTATCACTTGATCCAGTGAAGGATTTGCGTACTGTAGGGCGGTCGTACGGACTTGTTCATGCGGAGTGGGCAGTATAATCATATCTCTGATCAGACCATCGACAAAAGCTGCGGTACATTTAGGGTTGTCACACACGTAATGACAATCTTGGGCCACACCTCGTAGGTCGGCAATCTAGTCCGCATAACTTTGCCCGGGCTTCATTTTAGTTTGATTGAACTGAAATGGGCGGCTACAATGTGTGTCTTTGAGGCCCTGTGCTCGGTTAGCGCTGCCACCAAACACTCGTACGATTGTTGACCGAAGTCTTCTCTGCTAAACAGCCTTTGGAACAATGCAAAGCATTCATTGCCAATCCACGACAAGAGATATGCTCTCTTCTGGGCATTGTCGGTTATGCGATTGGCCCCAAAATGCTGCTCCAACCGACCAATATAAGTCAACCATCTTTCCGTTGTCTTGTCGTAAGCTGGAAACGACGGCGCACTGCTTCGTTCAGGTTCTCTTCGCGATGAGATCAACAAACGTAAAGCTTCCAGCATTTGGTGCTGCTGCTCCTGTTGCTTGGCCATCGCGGCCAGAACTTTGCTTAGTCCGTCTTTGTCCGCCATGTCCCAAAGTATTTTCAAGTTACGTTCGCCTTTAATTACCATGCGAATCACTACAAGTGCCAAGAAGCAGCGTTTGCACGTATGCTAGCGGGTATTCTCCAGCATAATACCTACCCATACCGAGCTACCGTAGCGGTCTGTATCCATCGCGTTGCGTAGCGAGGAGTAAACGGTCGTATCACGAGCCTGTTCTGTTCCCCCTTTGGACTCGCGCAGCTTCCGACGTAACAGCGGCTACAAGGCATAACAGCCGGCTATTTAAATACCACGTAATCGGCTGTTCTACAAAAAATGTTGCAGCACCTGCGAACGTACGTCAAGGCGAGCTTGATCCTCCATTCAACGGAATTTGAACTTCCCCTTAGACGCTTATGGGCAATTTCCAGTGATAAATTCGTTACGCAATTGCACAGCGATGTGCATAATGCGTGTACACATCTCGTAATTGCATCACAGATGGTCGCCACCCAGGCATAGTTGCGATGAACATTTTTAAATCTTTTCTAACGATCGACGAACCGTTGTTGCGGCATTTTCTGTACCAAAGCCACACAACCGTGTAGCTAACTGCCCGGTTAATCGAATTTTCGGTGTACAGTTGCACAAAACGGCGGTTTGTCTGTGCTGCATTGATAATTGATGCACAGGTACAGTGTCATACGTAATCGAAGTGTATTCTATTGCCGAAGATAAGCAACTCCCGTGGATTGTAGGAGACAGGTTGAAATACTAGCATTCATCAACAAAATGGCTAATTGGAATTGGTTTCCTTGCTAAACAGTAAGAAGTACGGAGCAATTAAACGTAAAATAAGTATTATCGATACTGCCGTCAGCTTTCAGTTACGATTATGTTGGTTACAGCCGGCTGGGACGTGTTTTGTATACCATACGCAGCCTTTCTGTCAAGTACTTGCAGTCAATTTATATGTCCCTGAAAATCCTTTTACTATCGAATTACGGTCTGCCGGTACTTGGCAAGCGTCACGAGTAGAAGAGGTTATGACGGACAAGTCACCCGATCGCTTGTCTGATTGCAGCGTTCTTACCGAAGATTCCTACAAAACGGCCAAATTTGATCCCAGCGGTGCGCCTCTTCGCTGATTGAGGAATCGGCTAATGTTGTTTATCTCAGATGACGATTCGATGGCGAAGATGAGCGATTGCCAGGGCCTGTACTTTAGTGTCATTGCAAACAGCGATGCAAAGTTCGACGTCTTCGATTCGGAAGCGGAGACTTTCTGCGAAGACGAGGTGGTTGAACCAAAGGTAAGCTGCATTTCGCTTTCCCATGCTCTTTCGGGTATCAAGAATCCACGTGAAGCCGTCTTGCGCGGCGTCTGAATTGTCGGCAAGTGTGCATGTGTTGCTGATTACTGTTCTATCTGCGATATAATCTTTCGCTCTTTTCTTTCAACGTTTGCAAATTGCTTAGCATCGACCACGTCGCCTAGTGCTGGCTTTGTCAGCATTATTGTTTATTTAATCTAATCCAGTGTTTCTCACCGACCCCCTGGCCACCGACCCCTTTTCGAGCTGCAGGCTCGCCACCGCCCCCTGCATACTCTTACTACTCCAGCGGGGGTGAGAGATTCTCTGCTAACTGTAGAGCGCAGTGGTTCATCCTATTGCCGCTAGAATGGCAATCTAACAATCTGATCAAAGTGACAAGGTGTACTCGAAGGCACGCAATTTTTCCTCTTTCTACCCTCCAGTCTTAGAAACCTTTTGAGAACCGTTCGCCGCCGATTTTGCCATTGAGCGGCTGCAGAGGTCCAGAAGCTTCAGTCGTCTGCTGCTCTCAGGGGGTCAGTACCGACCCCCTGGCCGCGCCAGCGCCCCCCAACTGCCCCTTTCGTCTCCACCGCCCCCGTCAGTATCTCTGACCGACCCCCAGGGGGCGGTACCGGCCCCTTTGAGAAACACTGATCTAATCTGTCTCACGCCTTTGACCGTGCGTGTTACTGATTAAACGTGTAAAACTGTAGGTTAATCTTAGGTCACGAATTCAAGTGCTGCTCTTCCGGAAGCGAACCCTTCGTTCGGTCCACAGCATGTTGTAATGGTGAAACCGTTTGAAGAAATTAAGAAATGCGAAGAGGTAATTTCTTATATCTACCCTTTAGTGCTCAGGAACGACGGTCTTGCAGGAGGAAGAGGGCGCCGTGTTTACTGTTAGCAATGAACATTTCGTGTCTGTATCGGACATCTTGAACAACACCTGCGCTTTGGAATATTTAGACCGGGCAAGCAGTTCGAGCGCTCCGCTGACCCGTTCGAGACTGTTGCGCGAGTCTCTATATTTAAAATTCGATCCACTGGTCAAAAACATGCGCCCATTCGACGCCCCATCGCGGTCTGATGGTGAAAATCAGCATCTCGATTCCACCGGAAATGTAGCATCAACTTCACCTGTTCCTCAACAGTACGTAAAGTTATTCGAAATTATTGACGCTCGTAAATCTGCCTTTTTTCAATTGCGCACTCCAGGAAGCATCAGGAGGTCTCCTACGGCGAAGGCATACCTACGGAGGCCGCCGTTGAGGATGGCCAAACGGACAAATCCAATTGGAAGAATGAGAATTTTCCCAAACCGAACGGTTCCATCGTTCGAGCGGATTCTCAAGTATGTATGAATAGTATTTTGAAATCTAATTATGCGTTTGAATACTGAATGCTTTGTAACGGATTTCGTGTATATTTTGGTCGTACTCCGGCTTTCCCTTTTTTGACGATACCTTTAATAAATCCGCAAATGCCCTACCATCGGATAGATGGGTAGAAATATCACGGGCCAAAAACTCTCATCTTAGCTTTCGGAAGGCCCTGGTTACGTCGTCAGCGATCTGACGAAAGGGAATTAGTTAATTTCGTTCTTGGATTACATAGGCACAAAATAGGATCACGGTGGCGATCAGCTAGATATGGTGCAGCATCTGGTTTTATTAACAGCTGCAGACTACGTCTAGCAAATTTTCACACCTTGGTCGTGTTTCATGGTGCTTTTGTGCCTAATATACAATGCTTCCTTAATCTACGTCAGTTGAAGCCAGTACTCGCGGCAGGTTATGTTCGGTCGCTGATCAAGGGAGCAGTGAATAGAATGCTCAGCGACCGCAGAAGCTTTGATGGTCTCCGTGATCTTCTTTGGAGCGCGAAGTTGTTGTCGGCCACGGTTTCTGGTCTGCTACCGGTTAAGTCTTCCTTCCATGTTCTTTTATTCGTGAACGCGCCATGTGTCCGTGAAATCAATGATGTAGAGAGTTACCCGTTTCTCCAATGTAGGAGGCGTGGCAACCGCACTTTATTTCGTAAATAATGCCAGGTCTATTGTCAGATGGAACCATGGTCTTATCCGTTCTCACGATCGCGCGAATGTTACTTGAAGATTTAAAATGGACGGTGAAGTTTAGTGGGCGACCTAAACGTTTTATTCTTTCACTCACTCCCCTAAAATATGGGAGAACTAAAATGGATTATTTGGGAGTATCGATGGCGTCTGGGACTGCCTGTTTTGTCGAGAGGCACTACCTCACGATGTCTGTAAGAAAATAATTTGGATAACCGTTATTCATTAACGTTTTTTTTGTTTTTATTTCTGAGCTTAAATATGAGGGATCGCAAACTCGTGTAGCTCGATCGACCATGCTCTTTGCTTTACATCTTTTTGCTGAGATCGGATGGTGCGAGGAAAAGTTTAAATGCCGGTCCAAATGCGTCGCTTTTCTATAAACTGTAGTTTTAGCAAACCTTTTATCACTAACACGCCTAGAAATGGGAGTCTTTTGTTCCTTTCTTTCTCAACAGTTAACTTGATGGAAGAAGATCGCTTAAGTGTTCCAGAAGAGCTTGCTCCTTTTCCCTTGGTATTATCGCAAAAATGTCGTCCATATATCTTGAAAAAGGTGGGATGGTAGTTACTGTCTAGGCTGCTGGCGGTTTTTTCTTCCAGATGTTCCATGAAGACCTCTGCCAGTATAGGTGATAGTTGACTTCCCATTGGGACACCATCTTTTTGTGAGCAGAAGCACTCCTGGAACCTGAAGTAGTTCCCACATTCATGCAGAATGCTACTTTTTTATCTATATTGGAGGGGTTTCATTTCGTTCTGTGTCATAAATTTGAATTACAATCGAGATGCTGTTGTAAGATATTAAGGGTTGTACGTACGTGGATGTTAGTGAACGAATCCTTAACGTCGTAACTTGATATAATGTCTGATGGACCTAAGTTTACATTCTTTAACTGAGCTCATATATCTCTACAGTTTATTATACGAGAGTTTGTTGCATCCATTAAAGGTTTAAGAATATTTTGCAGGTATTTGCAAAACTTTGATGTGACTCTGTTTGCACTAGAGACTGCGTCTCTTGAGGGAACCCTCGATTTATGGATTTTGGGGAGTCCGGTTCTGGACACTTTGTATTACTGGTGAAGAATAAGGTGCGCTTAATGTGAAAAAGTTGTTGATCATCCGTTTCTTTTAAGAACATATCTAGTAAGGCCACGAGGGGCGTAGGGTAATGCTCTATTGGAAGATAGGTATAGTTGATATTGTTCTTCTCTACGGGGTTGATGCTCATAAGCGATTCAAAAGGTTCACGGTTTTTCCCCGTTTTATATAAAAGCCTTTATTTTCCTAAAAAAAAAGGCCACAGTACTCAGAGCTTTCGGGCGCGTCCCTTGCGCCCGTCATCAGTGAGAAAATTCCACTTCGTCGACTGCCCAGCCAGTCAGCGGATCAGCAAGCCCATCCGCTAGACCGTCCGGGCTGGCAACATCAGCTATAAGGTACTACCTTGTACCCGTCCAGCCTCCGTCGCCTGAGCTCTGAGTACTGTGGCCTTTTTTTGGAAAATAAAGGCTTTTATATAAAACGGGGAAAAACCGTGAACCTTTTGAATCGCTTATGATAGGTATAGTTATGTAGCAGCTCCTGAACTTTGTTAATACAAACCCTTAGACCTAGTATTCCTACTACGTTACCTTTGTCAACTTTAGTGATGAGAATATCTTCCCTACATTTGACTTTTAAGTATTTTGAATCCTGAGTTGATTAAATTAACTCGTTTAGGTTTATGTGGGTTTAGTAGAAGCCCTGCTATGGCCCTTTTAATCTCTGCCGACCTAAGTGGTTCAAGTCGAGAATGACTGTGCTCCATTGGAGCGATGATATCAAGGGTGAGAAAGTTCTTGGGAGTTGGTACGAAGTTTATACCCCTAGTTAGAATTCCCATTTGTGTATTATCCAGGTTACGGTAACTTAAGTTGATCACTGTCTTTTTAATGTTACTGTCATTACTAACATTATTATTATTTCTATTACTATTCTTGAGGCAAGAGAAATTGGTAATTTTTATTAGTATTTGAAGTATTCACGGCTTGTACCCATTCTTGCGTCTTTGTAGTGGTTGAAATTAGCGGAAACAACGCCCTACCAACGGATGGATGGGCAATTATTAGGAAAATATCTGAGCATTGTAGAAACCTTTCGGAATGTTCTGGTTCCGTCGTCAGCGATTTAATGGTTCTCGCCATTACATTCGTAAACAACGCCAGGTCTATCGTCTAGGAACGAAAGGTTTCTACACTACAACCATTAAATCGCTGACGACGGAACCAGAACGTTCTGAAAGGTTTTTACAGTGCTCTGATATTTTCCTAATGACTCCCAATCCATCCGTTGGTAGGGCGTTGTTTCCGTTAGTTTCAACCACTACAAATACGCAAGCACGGGTACAAGCCGTGAATACTTCAAACATGCCAAGACCCGTTACAAGACACGCGATCTTATTGTTATTAATAGTACTAATGTTGCCCTGACAGAAGAACATTTGCTAATGTTGGTAATATTGTTAAAATTGTTATTATTTATGTTATTACGGTGCTTCTCATTGTCATTTTTAGTTTCACTGAAGTTAAAATGGTTGTTTTAGTTAGTACTGCTGTCATGCCTTTTTACCTCTCAGTTTTTGGTCCTTTCGAACATCCAAGAGTGAGAATAATGGAGTGAGTTCAGCTTTTTACTCAGATTGGTTGTTTTATTTAACTCGGAAGCATAAATTATCAATGTGATTGCTGAGACGACGCAAAGGAGTTGTGTCTACATACTGAGATTGGAACGAAAATGTGCTATCGCATGCTTGCTTAAAATAAGTCACATTCTTTCTATGCGTCCGTATGGTGGCCCTTCGGAGGGAAAGCCCGTAGACTGTAATATGGCATTCGTGCGATGATCATGAGAATTGTTCCATTTTAGTTGGAAACAGTTTGGCAGCAGACCTGCGTCCCGTCATTTTAACAAGACAGTTAGCTTGCCCAGCGTCGATGTTAAACTGGAAGCATTTTGTATTTGCATTGCATGATGGTTGAAGGGGAAATTCTAATTTTGCGGGTATATTTCTTTTCTGCAGTTGTCGACATCCTGCCTGCTGGAAGAACAGATGAAGACATTGGGCATACGGCTCGAGGAGGCGTCCGCTGAGCACCGCGAGCTGTTGGAGAAGTACAAATGCTTGTCAACTCGGTTGAACGAAGGCCAATTGGCCCTTCAAGAACTACAGTAAGTTCCATTGGCCCCACGGGCGACTATCCGTAATGCAGTGTCCTTTTAGGAGCATACGCGGACTCTACGAGGCGACTGTCAACGGGTTGAACGGTTCGTATTGCGTTTAAAATTTGTTTAAACCAGCAATGTTGATTTGGATTGTCTTTGTTGCTTTTGGTCGTGAGTTGTTGATTGTCTTGCAGCCGCTGTTGCCAAGGCAAGCGCGGAAGCGGACAGCAAGTTGGAGGAGGCGGTTCGAGAAAAGAACAAAGTGATCAACCTTTTTTTACTCGAGCATTTTGCGCATGGTAAAACTGAAATGTTCAGATTGTTGACGACCTACGACGGGCCGACTGCTCACAGGCCGAATTGTTCAAGCTCGTGGAAGAGATGCGTAGAACCAGTGGTATACTAAAGCAGGTAGGGGAGAGCAGCGTTGCGAAATGACCTTTTCTTAGCTCTTGCATTCGATAGCAGTTCGGCAGCGTAGGTAGGCTAAAAAGTACTTTTGAAACGCGACTGAATTGAAGTTATGGATGGACTTGGTCAACATTTCGCCTTTAGTGAAACTGCTTCAGCGGAGATTGGTTGGGTATTGCATAAAATGGCCAACTAATTTATTAGGAAAGAATTTCACTGTAAAGCACTCAACGTGTGTGCTGTGCGCTGGTGTAATTATAGGTTTTGGTTAATTTGAAAGCGGTCATGGAAATTCCGGTGAAAATCCGCACAACTTTATACATATATGTGTATGTATAGCATTAGTCGTGAAAACTACGTAGGAACATGGTTAGTGGACATGAGTTTTACAAGAACGAACAAGATCTCAATGCTGTTGAAGTTTTTGAAAATATCGTTTGGGCCGATCCCGGAGGTAGTGCAGTACCAGGCCGACCCGCGGTGGGCGAACTGCATCTGTTACGACCGCATCTACTTTTCAAAAGTTCATTTAATATCTTTGGGGCCACATGGATACCGTATCAGATATTAAGCTGATAAGAACAGATACTACAATTTGTTCTTAGCTCCTGAGAGCCGAGAAGCGATAGTTGCACCTGAACTTATCGTCAATATATTGTTGCCCAGCGTCCTAACTTTCCATCCCTAAGCGATGCGTTCTATCGGTGTCGTTCGAACAATACGCAGTAATGGACGTTGACATTAATTTGAGTTTTCTTTCTCTCATATTTGTTTAATATTCTTCGAAAACTTTGCCAGTAAGTATTAATGCAACTTAAATCTATTAATATGCCTAATGTACTTTCATTTGTTTGCACGTTTGAGAGAACAACTTAAATGCTTTGACGAAGATTCCATTAAGTAAGCAGATGCATGCACGTGTTTGTTGAGCGCGTATGGACGGTCGTTCATTTTTGCGTTCACCTTATTCGGTAAAGGCGAGCGTTTGTTCTCCGTTGGGTGCGGCACACCAACATTGGCTTATTCCATGTTTAGAATGAGCGCTCATTGAAAGAAGCTGTTGAAGGGTTGAAGGAGAGGATTGCTTTGTCGGAGGAGCGAGGAGCAAGGCTGAACGAATACGCGAATAAGAAGATTGGGAGGTTGGCATGCAGTGTCCTTTGTCTTGAAAGTTCACAGGCGTAAATTGAAGAATTCAGTCGGCTACGCATGAGTTGGTCAAGTTGAAAAATTCCGAGTTGGCGGCTTTGAAGATGCAACGGAAGAAATACGAGGTGATGATCAAAAGCTACCAAGAAGAAAGTATGCAAAAGGTGCGTCTGCCGGTTGCGCATTTTTCAAAAGTGTACCTTCTTCATCGTTCAGAGCGATGAGATCAGTTCATTGATCTCTCTCTGCAATGACCTCTCTAAATGTCGGTAATTTCTTGCAAACGGAAAGGTTACCTTCTCTGATCATGCCGAAAAGTTCAGAGATCCAATTAGACTTGCATTTTTACTCTAAATGCAGTTTCTTTCGCCATCAGGTGCACACAGGCATCCCGCGTGCACTAGAAGGCACCGTGAAGTTTGTACATTGCATTGAGCGGCTTGTGGTCTTCGGCCGATTTCATTATCTTTTCTTTTGTACAACTTAACTGTACTTTGTCTTATTTGCGCATTTTCAATCTTACCTTATGTATTTGCGTGCCACTAAACATTGCTTTGAAAGTCCAGAATCGGAAGTAAGAATTGTTTCTGACAGTATGAAGTTATTAATGTACATGAACAATTCTTGTCATCACAAGAGCTCAGCATTCACACAAGAAACCGCTTGTAGGTGGCATAGCTTGGTGCTTGCACTAACAAATACTAAACGACACCCCGCTGTTTAATGACAGGTCGGTATGATTTCATTCTTTGGACTGCCCCTTTTCATGCCCACTGGAGGTGCTCATTTATTCATAATGACCCTTGGAAATATGGGTAGTTCGTTGCTAGCGTTCAGCAATATGGTTCCAAACGTTAAAGCAACTTGTCGAAGAAAAATGCAACGTTTAGAAACATCATACAAATGGAGTCATAAAGTCATCTTCGTCGTGCTCGCCCTCAGAAAGTAGTAATTCCTTGTTGTCCTTGTACAAGTATTTCCTTAGCATTGTCTCTCTACGGTGCAACTGAGTCAAGATACGCATTTGCAAATACTCAAGTGCGTCCATGGACAAAACCAAAGTCTCGTGCTTCAGCATGCTGAAACAGTTCAATCCTAAATAGGCCAAATGTCAGTATTGGCTTTGGGCACGGCAAGGATATCACCGTAGGTTGGCATTATATTGAAGCTGGCAATTTGCGAACAAGCCAATGCCAAATTCTTTGGTGCAACGTCGTCCCTTAAATGAATGTTCATTTTTCATTCAGTCGGCAAGTCAACGCGTCAGCATTGTACTTGCACACAAACAGTGCGGA